>JASDFA010000023.1:39627500-40337500 GCA_035772735.1 Datura wrightii
GAAGTCATTGGTTGCTTCCGTGGTGACGAACATCTAAAAATGACAAAATCCATCAGAAATAATGAGTGGATTATGACCTGCTATTAGATTGTACTGGTCATTGGTTCTAGTCACAAGAGCAGGTTCAGAGGATGAATAAGAGCAATATCAGGGTTCAACGAGTTAACCCATGGACCATTGGTTGGACCAATGATTCATTGTGTTGGTTGTTTGTTCTGCCAATTAAAATTTCAATTCGGCAGTCCAGGGCTATTTTAGTAAAATTTTAATTCTTTAAATACCTAAGTAACGTCATTTTAAGCTTCTTAAAGGGCTGATTAAGGAGTTATACTTAGCATAAAACCTCATTCTCTTCAAACACTGTAAGTTGGAATTTCTCCCTCGAGAAAAGGCTAGTGTTCTTCATCATCCTCTTCTCAATTTCTCTTGGGTGTTCAAATCAAGTTAAGGAATCATCAAGCGTAGGTATGTAGGGTCATGAATGGGGAATTTATTCAACCCTCATGCCCAATTTCAAGTCAATTTCATGAATTCAAGTCTCCAATCATGTTTTGATAAAATTCTAGGATTAGACACAATGTTGATGAAATCTCTTAAGATCTTCTACTAGTTCTATTCTCTTATGATTTAATCCAAGTTTTATGAGCATGAATGCATGTTGTCTACAAGTATCTCTCATGAACCTATGATTTTCAAGTTAAGATGATTTTACTTAATTACATATGATGTTCATGAATCTCAAGCTTATGTATGATGGAGGAATCAGTGATGTTGTTTACATGGGTAGTTCATGTATGTCAAGTATGTTTGTGATTTATCATGTTTTCTAACTAGCCCATGCAAAATCAAGTAATTTTCATGATTATGACTATGAGCAATATGCATATTTTGGGAGTATTATCTAGCACCGAGCCCCCCGGGGTTTATCACACCCATGTTTTAGAACTATGTCCCACCATAGGATAAGGGGTCCTCTCCTGTTGTGAGTGTCTCTCTTGCCCCTAGACTAAGGGGTCCTCGCCAGTTGAGAGTGTCTCCCTTACACTACTGGCCCATATTATGAGTGATATCATGCTTTTATTATTCTTTGCCCTGGGAAGGTTTAGAACGGCTCTACCAACTTGAGCGAGATAGTTGGGCATCATGTGTTCATTCATTATGGTGTCGATTATGAGAGGTCTTCCATTATTCCTCATGTTTTAAGATATTAATATCAGGATTTATGATATTATATTTTATAGTATGGTCAACCCAATGATCAGTTTATGAGCTTTAACATTTGATGTTAAACATGTTAAGTCGTATGATTTTACTTTCAAAATGTTGGTTCATTATGCTTCAGCTTATGATGAATCACTCATGTTTATGACTATTTCACGATTATGTTTTTAGCATGTTGTCCCTACTGCCATGTTTTATTTAACCTATATACTCAGTATATTAAAAGTACTGACCATATACTTCTATGCTATATCGTCTCATGATATAAGTTCTGTTACACCCCGTAAATTCTTGACATTTAGATGGCCTACTCACATGTTGGTTAAGAGTTTTAGAATGTCACACATGCTAGAAAAAGGCTCGGGAAAAGACCGAACAAGCGCCATGTCGAACCATCGCAAGAGGAGGCTGGGCAGACCCCCCTCCGCGATGGCCAATGTGTCACGGAGGGCTCACCTCCGCGATGGCCAACGTGCCACGGAGGTGAGGTTCAGCCTCAACTATATAAAGCCCCACTTCAGTTTTTAATGATAAATATCAAATGCTTTCAGTGTGTCAACTTGAAAGCAACTAAAAAAATGAGGGCACAGGGGTCTTAGTGAAATTTCCTTCCGTTTATGCTATTAAACGAGGTCCAAACTCGAATTAATCTTGGGTATTGAGGTATTAAGCTGCAGGGAGCATTCTTGTGGAGTTAGTTTCGTGAAATTCTTCCAGAGAACCGTCGTCCTACCGAGCTAAGGTAAGTGGAATTTCTCCAAATTAGTGTCAATATACTCCTAGCCCTAAAGTGAGTATTTCTCCCTTCTGGACTTCTGAGAAATAGTGAGTTTTCGGCTACTTTTCGATCAGTCAAAGTTTGGGCTATATATATATATATTCAAAGTAGCATTTTCTTTCGAAATATTGATGAATTTTAGTTCTAATAGCTATGAATGTGAATACAGTTGGAAGAAATAGCTGAATATTGGCCGAGTTATGCCAATTAGCCGGAAAGCCGACAACTGAGGTATGTGAACCTAGTTTCTTTCGGCAAGTTAGTAATTCCAGTAGAGAAAACTAGTATAAATTCTAGTAGAAAGTTTTAGAAACAGTACAGCATGCCCAGTATGTAATTTAGTAAAGTACGTCAGGATATTATCGTGTTCAGTCGAAACTTAGTAAAGCAATATAAGTTCCCGTAAAGTATTTCAGAAATAGAATAGTAGCTTAATATGAATTTTAGAAAGCGTGTTAGAAGTAGTAAATCATGTTTACCATGAAACTTAGTTATACAACATGATTTCCAACTGAAAAATTATATCTTGTTTCAGTATCAGATTCAACACAGTATGACAGAAATTATATATATGCCATTATCAGTTTCAGCATGTACTATATATATACACACACATTACTATCACTAGTTTCAACATGTAGCATATGCAGTTAGCATTATTAGTTGAGACTTGACTGTATTGTTTTGGGCTGGATTACCTAGCATTCATGACCACCCCAAGGTTAATAGCTGTATCGACTCATCCGCCAGAGGGCGAGGATATGTCGCTCTACGGAGTGGCATGTCGTCCCCTAGGGGACGAAGATGGGATGCCAGTTTCCCTATATTTTGCCTTGGTCGACTTTTATACACCCCCGTCGAGCGGGTACGCACGGGGTGTTGATTCAGGAGTCCTCCGGACTCAGGTACAGTTATAGTTAGGGGATCAGCGGGCCCAAGTGCATACCCAGGAGACCGGCAGGATGTTTATAGTTACTATGGGAGATGGGATGACCGGGGTAGGGGTATAGATTGCGTGTTCGTTGTACCTTCCGGTTTATGGGGGCCAGGTAAGGTTTATGTGTGCTATATTATGTATGTTATGCTATATTATGTCATGTTACGTTAGTTATGAATAGATCGACAGTAGAATGCCACGTTACCAGGTATGACTCCTACTCCTTTTAGCATAGTTGAGGACAGTCTTAAAGTCATACTTTCAGTCAGTTATAGTCTATTTCTCTCTATTTCAGTTCTATAAGTTATATTGCTTTTCTTTAGTTATTTTCCAGTTGTTTCTTTGCATACTCAGTACCAGCGGTACTGACGCTCGTTTTCGACCGCTGCATTACTTGCCTGCAGGTACTCATAGACGAGGAGCCGATCCGTCGTAATTCTACCCAGCCCACAGAGTCATCAGCTTCTGTCATCCGGAGCTAGACAACTAGAGGTTTATTTCTTTTCTTTTGTTGTACAGTATGGGTAGGCCGGGCCTTGTCCCGACCATCTTATCAATATTCTTAGAGGCTTGCAGATTGTATATTCCCTGTGGTTAGCTGTACCAGTCATGTGAGGTCGTGTGTATGTTTTAGTTTGTTTATGATGGCCGTGTGGGGCCTTATTCAGTTGGTAGTGGTGATCTTGTTGGTTACCTAGCAGTTTAGCACTTGTTTTCTTGATTCAGAAATAACTAGACAGCATGGTGGCCTTGTCGGCCCGCATAGGTTCCCTATTGATTCAATTGTTCTAGGTAGCTGTTGTTTTCTTACAGGTGGCTATAGGCCTAGTCGGACGGAGTCTGTATTTACAGCCGCTATACAGCCCGTCATTTTCCTGAATCCAGAATAGAGCTAGCCTTGCACCAGAAGTGTTTAGGCTTAGCTAGTCCAGCAGTCCAGGTCCTCGTAGGGCACCAGGTGCCAGTCATGCCTCCTAAGGCGGGGCGTGACAAACTTGGTATCAGAGCAGGTCGTATCCCAGGGAGTCTGCAAGCCGTGCTAAGTAGAGTCTTGCCTATGGATGTGTTGTGCACCACATACTATAGGCAGGAGGCTGCAAGGCATGAAAGGATGGTTGCTTTTTGTTCTTAATCAGTCGTGCTGTAGAGCGGTACAGTATAGGGTTGAGTCCCTAGAACTTACTATATTCTTTGGTTACAGATAAAATGTCAGACCAGCGACATCCTACCACAGGCCGAAGCTTGGATACTGCAGCATAGGAAGGCACCAGCAGGATGCCTCACCCTCGCTTAGAGTCAGCCCGATAAGAGAGCAATACAGAGGCATCGTCCCAACCTTCTCAACAGTCTCCACCACATCAGGAGCCACTTGGGGCGACACTAACTCCAGCAGTCCCTATACCGATACCTTCCGACCAAGAGGTCAGGAGTGAAGTAGTCATGTTAGCACAAATGATGGCTGCTCAGCGTCAGCCGATGCCGTCTAGAGTTGCAGAGTCGTCAGGAGGGCCCGGTAGTTCAAGGGTCCGGGAATTCTTGGCTCTGAATCCCCCACAGTTTACAGGTACGGACCGGACAGAGGACCTTTAGGATTTTCTAGACCAGATGTAGAGAATTTTCAAGGTTATGCATGCCACGCCTACAGAATAGGTCGAATTGGCAACATTCCGGTTATGGGATATCGCCGTGCTGTGGTATGAAAACTGGGAAAGGTCCTGAGGGAGAGATGTTTCCCCTCCGACCTGGTCCAGCTTCTCAAGAGCTTTTCTGGATCACCATCTACCACGGGAGATTCGATAGGCCTGTGTGGATCAGTTTTTACATTTGGAGCAGGGGGCCATGAGTGTTCGGGAATACACCTTGCGATTTGATTTTTCGGCCCGGTATGCACCGGCCTTTGTTGATACCATGGCGTCCAGAGTACACCGCTTCATCATCGGGGTTGAATCCAGAGTATGTTGAGACTTGTATTACGGCTACACTGTGAGAGGACATTGATATTGCTCGAGTTCAGACATTCGCCTAGAATATTGAGGGCATCAGAGCGGCAGCGGGAGATTAGGAGGACCAGCCAGGAACAGCACCGCAGGGATAGGCCAGTTGAGTTACAGAGGGAGGCTTAGGGAGGACTCAGGCCACGATTGTCAGATAGGCCGCCCAGACCCCCGCCTCCACCATAGCTGCAAAGGGGTAGATTTAGTCGCAGAGGGCAGTCAGAGACCGGCGGAGGCTCGAAGACCGCAGATTCACCACTACAGGGGAGGGTAGAGCGGAGTAGGTATACCCTACCACTTTGCCCTATATGCAGTCAACGCCATTCTGGAGCATGTAGATACGACTCCACCGGATGTTGTATTTGTGGCCAAGAGGGTCATTTGATGAGGGATTGTCCATCCAGAGGTCAGGATGACCGGGATAGACAGAACAGGGCATCCACAGGGTCACGAGCTTCAGCATCCTCGGCAGGGCACAGGCACTCAATTTCAGCAGGCAGAGGCCGGGGCAGATCAGGGGCCTCTAGTGTAGGTGCGGGTCCAAGCCGCACATATGCTTTACCAAGGAGGCAGGATTCAGAAGCATCACCTGATGTTATGATAGGTATGATGACTATCTGCTCATACCCTGCTTATGTATTGATTGATCCAGGATCTACTCTGTCCTACGTTACCCTATTTGTGGCTCGAAAGTTTAGTGTTGCACCAGAGTTGCTTCAGCAACCCTTTTCAGTATCCACACCCGTCGGTGACTCCATCATAGCTAGAAGGGTCTATCAAGGGTGTACAGTAGAGGTTGCTGATCGTCAGACCACAGTAGATCTGGCAGATGGTTGATTTCGATGCCATTATGGGTATGGATTGGTTGGCTCCGTGCTATGCAAATGTAGAATGCTGGACCAAGATAGTCCGATTCCACTTTCTAGGGGAGGCATTACGAGAGTGGAAGGGCAGTACAGTTACGCCAAAAGGTAGGTTTATTTCCTATCTTTAGGCGAGGAAGTTGATAGCTAAGGGGTGCATTTACCACATTGTCAGAGTTCAGGATGTTCGAGTAGAGCCTTCGACTCTCAGTCTATCCCAGTGGTGAATGAATTCCCAGATGTATTTCCAAATGAGTTACCTAGTATTCCCCCAGAAAGGGAAGTAGATTTTACAATTGATTTGTTACCAGGCACTCAGCCCATATCAATTCCCCCATATCGCATGGCTCTTGCTGAACTCAGAGAATTAAAGGAGAAGCTGAAAGATCTGTTAGATAAGGGCTTTATTAGGCTGAGGACTTCACCTTGGGGTGCGTCAGTTCTATTTGTTAGAAAGAAGGACGACTCACTCCGCATGTGTATAGACTACCGGCAGTTGAATAAGGTTACAGTCAAGAATAAGTATCCACTTCCCAGAATAGATGATTTGTTTGATTAGTTACAGGGGGACAGATATTTTTCTAAGATTGACTTACGGTACGGATACCATCAGGTTCGAGTTCGTGAAAGGTACATTCCAAAGACTGCCTTCAGGACCAGATACGACCATTTTGAATTCCTAGTCATGTCCTTTAGGCTAACGAATGCCCCAACAGTAATTTATGGACCTGATGAACATCATCTTCAGACCATACCTGTTCCTGTTCGTGATAGTGTTTGTTGATGATATTCTGGTGTATTCTCGCTCAGAAGCAGACCACCAGGATCATTTGCGGATTGTGCTCCAGATTCTCAGGGACCATTAGCTGTATGCCAAGTTCTCTAAATGTGAATTTGGCTGAACTCAGTAGCTTTCTTGGAGCATATTATGTCGGATGCTGGTATACAGGTGGACACACAAAAAATAGAAGCAGTAAAAACATGGCCCAGACCTACCACTCCGACCGAAGTCCGTAGTTTTCTGGGATTACCAGGGTACTACAGAAGATTTGTTGAGGGATTCTCCACCATAGCGGCACCTCTGACTAAGCTGACGCAAAAAGCAGTAAAGTTTCAGTGGACAGAGGCATGTGAGCAGAGTTTCCAGGAATTGAAAGACAGGTTGACCTCCGCCCCAGTGTTAGAATTGCCAGAAGGTACAGAGGGTTATGCAGTTTATTGTGATGCTTTGGGTATTGGGTTAGGATGTGTGTTGATGCAGCATGGTAAAGTAATTGCTTATGTTTCCAGACAGCTGAGGAAATAAGAAAAGAACTATCCTACCCATGATTTGGAATTTGCCGTAGTAATTCACAACTTAAAGATATGGAGACATTACTTGTATGGCGTCTACGTGGATATCTTCACTGATCATGAGAGCCTACAGTATATCTTCACCCAGAGAGAGTTGAACTTACGACAGCATTGCTGGTTGGAATTGTTAAAAGACTATGATGTAAATATTCTGTATCACCCAGGCAGAGCCAACGTAGTAGCAGATGCCCTTAGCCGTAAGTTTATGGGGAGTTTGGCGTACTTGCAGCCCAAGCAGCGGGAATTAGCCCGAGAAATACACCAGTTAGCTAGTTTAGCGGTTCGTATAGCAGAAACAGAGGACAACAGAGCGGTAATTCAGAACACCGCAGTGTCGTCATTAGTCGTGGAGGTAAAGGAACGCGGTATGAAGATCCTGACTTGGTTCAACTTAAAGATAGAGTTCAATAACGAAAAGCGCCGGATTTTCAGGTAACTGAGGATGAAGTGTTGCGATGTAAAGGCCGCCTTTGTGTTCCAGATATTTCAGGGCTTCGCCAGCAGATTATGAGTGAGGTACATTATGCCCGCTATTCTCTCCACCCAGGCGCGATGAAAATGTACCAATATATTAAAGAAATCTACTGGTGGCCAGGTATGAAAAGGGAAATAGCAAAATTCGTAGCCTAGTGTCCTAACTGTCAGCAAGTAAAAGCGAAACACCAGAAACCAGGCAGATTGACTCAAGACATAGCTGTGCCTCTTTGGAAGTGGGAAGCAGTAAATATGGATTTTGTAGCAGGATTACCCCGTACCAAACATAGAAATGACTCGATTTAAGTAATTGTTGACAGACTGACAAAATCAGCCCATTTTCTACCAGTAAGCGCTACTTTCTCTACCAAAGATTATGCCTAATTGTATATCAGAGAAATAGTCAGCCTGCATGGTGTTCCAGTATCCATTATCTCTAACAGAGGGGCACAATTTATAGCTAAAATTTGTCAATCATTTCAGAGAGGCCTGGGAACACAGATTAATCTGAGCACAACTTTTCACCCTTAGATAGATGGGCAGGCAGAACGCACTATTCAGACGCTCGAGGATATGCTGCGAGCGTGTGTGTTAGACTTTGGAGGTAGCTGGGATGAGCACTTACCACTTATTGTGTTTGCCTATAATAACAGTTACCATTTAGCTATCCAGATGGCGCCTTATGAGGCTTTGTATGGGCGAAAATGCAGATCGCCAGTTGGCTAGTTTGAAGTAGGAGAGTCAGCGTTGATTGGGTCGGATATTATTCATTAGTTAGAAGAAAAGGTAAAGCTTATCAGAGAACGCCTACTGACTACTTAGAGGCGCTAGAAATCGTATGCTGATGTGCAACGCAGAAACCTGGAATTTAATGTGAATGACTGGGTGTTTTTGAAAGTCTCTACATGAAAAGGGTGATGAGATTCAGCAAGAAAGGTAAGCTCAACCCGAGATTTGTTGGGCCTTATCAGATTCACTGAAAGAATAGGCCAAGTGGCATACGAGTTGAACTTACCTCAAGAATTAGAGTCTGTTCACCCAGTTTTCCACGTGTCCATGCTGAGGAAGTATATAGGAGACCCCTCCAGGGTTGTCCCAGTCCAGGATGTCCAGGTTATGGAGGAGCTGGCTTATGAAGATGTCCCAGTGGCCATACTAGACCGGCAGATTCGCAGATTAAGAACTAAAGATGTTGCTTCTGTCAAAGTATTATGGCATAACAGGAACCAAGAGGAGATGATTTGGGAGGTAGAGGAAGACATGAAAGTCAGATATCCTCAACTATTCCAGACTTAATCAGCCAGAGGTGCATTAGTATTGTTGTTTTATGAATTTCCTTATATTATGTGAATAAATGAAATAGTTGGCTTTAGTTTATTTTATGATGAATACTAGTATTGTGTGGAGTACATTTATTGGACTTTTCTGCATTTCAGGATTTTTGAAATAGTCCATATTATAGGGGAAACTCTGCCAAAATTTTTCCAGAACAAGTCAAGTAAGTTGAAATTCTTGCAAGTAGAAGTTCACATTCGAGGACGAATGTTCTTAAGGGGGGAGAATGTTACACCCTGTAAATTCTTGACATTTAGATGGCCTACTCGCATGTTGGTTAAGAGTTTTAGAATTCACACATGCTATAAAAAGGCCCAGGAAAAGACCGGACAATCGCCACGTCGAACCATTGCAAGAGGAGGGTGGGCAGACCCCCCTCCGCGATGGCAAACATGTCACGGAGGGCTCACCTACGTAATGGCCAACGTGCCACGGAGGTGAGGTTCAACCTCAACTATATAAAGCCCCACTTTGGTTTTTAATGATAAATATCAAATGCTTCTAGTGCATAAACTAGAAAGCAACTAGAAAATAGAGGGCACGGGGGTTTTAGTGAAATTTCCTTCCATTTAGGCTATTAAACGCGGTCCAAACTCGAATTAATCTTGGGTAGTGAGGTATTAAGTTGCAGGGAGCATTCTTGCGGAGTTAGTTTCGTGAAATTCGGCCAGCAAACCGTCATCCTACTAAGCTAAGGTAAGTGGAATTTCTCCAAATTAGTGTCAATATACTCCTAGCCCTAAAGTGAGTATTTCTCCCTTCTGGACTTCCGAGAAATAGCGAGTTTTTGGCTATTTTCCGATCAGTCAAGTTTGGGCTATATATATATTCAAAGTAGCATTTTCTTATGGAATATTGATGAATTTAGTTCTAATAGCTATGAATGTGAATACAGTTGGAAGAAATAGCTAAATATTGGCCGAGTTACGCCAGTTAGCCGGAAAGCCGACAATTGAGGTATGTGAAGCTAGTTTCTTTCGGCAAGTTACTAATTCCAATAGAGAAAACTAGTATAAATTCTAGTAGAAAGTTTTAGAAACAGTACAACATGCCCAGTATGTAATTTAGTAAAGTACGTCAGGATATTATCGTGTTCAGCCGAAACGTAGTAAAGCAATATAAGTTCCCGTAAAGTATTTCAGAAATAGAATAGTAGCTTAATATGAATTTTAGAAAGCATGTTAGAAGTAGTAAATCATGTTTACCATGAAACTTAGTTATACAACATGATTTCCAGCTGAAATATTATATCTTGTTTAGTATCAGATTTAACACAGTATGACAGAAATTATATATATGCCATTATCAGTTTCAGCATGTACTATATATATACACACATTACTATCACTAGTGTCAGCATGTACCATTTGCAGTTAGCATTATTAGTTGAGACTTGACTGTATTGTTTTAGGCTGGATTACCTAGCATTCATGATCGCCCCAGGGTTAATAGCTGTATTGACTCGTCCGCCAGAGGGCGAGGATACGTCTCTCTATAGAGTGGCATGCCGTCCCCTAGGGGACGAAGATGGGATGCCAGTTTCCCTATATTTTGCCTTGGTCGACTTTTATACACCCCCGTCGAGCAGGTACGCCCGGGGTGTTGATTCAGGAGTCCTCTGAACTCAGGTAAAGTTATAGTTAGGGGCTCAGCGGGCCCAAGTGCATACCCAGGAGACCGGTAGGATGCTTATAGTTACTATGGGAGATGGGATTACTGGGGTAGGGGTATAGATTGCATGTTGGTTGTACCTTTCGGCTTATGGGGGCCAGGTAAGGTTTATGTGTGCTATGTTGTGTATGTTATGCTATATTATGCCATGTTACGTTAGTTATGAATAGATCGACAGTAGAATGCCACGTTACCAGGTACGACTCCTACTCCTTTCAGCATAGTTGAGGACAGTCTTAAATTCATACTTTCAGTAAGTTACAGTCTATTTCTTTCTATTTCAGTTCTATCAGTTATATTGCTTGTCTTCAGTTATTTTTCAGTTGTTGCTTTGCATACTCAGTACCAGTGATACTGACGCCCTTTTACGGGTGCTGCATTACTTGCCTGTAGGTACTCATAGACGAGGAGCCGATCCCTCGTAATTCCAGCCAGCCCACAGAGTCATCAGCTCCTGTCATCTGGAGAAAGACAGCTAGAGGTTTATTTCTTTTCTTTTGTTGTATAGTATGGGTAGGCCGGGGCCCTGTTCCGACCATCTTATCAGTATTCTTAGAGGCTTGCAGATTGTATATTCCCTATGGTTAGCTGTACCGGTTGTGTGAGGCCGTGTGTATGTTTTAGTTTGCTTATGATGGCCGTGTGGGGCCTTATTCAGTTAGTAGTGGTGATCTTATTGGTCACCTAGCAGTTTAGCACTTGTTTTCTTGATTCAGAAATAACTAGATAGAATGGTGGCCTTGTCGACCCGCATAGGTTCTCTATTGATTCAGTTGTTCTAGGTAGCTGTTGTTTTCTTATAGGTGGCTATAGGCCTAGTCGGCTGGAGGCTATATTTACAGCTGCTATATAGCCCATCGTTTTCCTGAATCCAGAATTAGAGCCAGCCTTGCACCAAAAGTGTTTAGGCTTAGCTAGTCCTGCAGTCCAGGTCCTCGTAGGGCACCAGGTGCCAGTCATGCCTCCCAAGGTGGGGCGTGACAAGTTCAGTCAGTCTTAGCCTCGGTGTTAGCTTCGCTCCCGCATCAGTCCAGTGCAGCCCTATGTTGGGTGAGTCCTCATGATCCGAGGACGTCATTTGTGACATATGTTCTTTATTTTATGTCTTTCAGTTTTCATATTTTTATAGAGCTAGTTGGGGGTGTTGTCCCATCAGCTCATCTATGACTAGAGGCTTTTCAGACATATACGTGCAGATGTTCAACGATGTTGGCTTGTAGACTGTTTATGCTTTATGAGATTCTAGACTTCTGTTCATGTTATAGTTTATGCTTTACTTCTGCTAAGTTTTATGCTTATTAATAATGCTATATATGTGCCATGGGTTAGTTTGAAGTCATTCGTGATTCTCGGTCCCGTGTCGCGGTCCGGGTCCATGCTCGGGTCATGACAAACTTGGTATCTAAGCAACAGGTTTTGATGTGTCCTAGGGTGTTTGAAAGATGCGTTACGTAGAGTATTTTTCACAATTGTGAAGCATGACACACTTATAAGGAAGAGGATATGGAACATTTAGGAAAATTTCCGTTCTTTCATGATCTATATCATTTGGTGAAGCTCAACTCTCTCTATTCCTCTAACTCTTGCTATACATGTTTGTGGAAATATGCCTCCCCGCTGAGTCAATGGAAGAAGGAATGGAAACGGTTATGGCCATGGAAATAGCAATGGAGATAGGCATCAGCCAGCCCACCAGCTCCAGCGGATCCTTTGCATGCGCAGGTGACTCATGCTGAGTTTAGGGATACTTTCTAGATGTTGACACAGTCCATGACAACCTAGGTAAACTAGCAGGATGTGGCTCATGTGAATATAAATGGGAATGCTACGCTTGCTAGGGTGCGAGACTTCAACAGGATGAATCCTCTAGAGTTTCATGGTTCTAAGGTGGATGAGGATCCACAGGAGTTTATTGAGGAGATCAAGAAGATTACCTAGATTATGGGTGTTTCAGGAGAGGAGAGTGCAGATTTTTCCTCCTATCAGCTAAAGGGGTAGCTCACATTTGGTTCTATTAGTGGAAGAAGAGACGTGGAGTAGGTGTAGCTCCTATCGGTTGGGATGAGTTCATTACAACGTTCTTGGACATGTTGATTCCACGAGAGTTGAGGGAAGCAAAGGCAGCAAAGTTCGTCAATTTGAAGAAGAATGAAATGACTATTTAGGAGTATTCCCTGAAGTTCACCTAGCTATCTAACTATGCTCCAGAGATAGTAGCAGAGCCGAGGGCTTGCATGAGCATATTCATGAATGGGGTCTCGGATCGCTGGTCAAGGAGTGCAGGACCGCTATGCTTATCAGCGACATGGACATCTCTCGATTGATGATATATGCTCAGTAGATACAGGAGGAAAAGATGAAGGAGAGGCTGAGAGAGGCCAAGAGGGACAGGACAGATGGATTTGGGTATTCACAACAGAGGTCTGGTGGTGACATGCCTATAGTCCCATCAGAGGTCATCAGTCCCAGCTCCATCATCAGCTAGTGTTTCATCTAGGCTTGGATGTGATCAGAGAGGTAGAGCATTATACCCTAGGGGTCAGAGGAGCATGTCAGGGGAGCACACTTTCCTAGCTTGCAGGAAGTATGGTAAGAACCACCTAGGAGAGTGCTTGGTTCGCTCAAACACTTGGTATGGGTGTGGGAATCTTGGACACCAACTTAGGGATTGCCCTTTAGCTAGATAGGGTGATGATAGAGGTCATGCCCTAGCCACCACTTCAGCTGCTCCAGCAGCTCGCACACCTTAGCAGGGCGCATCTTCTGGTGTAGGTGGCGGGTAGTGTCAAAATAGGTTCTATGCAATATCATCTCTCCAAGAGCAAGAGAGCTCACCAGATATGGTCACTGGTATGCTACAAGTCGTCCATCTTGATGTTTATGCATTGCTAGACCTAGGGGCCATATTATCCTTTACTTCTCCTTACATTGTTATTAGTTTCGGTATCAGTCCTGAAATCCTCCCAAAACCCTGCTCAGTCTCTACTCCTATCGGTTAGTCAATTATAGCTCAGTGGGTATACAAAAGTTTCCCTATCATATTTTTTCAAAAAGTCACCTCAGTCGACTTAGTAGAGTTAGACATAATAGATATCGATGTTATCTTCAGGCATGAATTGGTTGTATGCTTGTCATACTTCAGTGAATTGTAGAACACGATTAGTAGAGTTTTGATTCTCAGGTGATCCAGTCCGAGAATGGTAGGGTAGTTCTACAGTGCCTGTAGATCGCTTTTTCTCCTACCTTAAGGCCAGGAAGATGATCTTCAAGGATTGTGAATACCATCTAGTTCGGGTTAAGGATTCTACGTCCAAGACCCCAACTCTCCAGTCATTTCCTATTGTATGTGAGTACTTAGAGGTTTTTCCTAATGATCTACCAGGAGTCCCTCCCAAGTGGGAGATTAACTTTGATATTGACTTTCTCCCTGATATGCAACCCATATCCATTCCTCCTTACAGAACAACTCCATCCGATCTTAAGGAGTTGAAAGAACAGTTGAAGGATCTCCTAGATAAGGATTTCATCAGACTTAGTAAATTCCCATGGGGTGCACCAGTCCTCTTTGTTTGGAAGAAAGATGGCTCTCTTAGAACCGTCAGTTGAACAAGGCCACAATCAAGAATAAGTATCCCCTCCCTAGGATTGATGACTTGTTTGATCAGCTTAAGGGTGGCAAGTGATTTTTGAAGATAGACCTTAGATCCGTCTATCACCAGCTCAAGATTAGGGAGAGTGACATTCAGAATACAGCCTTCAAGACTCGATATGGTCATTCGAGTTTGTAGTTATGTCTTTTGGACTAATGAATGCTCCGAAAACTTTCATAGATTTGATGAATAGTATGTTCAAGAAGTACTTAGATATGTTCGTTATTGTCTTCATAGATGATATCTCATATACTCTTGGAGTCAAAAGGAGCATGTTGCTCATTTGAGGATTGTGTTGCAGACTCTTAAGGACCGTCAACTGTTTGCTAAGTTTAGCAAGCGTGAGTTTTGGCTAGAGTAAGTAGCATTTCTTAGTCATGTGGTGTCTAGTGAAGGTGTTCAGGTGGACTCTCAGAAGATAGAGGCAGTGAAGAACTGACCTAGACCTGTTAGCCCTACTGACATTAGGATCTTTTTGGGCTTAGCTGACTACTACAAGAGGTTCATAGAGGGATTTTCATCCATTTTAGCAACTTTGACTAAGCTGACCCAAAAGAAGGTCAAATTTTAGTGGCCTGATACTTGTGAGAAGATTTTTTAGGAGCTAAAGACTCGACTCACTTCAACACTGGTTTTAACCCTACCGGAGGGCACAAATGGCTTTGTGGTATATTGCGATACTTCTCGAATTGGCCTTGGATATGTGTTGATGCAGCATGGGAAGGTCATTTCTTATTATTCTAGATAGCTTAAGACTCATGAGAAGAATTACCTGACGTATGACTTTGTGTTAGCAGCGGTGGTGTTTGCCTTGATGATTTGGAGGCACTATTTGTGTGGTGTGAATGTTGATGTGTTCACAGACCACACGATCCTTCAATATGTGTCTACTCAAAAGGATTTGAATTTGTGGCAAAGGATATGACTTGAGCTTCTCAAGGATTATGACACGAGTGTCCTTTACCATCTGACAAGGCCAATGTAGTGGCTGACGCTCTTAGTAGGTTGTCCATGGAGAGTGTGTCCCATGTTGAGGATGGGAGGAAAGAATAGTAAAGGATGTTCATAGGCTTGCTCGTTTAGTGGTTGACCTTACGAATTCAACGGATGGTAGTGTTATTATTTAGAATGGGTCAGAATCTTCCTTAGTGGTAGAAGTTAAGGCAAGACAGGATGAGGATCCTATTTTGGTGAAGTTGAAGGAAGTTGTATGGAATCGGAAGGTGGAGGTTTTCTCCTAAGGGGGAGATGGTGTACTCCGATATTAGGGTTGATTGTGTGTTCTGAATGTGGATGACTAGAGAGAGAGGATGTTGAGAGAGGCTCATAGATCTTGATATTCTATCCAGGTAGCTTCCACCAAGATGTACCATAATCTATAGGAAGTCTATTGGTGGAATGGCATGAAGAAGGACAATGTAGAGTCTGTGGCTAAGTGTCTGAATTGCCAATAGGTGAATGTGAGCATTAGAGGCTGGGAGATATGCTACATGATATCAGTATTCCTACTTGGAAGTGGAAATAGATCAATATGGATTTCATTACAGGGTTGCCTATTAGACGCCAACAACATAATTCTATATGGGTGAATGTGGATCGGATGACCAAGTCAGCATATTTCTTACCAGTTAAGATTACAAATTCAGTTGAGGAATATTCTAGACTTTACATTTGTGGAGTAAATTCAGTTGTGTGGAGTTCCATTGTCTATTATCTCAGATAGGGGTACTAACTTTACCTCTCAGTTTTGGAGATTGTTTCAGAAGGGTCTTGATACTCAGGTATGACTTAGCACAACTTTTTACCCACAGATAGATGGCCAGGCCGAGCAGACCATTCAGACTTTTAAGGACATGTTAAGAGCTTGTGTGATCAATTTTAAAGATTGTTGGGATGATCACTTGCCACTCATCAAATTTGTCTACAATAACAGTTACCACTTTAGCATTCAAATGGCTCTATTTAAGGCTCTTTATGGGTGGAGGTGTAGACCATCTATTGCATGGTTCGAGGTAGGTGAGGCTATATTGATAGGGCCAAATTTAGTTAATGAGGCTATGGAGAAGGTTTAGCTTATTAGAGAAAGGCTGAAAATAGCTCAGAGCCATCATAAATCATATGTGGATGTTAGGAGGAGAGAGCTGGAGTTTGAGGTGGATGATTGGTGTTTCTGAAGGTGTCTCCCATGAAGGAAGTTATGAGCTATGGTAAGAATGGGAAGCTTAGTCCCCAATATATGGGTTCTTAGAGGATCTTGAAGTGTGTTGGAAAGGTAGCTTATCAGTTGGAGCTACCAACGGAGTTAGCTTTGGTGCACCCAGTTTTCTATGTGTCTTACTAAAAAAGTGTAGTGGTAATCTATCTCTAGTCGTTCCGGTGAGAGCATTGGTATGAGGGATAGACTTACCTATGAGGAGGTTCTGGTTGAGATCCTTGATCATCAAGTTCGAAAGTTGAGGAGCAAGGAGGTATCTTCAGTGAAGGTTTTGTGGAGAAATCAGCTAGTTAAGGGAGCTATGTTAGAAGACAAAGCAGATATGATGGCTAGACACCTACATCTATTCCCTTCCATCTTAGTTCCAGCATGAGGTACCGATATCATCCTTAGATAATTTATTCCATTTCATATCAAGTTCCTATTTCTCAGTTCCTTTCATGTCTTAGTATGCATGTATGTTTCCTGAATTCAACTTACTCATGCATGTCAATCCGGAGTCAGTCACTCTGTCAGTTATCAGTTTATAGCCTTTCGGTTATGGGATTACAACTCTTTCCCTATCCTTCTAGTTTTCTTAGTCTATATTCAAGGAGGTATGTTCCCAAGGGGGAGATAATGTAATACCCCAAAAAGTCCCTAAGATCATATTTGAGTCTTTCAGCAAAAACCAATAGGGAAAATGGCACCAGGCCATTGGACAACCAACAGGACGAGCCTTCCTATGAATCAATAAGTCGTTGGTAGCTTTCTATCACGACTAAAGCTGAGACCCCAGATCAAGACACGGGATCTAAAATCACGAATGGCTCCAAGTCGACCCATATCATGAACATAGCGACTAATAAGCACACATCAAAGTGGAAACTCATAACGTAAATATGAATAAGGGAAAGTTTAAATAACATTATGTATAACAGTGACCATAGACAGAGTTAACACCTGATAAAGTTGAAAGTCTACATAATATCTGATAAGCCTCTAAATTTTCTGATGATTTGATGGGACAACACCCCCAACTAGCTCACTAAAGTCTGAAACTGAAATAACATAATTAAAAACTAAAATGAATGTCCTCAGAAGATGAGGACTAACCAACAACGAGAACTGAGCTGGACTTCTAGCGAAAACTAGACTAACGGTGAAACTAGGTCTGATTGCTCAGACTTATACCATAAAACGATACAATATAGAGTATGCAGTCAGTACATGGAATATACTGAGTATCTAAGGTAACTAAAACATGATAAATAAATATAAACTAAAATCATGCATATAAATATAAATCAATATATCATAAGAGTAAGGACTGCATGTTGAAATCTAAACCTGAAACATATATAGTTATAAGCTGAGTATCATATCTGAACAGAATGATCCAAGGTTAAAAATAGAAATCATATGACTTGTCATAGCTGAAATCATAAGTAAAAGCTCATAAACTAATCATTGGGTCAAATCTGCTGTAAAACATAATATCATAATTGATGAACATGAATTACTGAAAACATGAGGAACAATGGGCGACTTGTCATAACCGATACTATCATCATAGAGCTTACATAATACCCCTACTATCATACTCAAGTAGGTAGAGCTGTCCAAAACCTTGTAAGAGCTAAGCATGATACCATGATATTGATATCAAGTTGAGGCCCCTTGGGGGCAAGGGAAAACTCTCTTGAGAGGTCCCAAAAAATATATATATACCTATGTTGGCACATAGTTCTGAGACAGGGGACCTTGGAACCCCAAGCCTACTCGGTGCTAGATACTACTCCCAAAAATATGCATAGTGCTCCCATAAATTTTCAACGAAGCTGAAACCATAAATATATGCATAGTCTGAAATCTGAACATGGGGAGTCTTGGCTCAAAACATTCCATAAGCTGAATTAGTAGTGTTGACTCCAAAACATATGGTAAGTTGTTCTTATAAAATTGAGTTGAATCATGAAAACATACTTACTTGTGTGGGCTTGCTCAAATTTTAAAATCATGCATACTTGAAGAGTCTTCATAAGTCAAAATCATAGATTCATACATGGTAATTTATAAACATGCATTCATGCTAGATATTTTATCATACTTGAGATCATGAATCATAAACATGACTTTTGATAAAACTTGCATAATAGGGAATAATTTCTAATAAATTGAAATCATTAATTTATAATCAATTTGTGTATAAAATCTGCCCATAAATATTCAAACAGGCTTCAGAACATGAGGGGAATTGATCCATAAACATATCATAAAGAATTTCACAAAATTGGATTAAAACCCTATAAGATCATGTACTTGAATTAGAACTTGAATTCATGAACTTTAGGAGAAATTTGAGCATGAGAGTGAAAGAAAACTCTCATTCATAGTACTACATACTTGGGTAAACTGATTCTCAACTTATCCTTGAAAGCCCAAGAGAATTAGGGTAGCATTGAGAGAATTTCTAGATTGATCTTCTAAGAGAATTTAAACCTTTGCATGCATCTGGAGTCTAATAGCATGATATAGGCTAAACCATCTGAAAACACTCCTTTTAGAGATTAAAATGACGTAGTTTAGGACATAAGAGCGTAGGAATTATGAAAACACCCTTACTAATTTGGTATGAACTTGGGCACTGCCAGTCCCAACGAGGGACCTAACGAGTCGTTGGGTCCACTGATGACTCGTGGTCCTCACTCGTTGCCACTACGGGAATTTTCCCTGCAATATGAACTTCTCAACCAATGGAGGACTTGACAGGTCATTTGGTGGTGCGACGATTCGTCGCATGCACTCATTGTCACCATTAGAAAATCGACCCTTTCTTCAAATCTACACACTTGATGAATCGTACCACGACTCATGGGGTGACATGACAACTCGTCGTCCCATCTGTCAAGCCCCTCTAAAAAATCCTTTGGATTCCAACTCTTCACCACCCAACGAGCAACTCAATAACTCATTGGGTACTACGACGGGTCGTTACTTGACCCATTGCCACTGCAGCTCCTATCCTTTTTACTCCAATACTGCATACTTAACGGGTCATTGAACAATCCATCAAGTGGCTTAAAGGGTCAGCTAATGAGTCATTCTGTGACCTATTGTAGATTATCCTATTTTCTCCGCTTCAACACTCGGGTCTAATCTGGGGACTTTCAGGGTATTACCATATCTCCCCCTTAGAAACATTCATTCTCAAATGTAGATTAAGCTTACTGAAGGGCTAGGGAAGGAACTGTAATCCCAAAATTGAATAACTGAAGCTGAAATCTGACGGAGTGACTGACTCCGGACTGATATACATGACAAAACTGAATTCATGAATCATATTTACATTCAATGACATGAAAGGAACTTAGATCTAAGAACTTGACATATAATTTAATAGAGTACTAAGGAGGAAACTAATATATTATGCTGAAATTGAGCTGGAAGGGAAAAGATGCGGGTAGCTAACCATTATATCTTCTTCGACTTCCCACATAGCTCCCTCAACAAGTTGATTCCTCCACAAAACCTTTACTGAAGCTACTTCTTTATTTCTTAACTTCTGAACCTAATGATTAAGGATCTCAATCAGAACCTCCTAATAGGTAAGGCTATCCTTCACACTATTATACCCCGAGAATTCAAAGACCGAACCCAAGAGTGAAATGGGGAAAAACTGATAATCTGGGTTACAGGCACAGAACGAGTCATTGGATGACTCGTGAGGAGACCCCACGAGTCATCAGGTGACTCGTGGGGAGGCCTGGATGAAAGGAAGGTTAGAGGTCCCCACGGGCGAGGGAACGACTTGTGGTCAGTCACCACGAGTCATCAAGTCAACCGTGGGGTGAAGTTGAAAACGAAAATGGAAGGATTGACCAGTGTACTTAACGAAAGGGGACTACGACTCGTCATGTCAGGTAATGAGTCGTGGTGTGAGTCGTTGGGTAAGATTTTAAATAATTGTCATAAGGGAGGGAATGCGCTTGATGAGTGGTGGCAATGACTCGTGGCCATCGATAACGAGTCGTTATGTTGCCCATTTCGAGCCCGAAGAGATCTATTATCCAGTTTATTTGACGAGCGACTTGATGAGTCGTGGCCTTCTCGACGAGTCGTTAAGTCCCTCATTGGGACCCCTGGCAGTTATTTTTTCCTGCGAATTAGTAAGGGATTTTACATAAATTTCTAAGATCCTAAGGACAAAACTACGATGTTTTGGGTTATGAATAGGGAAATTTAAAGGGGTTAAGTTCATATTTCACTCCATTCTTTCATGCATGCAAGGTAGAAGAATTGAGGGAGTGATTCAAGCCTAGAATTCATCAAATCCCTTGCAATTTCTTCTTGGGTAATCAAGTGAGGTTTAGAACTAGAAATCCCAGGTATGTAAGGCTATCAATGGGTGAATTCTTCCACACCCATGCTCCTATTCTATGAATCTACTTAAAATTTATCGAAAACTCATGGGATTTTGTAATTTATTTATAAAAATAAAATGATCTCATTATGGGTTTGTGATTTTGAAATATTATCATAATCTATTGATTTTGATCATCTTTTGAGATTTAAATTGATTATAATATTTTTAATTTTGATGTTTATGCAATTAAGCTTAATTATACATGCCCCCTGATGAATCGATTTATGATCTATTTTTCCATTGATGTTCTTTACAAGCCCAACATGAATTATGTTTTAAATTATGAATTTATTATTTATGATTTTATGAAATTGAAGCTATATGCATGACCTACAAGTATATATGAATCTTATTAATCTTGAATTATGTTTTTGGTCGACTCACGGGCCTCATGTCATGGCTAGTTCACATATGTTCAAGCATGTTTATGATTATCATGATTTAATTAGACCATGAACTCATGTATGTATTATTATGAGCACTATATATGTTTTAGGAGTAGTATTGAACTCCGAGTAGGTTCGGGGCTCAGGTTAAGCCCCGGGATATCATGAACTACGTGCCACCATAGGTATGTTGGGACCCCTTTCATGTTTGTCCCTAGCCAAAATGGCCCCTTTTCATGGTGATATCACACTTTCATGGTTCTACCCTTGGCAAGGTACGAACACCATCCCGACTAGGGTTACAAGTTGGGCTTCATGTCTGCTCATATGGGGTATGTTGGTTAAGAGAATCTCTAACTGTTCCTCACGATTTATGCATGTTATGATTATGTATGTTGGCTCAAGTCATGTTAAGTAAAGCTCTTCTATTATGATTTTGATTATGTTATGTTATGAATGTTTTGAAAACCTTGAGCCATATGATATGTTATTATGATTTATGATACGAGCATGATGTCCTACACTTATGATCATTTATGAATTTCTTATATGTTTTAAATGTTAGTTTGACTTACCTTTCATACTCAGTACATTCCACGTACTGACCACATACTTTCTATGTTATATTATTTCATAATACAGGTCCTAGTTCTCAAGCTCATCCTCACCCGTAGATAGTTTCAGATATGATCTCAGCGCACTTGGTGAGTCCTCATGTTCTGAGGACTGTACGTTCATACTCTATATTTTTCCTTCAGTTTTTGGATGTTGGGTTAGTTGGGGAGTTATCCCATCAACCCGTCCTTCATGTTTAGAGGCTTATTAGACTACAGATTGTATCCAACCGTATTGTATAAGTCTTACACTGCTTTTCCCTTTGGCTATGTAATGATTACATTCTTTTATGTTAAGTCTTCCACTCATATGACTGAATTAGATGTATGCTCATTCCATGGGTCGACTTGGGGTCTCTCTGGGCTCCTTGTACCATGTCTACAATTTGGGTGTATGTTTGGGTCGTGACACACACCTATGCTCTCCACTGGAACAACTAAAGTCGGATCACCAATGCACTTCTTCAATATAGATACTTGGAAAATTGGGTGTACCGACGCTAACTCTGCTTGTAGCTCCAACTCATATTCCACTTTGCCAACTCGCCTCAGAATCCTATATGGAAAAACATATTGGGGACGTAGCTTCCCTTTCTTTCTGAACATCCTAACTCCCTTCATGGGAGACACCTTCAAAAACACCCAATCTTCAACCTCAAACTCAACCTCTTTGTCTCTAACATCTAGATAAGATTTCTGCTGACTCTGAGCTATTTTCAGCCTCTCCCTAATAATTTGGACTTTCTCCATGGCCTCATGAACTAAATCTAGTCCTGTCAATGTAGCCTCACCTACCTCGAACCAACCTATAGGTAATCTACACCTCTACTCATAAAGAGCCTTAAATAGAGCCATCTGAATGCTTGAGTGGTAACTGTTATTGTAAGCAAACTTGATGAGAGGCAAGTACTCATCCAACTACCCTTGAAAATCAATCATGAACTCTCTCAACATATCCTCAAGAATCTAAATGGTCCGATCGGCCTTACCATCTGTCTGTGGGTGAAAAGCTGTGCGAAGCTTGACCTGAGTACCAAGTCCCTTCTGAAATGATCTCTAAAACTATGAGATAAACTGAGATGATGGACAAGGGAATGCCATGCAAATGAACTAACTCATGAATGTATGACCTAGCATAATCCTCATCTTAATCGATGGTTTTGACCAATAGTAAATGAGCTACTTTGGTCAACCTATCTACAACCACCCATATAAAGTGGTACTGTCGGCGTGTATGAGGAAATTCTATAATGAATTCCGTATTGATCTCTTCCCATTTCCATGTAGGGATACTAATATCCTGTAGCATACCCCAATGTCTTTGAAGCTCAACTTTCAACTATTGGCAATTCAGACACTTCGCCACGAAGTCCACTATGTCCTTTTTCATGTCAATCCACTAATAAACTTCCCGTAGGTCACGGTACATCCTGGTGGCACCTGGGTGGATAGAATACCGAGAGCCATAAGCCTCACCCAACATCCTCTCTCTTAAGTCATCAACAGCTAGCATGTATAATCATCTGAGATATCGAAATACACCATCTCCCCCTTGGGAGAAAACCTCTACCTTTGTCAGGACCAAAATTTATATCCTGGACGAGACACGGCAGTGGAGTCAAAATTAACCCCAAGCCAATCCATGGTCTATCATTACACTGGTAACTGAATAAACATAAATGGAAGCTTAAATAAATAAAATCATTTCAGAGCACTCATTTGACAAAAGACAATACGTATGAAAAACAATATTGAATATCTGTGTCTATGTCTGAAAGCCAACTACTAAATGATGAGTTCTTGGGACAAGCCCCCACCCAACTCTAAAGTCTAACTGAAAATAAATATCGTCCTCGAAATATGAGGACTCACCAAATGCTGCTGCCGGTATCGTTTGAGGGAAACTATTAATGATGCTGGCACTGAGAACCCGCGCCTGTATCATGATACAATACAACATAGAAGGTATGTGTTAGTACTTTGAATGTACTGAGTAAGTGAGAGATATAATAAGCATGAAAGAGCAAGTAACTGAACTGAGATGAAATGAAATGACCAATTGAAATACTGAAAAATAATACAACTGAAATATAACTAATATGGTCAATAATGACCCTAGCTGATGGTCATAGACATGACTGGGATCTGAAATACTAAGCTGAGCTAAACTAAACTAAACCGAGACTATACTGACTTGTGGGAGAGTCTATAAGCAACATATAACCACATGAACTAAACATGGAGTTCTATGTATACTCCCTATCGATAGGACCCAATATACCTTTTTAGGGTATACATGCATGAACTAGGTGATCACAAATCTGGGGCCATTGGGCCAATAAAATAATCTACGGTGGCAATATAGTTCCGGGAACCTGGGTGTGCTGGAACCCCGATCCACTCGGTGCTATGTTCTACTCCCACTGGATATTCCTAATCTGACTACTACATTGATAGCTCGAAACTGAGGTCCAAGACTAAATCAGGTATACTTATCTGGAAGTATCCTGAGTTTCTTATCGGAACGGATTCTGTAACTGGTGTTCTAAGACTAGCCAGAGCTCCTTATCTGGAAGCGTCATAACCGTCTTAAGAACAAACTGAAGCTGAAGCTAGTGGTTCTAAGACTAGTCAGAGCTACTTATCTGGAAGCATTGTAACCAACTATGGAACTAACTGGTAGTTGATAACTCATATTTGATAACTGGGAGGCATTACTAACACCTCAAGAACTGACTGTAGTCAAACTGATTAGCTGACATTTATGATATATACTGAAGGTACTAACATTCTGACTGAAACTGGACTAGCATGCAACTGATTGAGAATTCAACTAATATTAATAATATGGGAATTCCAACATTGATAGAATCAAGCAACATGAATAACTAATAAGTCATGCAAGACTCTAATTTACTGTATTCATGAGCTAGGGCTAAAGCCATCTTTAAAGGAAGCAAGCAGCAACATAATCTCTAAGTAATGAAAAAATATAACAGCTAACAACATGAACAAAATTCCACATGGATTTAATCAGATTCTAACTGAAAGATTAATTAGAGTGTGTATTGCTAGAGTATCTCAATATTGTTTAATTAGTATAAATCTGTTAGATTCTCTCTAATCAATAATTGAAGATCCTTTGTTGGTGATGTGGGTCTAACTATTCTTACTTTGTTTTTGCTTGCAAAAGAAGAATTGAGTATTGGAAGAGAATTGAATGGTGGACATGGATGAGAGATTGTGAAATTGGGCTACAAATAGCCAAAATTACATTCTTACTCCTAATTAATAGCTAATAGATAGGAATTAGTGCAACTATTAATCCAAATCTGATCGGGTTAATTTAATGGTGTATAGGGGTTTGAAAGAACTCTAGCAAGAGATATTTATAAGGTTGAAAAGCATTAAATGCCTACTTTCCCAAGATTAATTACACAAATTGAACTTATGAGATGACCCAGCATGATCCTATTTAGTTAGCATATCATCTACACCACACCTCTAGTTGTTCACATTTTTGTCAACAACCTTGGTAATTTTGCTATTGTAGTTAGCCAAATTAGAAGTTAGATTCTATTGTAAATTTCAATCTCCCCAACAGGTTTATTTCCATGTTATTCTCAAGTGGTGAAAGCTAAATTCAATTTCTCAAATGTCTCTCATGCGTATCAATCACTAGTCCCTATGGGATTCGACCACGACATCCGTCGGGATATTTATTTTGAAACCACGACCGTTTATGCTCTTTGTATGAAGAGTATATTTTGGACATTATCAAATATAGTGACGAACATGTCTAGACACTACTTGAAAACCCTGTTCATCAGGTCCATGAAGGCTGCAGGGGAATTAGTTAGTCCAAAGGAAATAACAACGAATTCATAGTGACCATACCGAGTTCTAAAGGCTGTTTTTGGTATGTCACGTTCTCTGACTCTAAGATGATGATACCCTGACCTGAGATCTACCTTGGAAAAACAACTAGCTCCTTGAAGCTGATCGAACAAGTTATCAATCCTGGATAGGGATACATCTTCTTAACTATAACCTTATTTAGTTGACGATAGTCGATACACATTCTGAGAGTACCGTGTTTCTTTCGCATGAACAACACTGGAGCATCCCATGGAGAGATGTTGGGCCTAATGAAACGCTTATCAAGTAGGTCTTTTAGTTGTCCCTTCAACTTCTTAAGCTCAGCTGGAGCCATTCTGTAAGGAGGAATAGAGATGGGCTGAGTGTCTGGAACAAGGTCTATGCCGAAGTCTATTTCCCACTCAGGAGGGACTCCCGGAAGATCTTCAGTAAACACGTTAGGGAATTCGCTAAGAACTGGAACTGACAGGATAGTTGGGGTCTCAGAGCTGAAATCTTTGACCCGAACTAGGTGATAGATGCACCCTTTAGAAATGAGCTTCCTTGCCTTTAGATAGGAAATAAACCAATCCTTAGGCGCGAAACTACTACCCATCCACTCTAGAACTGACTCATTAGGAAACTAAAATCTGATGACTCTAGTTCTGCAGTCGACTGAGGCATAACCGGAGTGTAGCCAATCCATGCCAAGGATGAGGTTGAAATCGACCATGTCTAACTCTACTAGATCAGATGGAATGACTTTACTCAATACTGAGACTGGGCAGTTTCTATACATCCGGCTAACTCTAACTGACTCTTCAACTAGGTTAGAGACTGAGAATGGTTTTGAGAGGACTTCTGCATAAGGAGTCAGGAATGATAGCGTGGCTCCAGGATATAGTGTGGCTACTAGATCTAGTAGGGCATACACATATAGATGGAAGAGACGTAACATACCCGTGACCATATCAGGTGAGCTCTCCTGATCCTGACGAGAGGACAAAGCATAAAAGCGGTTTTGGCGTTGACCACCATACATACCTGAAGTGTTGGCCTACTGAGCTGGATGGGCTGCTGTAGCTGTTGAAGTGGAAAACTGTGATTTCCCCTATCCGGCGAACTGACACTCCCTTAGCCGGTTACCTAGCCGTCCACACCCAAAGCAAACCTCTTTTTCCTGGAGACATTCACCTAGATGGTTCTTGCCACACTTATGGCAAGCTGGATAATGGTTGCTGGCACTGTAACTCTAGTACTGAGAGCCAAATACTCCACCCTTCTGATTCTTGTGGGACCAAAAAGTAGGGGCACTGGCTGAGGTGGGTGTTGGAGTCCTCTGTTGCTGATGTTGTGGGCGGCTACTGCTGCCAGACCTCTGGTGGCCATAACTCGATTGACCATTTCTATCCCGCTTGTTCTCCCACTCTATATCTTTCAACTTTTCTACCTCAATCAATTGGGCATGAAAGATGAGGCTGGAGAGGTCAATATCCTTTATGAGCATCGCAACCCTGCACTCCTTAAGTACCGGATTTGATACCCCATTGACGAATTTAAGCATGCGAAACCTTGGCTCGGCTACCATCTCTGGAGCATACCTTGAAAACCATGTGAACTTCAATGCATATTCCTCCACGATCCTCTTACCCTACTTTAAGTTCATGAACTTTATGACCTTACACTCCCTCAGCCCCCAAGGGAAGAATCTATCTAGAAATGCTATGGTGAACTCTTCCCACTCTACCGGTTCCGCTCCTGTTGGTCTCCCTTCCTTCCACTGATCATACCAAATCTGTACCACCCCTTTCAACTGATAGGCGGCCACATCAGTAGTCTCCTCAAAACTAACACCCATAATCTGGGTGATCTACTGCACCTTATCAACAAACTCCTGTGGGTCCTTTCCTACCTTATGTCCATGAAAAGTTGGAGGGTTTATTCGGGTGAAGTCCCAAACCCTAGCAGCTGCTGTGAACCCATTTACATTCACCGGAACCACCTGCAGGTTCACTCGATTAGTCACTGTCTGAGCTAGCAGCTGGATTGCCGCTCTGAATTCTATTGAGGACACTTGATCGTCATGAGGGGCTGCTGGAGCTGGTGGAGCAGGACGGTTAGCATTGCCAGCCCTTTTTCTGCTTCTTGGTCTTGGAGGCATAGTTTCACTTAAACAAAATAGAGCACGAGTTAGGAGAATGTTTTTGGAATTGACTTTAATGCATGATAAGGAGTATTAACAAAAGGGAGTTTTCCTAATAACATCTCGTAGCCTCCCCATTATAAGTGTGGCATACTTCACACCCATGAAAAGGACTCTACTTGACGCGACTTTAAGATATTCTGGGATACTCTAAACCTAGTGCACTGATACCAATTTTGTCATGGCCCGAGTCTACACCATAGACGAGACACGGTACTTGGAGTCACAAGTAACCCCAAGCCAACCCATGGTCTATCATTACACTGGTAACTGAATAAACATAAGAGGAAGCTTAATTAAATAAAATCATTTAAAAACACTGCATTGACAAAAGTCAATATGTCTGAAAAACAATACTGAATATCTATGTCTATGTCTGAAAGCCAATTACTAAATGATGAGTTGCTGGGACAAGCCCTAGCTAACTCTAAAGTCTAACTGAAAATAAATATCATCCTCGAAAGATAAGGACTCACCAAATGCTATGGCTAGTATCGTCTGAGGGAAACTACTAACGATGATGGGACTGAGACCTACCTACATCATGATACGATACAAAATAGAAGGTATGCGTTAATACCTTGAATGTACTGAGTAAGTGAGAGATATAATATGAATGAAAGAGCAAGTAACTGAATTGAGATGACATGAAATGGCCAACTGATATACTGAACACTAATACAATTGAAATATAACTGATATGGTCAATAATGACCCTGACTGATGGTCATAAGCATGTCCTGGATCTGAAATATTGAGCTGAGCTAAACTGAACTGAAACTGTACAGATTAGTGGGAGGGTCTATAACCGACATATAACCACGTGAACTAAACGTGGAGTTCGATGTATACGCCCCACCAATAGGACCCAATATACCTTGCCAGGATATAAGACACAAACTGGGTGATCACAAATCTGGGCCATTGGGACAATAAAATAACCTATGGTGGCAACGTAGTTTTAGGAACTTGGGTCCGCTGGAACCCCGGTCACTCGGTGCTATGTCCTACTCCCACTGGATAGTTCTAATTTGACTACTAAGCTGATAGCTCAAAATTGGGGTCCAAGACTCAATAGGGATACTTATCTGGAAGTACTCTAAGAGTCTTATCAGACCAAATTTTGTAATTGGTGTTCTAATACTAGCCAAAGCTGCTTATCTAGAAGCATCGTAACCGTCCAAAGAACAAACTGAAGCTGAAGCTAGTGATTTTATGACTGGTCAGATCTGCTTATTAGGAAGCATCGTAACCATCTGTAAAACTAACTGGTAATTGATAATTGATATCTGATAACTGAGAGGCATTATTGACACCTCAAGAACTGACTGTAGTCAAATTGATCAGTTGACATTTCTAAAATATACTGAAGGTACTAACATTCAGACTGAAACTAGACTAGCATGTATCTGACTGAGAATTGAACTGATATTAATATTATGGGAATTCCAACATTGATAGAATCATGCAACATAAATAACTAATCAATCATGCAAGACTCTAATTTACTGTATTCAAGAGCTAAGGCTAAAGCCATCTTTACCAGAAGCAAGTAGCAACATAATCTCTAAGTAATGGAAAAATATAATAGCTAACAACAAGAACAACATTCCACATGGATTTAATTGAATTCTAATTGAAAGATTACTAAGATTTCAAAACCTCAGGGCTAGGACCGATAAGAAAATTCAGATGGATTTTAGGGCACAAGGAAAGGGCAATTCCTTGCTAAATTCTCACATACCTGGTTTAGAAATCCCGCAGAAAAACTCTTGAGAATTTGAGAAGAAGGGTCGAATGCCCTAGCTTTCTCTGGGAGAACTGTCTGCATAAATCGTACTTCTAATTTTGGGAGTCGAGAGTTAAGTGAAAGTGAGAGGGATTTAGTCGATCCCCTATTTAATCCCTGCAAAACGTGCCCAAAATGGCGTAGTTTAGAGTCTAAGAGCTTAAGAAAATTAAGGAAAATTCCTTGGAAATTTCACAGGAAAATCACTGCCAGTCCCAATGAGGGACTGGATGATTCGTTATTACTGACCATGACTTATGGTCTGCCTCATTGCCAACACTGGAAATATCTCATCATGGGTCACCACGAGGGACACCACAACTTGTGGTGTACTCGATGACTCGTGGTAACTAGTCGTCGGGAGCACTGCCAACTTTTCAACATCCAAGGAAAGACCTTGACCTCAATCAACCTAATGTCTTGTGGGGTTGACAACGACCCGTAGCTTCACCCATTGTCAACCCTAAAGACAACAATCCAACCAAGCTCATCCTCCTTCCCACGAGTCACCTAATTACTCGTGGTGCACCCCATGGGTCACTGGACGACTCGTCCTGTGACCTAGTGCAGAAAATCCTAATTTTCTTTGTTTCAACCCTCGGGTATGATCGTAGGGCTTTTAGGGTATTACAACCTTATGATTCTGGACATCATAATTTAGCTTTACCAAGATAGGATCCTCATCTTTCCTAGCCTTGGCCTCGGTCTCCAATGAAGATTCTATCCTATTTTGAATAACGACACTACTGTCTGCCGATTTAACAAGACAAACCCCTAAATGAGCAAGCCTATGGACATCCTTTGCTAACTCTTTCCTCCAATCCTCCAAATGAGACACACTCTCCATGGATAGCTTGATAAGGGCATCCGCCACTATATTGGCCTTGCTCATATAATAAAGGACACTCATGTCATAGGCCTTGAGAAGCTCTAACCAACTCCGTTGTCACAAATTTAGGTCCTTTTGAGTGAAAACATAGTAAAGGATCTTGTGGTCCATAAACACATCTACATGCACCCCTTACAAGTAGTGCCTCAAAATATTTAATGCAAACACCACTGCTGCTAACTCTAGGTCATGTGTCGGGTAGTTCTTCTCATAAGTCTTAAGCTGTCAAGAGGAATTCACAAGGACCTTACCATGCTACATCAACACAAAACCAAGACCAACCCTAGAGGCATCACAATATACAATGAATCCATCTGTGCCCTTTGGTAGAGTCAAAGTTGGTGCTAAAGTGAGTCGAGTCTTTATCTCCTGAAAACTCTTCTCACAGGCATCTGACCACTGAAATTCGACCTTCTTCTGGGTCAACTTAGTCAGTGGTGCTACAATGGTTGAAAATCCTTCAATAAACCTCCTGTAGTAGCCAGCTAAATTGAAAAAGCTCTTAATGTCTGAAGGATTAATTAGTCTAGGCCAATTCTTCACTGCCTCTATCTTTTGAGAGTCTACCTGCACACCTTCGCCTGACACCACATGACCTAAAAATGCTACTGAGTTCAAACAAAATTTGCGCTCACTGAATTTAGCAAAGAGCTGCGATCCTTGAGACTGTAGCACAATCCTTGATTAAGCGACATGCTCCTCCTCAGTCCGAGAGTATATGAGAATAATGTCTATGAAGACAATCATGAAAATATCAAAATACATCTTGAATACCCTGGTCATCAAGTCCATAAACACTATAGAAGCAATTGTAAGTCCAAAAGACATAACTACAAACTCATAGTAACCATACTGAGTCTTGAAGGCTATCATCAGGATGTTAATCTCTCTGACTCTGAGCCTATTATAACCAAATCTGAGGTCTATCTTTGAAAAACACTTAGCACCCTGAAGTTGGTCAAAAAAGTTATCAATCTAGGAGAGGGGATACTTGTTCTTAATAGTGACCTTGTTCAACTGCTAGTAATCAAGGCACATCCTAAGGGACCCATCCTTTTTCCGAACAAAGAGAACTGATGCACCCCATGGGGATTTAATAGGACTAATGAAACCCTTATGTAGAAGATCTTTCAACTACTCTTTCATCTCCTTTTGCTTGGCTAGAGACATTATTTAAGGAGGAATGGATATAGGTTACTAATAACGTCCAAAATACACTCTTTGTTTAGAGAAAAAGTGTAAACGGTCGTTGTATCAAAATAAATATCCCGAGGGATGTCGAGGTCGAATCCCACAGAGAATTGAGTCGATAATTCAAGAGTTATAAACTAATTCAAACTAGAGCACCGCATTGTTCAACATTTGAAATGTAAAATTGGGGGGAAATTAAAGGGAAATAACTATATAATTATAATTAAGATTAGTTGGGGGGAATTTCAACTGAAGCAATCACAAGTGATATGGCTAGGGGCATTCTATAGATGAGATCACGACTAAATTGGGAATTTCTTCAATGACTTAGATTCATAATTAGCATAGATAGCAGTGTTAATTCACATTCTCTTATTTTTCAACCATCAGAATGTTTATGCCTTGGGTTCTTTTAAACCCCAAAGTCAATTCAAGTAATCAACCACACAAGCTTGAGGAAGGACTAGATATTTCTAACCTTGACCTTTAATGGAGTGAAAATGTGGGTTTGAACTATCTCTAGCTTAATCCCACACACAAACACTCTAATTCCTCACTAGTATCTTCTCACCTTTCTCTCTCAAGCAAAAGCAAGAAAAGTAAATCACAACTCATGTTTGCAAACCATCAATTTTAGCAATTATAACTTGGGAGAAGATAATAGATCTACCATTTCAATAAAAATCCAAGAGCACTTTATCAAAACCAAATCAATTTAATAAACCCACCATGAATATATCTCTAATTAACAAATTAGTCAAGCATATTTAAAGGTACAGAGAAGATACCAAGAGGATTCCCCTCACATTCATCACATTAGCTTCACAAATTTGCTTCACAAGCTCTTACAACAATGGTGTAATTCCCCCAAAATGGGTTAAAGAAATAGAATAAGAAAAGTACTACCTAACTCTACAATTCTATGGTGAAAAGATTCTACAAAACATTCTATGAAAAATATGAAGTCTAGACGAATGAATGATTCAATGAATGAATGGTGTACAATGAAAGCTATGTAAATATCTATAATTTCTTGTTTATAACATTCCCCAAATGCCCTTGAGGCTTTTAGATGCTTTGGAGAACTTTCTAGACCTTTTTACCCTTCATTAGAGGGGCTCACATATGAAGAACCAGCCTTTAGCCCGTTCAAATCCACGGAGCACCGTACCATAGCCGGTGGAAAATAGTGGCTGGCAGGGAGAACCGACGGTCCAATCGGAATTAAGCCACTGCCAAATCTCCAACCGTCAATTGGTTAGCCAGTCTAGGTAGTAAGTTCAGCGTTTTTCCTGTATTTTTCTCTTACGGATCCGCGTTTAGCCAATTCAAAGCATATCCTTACACCCCTTTCGAGCACAACTCCTCCATTATTTTTGGCCCCTCTCCATCATATGCTAACTCATCAAATTCCATATCAAACTCCATGTGTTTTGCTCAATTTCATGCTTTCTCTACTCATGTGAAGTACCTACAAAGAATCAAAGAGAAAGGGCATAAAATCCACATAAACGACTCGAAAACTAGGCAAAAACTCATGCTTAGGAGCCTAATGAGTTGGTAAATTTCCAACTCATCAAACCCCCAAACCTGAACAATTTCCTGTCCTCCAGTAATGTAGTTCTTTACAGTTAAGCAAATGAACAACATGCTATATATGAGTTTTTGCATCAAGGCCGATCAAGACGTTCTTTCACGAGATGACCTTGCTAAAGCTTAGAGCACTATGGTAGTTATACCTGAAATCATCAGGCCTCAAGATAACTCAATATTATACACGAACTAAAGAAAAATAAAAGACTCAAACCGTGTTGCACAAGCTTCAATAGGTGACCACAATCATTAAGCATATCTTGCATGCATTCCTTCCATTCAAACAAGGGGCATATTTCATTAAAACAAGTTCAAAGGGCATCTCAAGTCATTGACAATTCACATTCAAAGCTTTCCTTAGAGCTTGCTACACGCTTGCCTCATTCATACCTCTCTTTTGAATATAATTTTAAGCATATTCCCCAAGGAAGTGATGCCACTCACAAGTAGAGAGAATCCCAAATATTTTTTTAGCAGGTCACACATAGGGATTATAAGATAAGATAGAGGAGCTCACTCTCATAAAGAAATTCATATGCATACAAATTGACCCATAGGCTTTCCCTTCATGTATATCGCCACTAATGTAGTACTACTACACTCAAAATCAATTAGCACTTGCGGATAATAATGATGACTAGGGGTAAGGATAGGATAAATGTTTAGCTTTACTAACTAAAGCCTCCCTAATGAGTTTACAAACGCTTGTAACATCCCATCATCTTATTGAGATCACTCCACCTTATTTCTCCTGGTTCATCATCTTCATCTTTTTTAACATAAGCAACCCTTACAACACCTATGAGTTTCACATTTGTCCTTATATATATGCTATAGATAGCACCTTTTTACTATTCTTTCTATTTTGATGATTCTAGGTCTTTCCACCCATCGATTCATTCATCTCATCACAATTTTGGTGCTACCTCACATTGAATATCTCTTTTTTCCACCTACACATAGAAACCCCCAAACTTAGGCTTTTGCCTCATTTCACATTCATTTTCTTATCACTCCTTATTTCATAGGCTTCAAGCCCCATTTTTCATTGTTTCATTGCTAGCAATTAGGGAGGATGGGTGTCAAAGAGAAGAATTAAAAATGGTCCTTAGGCTTGTAATATGGCTTCCAAGAAAGGGTCCAAGGCCTAAACAAAGGCTATCAATGATTAATGTTCAGGAAGGTCCTTTTGGGTGAAGTGACTAAAAAAAAGAGGGCCTAAAATCATGTTCTAAGTGCAGCCCCATCTATCATTTTTTCTTGAATCACTCTAAGAGAAAGTTCTATACAATCATGTATACACAAGAATTAAGCCAAAAACATCACCACCCAAGGCATCACAATTCAATAAGTTCACGCACTTCCTTCATCATATTAAGAGGATGACTTTTAACAAGCTAGTTATGAATCAACAAGCCACACAAGGAATATGTAATTCATGACAAGAGAGTGCTCATTTTCACATGTTGATAGCCCTTTTTTCTTTTCAAAATTCATGCGCAATGCCAAGAATAAAATATTGGTGGTACCTCATCCAACAAGTGCACAAAAGACTCTACAAGACTCTAGTGTTGACATTTTCCCTTAAGAAAGTCGTCTCTCAATCTGTCATCGCAAAGTGCCAACCCAGTTTGACAACAAAAAGAAAAGATAAAGAAAGCGGTCCTTGGGGAAGAACTGTAGTATAAAGAAAATCTTGGAGTTTATTCAAAGACTACTGTCAAAATGGAAATACTACTAACATGTAATGACGATTTACCCTTAATAATGATGTCACTCAATCTATCATAGGGCCATATCATACATCACTTAACAAGTGGGTTACTCAGACTTCACCCCCTCACAAAAATAATGCATTGTCATCAATGCCTAAGGTTAAACAAAATGAGGAAGGAATGGGTGAGAAAGCTCCCTAATACTATGGAGGCATCCATTTTACAAGCATTTTCCATGCTCTCCTTTTTCATTTTTCTCTCTCTGTTTTCCACTTTGCACACCTGTCCCACCCCTGCTCAATCAAAGACAACACAAACATAAATTAAAAATAAATAAAAGAGAAAAGTAAAAACAAAAAGTAAAAGCATTTGTTGCCTCCCAAGAATCGCCTTAGTTCACATCGTGGCTAGATGACTTCAACTTCACCACTTTTCTCTCCACTTTGAGCTTTTGAATTGCACCCCTAGTTTCTTGTAAATTCTCCTATTTTTCTTAAAGGGTGGTGGTGTAAGCATAAATGTTCCAAGCAATGGATGTTTCATCTTGTATTTCTTGGCCCTTAGAGCATAGATGTGCTTTGTCTTTGTTGGCATGGCATACTCTAAGATGAAGCCACCTTGATCGTCCTGCTCAACTTCCTTCATTGACTTTGTCTTCTCAGTCTTCATTTTTTCCACCAAGTTCAATGTTGAAAAATGATAAGAGGGTGGTTTAAGTCATTCCCCTTTTAAGCATGCTTCTTGCTCGGCATCCTCCTTTCCAAGTGCACTAGAGTCCTTGAGCATGGTCTGTTAGATGTCATTTGGACACTCTAGTGTCACTTCTTCAACCTTGGCATCTTGCATTTATGCAATGTTGGTTGGTTGGCACAACTCTATGACTTTTTCAAAGTTCACCTTGACTCCTTCTTCATCAGCATTTTGAGCTTCCTCCCTGAGTCAAGTTGAGCTATGCCCCATCGTTCACTTCTTCTTGTTATGCTCGTCAATGTTTCCTCCTCTTCTTATTTTACAGATTTAAATGTTTCTTCTTGAGGAGTTGATGATTCCATGGATATGGAGGGATTGACATTCATTTTTGTATTGGATTCCCGCTCCGAAAAGGCTTGGAGCATGGCTTCCATCCACCCACATGCATTTCTTCTTCCCTCACTTTCCATGGCTTCATTCCATTCAAGCATAGGAGCGCAACTTATATCATATCCACTATAACGAGAAGTGACCCCATTTGGGCATCCATCCTAATGTCTCCCATGACTACCACATAATGTGCATCTATACCCATCATAGGAAGGAGAAGGTGCACTCATCTCCCTTCTGGGGGCATATTTGCAATCTTTCCAATACTGTGGTCCTCCATAATAGGGACATGGATCGTTATGATAAGTGATGCAACCGAAAAACCTCCTTTCATTCGATGATGCCATCATATAACTACAAACAAACAAAAACAAAAACGAAAATAAAAACAAAACAAGATGTAAAATAAAAATGCAAAACTAGCTCGAATCAACAAATAACTAATGTCTTATCACAACTCAATACCCCGGCAACGGCGCCATTTTTGATAACGTCCAAAATCCACTCTTCATTTAGAGAAAAAGTGTAAACAGTCATTGTATCAAAATAAATATCTCGATGGATGTTGGGGTCGAATTCCACAAAGAATTGAATCGATAATTCAAGAGTTATAAACTAATTCAAACTAGAGCACATCATTGTTCAACATTTGAAATGTAAAATTGGGGGGAAATTAAAGGGAAATAACTATCTAATTATATCTTAGATAAGTTGGGGGAATTCCACTTGAGGCAATCACAAGTGATATGGTTAAGGGCATTCTATAGATGAGATCACGACTAAATCGGGAATTTCTTCAATGACTTAGATTCATAGTTAGAATAGATAGCAGTGGTAATTCACATTCTCTTGTTTTTCAACCATCAGAATGTTTATGCCTTGGCTTCTTTTAAACCCCAAAGTCAATTCAAGTAATCAACACACAAGCTTGAGGAAGGACTAGCTATTTCTAGCCTTGACCTTTAATGGAGTGAAAATGTGGGTTTTAACTATCTCTATCTTAATCCCCCACACACACACTCCAATTCCTCACTATTATCTTCTCACCTTTCTCTCTCAAGAAAAAGCAAGAAAAGCAAAGAACAACTTATGTTTGCAAACCATCAATTTTAGCAAGTATAACTTGGGAGAAGATAATAGATCTACCATTTCAATAAAAATCCAAGAGCACTTTATCAAAAACCAATCAATTTAATAAATCCACCATGAATATATCTCTAGTTAGCATATTAGTCAAGCATATTTAAAGGTACAGAGAAGATACCTAGAGGATTCCCCTCACATTCATCACATTAGCTTCACAAATTTGCTTCACAAGCTCTTACAACAATGGTGGAATTCCCCCAAAATGGTTTAAAGAAATAGAATAATAAAAGTACTACCTAACTCTACAATTCTATGGTGAAAAGATTCTAATAGAAATTCTACGAAAAAGATGAATTCTAGAGGAATGAATGATTCAATGAATGAGTGGTGTACAATGAAAGCTATGTAAATACTTATACTTTTTGTTTATAACATTCCCCAAATGCCCTTGAGGCTTTTAGATGCTTTGGAGAACTTTCTAGACCTTTTTACCCTTCATTAGACGGGCTCACCTATGAAGAACCGGCATTTAGCCCGTTCAAATCCGCGGAGCACAGTACCATAGCCGGTGGAAAACAGTGGCTGACAGGGAGAACCGGCGGTCCAATCAGCATTAAGCAACTGCCAAATCTCCAACTGCCGATTGGTTAGCCAGTCTAGGTAGTAAGTTTGGCGTTTTTCCCGCATTTTTCCCTTTTGGATCCGCGTTTATCCAATTCAAAGCATATCCTTACACCTCTTTCGAGCACAACTCCTCCATTATTTTTGGCCCCTCTCCGTCATATGCTAACTCATCAAATTCCATCCAAAACTCCATGTGTTTTGCTCAATTTCATGCTTTCTCTACTCATGTGAAGTACCTACAAAGAATCAAAGAGAAAGGGAATAAAATCCACATAAATGACTCGAAAACTAGGCAAAGACTCATGCTTAGGAGCCTAATGAATTGGTAAATTTCCAACTCATCAAACCCCCAAACTTGAACCATTGCTTGTCCTCCAGTAATGTAGTTCTTTACAGTTAAGCAAATGAACAACATGCTATAAATGAGTTTTTGCATCAAGGCCAATCAAGACGTTCTTTCACAAGATGACATCGCTAAAGCTTAGAGCACTATGGTAGTTATACACAAAATCATCAGGCCTCAAGATAACTCAATATTATACACCAACTAAAGAAAAATAAAAGACTCAAACCGTGTTGCGCAAGCTTCAATAGGTGGCCACAATCATTAAGCATATCTTGCATGCATTCCTTCCATTCAAACAAGGGGCATTGTTCATCAAAACAAGTTCAAAGAGCATCTCAAGTCATTGACAATTCACATTCAAAGCTTGCCTTCGAGTTTGCTACATGCTTGCCTCATTCATACCTCTCTTTTGAATATAATTTTAAGAATATACCCCAAGAAAGTGTTGCCACACACAAGTAGAGAGAATCCCAAATACTTTTTTAGCAGGTCACACATAGGGATTATAAGATAAGATATAGGAGATCACTCTCATAAAGAAATTCATATGCATACAAATTGACCCATAGGCTTTCCCTTCATGTATATCGCCACTAATATAGTACTACTACACTCAAAATCAATTAGCACTTGCGGATCACAATGAGACTAGGGGTAAGGATAGGATAAATGTTTAGCTTTACTATCTAAAGCCTCCGTAATGCCTTTACAAACGCTTGTAACATCCCATCATCTTATTGAGATCACTCCACCTTATTTCTCCTGGTTCATCATCTTCATCTTTTTTAACATAAGCCACCCTTACAACACCTATGAGTTTCACATTTAGCCTTATATATGCTAGAGATAACACCTTTTTACTATTCTTTCTCTTTTTATGATTCGAGGTCTTTCCACCCATCGATTAATTCATCTCATCACAATTTTGGTGCTACCTCACATTGAATATCTCTTTTTTCCACCTACACTTACAAACCCTCAAACTTAGGCTTTTGCCTCATTTCGCATTCATTTCCTTATCACTCCCTATTTCGTAGGCTTCAAGCCCCATTTTTCATTGTTTCATTGCTAGCAATTAGGGAGGATGGGTGTCAAAGAGAAGAATTAAAAATGGTCCTTAGGCTTGTAATGTGGTTTCCAAGAAAGGGTCCAAGGCCTAAACATTGGCTATTGTTCGGTGTGTTATATGGGTATCTAAACCGACACGCAAGTGCATGTGGTCGAACAAGTAGTAAGTGGCTTTAGTAAGCCAAGTATCGATCCCTCAGAGACTTGGATTAAGTGAAGTTTGCTTAAGTATACTATACTATATTTCACTTCTAAATATGCTGACAACAACGTAACCAAAAAGTGAATAATTTATTTTATAAATTCTATACTATAACTACTAACAATTATCTACTTTGAATTTAAACTATGGATATGAGCATGCCGAGGTAAAGAACATGTAATGAAACTGATTATCATCATAAATTGGTTAATCTTTTCTTCCAGTTGCTAGCCAAGAACATTAGCCAAGAGATTAAAACTCTCGTATTCAATCTCACTTAAGAATCATAAACCATCCGTCTACATTTCTGTGATCAAATGCAATTCATGACCTAGCAATACAATTCCGGTTCCTAAATTGACTAATACGGCTTTCAAGTATATTTCTATCAGGAAAGCACATCAAAACTCAATTTTCCCAAATCAAGTAAAGAACAATATCCTATTAATTCACAACTTTCCAATTTCGTGCTCTCTCGAGTGAAATCGGACTTTTTAGATGTACATTAATGTAGGCCACACACCAATGCAGTAAGAACAAGAATTAGTAGAACAACATGGAAGAAAAAGATGAAAAACCAGATGATTAATAATCAAAATTCATCACAAGTGTTCATAACCTCAGCAAGGAAGGGAATTAGCCACTCATTTGTGGATTAATCATCCTAAAACAAGTGTTAATCATACAAACAATTGAATTAGAGAAGAAAGAAAGAGAGAAAAAACCTTGAACTTTTCGTCCCTCAACTGCCTGTATTATGAAAAATACACTTAAGTGTTCTATTTATACTAGTGGGAATTTTTTCTGGAATAATGAGCAACGTGTCACGGAGTGCATCGCGGAGCACTTCCTCCGTGACACGCCGTGGACGCAGACCCTCACTGGAATTGGGGGTCCGGGAATATAACACCAACGTGGCACGGCGTGCAACGCGGAGGCTAGCCACCGTGCCACGGAGCTGTCGCGAACCTCCACTGGAAATTGATGAATTTTCACCCTCCAGGCAGAATGCCTCCGCGATGGCAGCGTGACACGGCTCCATCGCGGAGCCCCTTTAATTTGTGCAGTCCAATGCCTTTTTCCGTGCTTGATTCCAAGTCCAACTCCGATATCATCCAACATGCATTTTAGCTCCTCGAAATCACATTTTACCTACAAAACAATGCTAATCATGTTGGTTAGTATAAATTCACATTTTATTACCAATTACATGAAAATGTATACGCATTGCTAGATAAACAAGGCGAAAATGATACTTTTGAGTATCACTTGGGCATATAAATCTGCCCAAGATCAGCTATCAAAGATTAATGTCCAGGGAGGTCATTTTAGGTGAAGTGACTAAAAAAAGAGGGCCTAAGATCATGTTCTAAGTGCAGCCCCATCTATCATTTTTCCTTGAATCACGCTAAGGGAAAGTTCTATACAATCATGTATACACAAGAATTAAGCCAAAAACTTCACCACCCAAGGCATCACAATCCAAGAAGTTCACCCACTTCCTTCATCATATTAAGAGGATGACTTTTAACAAGCTAGTTACGAATCAACAAGCCACACAAGGAATATGTAATTCATGACAAGAGAGTGCTCATTTTCACATGTAGATAGCCCTATTTTCATTTCAAAATTCATGCACAATGCCAAGAATGAAATGTTGGTGGCACCTCATCAAACACGTGCACAAAGACTCTACAAGACTCTAGTGTTGACATTTTCTCTTAAGAAAGTCGTCTCTCAATCTGTCATCGCAAAGTGCCAACCCAGTTTGACAACAAAAAGAAAAGATAAAGAAAGCGGTCCTTGGGGAAGAACTGTAGTATAAAGAAAATCTTGGAGTTTATTCAAAGACTACTACCAAAAAGGAAATACTACTAACATGTAATGATGATTTACCCTTAATAATGATGTCACTCAATCTATCATAGGGCCATATCGTACATCACTTAACAAGTGGGTTACTCAGACTTCACCCCCTCACAAAAATAATGCATTGTCATCAATGCCTAAGGTTAAACAAAATGAGGAAGGAATGGGTGAGAAAACTCCCTAATACTATGGAGGCATCCATTTTACAAGCATTTTCCATGCTCTCCTTTTTCATTTTCTTCTCTCACTATTTTCACGTTCCACACCTATCCCAACCCTGCACAATCAAAGACAACACAAACATAAAGTAAAAAAAAATAAAAGAAAAAAGTAAAAACAAAAAGTAAAAGCATTGGTTGCCTCCCAAGAATCGCCTTAGTTCACATCGTGGCTCGATGACTTCAACTTCACCACTTTTCTCTCCACTTTGAGCTTTTGAATAGCACCCCTAGTTTCGTGTAAATTCTCCTATTTTTCTTAAAGGGTGGTGGTGTAAGCATGAGTGTTCCCAGCAATGGATGTTGCATCTTGTATTTCTTGGCCCTTAGAGGAAGGATGTGCTTTGTCTTTGTTGGCATGGCATACTCTAAGATGAATCCACCTTGATCGTCCTCCTCAACTTCCTTCATTGACTTGGTCTTCTCAGTCTTTATTTTGTCTACCAATTTTAGCAATTATATCTTGGGAGAAGATAACAGATCTATAATTTCAATAAAACTTCAAGAGCAATTTATCAAAACCCAATCAATTTAATAAACCCACCATGAATATACCTCTAGTTAGCAAATTAGTCAGGCATATTTAAAGGTAGAGAGAAGGTACCAAGAGGATTCCCCTCACATTCATCACATTAGCTTCACAAATTTGCTTCACAAACTCTTATAGTAATGGTGGAATTCCCCCAAAATAGGTTAAAGAAAAAAAAGAATAAAAGTACTATCTGACTCTACAATTCTATGGTGAAAAGATTGTACCAAAAATTCAATGAAAAAGATGAAGTCTAGATGAATGAATGATTCAATGAATGAGTGGTGTACAATGAAAGCTATGTAAATATCTGTACTTTCTTGTGTACAACTTTACCCAAATGCTCTTGAGACTTTTAGATGCTTTGGAGACCTTTCTAGATCATTTTATCCTTCATTAGACTACCTCATCTCTGAAGAACTGATGTTTAGCCGGTGCAAATCTGCGGAGCACTGTACTATAGCCGGTGGAAAACTATGGCTAGCAGGGAGAAACGACTGTTCAATTGGCATTAAGCCACTGCCAAACTGCTAATCACCGGTTGGTTAGTCGGTCTAGGCAGTAAGTTTGGTGTTTCGCCTGCGTTTTGTCGTCCAAGTTCGCGTTTTTAGCCGATTCAAAGCATATCCTTACACCACTTTTTGAGCTCAACTCCTCCATTATCTTTGGCCCCTCTCCTTCATATGCTAACTCATCAAATTTCATCTCAATCTCCATGTGTTTTGTTCAATTTCATGCTTTCTCTACTCACGTGAAGTACCTACAAAGGATCAAAGAGAAAGAGTATAAAATCTGCATATATGACTCGAAAACTAGGCAAAAACTCATGCTTAGGAGCCTAATGAGTTGGTAAATTTCCAAATCATCACCCCCAAACCTGAACCATTGCTTGTCCTCAAGTAATGCAATTCTTTACATTTGAGAAAATGAACAACATGCTATATTTGAGTTTTTGCATCAAGGCCAATCAATACGTTCTTTCACAAGAGTACATTGCTAAAGCTTAGAAAACTATGATAGTTATACACAAAATCATCAAGCCTAAAGATAACTCAACATTATACACCAACTCAAGAAAAAGAAAAGACTCAAACCATATTGCACAAGCTTCAATAGGTGACCACAATCATTAAGCATATCGTGCATGCATTCCTTCCATTCAAAAAAGGGGCGTAGTTCATCTAAAAAAGTTCAAAGAGCATATCAAGTCATTGACAATTCATATTCAAAGCTTGTCTTAAAGGTTGTGACACGCCTGTCTCATTCATGCCTATCTTTTGAAAATATTTTTAAGAATATACCCAAGGAAGTGATGCCACTCACAAGAAGAGAGAATCTCAAATATTTTTTTAGCATGTCACACATAGGGATTATAAGATAAGAAAAAGGAGCTCACTCTCATAAAGAAATCATCTTCCCAGACTTGAGATAGGAAAGAAAGCAACCTATAGATATGACTGAACTACCCTTCCATTGTAGGACTGGCTCACCCGAAAATTGAAACTCTACCGTACGGGTTCACAATTTACTGAGGTATAACATGCATGCTACCAATCCATACCAAAGATAACATCAAAATAGATCTTGTTTAACTCTACTAGGTCGGTTGAGGTGACTTTATGAAGGACTTTGGTAGGGAAATTTCTGTATACCCTTCGAGCATAATTGAGTCACCAACTGGAGTAGAGACTAAGAAGGGTTCTGATAAGATTTCAGAACTGACTCTGAAACTAATAGAAACATATGGATTCACACAAGATAAAGTAGACCCTAGATCTAACAATGCATACATATCAAGACGGAATACTCATAACATACCAGTGACCACATCTAGAGAGACCACCTACTCCCGACGAGATAAGAGGTAACAAAATCTGTTTTGACGCTGACCACCACTAGCACCAGTGGATGCACCCTGGTGAGCTGAGCATGCTGGTGGAGCTACTGAACTACTGGCTAGGCCACGTCCTCTACTATGGCCCTGTCTGGATGAAGGGTAGTCTCCGAATAAATGTCTTTGCTCTCTTGACATGCTCCCTTGACTTGTAGAGCCTGATGCTCTATCCCTGTGATCACGCCTAGGTCTAGACGGAACATTGGATGATGATGGCGCTGGGGCTGATGACCTCTGGTGGGACTGATGGTGATGTCCTCCACTATACCTCTGCTAGAACTGTCCATAACTCTCTATCTTGGCCCACATGGCCTCTCTCTCCTTCTCCTTCATCTGATCTGCCTCGATCTGTTGTGTGTATATAACCAACCTCGAGAAATCTAGGTCACTGTTCAACATAGCAGTCCTACACTCCTTGACCAGCAAATCATCTACTCTATTCACAAACCTGCTCATACGAGCCCTCTGATCCGCAACCATATCCGTCATGTACTTAGAGAATCAGTTAAACTCCAAGGCATACTCTTGGACAGTCCTATGGTTCTACTTTAAGTTGACGAATTTCTCTGCCTTTGCCTCCCTCAACTCTCAAGGAAGAATCTATCTAAGAAGGCAGTCACGAACTCATCCCAACTCAATGGAACTTCTCCCACTACTCTATCATCCTTCCATTGGCGGTACCATATGCAAGCAACCCCCTTCAGCTGATAGGAGGCTAAGTCTTCACTCTTCTCTATTGGCCCCACACATAATCTGGGTGATCTTTTGCACCTCCTCAATTAAACTCATGCGGGTCCTCATCCACTTTTGACTGCAGAATCTTAGGTGGATTCGTCATGAGAAAGTCTCCAACTATAGCCACTACTGCATTCCCATTATGAAGAACATGAGCCACTGCTTGCTGATTGAACTGAGTGGGCATAGTCTGTGCTAACATATGAAATGCATCTCTAAACTCGGCATGAGTCACCTGCTCGGGTAAAGGATCTGCTGGTGTTGACAGGGCTTGCTAATACCCATCTTCATTGCCATTGTCATAGCCATTTCCATTGCCATTCCTTCTTCCATTCACTCGACATGGAGGCATATTTCTGAAAATGCGTATAGAACGAGTTCGAAGGACAGAGAGATACTTTATCACACAGGGATATTTCCTAAAACACCTTGTATCCTCTTCTCCATAAGTGTGGCGCAATTTACACCCATGGAAAAGACTCTACTTAATGTGGCTTTTAGATACCATATGACACTCTAAACCTTTTCTCTGATATCAAGTTTGTTAGAACCCGAGCTGAGACCCCAGACCAAGATACGTGACCTAGAACCACGATGGCTTCAAGTCGACCCATGGCATGAACATAGTGACTAATGAGCATACATCAAAGCGGAAACTGATAACTTAAACATGAATAAATGGAAGTCTTAATAAAATAATGTATAACAATGATCATAGACAGAGTTAACACCTGATAAAGCTGAAAGTCTACATAATGTCTGATAAGCCTCTAAATTGTTTGATGAGCTTATGGGACAACACCTCCAACTAGCTTGCTAAAGTCCGAAACTAAAATAACCTAATCAAACACTAAATTGAGTGTCCTTAAAAGATGAGGACTCACCAACAACGAGAACTGAGCTGGACTATAGAGGAAAACTGGACTTACGGAAAAATTAAGTCTGATCCTCAGACATGTATCATGAAATGATACAGCATAGAGTATGCAGTCAGTACTTGGAATATACTGACTATGCAAGGTAAGTAAAACATGCTGAATAAATGTTAATAGAAATCATGCATATAAATATAAAACAATATATCATGATAGTAAGGATTGCATGCTGAAATCTGAATCTGAATATATATAGTCATAAGCTGAGTATTATATCTGAACAGAATGACCCAAGGTTAAAAATAGAAATCATAGGACTTTTCATAGCTGAAATAATAAGTAAAAGCTTATAAACTGATTATTGGGTCAAACCTGCTGTAAAACATATATCATAAGTGATGAACATGAATAACTGAAAACATGAGGAACAATGGGATACTCATCATAACCGACACCATCATGATAGAGATTACATGGTACCGTAGTTATCACACTCAAGTAGGCAGAGCCGTCCAAAGCCTTGCTAAGGCTAAGGACGATACCATGATATCGATATCAAGTTGAGGCCCCTTGGAGGAAGGCGAAAATTCTCTTGAGGGGTCCCAAAAAATATATATATACCTACATTGGCATGTAGTTCTATGACAGGGAAACCTTGAAACCTCAAGCCTACTCGCTGCTAGACACTACTTCCAAAATATATGCATAATGCTCCCATTTTTTTTCAACAAAGCTGAAATCATAATTATATGCATAGTATGAAATATGAACATGGGGAGTCTTGGCTCTAAACATACCATAAGCTGAATTAGGAGTGTTGACTCCAAACCATATGGTAAATTGATCTTATAAAACTGAGCTGAATCATGAAAATATACTTAACTTGTGTGGGCTTGCCCAAATCTTAAAATCATGCATACTTGAAGTAGACTTCATATGTCCAAATCATAGATTCATACACGGTAATTTATAAACATTCATTCATGCTAGATATCTCATCATACTTGGAATCATGAATCATAAACTTGACTTTTCATAAAACTTGCATAATAGGGCATAATTTCAAATAACTTGAAATCATGAATTTATAATCAATTTGTGTATAAAATCTGCCCATAAATCTTAAAACATGCTTTGGAACATGAGGGGAATTGACCCATAGATATATCATCGAGAATTTCATAAAATTGGGTTAAAATTCTATAAAATTATGTACTTGAATTCATGAACTTGAGGAGAAATTTGGGCATGAGAGTGAAAGGAAACTCTCATCCATAGCCCTACATACTTGGGTAAATTGATTTTCAACTTTTTCTTGAAAGCCCAAGAGGATTGGGGTATAATTGAGAGAATTTCTAGATTGATCTTCCAAGAAAATTTAAAAGCTTTGCATGCATGAGGAGTCCAATAACTTGACATTGGCTAAACCCTCTTAAAACACTCCTCTTATGGCTTAAAATGACATAGTTTAGGACATAGAAGCTTAGGAATTAGAAAAATACCCTTAGTAATTTGGTAGGAAATTTGGCACTGCTAGTCTCAATGAGGGACCTAATGAGTCGTTGGGTCTACTGATGACTCATGGTCCTCAGTAATTGCAATTACTAGAATCTTCCCTATAATCTGAACTTCTCAACCATCGGAGGACTTGATGGGTCATTAGGTGGTATAACGACTCGTCGCATGCACTCGTCATGACCAGTGGAAAATCGACCCTTTCTTCAACTCTAAAAACTTGATGAATCATACTATGACTCGTGGGGCGGTATGATGACTCGTTGTCCCATCCATCAAGCCCTTCTGAAAAATCCTCCTGATTCCAATTCTGCACCACCCAACGAGCAACTCAATGACTCATTAGGTACTACGAAGGGTCATTCCTTAACCCATTGCCACTGTAGCTCCTATCCTTTTTCCTCCAATACTACAAACTTAATGGGTCACTGAATGATCTGTCAAGTGGCTTAACGGGTCACCTGACGAGTCGTTCTATGACCTGGTGTAGATTTTGCTATTATCTTCACTTCAACTCTTGGATGTGATCTTAGGGACTTTCGGGGGATTACAATTTCATGGTGATGAACTTCTGAAAAGTGTCAAAATCCATCTACAAATAACGAGTGGATTGTATGAGCCGTTGTTAGATTGTACCGGTCATTGGAGTAGGTTTAGAAGATGAATCAGAGCAGGATCAGGGTTCAATGTGTGAACCTATAAATTGTCGGTTAGGACCGATAATTCATTTTGTTGGTGATAACGTCCAAAATACACTCCTTTTTTATGAAAGAGCGTAAACCATCGTTATATAAAAACAAATATCCCAATAGAAGTTGGGGTCAAATCCCACAGAGAATTGAGTCGCTAATTCAAGAGTTATAAACTAATTCAAACTAGAGCGCATAATTGTTCAACATTTGAAGAGTAAAATTGGGGGGAGATTAAAAGAGAAAATAACTATCTAATTCTAAACTAAGACTAATTAAGGGGAATTATAATTGAAGCAATCACAAATGAGAGGCTAGGGGCATCCCATAGATGGGATCACAATTAAATCGAGAATTGACTAGCCTTAGATTCCTTCACAAGTTTAACAAGTATAAATAATCTCGGGAAGTGGGTAATCTCAGCTTCTCAGCCTATTGACTACCTCTTGCTAGAGGTTTTTCAAAACTCTAGCCACAAGTTAGCTCAACCCGATTTGATTTGGATTAGCAACTGCACTATTCCTAGCTATTAGTTGCCAATAAGGAACGAGAAAACAATTTCAGCTATTTCTAGCCTAATTTCACAATCTCTTATCCATGCCCACTACTATATTCTCTTCCAATACTTAATTATTCTCTCTCAAGAAATAATCAAGTAAGAATAAATAGAACCATATCATAATCAATGGATCTTCATTAATAGATTGAAGAGAATCTAATAGATTTACACTTAATTGAACATTATGAAGATGAATCTAGCAATACCCATTTATAATTCAATAAGAATCCAAGAGAACTTTTTCAAAAACCCAATCAAGTTAACAAACCCACAATGAATATACTTCTAACTAGAAAATTAGTAAAGCATATTTAAAGATAGAGAGAAGATACCAAGAGGATTCCCCTCACATTCATTGCATTAGCTTCACAAATTTGCTTCACAAGCTCTTACAAAAATGGTGGAATTCCCCCAAAATTGGTTAATAAAAAAGAAGAAGAAAAGTACTATCTAACTCTACAAATCTATGGAGAAAACATTCTACTACTAATTCTATGAAGAAGATGAATTCTAGATCAATGAATGAATTGATTCCTCTTTTGGTTGGTGTATAATGTAGGTTATATATCAGTACTTTGTTGTGTACAACTTTCCCCAAATGCCCTTGAAGATTCTAGATTCTTTGGAGACCTTTTTGGACCCTTTTACCCTTCATTAGATGGCCTCTTTGGTGAGGAACCGGTGTTCCGCCGATGGTAATTCGTGGATAGCCAAACTGTGGCCGGTTGAAACAGCGGCCTGACAGGGGTGAATCAGCGGTTTAGGGGTGTTTAGCTGGTCCATTCCACGAAGAGCCGATTGTTTAGCCGGTCTGGGCAGTAGCTTTGGCGTTTCACCCGTCCAGATCCACGTTTAGCCGATTCAAAGCACGTCCTTGCACCTCTTTTTGAGCTCAAATCTTCCCTTATCTTTGGTTCCTCTCCCTCATATGCCAACTCATCAAATTTCTTCTCAAATTCCATGTGTTTTGCTTGATTTCATGCTTTATTTACTCACCTGCGGTACCTACAAAGAATTCAAGAGAAAGGGCATAAAATCCACATAAATGACTCAAAAACTAAGCAAAAACTCATGATTAGGAGCCTAATGAGTTGGTAAATTTCCAACTCATCAAACCCCAAACTTGAACCATTGCTTGTCCTCAAGTAATGCAATTCCTTATAGTTGAGCAAATGAACAACATGCTAAACATGAGTTTTGCATCAAGGGCCAATCAAGATATTCTTGCAAAAGAGGACATTGCTAAAGCTTAGGTCACTCTGGTAGTTGTACACCAAATCATCAATCCGCAAGACAACCCCAAACATTATACACTAACTCAAGAAAAATAGAGAAGACTCAAACCATGTTGCACAAGCTTCAATAGGTAACTATAATCATTAAACATATCTTGCATGCATTCATTTCATTCAAACAAGGGGCATAGTTCCTCAAAACAAGTTCATAGAGCATCTCAAGTCATTGAAAATTCACATTCAAAGCTTTCCTTAAAGTTCGCTACCCTCTTGCCTTAGTCATACCTCTCTTTCAAAATAATTTTAAGAATGTACTCCAAGGAAATGATTCCCCTCACAAGAAGAGAGAATCCCCCAAACATTTTTTAGCACTTCACACAATGGGATTATAAGATAAGACAAATGCACTCACTCTCATAAAGAAATTCAAGTGCATACAAATTGACCCATAGGCTTGCCCTTCATGTGTATCGCCACTAATGTAGTGTTGCTACACTCAAAATCAATTAGGGCTTGTGGGTCATAATGAAGGCTATGGGTGAGGGTAGGATAATTGGTTAGCTTTTGGTGACTAAAGCCCCCCTAATGCCTTTACACACACTTGTAACATCCCATCCACTTATTGAGATCACTCCACCTTAGGACGCCTGTGAATTTCACATTTAGCCTTATATATGCAAGAGATAACACCTTTTTGATATTCTTTCTCTTTTGATGATTTGAGGTCTTTCAACCTATCGATTCATTCATTTCATTACGATTTTGGTACTACCTCACGTTGAAGCTCTCATTTTTTCTCCTTCTCTTGCAAACCCCCAAGCTTAGGCTTTTGACTCATATCACATTTATTTCCTTATCGCTCCCTATTTCATGGGCTTCAAAACCTATTTTTTTCGTTATTTTATCACTAGCAATTAGGGAGGACAGATGCCAAAGAGAAGGATTAAAATGGTTATTAGGCTTGTAATGTGGTTTACAAAGAAAGGGTCCAAGACTCAAACATTGGCTATCAAAGATTAATGTTCAAGGAGGTCATTTGGGTGAAGTGACTAACAAGAGCGGGCCTAAGATCATGTTTTAAGTGCAGCCACATCTATCATTTCGCCTTGAATCACACTTAGTGAAAGTTCTAGACAATCATGCATACACAAGAATTAAGCTAAAAACCTCATCACACAAGGAATCACAATCCAAGGAGTTCACACACTTCCTTTTTCACATTAAGAGGATGACTTTAAACGAGCTAGTTACGAATCAACAAGCTAAGCAAGGAATATATAATTCATTATAAGAGCATGCTTATTTTCACATTTAGATACCACTTTTTTATTTTTCAAAATTCATGCACAATGCCAAAGAAGAAATATTGGTGGTACCTCATCAAAAACGTGCACAAAAGACTCTACAAGACTTTAGACTTGACATTTTCCCTTAAGAAAATCGCCTCTCAATCTATCATCGAAAAATGCCAACCAGGTGCTACAACAAAAAGAAAAGTCAAAGAAATCGTTCCTTGGGAACGTCTGTAGTATAAATAAAACCCTTGGAGTTTATTCCAAGATTACTACCTAAAAAGGCGATGCTACTAACAAGTAATGATGATTTTCCCTTAAGAATGACGTCACCCAATCTATCATAGGGCCATATCGTACATTACTTAACAAGTGGGATATTCAGACTTCACCCCTAACAAAATAATGCATTGTCCTCGATGCCTAAGGTAGAACAAAATGAGGAATGAATGGGGGGGAGAACTCCCTGATATGGTGGAGGCATTCATTTTATATGTATTTTCCATGCACTTCTTTTTCATTTTCTTCTCTCAGTGATTGCCATAATCCACAACTGTTCCAACCCTGTAAAATCAAAGACAACATAAACATAAAGAAAAACAAAATAAAAAGTAAAATAAACACAAAATGTAAAACCACTTGGGTTGCCTCCCAAGAAGCACCTTAGTTAACGTCGTGGTTCAATGACTTCAACTTCACCACTTTTCTCTCCATTTTGAGCATTTTAATTGCACCCCTAGCTTCTTATCCATTCTTCTACTATGCTTGAGGGGTGGTGGTGTAAGCATCAAGGGACCAAGCAATGGATATTGCATCCTATGTTTCTTGGACCTTAAAGGAGGGAGGTGCTTTGGCCTTGTTGGCATGGCATACTCTAAGATGAAGCCACCTTGATCTTCCTCCTCAACTTCCTCCATTGACTTGGTCTCCTCCGTCTCCATTTTGTCAACCAAGTTCAATGTTGAAAAATGATAAGAGGGCGGTCTAAGTCGCTCCCCTTTCAAGCATGCTTCTTTCTTGACATCCTCCTCTTCAAGTGCACTAGAGTCCTTGAGCGTGATTTGTTGGATGACATTTGGAGACTCTAGTGTCACTTCTTAAACCTTGGGATCTTGCATTTTTACAATGTCTGTTGGTTGGCACACCTCTATGACTTCTTCAACACTCACCTTGACTCCTTCTTCATCATCATTTTGAGCTTCCTCCCATGAGTCAAGTTGAACTATGCCCCATTGTTCACTTCTTCTTGTTAAGCTCCTCAATCTCTCCTCCACTTTTTCTTTTAGAGATTTACCGCTCTCTTCTTGAGTAGTCGAAGATTCCATGGGCATGGAGGGGTTGACATTCCTTTCTGCATTAGAATCCTGCTCCAAAAAGGCTTGGAGCATGGCTTCTATGTGCCCACATATATTTCTCCTTCCTTCACTTTCCATGACATCATTCCTTTCAAGCTTAGGAGCACAACTTCTATCATAGTCACTATAGTGAGAAGTGACCCCATTTGGGCATCCATCCCAATGTCTCCCATGACTACCACATAGTGTTCATCTATACCCATCATAGGAAGGAGAAGGTGCAGTCATCTCCCTTCTAGGGGCATATTTGCAATTTTGCCAATAGTGTGGTCCTCCATAATAGGGACATCGGTCATTATAATAAGGGTTGCCACCAACAAACCTCCTTTCATTTCATGATTCCATCATTCAACTACAAACAAACAAAAACAAAAACAAACATAAAAGAAAAATAAAATGTAAAACAAAAATGCAAAACTAGTTCGAATCATTAAATAACTAATGGCTTATCACAACTTAATTCCCCGGCAACGGCGCCATTTTTGATAACGTCCAAAATACACTCCTCTTTTATGAAATAGCATAAGTGATCGTTGTATCAAAACAAATATCCCGACGGATGTCAGGGTCGAATCCCATTGAGAAGTGAGTCGATAATTCAAGAGTTATGAACTAATTCAAACTAGAGCGCATAATTGTTAAACATTTGAAGAGTAAAATTAGCGGGAGATTAAAAGAGAAAATAACTATCTAATTCTGAACTAAGACTAATTAGGGGGAATTCCAATGGAAGCAATCACAAATGAGAGGTTAGGGACATTCTATAGATGGGATCATAATTAAATCGGGAATTGACTAGCCTTAGATTCTCTCACAAGTTTAACAAGTAATAAATAATCTCGGGAAGTAGGTAATCCAGCTTCTCAACCTATTGACTACCTCTTGCTAGAGTTTTATCAAAACTCTAGCCACAACTTAGCTCAACCCGATTTGATTTGGATTAACAACCGCACTATTCCTAGCTATTAGTTGCTAATAAGGAATGAGAAAGCAATTTCAGCTATTTCTATCCTAATTTCACAATCTATTATCCATGCCCACAACTATATTCTCATCCAATACTTAATTTTTTTTCTCTCAAGCAATAATCGAGCAAGAATAAATAGACCCATATCATAATCAATGGATCTTCATTAATAGATTGAAGAGAATCTAATAGATTTACACGTAATTGAAAATATGAAGATGAATATAGCAATACCCATCTATAATTCAATCAGAATCCAAGAGAAATTTATCAAAACCCCAATCAAATTAACAAACCAACCATGAATATACTTCTAACTAGCAAATTAGTAAAGCATATTTAAAGATAGAGAGATGATACAAAGAGGGTTCCCCTCACATTCATTCCATTAGCTTAATAAATTTGCTTCACAAGATCTTACAACAATGGTGGAATTACCCAAATGGGTTAAAGAAAAAGAAGAAGAAAAGTACTAACTAACTCTACAAATCTAAGGAGAAAAGATTCTACTTCTAATTCTATGAAGAAGATGAATTCTAGATCAATGAATGAATGAATGAATTGATTCCCTTTTGGTTGGAGTACAATGGAGGTTGTATATCTATACTTTCTTGTGTATAACTTTCCCCAAATGCCATTGAAGATTCTAGATGCTCTAGATACCTTTTTGGACCCTTTTACCCTTTATTAGACAGCCTCTTCAGCGAGGAACCAGCGTTTTGCCGGTGGCAATTCGTGGAGAGACAAACTGTGGCTAGTTGAAAAAAGTGGCCTGGCAGGGGTGAACCGGCAATTTAGGGGCGGTCCATTCTTCGAAGGGCAGGTTGTTTAGCCGGTCTGGGAAGTATCTTCGGTGTTTCACTCATGTTTTTCCCTTCCAGATCCGCGTTTATCCATTTCAAAGCACGTCCTTGCACCTCTTTTTGAGCTCAAATCTTCCCTTAACTTTGGTTCCTCTCCCTCATATGCTAACTCATCAAATTTCTTCTCAAATTTCATGTGTTTTGCTCGATTTCATGATTTCTTTTCATGTGCGGTACCTACAAAGAATTCAAGAGAAAGGGCATAAAATCCACATAAATGACTCAAAAACTAAGAAAAACTCATGATTAGGAGCCTAATGAGTTGGTAAATTTCCAACTCATCAGTTGTTCCTTTGTTCTGCCAATTAATTCTATTCGGTAGTCCAGGAGTATTTTAGTAAAATCCTATGCCTTTAACTCCTAAGTGATTTCGTTTTGAGATTCCTAAAGGGATGGTTAAGAGGTTATGCTTAGCCTACACCATTATTCTCTTCAAACATCATAAGCTAGAATTTCTCCCTCAAGAAAAGGCTAGGATTCTTCAAAATCTTCTTATTAATTCTCTTGGGTCTTCGAATCAAGTTAAGGAATCATCAGTGCAGGTATGTAGGGTCATGGATGAGAAATATCTTTCACCCTCATTCCCAATTTCAATTCAATTTTTTTAATTCAAGTCTCCAATAATTTTTTGAAGAAATTCTAGGGTAGGACCCAATGTTGATGAAATCTCCAATGATGTTCTATGAATTCTAATTCTCTTATGATTCAATTCATGTTTTATGATCATGAATGCATGTTTCTGCAAGTATCTCTCATGAAGCTATAATTTTTAAGTTATGATGATTTTACTCAATTATGTATGATTTTCATGCTTATGTATCATGACGAAATTAACACCATTGTTTTCACAGCTGTTCACATATGTCAAGTATGTTTATGATTTTTCATATTTTTCGACTAGCCCACACAACGTAAAAAATGTTTTATGATTATTGTTATGAGCAATATGCATGTTTTGGGAGTAGTATATAACATCGAGTAAGTCGAGGTTCAGTGCACCCAGGTCTCAAAACTACATGCCGCCATAGGATAAGGGGTCGTCGGTTGAGAGTGTCTCCCTTGTCCCTAGCCTAAGAGGTCCTCACTAGTTGTGAGTGTTTCCTTTACGCTACTATGCCCATGATTATGAGTGATATCACGCCTTTATCATTCTTTGCCTTGGCAAGGCTTAGGATAGCTCCGCCAACTTGAGCTAGATAGTTGGCATCATGTGCTCATTTATGATAGCATTGGTTATGAGAAGTCTCCCATTGTTCCTCATGTTTTAAAATATTTATGTTCAGGATTTATGATATTATGTTATATAGTATGATTGATCCAATGATATGTTTATGAGCTTTAACTTATGATTTCAAACATGTTAAGTTGTATGGTTTTACTTTCAAAACCTTGGGTTATTTTGCTTCATCTTATGATGAATCACTCATGTTTATGACTATCTCACGATTATGTTTTATCATGTTGTCCCTACTACCATATTTTACTTAACCTACATACCCAGTACATTCAAAGTACTGAGCGCATGACTCCATTCCATATCGTCTCATGATATAGATTTGGCTAATCAGTCTCAGCCTCGGCGTTAGCTTCGCTTCTACATTAGTCCAGTCTATCCCTAGCTTGGGTGAGTCATGATCCGAGGACGTCAGTTTTGACATATGTTCTTTCTTTTATGTCTTTCAGTTTTTAGATTTTGGTAGAGCTAGTTGGGGTTGTTTTCCTATCAACTTATATATAACTAGAGGCTTTTTAGATAGATATGTGTAGATGTTCAGTGATGTTGAATTATAGCCTCATTTATGCTTTATGAAATTCTAGATTTTCGCTCATGTTATGCTTTGTGCTTTACTTCCTCTTAGTTTTATGCTCTTAATGATGTTATGTATATTCCATGTGTTAGCTTGGAGCCATTCGTGGTTAGGTCCCTTGTCACAGTCTGGGTCCATGCTCTGGTTGTGACAATAATAGAAGTCCTTACCAGGGACTTATCTGAGGAGTCACCCAAATCAATGACATGATCCTAACCTAAGTTACCTAGGTAGTTTTGGGGCTTTAGAGTTGTCTGAACTCTTCACCTAATTCTATCCTAAATAATCCTCCCAAAATGTATGCTCATATACTTACACCTATTGGAGGCATCTTAAAACATCTTTTATAAAGAACTTTAACTATAGATGTAATAGATATTTAAAAATATTTTTGGAGCCTTAGCTCAAAACATTCTTAAATATTTGGAAAACCTCACACTCTAAACATCTCTTTGAAAACTTGAGAGCTCTATGCTCAAAATCATCTCATGAGTTTCAAAATTAAGAATGTAGTTTTATCTTTGAAAATTGTGCTTAAAATCATACTTTTTTTCTCAAAATATGTTTATGCAACTCTTTTTTAAACATGCTCAACTTTATTAAAATAATGCATTCACTTCCAAACACAATGCTTTCCCAAACAATGCGTCTAAAATCATGACTTTATGCAATTGGGTTCATGGGATAAAAAATATGAACCAACCATCAATCAACAATCAAAAATAGAGTAGTAATCAACAATCAAGAGAGGATGGTCCACAAATCAGTAGAATAGGATTATAATCAATAATCAAGGATATCAATAATCAATTCAATATAAAGAATTCAACAATGGCAGTTCAACATGTCCAGATACGGAAGAAGATAATTTAAGAATATAGTCAAAAACCATATTTTTAATCTCAATGAACTCTTGCATAGAGTTAGGGAATAAGGGTGATTAGTTATCCTCTTTTTAGTTAGACTGACATACCTAGAAATTAAGCTTAGACTCTAGCTTGAAGAAACCTAGGTTGGAGAAGAAGACTTCCTAGCTTGCTTGATGAACTTGAGAGCTAAAATCTTGAAACTTACATTGTAATAGAAGGAATAGGAGTTTATGCTTAATAGAACCTTAAATAATCCCTTTAGGATCCCAAAATATTTTGGTTTATGAGATAAAAGCTAAGGAAATTACTAAAATACGTCTAGGGTTACGTAAGGAAACTGTTTTTGTCAGTGACAACGACCCTCACAAACAACTCGTCATGCGACATAACGAGTCGTCATGTGACTCGGGGGATCATTGCCTTAAATTTTCTAGCCTCTTACCACAGGTCATGTAATGACCCGTTAGTCCTCAGAATGAGTCATCATGTGACCCATTCTGTGGGTTTGGACAGTTTTCTGTTCGCTTCTATTTTAAGTCCAAGCCAAATCTTAGGGTCTTTTGAGGGTTGTTACAGTTGGGGCTTTGGACCTAGAATCCTTAATCTATACTAGATAGTAAATACAATCCTTAAATATTATTTTCCTATCCTTATGATGTCATGCCCCGTGTCTAGCCCTGGATGTTGACTGACACTCAGACCACATAGTGATCCAAGCGAACCCTTAGCCTGGCTTACTACTAGCTGAGAATATAAAAAAGTATAGTGAAAGTAATAACTTCATGGACTTAATAAAATAAACTAAGATTTCTTAACTGCAATTGAAATCAATATTATAAAGTAACATTATTGACTCAACTCTAACTCTATAAGTAAAGCCTCTATAGCTGAGGGATAGGTACCGGGACATAATTCCCATGGCTACCTTAAGCTCTATAAATAAAATGACTCAATAACTGGGACTCTTCGATAGTACGAGGCCTCACCAGAGCTGAATGGTAGTGAAGTCCTAGCATTGCACCTGCTGTTGATCCTGTCTACCTGAGGTTGCATCATAATAAGATGCAGTTCGAAATGACATTAATATATGGAATGTATGGTATGTAATAAGGCTGAGTGAAACAACAGTTAAGAAAAATTATCTAAACAAAAAGGATAACTGATAGAAATAATATAATTGAAACTGAAACTCTGAATGATGCATATGACATAATATGATCAACGTGTAAAACAGTTATGCAAAAAAAAATGCTCTCTGAAAAATACATGTAAAAATGCAAAACTTTAACTTGGGTAGGAGTTTCTTATAACCGACAATCATCATGAATGAGCGCATGATGATCCAATTTCTTGCCCATGTTTGGGAGAGCCATCCAAAGGCTTGGCAGGGCAAAGGACGGAACTTAACTATGAATCCATAAAGAAGTCCTTACTAGGGATTTAAATGAGGAATCACTCGAATCAACGGAATGATCCTTACCTACGCTAGTTACGTAGTTATGGGGCTTACGAGTTATTTGAACTCTTCTCCCAAATCGGTGCAAACTAATCCTCTAAAAACATATGCTCATATACTTATGCCTATCTAAGAAATCTTGAAAACATCTTTTATAAAATACTTTAGCTATATATATAATAGATGTTTAAATCTCTGGGGAGCCTTTCGCTCAAAATTTCTTTATATTAATAAAAGGATTTTCGCTCGAAATATTCTTTAAAACTTCGGGAGTTTCTATATTCCAAACATCTCTTTGAAAACTTGTGAGCTCTATGCTCAAAATCATCTCATGAGTTTCAAAACAAGACTTTACTTTAGCTTTAAAAACCATGCTCAAAATCATACTTTCTATCTCAAAATCTTTTCATAAAAACTCTTTTAAAAATCTGGTCACTTTATGAAAACAATGCGATTAAACTCAAATCACAATGCTTTCAAAATCATGACTTTATGAAATAGGGTTCATGGGATATGAGACATTAACCATCATCAAATCAATAACTCAAAAACTCAAGAGAATATCATCAATAAAATAAAGAGAATGATAATAATAAATAATGGGATACAATTCAATAGGATAACCCAACATGAACAATTCAATGGATAAAGAAGAAGACAATTTAAGAATTGGGTAAAACCCCTATCTTTAATCTCAATGAATTCTTTCATAGATGTAGGGAATAAGGATGAATCGAATACATTACTTAAGTTAGCCTTACATACATGGAAAGTTGAACTTAAACTCAAGCTTAAAGAACCCTAGGTTGAAGAAGAGGACTTCCTAGCTTTCTTGATGAACTTGAGAGCTAATGATCTTAATTCTTACGTTGAAATAAATAGGAATAAGAGTTTAGACTAATTAAACCTTTAAATATACCCTTTATAAATCCCAAAATATTCTGGTTTAGGGGTAAAAATTAGGGAATTATGAAAATTCCCTTGGGAAAACGTATTAAAGATTTAGGTTTTTTGTTCCATGGGTCTAACCATGGGCCATCCTTAAATTGATGGTCCATTAAATAGTTCATCCTTTTTCAGGGAAAGGTGGCCAAATTCTCTGAAGTTTTTCCACAGTTGACAGGATGTGTCATCGTTCTTGACCATGGACCATTGACTAGGTAATCTTCTCTGAAACAGGGGAAGTTCTTTGAACTTTTTCCACGATTGAAAGAACGGTTCGTCCTTCAAAAAGTCAATTAATGGATTTGGCCATGGAATCCCTCATGTACCTGAAACCTCTTTAATTTCTAAGGAAAATCTTGTTAAAAATTAGAGGTGTTACATTATCTCCTCCTTGGGATCATTCGTCCTCAAACGAAGACTAAAACTAGACTGATAGCTAATCAGGCTAAGAGTAATTAACTAAAGTTAACTAAGTCATGGAACATGCAAGCATATTAAGGATCTTAATGACAACTGAATAAGGGATGAAACTAATAAGAATGCTATTAGAGTGAACTATTACCTCAACATGGCTCTAAACTAGAAGGGAATGGATGAGGATACTTGGCTATCATATCTGCTGCAGCTTCCCAACTAGCTCTCTCAACTAGCTGATATGTCCAAAACACTTTCACAGAAGTGACTTCTAATTTCCTTAGCTTATGAACTTGAAGATCTAGAATCTCAACTGGAACCTTCTCATATGGTAGGTTATCCTTAAATCCTACACTCTCCATAGGACAATGAATTAGAGGTCACCCACACACTTCTTAAGCATAGAAATGTGGAAAACTGGATGGACTGATGCTAATTTGGCTAGCAACTCCAATTCATAAACTACCTTCCCAACCCTCTTCGATCTAATATGGAACAATACAGCGAGGGCTGAGCTAACCCTTCTTCCCAAATCTCATGAAACCCTTTACGGGTAAAACCTTCAAGTAAACCTAATCATCTACCTCAAATTCCAAGTATCTGCTTCTAGCACCTGTATAAGACTTTTGCCGACACTGTGCAGTCTTCAACCTTTTATAAATGATCTTAACCTTTTCCATGGCTTATTGCACTAAGTCTAGTCCTATCAACTCTACTTCACCAACTTTAAACCAACCAATCAGAGATCTACATCTCTGCCTATAAAGGGCCTCATAGGGATCCTTCTAAATTCTAGAGTGATACCTATTGTTATATGCAAACTCAGTAAAAGGGCAATGGTCATCCCAATTTCCCTTGAAATCAATAACACATGCTCTCAACATATCCTCCAATGTTTGAATAGTCCGTTCTTCCTCACCATCTGTCTGCGGATGAAAAGCTACGCTAATGTTCGGTTTCTAACCCAAACCTCTTTGAAATAATTTCCAAAAATAGTAAGTTGTGTGCTCTTATTTGATATGATAGACAATGGAACTACATAAAGTTTGGCATATCATGAATATACAATCTAGCATAGTCGTTAACTGAATCTGTGGTCTTAACTAGTAAGAAATTGATTGACTTGGTCATTCAATCTATAATAACCCTAATAGAGTCATGTGCCTACGTGACTTCTATAGACTGGCAATAAAGTCCATATTGAACATCTCCCACTTCCATTTTGGAATTGCTATATTTTGAGCCACGCTACATGGTCTTTGATGCTCTACCTTTATATGTTGACAATTTGGGCATCCAACCACTAAGTCTGCAATGTCTCTTTTCATACCATTCCACTAATAGACTTTCCTCAAGTCATGATACATCTTAGTGGAACCTGGATGAATAGAATACCTGGAGCTATGTGTTTCCGCCATGATCCTCTTCTTGAGACCATTTACATTTGCGACACACAATCTTCCTTGATACCACAAGATACCTTCGCCCCTTTGTGCGAAAACCAACACCTTCTGTTTGTGGACATCTTCCTTTAACTGGATCAAGGGGGATCTTTGTCCTGCTTTCTTATAACTTCTACCACTAGAGATGATTCAACTCCACACAAGCACACTATCTTATTTAGAGTCTAGAAGATAGGCTCCAAAGTGTGAAAGTCTATGCACATCCTTAGCTAACTCACTATTCTCCTCCTTCACATGAGCTATATTTCTCATGGATAACCTTCTAAGAGCATTATCAACTATGTTAGCCTTACTTGGGTGATAGAGAATACTCATGTCATAATCCTTGAGCAATTCAAGCCACCACCTCTGTATGAGATTCAACTCCTTTTGGCTGAACATATACCATAGGCTCTTGTGGTCTATGAACACATCAACATGCACACCACAAAGATAGTGGTGCCAAATCTTCATTGCAAATACTACAGCTGCCAACTCGAGGTCATGAGTCGGATAATTCTTCTCATGGACCTTAAGCTGTCTGGAGGCATAGGCTATGAATTTACCATTCTGCATCAATACACAACTAATACCTACTCGGAATGCATCACAATATACCATAAAGCCATCTGTACCCTCTGGTAGAGTCAATACTGAGACAGTAGTCAAACAAGTCTTCAATTCCTAAAAGCTCTTCTCAGAAGCTTCAAATGATTGAAATTTTACCTTCTTCTAAGTCAACTTAGTCAACGGAGTAGCCATTGTTGAGAATCCTTCTAGGAATCTCCTGTAGTAACCAACTAAGCCCATGAAACTCCTGATATCAGTTGGAGTTGTAGGTCTAGGCCAACTCTTCACAACCTTAATCTTTTGAGAGTCAACTTTAATACCTTCTCTGGAGACTATGTGGCCTAAGAGATCCACTAAACTTTAGCCAAAATTCGCACTTAGAGAGCTTTGGCAAATAACTCCCGATCGTTAAGTGACTGTAGGACTATTCTAGGATGACTAGCATACTCCTCCTTACTATTGGAGTAAATCAAGATGTCATCAATGAACACATTGACAAACATGTCCAAATATGGCTTAAACACTATATTCATGAGATCTATAAATGATGTAGGATTGTTAGTCAAACCAAAGGACATAACAACAAACTCAAAATGACCATGTGGAGTCTTGAAAGTTGTGTTGGGTAATTCTCTAACCTTTAACGGATGATACCCCGATTTGATATCTATCTTCGAGAAACATTTGGCACCCTGAAGATAGTCGAAAAAGTCATCGATTATAGGAAGGGGATACCTAATCTTGATAGTAACCTTGTTCAACTGCCGATAATCAATACACATTCTAATAGTCCCATCCTCTTACACAGAAGAGCATTGGGCACCCTAAGGTGAAAGACTAGGGAGAATGAAACACTTATCTAATAGATCCTTTAACTACTCTTTTCAGTCTCTTAACTCAACTATAGCCATTTTATATGGAGAAATAAAGATAGGCTGAGTATCAGGTAGAACTTTGATTCATAAATCTATCTCCTATCTGGTGGGACTCTCGGTAGGTCATCTGTAAAGATCTCACGAAACTCATTAACAATTGAAACTGACTGAAAGGGTGATGTCTTAGCATTAAAATCTTTCACTCTTACCAAATGATAGACACACCCCTTAGAGATTAACTTCCTAGGCTTAAGGTATGAAATGAAATGACCCTTTGGCATAACAGGACTATCCTCCCAAAATAAGACTAGCTCATCAAGAATCAAAACTCTACTACCCAGGTCCTATAGTTGACTTTGGCATAATAGGAATACAACCAGTTCATAACTAGAATAACATCAAAATCTGTCATATCTTACTCTACTGGATCAGCTGTGGTATCTTTATGATGGACTAGGACTGTACAATCTCTGTAGGTTCTCTTAGCTAGGACTGACTCACTGATTAGAGTAGAAATACTTAAAGGCTCACACTGATCATACCACACATTTGCAACATCCTTGAGCTGATAAAAAGCGAATTCAACTCCTTTTGTTTCTATTATGAGCATCACTCTCAAGATTTTCCAAATTCATCAATAAAGTTCTGGGGCCTTTATCAGCCTTAGACCCCGTAAACATAAGTAGGTTCATTCTAAGAAACCTCCTGATCCTTGACGCTCCTCCCTATCTTTCTGCTTATCCTCCTCAAGTTGTTGGGCGTGCACCATTAGTTTGGAGATATCCATTCCACTGATCAATAATGTATCCTTAAACTCTTTCTTCATGTTCTTACACATACCAGATATAAGCTTCCTCATTCTATCTCTCACGTCCAGCACATCTCCGGATAATATCTAGATAACTGGGTGAACGTGAGACCACACTCCTTCCCACTCTTGGTGCCTTGCTTCAAGTTCACGAACTCTTCTACTATAGCTTGTCTTAACTCCTGAAGGATGAAATGGTTCAAGAATGCCACCTATCCCTCTGACTAGCTGTACAATTTAGAGCATGTGAATGCATAAGTTAGGAGGAAGTCTTTATAGAGTTAAACTCTATCACACGTTCTAGAGTATAAAAGAAGGGAAGTATTTTTAATTGCCTCGTAGTCTCCTTAGCATAGATGTGGCGCGCTTCACACTTATATGAAGAACACTACTAGATGCAAATTCAGAGACATCCTAGGACACTTTGAACATAAATCTATGATACCAAGTTTTTCATGTCCCGAGTCTAGACCCTGGATGTCGACTGACACTCAGAACATATAGTGATCCAAGAAAACCCTTGGCCTGGCTTACTACTAGCTGAGAATACAATCAAGTATAATAGAAGTAATAATTGCATGGGCCTAATAAAATAAAGTAAGATTTATTAACTTCAACTGAAATTAATGTTATAAATTAACACTATTGACTCAACTCTAGCTCTATATATGAAGCCTCTATAACTAAAGGATAGGTGCCAGGACATAGCTCCCACGGCTACCTCAAGCTCTATAAAATAAAATGAGTCAATAATTGGAATTCTTCGAAAGTAGGAGGGCTCACCAGAGCTAAATGGTAGTGAACTCCAAGCACTGAAGTAGGAGGCTTCGCTAGAGCTAAATGGTAGTGAATTCCTAGCGATGAACCTACTGCCAATACTATCTACCTAAGGATGTATCATAATAAGATGTAGCACCAAATGATGTTAGTATGTGGAATATACGGTATGTAGTAAGGTTGAATGTAACAAATGTTAAGCAAGAGTATTTGAAATGAATGGATAACAGATTAAAATAATATAACTGAAACTCTAAATGATGCATAAGAAATAATACGATCTATGTGTAAAATAGTTATGCAACAAAACTATGTGTCATAATCCGAGCATGGACACCAGATCGCGACACAGGACTTAGAATGTCATGACCCGAACATACACCCGAATCGTAGACATGGGACAAGGCACCCCGAGAGACCCCAGGTCGACCCATGACACATGCATACAACTAATCTCGTTCAAATAAGCGGAATGATAATCATAAGAACATAGAGAAAATGTAATTATAGCATAACATCAGGAAATACTAGACATATACATAGTCGAAAACTACATACTTGTCTGAAAGCCTCTAATACATAAGTTGGGTTGATGGGACAACATCCCCAACTAACCCGACCAATACTGAAACATAAATAACGTGAAAGTCTATCAAACGACCCTCGAAACATGAGGACTCACCAATAAGCAGAAAGCATAAGCTGAGATGAACTAAGGGTGAGGATGAGCCTGAGATCCAGACCTTGTATCATGAAACGTATAATATAGAAACTCATAATTAAAAAATAAAGAAGGACATCATGCTTACATCAAATCTTCGTAAGAAAACATAAGACTCAAGACTTTCAAATCATTCATAATCATACATTTTCATAATCGTAAGTAAACTTTATCAAAACATAACTTGAGCCAACAACATAAACATAAAAATGCATAAAACATGCAGAACAATGGAAGGACTCGTCATAACCGACACCATCATGGTAGAGCCTTTCATGATGCCCCACTATCTCGCTCAAGTGGGCAGAGCCGACCCTGCTTGCCAGGCGAGGGTCGTGCATAAGGCGTGATATCACATTTGAGGGGATCATTATCAATATATCATATCATTTAGAAACCCACAGTGGCACGTGGTTGTGAGACACCGGCATAGTCCTTTGAATGCCGGGCTGCTCGGTGCTAGACACGGCTCCCAAAAACATGCATATAGGCTCATACATAAATCAATAACATCATTCATTAAGATTCATTTTCTAGAATATAACATTTATCATCATGGATTCCCTTTAAAACATACTTAGCGAAGAATCATAGGCCCTTTTCATCGGCCAACATCATAAATCGATAAATCATTTAATTCACTTTGTAAATCATAAATCATCTTCAACATGTGGGCATTGCTCAATACTTTATCATATTCAATTCTTTCAAAAAAATATGCTCATAAACATGGGAGTTTGGAATCATGCTTTTCCATCATCAATAAACTCAGAATATAGAGAATTCATTATAAATCATAACTTCCATGAACTTTCATCAAATGGGCATTTTCGATTTAAAAGATTGAAAAATCATTTTTTAAGGAAAATAATGTAAAACCTGCCCATCATTCATAATTCAATAATTAAAACTCAATTAAATCAAACCCATAAAGAGAAATAACATTTTCATGCATTTGGGTAAAACCCCATAGACTAGGATAGAAGGATTCATGATCTAAATTTGAAATTTGGGCATGGGTGAGGAAGGATTTCACCCATTCTAAAATCCTAAATACCTGGGAATGGATTGATTTCGAGGTTCCTTGAATACCCGCAAAGAAATTGATGGAAATTTGGGAAAGAAGACCTTGAATCTCCCACAAACCTCTCTAAGATTTTGCATGAGAATGGGCATGCATATAGGACTTAACTCATCTTATCTCACTCAGAAAAATATCCAAAACGATGTAGTTTAGGCCTTAGGAACATAGGAATTACAAAAACACCCTTATTAAAACGTAGGAAATTTCTGGTCGCCAGTTCCCACGAGGGACCTCATGGGTTATTGCCATAGGGCACGACTCATGGCCATGGTCCGTTGAGTCCACTGCCCAAAACATCCAAGGGAACCCCAGGGCTGACTTCACGAGTCGTGAGGTCATACTACGACTCGTGGTCACCTTTCGTGGCCTACACTGCCCATCCCAACTTGCCAAAACATCCAAGATAGACCACGGGTGACCCACATGTCGTGAGGTCTGACCAAAACTCATGGTCAGGCTCGTGGCCTCCTCAATCAGGCCTTGTCAAACCATGCTGACCACGAGTTACCTCATGACTCGTGGTCACTCATCACGACCCACCCCACGGGTCATTTTGTGACCTGGTGTGAATTTATAGTTTTTCTCTGTTTTTACTTCTGGGTCTGATCCTTGGGTTCCCGGGGTATAAAAATATCTCTCCCTTGGGAACATTCTTTCTTGAATGTTAAAAACATGCAGAAAACTCAGAAACAAGCTATCACCATATACAATTACCGGTCATTTAAGCCGAAAACTGACGGAATGACTACCTCCAAAAAGAATAACATAGTTGAACTGAATTCAGACATCACATACATATATCATATCATAAAACAAACTTGCACGCATGAATGGAACATGAAAAACTGATTAAAGGTTTAGGGAAAAAACTGATACCTCAAACTAAAACTAAGCCGGTAGGGAACAAATGGGGGCATTTAGACATCATATCTGCTTTGGCTTCCACGTAGCTCACTCAAGATGTTGATTTCTCCATAATACTTTAACTGAAGCTACTTCTTTGTTCCTTAGCTTACGGACTTGACAATCTAAGATTTTCACCAAAACTTCTTCATAGCTGAGGATATCCTTTACACCAACGCTGCCTGTCGGGACTACTAAATCTAGATTACCCAAGCACTTTTTCAAGAGTGATACATGAAACACGGGATGAACTGAAGCTAATTCTGAAGGTAAGTCCAACTCATACGCCACCTTACCAACTCTCCTCATAACCTGGTAAGGACCAACATAGTGGGGACTAGGTTTCCCTTTCTTTCCAAACCGCATGACTCCTTTCATGGGAGATACCTTTAGAAATACCTAGTTATCCACATTAAATTCCACATCCCTTCTCCTCACATCAGCATACAATTTTTGACGACTCTGAGTAGTTTTTAACCGGTCCCTTATCAACTAAACCTTCACCATCGCCTCGTGAACCGCATCTGGTCTTATCATAGCTGCCTCGCCAACCTCAAACCAACCGATGGGTGATCTACACTTTCGCCCTTAAAGAGCCTCGAACGGTGCCATCTGGATACTGGAGTGATAACTGTTATTATAAGAAAACTCGATTAAGGGAAAATGATCATCCCAAATACCTTTGAAATCCATAACACATGCCCTCAACATATCCTCGAGGGTATGAATGGTTCATTTTGCCTGGCCGTCTGTTTGCGGATGGAAGGCTGTACTGAGCTTAACTTGCATCCCAAGTCCCTTCTGAAAAGGCCACCAAAATTGAGAGGTTAAACTGAGTACCTCGATCTGAAATAATAGACAAAGGCACCCCATGAAGTCGAACCAACTCTGGAATATACAACTTGCCATAATCATCCACTGAATCCATGGTCTTAACTGGTAGGAATTGTGCTTCCTTAGTTAACTTGTCTACCACCACCCAAATGGAGTCATAGTGTCGGCGAGTACGAGGTAGACCTGTAACGAAATCCATGTTAATTTCTTCCCACTTCCACGTGGAGATGCTAATATCCTGAAGTACACCTCCTAGCCTCTGATGCTCGGCTTTCACTTGCTGACAGTTTGAACATTTAGCGACAAACTCCGCAATATCCTTCTTCATACGATCCCACCAATAGATTTCTCGCAAGTCTTGATACATCTTCGTGGATCCCAGGTGGATAGAATATCTAGTACCATGTGCTTCATGTAATATCCGAACTCTAAAATTATCAACGTCCAAAAGACATAGCCAAACTTGGTATCATAGCACCCCATCTCCCCCTTGGAAGAAAACCTCCACCTTTTAAATCTGAACTTCTTCCTTCAACTTCCTCAAAGTCGAATCTTCATCTTGCTTAGTTTTGACATCGACCACTAAGGACGATTCTGACCCATTCCGCACAAAAAACGCCGCCATCAGTAGAGTCGATCAATCTAATTCCCAGTCTTGCAAGTCGGTGGACATCTTTCACCAACTCCTTCTTTCCCTCATCCACGTGGGACACACTCTCCATAGGGAGCCTACTAAGTGCATCCGCAACCACATTGGCCTTGCCCGTGTGATAAAGGACACTCATGTCATAGTCCTTAAGTAACTCCAACCACCTCCTTTGCCGAAGATTTAGATCTTTCTGCGTGAACACATATTGCAAACTCTTGTGATCCGTAAATACATCCACGTGGACCCCATACAAGTAATGTCGCCATATCTTCAATGTAAACACCACCGCAGCCAACCTCAAGATCATGGGTCGGGTAATTCTTTTCATGAACTTTCAGCTGTCCCGAGGCATATGCTATTACCTTCCCACGCTACATCAGCATACATCCCAGTACAACTCTCGAAGCATCGCAATACACTATGAAGCCATCAATGCCCTCGGGTAAAGTTAACACTAGTGCTGAAGTGAGTCGGTTCTTCAACTCTTGTAAGCTTTTCTAACAAGTATCCGACCATTGGAACCTCACCTTTTTCTGAGTCAACCTGGTCAGTGGGGCTGCAATTGATGAGAAGCCCTTAACAAATCTTCGATAGTAGCCAGCTAGACCCAAGACACTCCGAATTTCTAAAGGATTCACTGGTCTGGGCCAATTCTTCACCGCCTCAATCTTCTGGTAATCTACCCTTATGTCTTCGCTTGATACCACATGACCCAAAAATGCCACCAAGTTTAGCCAAAATTCACACTTGCTAAACTTTGAATACAGCTAATGATCCTTGAGGGTTTGTAGCACTATTCTCAAATAAGTGGCATGCTCCTCCTTACTCCGGGAGTATATAAGAATGTCATCAATGAACACGATCACGAACATATCCAGATTTTCCTTGAACACCCTGTTCATTAAATCCATAAAAGATGCAAGGGCATTGGTTAGTCCGAAAGACATAACAACAAATTCGTAGTGACCATACCGAGTCCTGGAAGCGGTCTTCAAGATGTCACTCTCCCGAACTCTGAGCTGGTGATATCCTAATCTGAGATAAATCTTGGAGAAGCACTTGGCACCCTGAAGCTAGTCAAACAAATGATCGATCCTGGGTAAGGGGTACCTGTTCTTGACGGTAACCTTGTTTAACTGTCGATAGTCAATACATATGTGAAGGGAACCATCCTTTTTTCGACCAAATATAACTGGTGCACCCCACGGAGACTGGCTCGGTTTAATGAAGCCCTTATCCAATAGATCCTTTAACTGATCCTTCAACTTCTTTAGTTCGGCTAGGGCCACCCTATAGGGAGGAATAGAGACAGGCTGCGTATCGGGTAATAGATCAATACTGAAATCAATTTCCCCGTCCAGAGGAACACCGAGAAAATCTTTAGGAAACACCTCAGAATATTCGCACACCACCGGAACTGATTGAATAGTCGAGGTCTCGGTCTCTAAATCCTTAACCCTAACTAGGTGGTACACGCAACCTTTAGAGATCATCTTCCTAGCCTTAAGGTAGGAAATAAACTGACCTGCTGGTACCGCTGAACTTCCCTTCCACTCCAACACTGATTCACCCAGAAAATGAAATTCCATCGTACAGGTCCTACAATTAATCGTAGCATAACATGCAAACAACCAATCCATGACAAGAATAATGTCAAAGTCAGTCATGGCTAACTCTACAAGGTCTGCGGAGGTAACCTTATGCAACACTGTGATCGCGCATTCTCATATACTCGTCTAGCTACGAACGAATCACCAACAGGGGTCGAAACTAAAAACGGTTCTAACAAGGTCTCGGGACTAACTCCAAGGCTACAAACAATGTAAGGAGTAACGAAAGACAAGGTGGCTGCCGGATCTAGCAAGGCATAAACATAAATATGAAAGACACGCAACATACCAGTGACCATGTATGGCGAAGTCTCCTGCTCCTAGCGCGAGGCAAGGGCATAGAATCGGTTTTGGCACTATCTGCCACCTCCATTAGTCGATGCTCCCTGCAGAGCAGAATGGGCTAGAGCTGCAGCTGTCCTAGTGGCCTGTGCACGACCCCTATCATCACCATGTCTAGCATATGGGCACACTCAGCACATTTGCCTAGATCTACCACACCCATAGAAAATATCTGAACCGAGTAGGCACTCCCCTGCATGACACTTGCCGCACTTCCCGTAGGTTGGAGAGGTATACTCTAACTGGGTGCCCCTTTGATCCCTAGACCCTGAAGCCATGCCTTTTTGATCACCCCTGTGCCTGGATTGACCACTTGTTGATGACGGTGCTGGGGCAAGTGATCTCTGCTGAAACTGTGGACGGTTGCAACCGCCAGACCTCTGATTTGAAAACCCATGGCTATTTGTCCGAGCCCTCTTTGCCTCCCTCTCCCTCGCATGAGCCGCCTCTATTTGCTGGGCGTACAACACTATGAGAGGAAAGTCCATATCCTGGTGGAGCATAGCAGTCCTGCAATCATTGTCTAAATAACTAGCCACACCATGAATGAATCGGCTCACCCGCGCCCTCTGATCCATCACTAACTTTGGGGTGTACTTTGACAAATGAGTGAACTCAAGCGAATACTCCACCACTGTCATCTTTCCCTGCTTGAGGTTCACAAACTCAGCTGCTTTCTACTCCCTTATCTACCGAGGGAAGAACTTGTCGAGAAAGGCCATGTGGAACTCATCCCAGCTAATAGGGCCCGCTCCCGCTGCCCTGCCATCCTTCCATTGCTTGCACAAAATATGAGCGACCTCTTTTAGCTGATAAGAGGCCAGGTCATCACTCCCCATTTGTCACCCCCATAACCTGAGTGACCTTCAAGATCCCTTCAATGAACTCGTGTGGGTCATAACCCACCCTTGACCCTGTGAACTCAAGAGGGTTCATCCTTAAGAAGTCTCTAATCTGAGCCTCCACTGCATTGCCATTTTGTGGGACCTACGCAACAGCCTGCTGGTTGACCTGAGAGGTCAAGGCCTGCGCCAACATCAGAATAGCCACCCGAAACTCAGCGTAGGCAGCTGGCTCTAGTGCCTGGGGCTCCGGAACAGGTAGGGCTTGCTGATGCCCATGGTCATTCCCATCTCTGTGGCCTTCATCATTTTAATTCCTCCTTCTATTCATTCTCCTAGGAGCCATAATTCTGCAATTGCTAATCGAACGAATTAGAAGGATGGGAAGGCTTTTCATCGCACGAAATAGAACATGAAAGAGGGGAACATTTCCTGATCGTCTAGTAGCTTCTTCATCATTGGCGCGCGTCACACCCATGAAAAAGACTCTACTTAACACGACTTCCAGACACCCTAGGACACTTCAAACCTATTGCTCTGGTACCAAGTTTATCACGACCCGAACGTACACCCGGATTGTAAACACGGGACAACGGACCCCGAGAGATCCCAAGTCGACCCATGGAACATGCATACAACTAATGTCATTCAAATAATAGGACGGATAATCATAAAAACATAGTAGAAATGTAACTATAACATAACATTAGGAAATACTGAAAGCCTCTAATACATAAGATGGGTTGATGGGATAACATCCCAAACTAACCCAACCAATACTGAAACATAAATAATAAAGTCTGCCAAATGGCCCTCAAAATATGAGGACTCACCAATAAGCTGAAAGCGTAAGTTGAGAAGGACTAAGGGCGACGATGAGCCTGACATCTGGATCCTGTATCATGAAATGATACAACATAGAAAGTATGCGATCAGTACGTGGAATGTACCGAGTATGCAAGGTAAGTAAAACGGACATTTTACAGTAAATAAAACTCATAATTAAATAATAAAGAAGGACATCATGCTTACATCAAATCTTCGTAATAAAACATAAGGATAAAGACTTTAAATCATTCATAACCATTCATTTTCATAATCGTAAGTAAAATTTATCAAAACATAACTTGAGCCAACAACATAAACATAAAATGCATAAAACATGTGGAACAGTGGGAGGACTCATCATAACCGACACCATCATGGTAGAACCTTTCATGATGCCCCACTATCTCGCTCAAGTGGGCGGAGTCGAGCCCTGCTTGCTAGGCGTGGGTCGTGCATAAGGAGTGATATCACATTTGAGAGGATCATTATCAATACATCATATTATTTACAAACTCACAGTGGCACGTTGTTGTGAGACACCAGCGTAGTCCTTTGAAAGCCAGGTTGCTCGTTGCTAGACACGGCTCTCAAAAACATGCATATAGGCTCATACATAAATCAATAACATCATGCATTAAGATTCATTGGCTAGAATATAACATTTATCATCATGGATCCCCTGTAAAACATGCTTAGAAAAGAATCATAGGCCTTTTTCATACGGCCAACATGGTAAACCGATAAATCATGTAATTCACTTCTTAAATCATATATCATCTTTAACATGTGGGCATTGCCCAATACTTCATCATATTCGATTCTTTCAAAAAAATATGTTCATAAATATGGGAGTTTGGAATCATGGTTTTCCATCATCAATAAACTCAAAATATAGAGAATTCATCATAAATCATAACTTCCATGAACTTTCATCAAATGGGCATTTTTGATTTAAAAGATTGGAACATGATTTTTTAAGGAAAATAATGTAAAAACTGCCCATCATTCATCATTCAATAATTAAAACTCAATTAAATCAAACCCATAAAGAGAAATCACATTTTCATACATTTGGGTAAAACCCCATAGACTTGGATAGAAGGATTCATGATTTAAATTCAAAATTTGGGCATGGGTGAGGAAGGATTTAACCCATTCTAAAACCCTACATACTTGGGAATGGATTGATTTCGAGGTTCCTTGAATACCCACAAAGAAATTAATGGAAATTGGGGAAGAAGACCTTGAATATCCCAAAAACCTCTCTAAGCTTTTGCATGAGAATGGGCATGAATATAGGACTTAACTCATCTTATCTCACTCAGAAAAATATCCATAACGATGTAGTTTAGGCCTTAAGAACTTAGGAATTATGAAAACACCCTTATTAAAATGCAGGAAATTTCTGGTCACCTCTCCCCACGAGGGACCTCATGGGTCGTTGCCATAGGGCACGACTCGTGTCCATGGTCCATTGAGTCCACTACCCAAAACATCCAAGGGAACCCCACGGGTGACTTCACGAGTCATGAGGTCATACCACGACACGTGGTCACCTTTTGCGGCCTACACTGCCTATCCTAACTTGCCAAAACATCAAAGGTAGACCACGGGTGACCTCACGAGTTGTTAGGTCTGACCACAACTCGTGGTCAGACCCGTGACTCGTGGTCACTCATCACGACCCACCCCACGGTTCATTCCGTGGCCTAGTGTGAATTTTTAGTTTTTCTCTGTTTTTACTTCTCGGTCTGATCCTTGGGTTCCCGGGGTATAATATAGAACCACAAATGGCTCTAAGTCATCTCATGACACATACATAGCATGATTAAGATAATCACTAAGTTGAAATAAAACATGAACATAACATAAGAAGAAGTCCAGGATATGTAACACAAAAACATGAGAAAGAACAAAAGTCAACAATACTGATCATCCACTAGATAACTGTCTAAAAATCCTCTAAACATATGATGAGATGATGGGATAGCACCCCTAACTATCTCACCAAGTTTGAAAGTAAAATTCAAACAAAAGAATCATAAACCAAAACTATCATCCTCGGATCATGAGAACTCACCAAACAAGAATCATACTGGACTGAAGCGGGAGCGAGCTAATGTCAGGAACGAGACTGGTCAACTAAATCTATATCATGAGATGATATAGCATAGATTATGCGTTAAGTACTTTGAATGTATTGAGTATGTAGAGAAAGTAAAACAACATGCTAGTAAAACGATCATACTGAAATCATGACTATTAAAGAATTGAGGACATGAGAGTAAGGACAGCATGCGAAAAGCCATATTTATGAAAATAAACATAATCATGAAATATTCATCATAAGACAAACATAATGACACATGGTTTAGAAATGAAGGTCATATAGCATACCATACTTGAAATCATAAGTGCAAACTCATCAACTAATAAGTGGGTAAAATATGATATTAAACATGATATCACAAGACATGAACATGAGTAAATAAAAACATGAGGAACAATGGGAGGATTTTTCATGACCGACACCATCACGATAGAGCTTATATGATCCCCCAACTATCTTACTCAAGCGGGAAGAGCCATCCTAAGCCTTGCTAGGGGAAAGAACGATGAAGGCGTGATATCACTAGTGTACCCTCAGGCGGGGGAAACACTCTCTTGAGAGGTCCCGAATATGAATATATACCTACGGTGGCGCGTAGTTATGAGTCCTGGGTCCTCAAAATCCCTGAACTACTCAGTGCTAGACACTACTCCCAAAAACATGCATATCACTCATAATCATATTCTTAAAACATAGCTTAAATCTGTTTCATGGGAATCTTGACTCCAAATCATCTCTTTAAAACTTATCTTGTAAGCCTTGGATAAAAATCATGGTAAAACATACTTACTTTATATGGGCTTTCCCAAATCATGAAATCATACATACTTGAATAATGCTTCATAAATTCGAAATCATAGAATCATAAAATTAAGAATTCGTAAACATTCATGCATACTTTGTGATACTGGGAATATTCTTATGCCCATTTGCCATATTTTTTCCTATCTTTTACCTTGTTTTGAGTTCATAATTCTTATGAAATTCATAAATTCATGTTTATGTGTATTTTATGAGTTAACAAATGTTTTGAGAAGGAATCCAAGAAAAAAGGACACAAAAATGATCCAAGGTGTGAAGAAAGAAATGTTCTCAAAAGTTTCCCTAGTGAGATGGCTAGCGTGGCGCACCAACCCCTAAACATTAGAGAAATCTACAAAAAAGTTGGTTCTATGTGTGGCAAGACGCCCCAGGTCCCTAACTTAGGAGGAAAATTTGATCAACATCTTAGCGAGATGGATGGCATGGCGAGCTAGAAGCATACCAAATTTAGGAAATTTTTTTAACACTCTGCTTTGGATGGCGAGGCACACCAGAGGAGTTCAGATGCCCAAAAATTTGACCAGCACCTTGGTGCATTCGTTGGCGAGGGCGCTTGGAGCAAAACTTTAGAGGAAAATTAAGCCAGACTTGGCGCATTGGGTGGCGCAGTGCTGGATCTATTCTAGGATGGATTTTTCTAATTTTGAAGCTAAATACTTGAGGACAAAAGTGTCATTTGATGCCTCACTTATAAATATAACATCTAGGTCGCATGTTAGCTATCTGACATCATTTGCTTGATCGTATTGAGGGTGTAACACAAAGTTTTGGGGGAAATACAAGTTCATAACTTAGGTTTTTCCTCTTTTTTCTATCATTTTATGCTTGGAATGATGATGTCTTTGTTTGTATGCTAGAACATGAGTGGCTAAACTCACATTCTAGGGGTTGGCCATGATAGATAGTTGAAGGTTGATAGATTGATTATGCTAGTATTGATTCTTTGTTAAAGTTTGTTTATATTTACTTATGTTAATATCTTATTGGTTAGATAGATTAACTTTTGAATAAATTCGTTGGGTTTTGGTTGAAATCGGGAAAGAAAACTAAAAGGGTTAAAAGTAAATATAAAATAGGTATCCAAAGGTTCCTATTCGACTGAGCTCAAGATAGAAGTTATTGATGAGGATAGGAATATACCCTTCAGCCTTATTTAGTTGATACACAAGTAGCCACAACTGTCGTCTCATGTTTCTCCTTCAGCCATAGGGATATAGACATGAGGGTTCATGGGATAGTTCTTGGATGCTCGAGAGAGTTGCAAGAAAAGGGATAGTAACTTGCAACTAGGAACCTTAGAAAGAATTAATCTAGCTAATCACGTCTTGAAAACTTAGCCTGAAGAAAAAGTTCCATTAGCCTTGAATCTATAATCATTTGAAGTACAAACATTCCGAAAGTGCATTCAATGAAATAGTTAATTTTATTTTTCAAGTTTAGTAGTTTAAATCTCCAAGCCATTCCCCATTTTTATTGTTGTTTTTTAGAATAGTGAGATAAGATAATAACCTTGAACAATTAATTTGACAAGTCTCTGAGGGATCGATAATGGGGACTTCACTGTCCTATATTACTTGATGACCACGTGTGCTTAGGCGACATCAAGTTTCTGGTGTCGTTGTCGGGGTCTTAAAGATTTATTAATTGTTTTTAGGTTAGGATTTTCATTCCATTATTCTATATTTTATGTTTTGTTTGTTGGTTGTTGGAGTTTACGACTGATATGTGCATAGTGTATGCTAAGTACAAGAAGTCAGAGACCACCTTTGGCTTCTTTTGATCCAGAAATTTAGAGAACCTTTCGCAAGTTAGCTATGGAGAATAACAACAAGCATAGGGAAACAACCAAGAGAGGATTCCAATGCTTAACTTTACAAGACCGAACTTGGAGAATTCTTCTAAAGAGATCATCAAGTCGGCCATAACTGGAACATCGACTTAAAGAAAGGGACCGCATGGTTGGTCTAAAATACTTGCCAATATTAGGGCAAGCCGCACGAGGATCCTCACAGACATCTGATGACCTTTGTGGAGCTGAGTGAGAACTTTCACTATCAGAACATGTTAGATGAGTATGTTAAGCTCACGTTGTTTCCATTCTCGTTGATTTGTGAAGCCAAAGAGTGGCTTTAGAATGAGCAAGAAGGTTCCATTACCATTTAGGAGGCTCTTTCCAATAAATTCATCAACAGGTTCTTCTCTTCAAGAAGGACAAAAGAGTTGAGAGGGAAGATCTCTGATTTTGTGCAGAAAAATGGTGAGACCTTAGCTTAGGCTTGGAAACAATATAAGGGCTACCTGAGAGATTGGTCGCACCATATGCTGTCGAAGGAGATTAATGGGCACAATTTTATAGAGGGGATAAAACCAGAGTCAAAAATATTGCTTGACGCTACTACACATGGACCAATTTTGTACAAGAGCTATTATTAAATAGAGGCTTTTTTGAATCTCATGTCAGCAGGGATTCAAAACTATCAGGACTCAGGTAGAGGGTTCACAGTAGCCAAGGTGCCAGGAAAGCTCGAGGTAGATAGTGTGGCAGCAATTTGAGCAGATATCAGTTAGTTGGTGAATATGATCAGCAAACTTGTAACCATATCAGTAGGAAGTTAGGTTCAGCAGGTTCACCAAGTATGAACTCCACCACATTCATGTGAGGTGGGTGGAGAAGGCCATGCTTATTTAGGTTGTCCACTATGCCTGAGTCTATTTATTTTGTGGGACAACAAGGTCGTGGTAGAAGTTTTACAGGTAACCATTACAATCAGGGGTGTAGGAATGTAGCATATACCTCATGGGGAGGTAATAAAAATTTTCAAAGGCCCCAGAACAACTATCCAAGACCTCAGGGCCATCAGCCTAACAGTTCATTAGGGGAAAGGATGAAGCAGTGCATGGTTCAGCAGACTCAACTAGTTAATGAAATGCAGATGTCCATCATAATCTAGAGAGATAGATGAGGCAATTAGCCCTTCAGCAGACTAACAGACCACAAGGGGCACTTCTGAGTAACACCGAGAAGTACCCCATGGAAAATGTGAGGGTAATCTCTTTGCGCAGTGGAAAAGAACTAGTTGAGGTGACCCCCACATATAAGAAAGTTGATGTAGAGTAGGTTGTTATGTCCAAGAAGGAGCTTGGTGAGTAAAGAAACTCACAACCAAAATCTGCAGAAGCCAGACCACCTCCTCCATTTCCACAAAGGTTTAAGTAGCAGAAGGACACAACTTGCCAGAAATTTCTTGATGTTTTGAAGTAGGCACATTTTAACTTACATTCATAGAGTTATTGAAGGATGTTTTGAAATATGCTAAGTATATAAAGGATATTGTGGCAAACAAGAGGAGGCTTACAAAGTTTGAGACAATGGCTCTCACGAAAGAGTATAGTTCTTGGGTGCATAACTAAATTCCAAAGAAGCTGAAAGACCCCCGGAGCTTCACCATTCTAGTGCTTATTGGGAGCAGAGAGGTTGGTTCAGCAATTGTGACTTGGGTGAAAGCATTAATTTGATTCCTGCATCATTTTTCAAAACATTAGGTATAGATGAACTATGTCCTGCCACAATGACATTGCAGCTTGCCGACCAGTCTCTTGCCTATCCTGACAGAATCATAAAGGACATATTGATTAAGGTGGGACCTTTCATCTTATCATTGGAATTCATAATTTTGGATTATGAAGCAGATGCAATAGTTTTCCTCATTTTAGGGAGAGGATTCTTAGCCACCGCGGATGCTGTGATCAAGGTGATGTCGGCCAAGATGTCGATGACTATGGATGATTAGGAGGCAATTTTTGATGTGTTTAGAGCAGCAAGGTTACCACCTCACGGTGAGGAGCTTAAGTCCATCATAATAGTAGAGCCAGGAATGTCCACTAAGGCCCTAAATTAGTATTTATCAAAGGAAGATCCAATTGGGAGAGTACTAGTATATGGAAAAGAATAGGGTGATAGTTCAGACGACCAAATGTTTAGTAGTCTTGGATTCCACCAGCACCCATGTTAGTAGAGAGGGTGCTTTAGAGACACTTGATAAACCTTTGACTTGGAAAAAGCCAAAGCCGTCTAGTGAAAAAGCACTAGTTCTTGAATTAAAACCTTTACCTGCACATTTGAAATATCTTTTTTCTAGGCAATGATAATATATTTCCTGTGTAATATCTGCATTATTGTCTGATAAATAGGTTGAAAAGTTGTTGGAAGTGCTAAGGCGTTATGTGATGTCGATTAGATGGAAAATAGTTGATATAAAAGGGAGAAATAGTTCTTTTTGCATGCATAAGATACTGCTAGAAGAGAGAGGCTAGACCCAGTGTTGAACACCAGCGAAGGCTGAACCCAATCATGAAAGAAGTGGTGAATAAAGAGATAATAAAGTGGCAACGTGCAGGTGTTATTTACCCTATTTCGGAGAGCCATTGGGTGAGTCCAGTTCAATGTGTCCCAAAAAATAGTGTAACAACGGTGATGCGTAATGAGAGAGATGAATCGATATCCCAAAGAACAGTCACCAGGTGGAGGATTTGTGTTGACTACTGAAAGCTTAATGCAACCACCAAGAAACACCACTTCCCACTGCCCTTCTTAGATTAGTTGTTAGACCAATTAGCCAGGCATGACTACAACTTTTTTTTTTGGATGGGTATTCAGGTTACAATAAGATCATGATCTTATAGGAGGACCAGGAGAATACTACTCTCACTTGCCTTTTTGACACCTTCATATTCCAAAGGATGTCGTTTGGACTATGTAATGCTCCAGGAATGTTCTAGAGGTGCATGCTAGCTATTTTTACAGACATGGTGGAGAAATTCGTGGAAGTATTCATGGATGACTTCTCAGTCTACGAGAGTGATTTTAATGACTATTTGAATCATTTAGATGTGATATTAGTAAAGATATGAGGAGACCAATCTTGTACTGAACTGGAAAAAGTGCCATTTCATAGTATGTGAAGGTAGAGTCTTGGGCCATAAAATTTCAAAGGAGGGTATTGAGGTCGACAGAGCTAAGATTGAGGCCAGAAATCTACCACCCCTTGTCTCTGTAAAAAGGGGTGCACAATTTTTTAGGACATGCTAGATTTTACAGGAGGGTTCTTCAAGATTTCTCTAAAATAGCCACCCCAATGTGCAAACTCTTGGAGAAGGATGTGAAGTTTGAGTTCAGTAGAGAATGTGGGCAAGCTTTCAATACACTGAAGAATAAGTTGATCAAAGCTCCAATCATCACTGCTCCAAACTAGTCATTACCATTTATTATGATGTGTGATGCTAGTTATTTTGCGATAGGAGCTGTTTTGGGGCAGAATAGGAGGTGGTGTATGCGTTTGATAAATTCTGGGCCTACTTAGTGGAGACAAAGGTGATAGTGTACACTAATCATACTGCAATTAGGTACTTGTTTTTGAATAAGGATGCTAAGCCCAGGCGATTTAGTGGATACTGCTACTCCAAGAATTTGGTATTGATTTCAAAGATAGGAAAGGCATAGAGAACCAGCTAGCAGATCATCTCTCTTGATTGGAGGACAAGGAGCATATTGACTGAAAGTCTGATATTGTTGAGGCCTTCCTTGATGAACAACTATTTGTTGTGCAAAGTTCTGAGCTACCATGGTATGTTGACATAGTGAATCTCCTTGTTAATGGTGCATATCCACCTGATGCAACCCCAAACATCGACTCCTTCTTGACAACAGATTCTACATATGAGATGAACCATTCTTGTACAAAATAGGTCCCCATCAACTGGTCAGAAGATGTGCTCCTGAGGGAGAAGTACACCGGATTTTGGAAAGTTGTCACTCTTCATCTTACGGTGAACACCAAAGGGGAGATAGAACAGCTGCAAAAGTCCTTCAAACCAGATTTTATTGGCCAAACATATTCAAAAATGCTTATTTTTTTGCTAAATCTTGTGACCTTTTTCAGAGATTAGGGAACATTTCAAAAAGGCATTATGGAAGTGGAAGTGTTTGACTGTTAGGGAATTGATTTCATGGGGCCCTTCATCCTGTCAAATGTGATCAGGTATATTTTGGTAGCAATAGATAATGTGTCAAAATGGGTGGAGTCTACAACACTGCTATGAATGATGCAAAGGCAAACCAGCTTCCTAAAGAAGAATATCTTCAATTGTGTTGGTACACTCAAAGCCATCATCAGCGATGAAGGTATGCACTTTTATAATCGACTTTTCAATAGTTTGTTGGCAAAATACAATATGAAGAACAAGGTAGCAACAACCTATCACCCTCAGACTAGTGGACAGGTAGAAGTGCTAAATCGAGAAATCGAATGAATTCTAGATAAGATAGTGAGCACAAATAGAAAAGACTAGTCTAGCAAGTTGGATGATATGCTATGGGCTTATCAGACATCTTTCAAAACTCATATTGGAACTTCTCCATATAGGGAAGGTTTTGGGAAAGCATGCCATCTACAGGTCGAGCTAAAATGTCGAGCATACTGGGCCATCAAAAAGTTAAACATGAATGTGGAGCTTGCTGGTGTAATACCCCAAAAGTCCCCAAGATTAAACCCGGAGTTTGAATGTGCTCAGAAGAAAATATGCAGTAGTGCCTCAGAACGACTTGATTAACGGGTCATTGGAGGCAGTCGTTTGATGGGATTCAGGATCTGGTGCCAGGTGTTTTGATTACATGGGAGAAGGTACGAGTCGTTGTGTGAAACGACCCATTGGGTGCAATCATGGAAAGATTTCAGGTTGAGGCTTTCGGAAGGGACGAGTCATGTAACGACTCGTTAGTGACTTTGATGGGTGGTTCTATTTTGACGAGTTAGAATAGGGGGTGGTGTATGTGTTTGATAAATTCTGGGCCTACTTAGTGGAGACAAAGGTGATTGTGTACACTAATCATACTGCAATTAGGTACTTGTTTTTGAATAAGGATGCTAAACCCAGGCGATTTAGTGGATACTGCTACTCTAAGAATTTGGTATTGAGATCAAAGATAGGAAAGGCATAGACAACCAGGTAGCAGATCATCTCTTTTGATTGGAGGACAAGGAGTATATTGATTGAAAGTCTGATATTGTTGAGACCTTCCTTGATGAACAACTATTTGTTATGCAAAGTTCTGAGCTACCGTGGTATGCTGATATAGTGAATCTCCTTGTTAATGGTGCATATCCACCTGATGCAACCCCAAACATCGACTCCTTCATGAAAAAAGATTCTACATATCAGATGAACCATTCTTGTACAAAATAGGTCCCCATCAACTGGTTAGAAGATGTGTTCCTGAGGGAGAAGTACACCGGATTTTGGAAAGTTGTCACTCTTCGTCTTACGGCGAACACCACAGGGGAGATAGAACAGTTGCAAAAGTCCTTCAAACCAGATTTTATTGGCCAAACCTATTCAAAAATGCTTATTTGTTTGCTAAATATTGTGACCTTTTTTAGAGATTAGGGAACATTTCAAAAAGGCATTATGGAAGTGGAAGTGTTTGACTGTTAAGGAATTGATTTCATGCGGCCCTTTATCCTGTCAAATGTGATCAGGTATATTTTGGTAGCAATAGATAATGTGTCAAAATGGGTGGAGTCTACAACACTGCTATGAATGATGCAAAGGCAAACCAGCTTCCTAAAGAAGAATATCTTCAATTGTGTTGGTACACTCAAAGCCATCATCAGCGATGAAGGTATGCACTTTTATAATCGACTTTTCAATAGTTTGTTGGCAAAATACAATATGAAGAACAAGGTAGCAACAACCTATCACCCTCAGACTAGTGGACAGGTAGAAGTGCTAAATCAAGAAATCGAATGAATTCTAGATAAGATAGTGAGCACAAATAGAAAAGACTAGTCTAGCAAGTTGGATGATATGCTATGGGCTTATCAGACTTCTTTCAAAACTCATATTGGAAGTTCTCCATATAGGTAAGGTTTTGGGAAAGCATGCCATCTACAGGTCGAGCTAAAATGTCGAGCATACTGGGCCATCCAAAAGTTAAACATGAATGTGGAGCCTGCTGGTGTAATACCCCAAAAGTCCCCAAGATTAAACCCGGAGTTTGAATGTGCTCAGAAGAAAATATGCAGCAGTGCCTCAGAACGACTTGACTAACGGGTCATTGGAGGCAGTCGTTGGATGGGATTCAGGATCTGGTGCCAGGTGTTTTGATTACATGGGAGAAGGTACGAGTCGTTGTGTGAAACGACCCATTAGGTGCAACCGTGGAAAGATTTCAGGTTGAGGCTTTCGGAGGGGACGAGTCATGTAACGACTCGTTTGTGACTTTGATGGGTTGTTCTAGAGAGTCGTGGGTTAGATCCTAGGGTTTCAAGTCAGTGGTGAAGGATGGTTGAAATGGGTCGTGGAAGCAAGTAACAACCCGTGGTGGTGATCGTGGGAAGGAAATTATAAGGGTTAGACCGGTGTGGGTAACGGAAGGACTGACGAGTAGTTGGATCAAATAACGACTCGTCCTTTCAGTCATTGGTTGGTTTGCTAGATGGGGAGCAGTGCACTCAATGATTGGATTTGATGAGTCGTTAGAGGCAGCCTCTTCACGTTGGTCGTGGGTTGAGGAAGCTACAACTGGAAGTGTATGTAATAGAGGGTCACCATGAGTGTGGTGAGGACCAACGACTCGTGGTGAGGGTCGTTGTCCAAGTTCGGCAGATTTTTCATGTTTTACTCAGGGGTATTTTGGTAAATTCTGATTCTTCCAGAATTAAAGTGACATCATTTCGGGATTCTAAGGGACGTTTTTTGGGCATTTTCTATCCTAAGTCCTCATTCTCTCAATTCTCCTTCCTCTCCTCTCAAGATCAAGGATTCACCCAGATTTTCTTCCAAGCTTCAAGGTGTAATTTCAAGTGGGATTTCTCCTACCAGATATGTGGGTACTTCAACAAAGATGTTCTTCCATCCTTGTACCCCAAGTTTTGTTAAAACCCTAATATCAACTATTCTAACAAAACAAACATAACTAAAGGTTTGTGTGATGGGTGATTTTTTCTACATTTTCTTTGAATTCTAAGATTCACTATGATTATAAATTAATTATGTATATAAATTATTGGGTTGTCTTGAATTATGTGTTAGATGATGAAAAATGCATGATTATAGAATGTTCTTCATGAAGTGGCTTGAACTTTGAATGGGACTTTAATATTATTCACTCGATTATAGTAATAGCTCATATCCATGTTTAAAATATGTGAAGATCGTATGATTATCCCTAAGAACTTGAATATGCCATTGAAAAATATGTTGAGATGAGATTAGAGTTAAGGGCTTGATCAATTGAATGTGAAATATGCATTTTGTTATGTTTTCGATGGAGCTGGTCGGGTATGAGGTAAATCTATAATAATAGCCTAATTGTTGCATCTTCTCACGAATTGGAGTAAATTATGAAGTGGGTCTGATGAAATGAAAATGTATATTTCTCTCATGAATTCGTTGTAAATGTTTAAGGTATGAGCTAAATGTATGTGTATTTCCGTAAATCTAAACAAAAGAAGTGATTTATCTATGATAAAGTATGAATTGGATCTATGTATAACCCTGTGTTACATGTTGAACGAGATGAATTCAGAATTTGAATTTTGTACAAGTGTAGTGCATAATGTTAATATATAGATGCTCGTTAATGTAAGATGTTGAGGTTAATGCTGATTTGGCACCATGATGATATGAATTATGATGATAAAGCTTGAGAATGATATTTCAGACTATTGGGCTTGTTGTTATTAGAAAGTAGCTTTAATTCTTTCGAAACGAATGTTGTATCATGAAAATGGTAAGTGTGCTTGTCTCTGATTAGTTGTTGCAATTTAAATTGGTCTTTGACAGTCGGGAATATCATTAGCATAGAATGTTTCGTCAGTAATTCGGAACTCTCTTTAGCTGAGAATGTTTCCCTTAGTCCGTCGGGACTCTCTTTAGCTGAGAATGTTTCCTTTAGTCTGTCGAAACTCTCTCTAGCTGAGAATGTTTCCCTTAGTCTGCAGGACTCTCTTTAGCTAAGAAGGTTTCCCTTAGTCTATCGGGACTCTCTTTAGCTGAGAATGTTTACCTTGGCCAGCCAATGACTCTCTATATATTAGAGCATACTCTCTGTTCAATAGTCAGGGACCCTCTCTAGCCGAGAACGTTTCTCTTCTACAGTCAGGGACTCTCTCATAGACAATCAGGGGCTCTCTATGATATCAGTCATGACTTTAGTCCTCAATATTGATTCAGCTTATAACCTTTGCACATCAGTTGATCATATGTCAGTGAATGCCCTTATGATGTTGTTTTTATTAATATGTATACGTAAAACTTGTATAAGAATGTTGTATCTTCTTTAAGTTATATTACCATTACTGTTTTCAGATCACTTTCTCCTTGTGTACTTATATGTTTTAGTTTATTTACGCTTCCCGCATACTCAGTACATTCCAAGTACTGACATCATGCCTTTTGTGTTATATCGTTTCATGATATAGATTCAGGTCTCTAGACTCAGCCTTATGGTCAGATACGCTTCATTCCCTCTCAGCTACTAGAGGTAAGTCCTCATCTCCTGAGGACGTGGTTTATGTTTATATTTTTTTATGTTTCAGTTTTCAGATTTTAGGCGTGAGTTGGGGTCTTGTCCCAACAACTCATCAGTATAGTACAAGGCTTTCAGACTTGTCTAGACAGATTCAACGTTGTATCAAAGTGTTGTTACATTTGATCTCATGGTTCCTTACTAGACTCTTGCAGTTAGCTTCTACTTATTTATGTTGTTAGTTGTTCTATTATTAAGTGATATGCTATCATTATGCCATGGGTAAACTTGGAGCCTTTCGGGGTTCCTTGTCCCAGGTTACGGCTAGGGTGTGGACTCGAGTCTTGACAAACTTGTTAGTAGAGCCAGGTTTAGAGTGTCCTAGGGTGTACGAAAGCTGCGTTAATTAGAGTCTTTTTCATGGGTGTGAAGCGCGCCACACTTATGACGAAGAGGCTACGAGATGTTTAGGAATGTTCCCTTTTCTTTATGATTCTTATTGTGTGTAGAGTGTGAAACTCTAACAGTTCCTCCCCTGACTTGTGTTCTACACGCTCACAGATAATGCCTCCCAAACGAACGAATGGAAGAAGACATGGTAACGGCCGCCAGAAGGTACCACTAGCCTCGACAAACCCAGTGGATGATCACGTTACTTATGCCGAGTTTTGAGCATCCTTTCACATGTTGGCGCAGGCCCTGATCGCCCAGATAATCAGCAAGCAATGGCTTGTGTTCCCCAGAATGGGAATGTAGCAGCGGCAAGGATAAAAGATTTTCTCTGGATGAACCCACCCAAATTCTTAGGGTCAAAGGTGGATGAGGACCCATATGAGTTCCTGGAAGAGATTTAGAAGATCACCCAAATCATGGGGGTGACTGAAATGGAGAGTGCAGACTTAGACTCCTATCAGCTGAAAGGAGTCACTTACATACGGTTTTGTCAATGGAGAGACAGTTAGGGAATTGGAGTGGGTCCCGTAGGTTGGGATGAATTTATGATAGCATTCTTGGATAGGTTTTTCCCTCGGGAGTTGAGGGAGGCGAGGGTGGAAGAATCCAAATATGCACCAGAAATGGTAGCAGACCAAAGAGCTCTGGTGAGAAGGTTTATGAATGGAGTGTTAGACTCCTTGGTTAAAGAGTGCAGGACTACCATGTTGCACAGAGACATAGACTTTCCACGCTTGGTGATATTCGCTCAACAGATGAAAGCATAACATGCGAAGGAAAAAGAGAGAATGGCTAAGAGGGTTAGAACTAGAGATTTAGCATTCTCCCAGCAGAGGTCGAGTGGCGGACACCACTCACGTTACCAGTAGAAATCATCAACCCCAGCACCCTCGACAGCTAGTGTTCCATATAAGCCCAGGGTAAGAAAGATTACGTACCCATTGTGTATGAGCTGTGGGAAGAACCTTTTGGGAGTATGCGTGGCCAGCTCGGATATCTATTTTTGGTGATTTGCGTAGTGGCTAAGCGAGGCAAGAGTAGATTCTTGGCCACCTCTTTAGTAACGTCGATAGCTCGCCGTTTCAGTAAGGTGCATCATCTTGCCCGAGTGGTGGACATCATCAAAACTGCTCCTATGCTGTAGCAGCACACCAGGATAAGGGCAATTCACCAGTAGTATCCACAGGTATGTTGTGAATCATGTGTTACTCTTTGTATGTTGCCAACACTAGAACCCCAGTATTGAATAAGAAGCTCTATAGTGATTGTTGGGGAAGAGATTATTGACATGTAATCTAATAGATGTTAGTATAAGGCTTGTACTGAAGGTTATAGATAAAGGAGAAGCTAGGAGTTAGTAAATTAGCCTGATCTTAAGAAAGATTCGGGAGCCTTAGAATGATGGCTTTAAGCTAAGGGGGAGATGGTGAGTATGTGAAGTAAGTAGGACCTTGAGAATGCTAATAAGGGAGTTCCAGCCTTAGTAGTTGCGGTATGTCGATCCCTTCAGGTTCAGATAACCTCCCCTATATTTCAGTTGAAGTTAAGTTATGTCCATCCCTAGGTACAGATTCTCGGAACTTCTAGATAATCGCTTCAAACAGGGATGCCAGTCTTGTTCTAGAATCCTTTAGGCTCATCTTCTTTTTATGAATCCATTATGTGTGTTAGCTCATGGTGCCTAGTGTGATCAACTAGAACTCATTCTTTAGAAGTTGTTTAGTAGCTCAGTAGAATCAGATTATCTCATGTATATTCTTAGTTTTAGATATGGTGAATGACTTGTGCTCATGAATTCCTTACACTCAGTTAGATTAGATATTGTGAATTCTAGCTTAGTATCAATAAGCGATTTGAGAATGAAGGTTCAGTCCATATCATCTCGGTGCCAGCTAAAGGGAAGAATCATTCTCAGTGTTCTATCTAGTTCTATGTTAGTATAATGTCCTTCGGTTTCTCTTGTGCCCTGGTATGCATGTTTAATGCAAATATTCAGTTCTGGTGTGTAAGGTTAGCTCGAAGTCAGATAGCCCATTGGTGTTAGCTATGATTGATTTATTTTGGGATTTCAGTTCCGTCCCTACCCCTTTCAATATGTTTAGCCAATATTTGAGGATGAATGTTCCCAAGAGGGAGATATTGTAACACCCAAAAGTCCCCAAGATATAAAACTCGGAGTTTGAATGTGCTCAGTAGAAAATATGTTGTAGTGCCTCAGAATGACTCGCCTGATGAGTCATTGGTCGCTCTAATGAGTCTTTGGAGGCACTCGTAGGATTCAAGATCTGGTGCTAGGTGTTTTGATGCCACGGGACAAGGTACAAGTCATTGTGTGAAACAACAACCCGTTGGGTGCAATCATGGAAAGATTTTAGGTTGAGGCTTTTGGAGGGGACGAGTCATGTAACGACTCGTTAGTGGCTTTCATAGGTCATTCTAGGGAGTCATGGGTTCCAGACTAGGGTTTGTGTGATGGGTGATTTCTTCTACATTTTCTTGGAATTCTAAGATCCACTGTGATTATAATTAATGATGAATATAAATTATTGGGTTGTCTTGAATTATGTGTTAGATGATTTAAAATGCATGATTATAGAATGTTCTTCATGAAATGGCTTGAACTTTGAATGGGACTTTATTATTATTCACTCGATTATAGTAATAACTCGTATCCATATTTAAAATATGTGAAGATCATATGATTATCCCTAAGAACTTGAATATGCCATTGATAAATATGTTGAGATGAGATTAGAGTTAAGGGATTGATCAATTGAAAGTGAAATATGTATTTCATTATGTTTTCGATGGAGCTGGTCAGGTATGAGGTAAATCTATGCTAATAGTCTAATTATTGCATCTTCTCATGAATTGGAGTAAATTATGAAGTTGGTCTTATGAAATGAAAATGTACACTTCCCTCATGAATTCATTGTAAATGTTTAAGGTATGAGCTAAATGTATGGGTTTTTCCATAAATCAAAACAAAAGAAGTGATGTATCTATGATAAAGTATGAATTGGATCTATGGACCATGCATAACCCTATGTTACATGTTGAATGAGATGAATTCAGAATTTGAATGTTGTGCGTGTAATGCATAATGTGAATCTATAGATTCTCGTTAATATAAGATGTTGAGGTAAATGTTGATTTGGCACCACGACTATATGAATTATGATGAGAAAGCTTACAATTATATTTCAGACTGTTGGGCTTGTTGTTATTGGAAAGTAGCCCTAATCCTTTTGAAACGAATATTATATGATGAAAATAGTAAATGTTGTTGTCTCTGATTAGCTGTTGCAATTTAAATTGGTATTAGTCAGTCGGGACTCTCATTAGCTGAGAATGTTTCCTTAGTTAGTCAGGACTCTCTTTAGTTGAGAATGTTTCCCTTAGTCTGTCAGGACTCTCTTTTGTTGAGAATGTTTCCCTTAGTCTATCGAGACTATCTCTAGCTGAGAATGTTTCCCTTAGTCTGTCAGGGCTCTCTTTATCTAAGAATGTTTCCCTTAGACTTTCAGTACTCTCTTTAGCTGAGAATGTTTCCCTTGGTCAGCCAGTGACTCTTTATATATCAGAGCATACTCTCCCTTCGACAGTCAGGGATTCTCTCTAGCCGAGAATGTTTCCCTTCGAAAGTCAGGGACTCTTCCTTCGATAGTCAGGGACTCTTCCTTAGACAGTCAAGGACTCTCTATGATATCAGTCACAACTTTTGTCCTTGGTATTGGTTCAGTTTACAACCTTTTCAAATTTGTTGATCATATCGCAGTGAATGCCCTTATAAAGTTGTTTTATTAATATGTATACATAAAACATGTATAATAATGTTGTATCTTCTTTTAGTTATATTACCATTACTGTGTTCAATTCACTTTCTCCTTGTGTACTTGTATGTTCTAGTTTATTTATGCTTCCCGCATACTCAGTACATTCCAAGTGCTGACCGCATGCCTTTTGTGCTATATCGTTTTATGATATAGAAATAAGTCTCCAAACTCAGCCTCATGGTTAGATAAGCTTCATTTCCTCTCAGCTGCTAGTGGTGAGTCCTCATCTCCCAAGGACGTGGTTTATGTTTATATTTTCCTTTTGTTTTAGTTTTCAGATTTTAGGAGTTAGCTGGGGGCTTGTCCCAGCAACTCATCAGTTTAGTAGAAAGCTTACAAACTTGTCTAGACTGATTCAACGTTGTATAAAAGTGTTGTTACATTTGATCTCATGGTTCCTTATTAGACTCTTGCAGTTAGCTTCCGCCTATTTATGTTGTTAGTTGTTCTATTGTTAAGTGATATGTTATGATTAGCCATAGGTCGACGTGGAGCCTTTCGGGGTTCCTTATCTCGTGCTACGACTAGGGTGTGAACTCGGGTCGTGACAGTTGGTGAGAGAAGCTGTTGCAACTTCATGAGCTTGATGAGTTCCGTTTTAGTGCATATGAAAATGCCAAATGTACAAGTAGAAGACCGAGAGAGTGCATGATGCGCGTATTCAGCCTCGTGAATTTCAGGCAGTGCAGCTGGTGCTATTGTATAGTTTGAGGTTAAAGTTGTTTCGGGGAAAGTTGAGGTCAAAGTGGTGGAGCCCATTTGAGATTGTGAATGATACTGCACATGGTGTAGTGGAGTTGAAACCTTTAGGGTCAGACAAAACCTTCTTGGTCAATGGAAAAGGGTGAAGCACTATTATGGAGATGACTTTGACAGAGAGAAGAACTCAATTTTCTTGCAAAAATATTGAGTAGTCTTGCATCGTGTCGTGACGTTATATCAGGCATTTGTTATGAGGATAGAGCATGACTTTAAGTGTAAGGTAAGGTATCTTCCAATCATTTTGAGGTCAAGGGTGAGTATGCCGTCAAGCTTATTTGAAATCAAGCTTACTTGAACATATTTTCTTTGAAAAATGGCATACTTCATCAACCCTTCATTTTTTCTTATGGCCTTGGTTCATTTCTAAAGGGAATACCTTTGAACCATGTAATTATTTTTTATTTTAGGAGTTTTTGTCATCATAGAGTAGTGACCCTTCTCGATGATGGATGAATGACGACTTTCTTAAGGGAAAATTAGTCACATTTTTTCTTCATTTTAGGATTGAGTCATATATCATCTACTTGTGTACTCTGTGACATTTCACGTAGTAGTTAAGCTAGAGGTAATGAAGTGGTCATCATGAATGCATAAGTGAGAATTCCATGAGAAACACACAAAGTTCTTTGATTTGACTCAAGACACTCTTACGACTTAATAATGGAAAGTGTCATTCAATGTGATTGTATGAATGTGCATCTATAGGAAACAAACTAGATTCTTGATGCCATGTGACATGAGCTTAATTGTTGTGTTTTATATATAGTGTAGCATCTAGAACTTGCCTTAGTGTATGTTGTATGGCTAGTTGTTAAAGAGTTAAGAGATGATTAAGACATTTATTTGAAAAATCCATGTTTTCCCATGTTTATTTTACCTCCATGAACATTTTCCCTAATTAACCCCCTTGAGCCATAAGTCTGAATTTCTTATTAACCACAAAAGAGGGTTATCCCTTTTTGTTGTGTGACATCCAGAAATTTTGATTCAAAGATAGTCTTCGGAACTTTGGGAGTTAAGAATGAGGATTCCACTGAGGTAGAAAAAGTTACAGGAAAGGAAAGAAAGAAAAATATGTGGATAATAAGAAGAGGAAAGAGAAGAGGGGTGCCCATAAGACATGCTATCTACTTGATGCTAGAACATTCATAAAAGATTTTAATCGTTGATTATTTTTGTTGAGCTTATAAATAAAAACTAGCAATCAAGTAGAGGAAAAAAGGCATTAAAAGAAAAGAAAAAGGGTGACTTAAATGAAGGGTAAATAATAAAGGAGAAAGTGATGGACAAGACATATGAAAAATGTCTTAAAGTCCTTAGGTTTGATAGTCACTATCAAAGAAAATTATTCATACTCTTCCCTTAGCCGACATTACAACCAAAAGAAGTCCTTATGATCTTAATCTCTTGAAATAACTAAGTAGTTTAAATATACATGAAGGGAAAGCTTATGGTATGTGACATAGGTACGATACATTATTTGTGAGCATGAGTATGCCTTGATTATTATGCTCCATGTTTTACATTAGTAATTTGAGAGAGGAACACCGCTAAAAGTGAAGGGCACAAGATAGCTAAGTTGTCATAATATGTGTGGCACATTTCATATTTAATCATGTTGACTTAGTTTTAAAAAGATGAGTCGATTATAGAAGTTTTGTAGTATTGAATGTATAAACTCGGTATGTGCTTGATGTTAATTGCTATATATTGATGAACCACTTAATCGTATACGCTATGCGAGTTGGTTGAGTGAGAATTGATAAAGAGGATAAACGGTGGTAAAAGATGAGTTTATGCATATAAGTGAGGATTGTTCGAGGAAGAATAATGGTTTAAGTATGGGGTGGTGTTATTGGGCATATTCTTATGCACATTTGCCATGATTTTGCCCATCTTTTACCTTGTTATGAGTTTATAATCTTTATGAAATGCATAAATTCATGTTTCTATGTGTTTTTTGAGCTAACAAATGTTTTTAGATGTTTTGAACAAGAAATCAAGGAAAAATAACTCAAAAATGACCTAAGGTGTGAAGAAAGAGGAGTTTGTGAAAGTTGGCCTGGTGAGATGGCTGGTGTGGTGTGCCAACCCCTAAACATTAGAGAAATCTATAGAAAAGTTGGTGTTATGGGTGGTGTGGCACTCTAGGTCCCTAACTTCGAAGGAAAATTTCATCAACACCTTTGTGAGATGGATGGCGTGGCATGCTGGAAGCATCCTAGACTTAGGAAAATTTTCTAATACTCTGGTTCTTTAGATGGCGGGGCACGCTAGAGGTGTCCAGATGACTAGAAGTTTGACTAATAGCTTGGTGCATTGGCTGGCGTGGGGTGCTCGGAGCAAAACTTCAAAGGAAAATTGAGCCAGACTTAGTGCACTAGGTGGCGTGGGGTGCTAGAACTATTTCGAGATGGAGTTTGCTGATTTTAGAGTTAAATACTTGAAGGAAAAAGTATCATTTGTTAGATATCTTACATCATTTTGTTTGATTGAATTGAGGGTGTAACGTAGCTTTGGAGGAGAGACAAGTTCATAATTTAGTTTTTTCTTCTTTTCTCTATCATTTTATGCTTCAAATGATGAGTTTTTGTTTTTCCGTTTGAACATGTGTGGCTAAACTCCCGTTCTAGGGTTTTGTCTATAACAGATGGTTGAAGTTTGATAGATTGATTATGCTAGCATTGATTATTCATCAAAGATTATCTATATTTACTTATGGTAATTGCTTATTCATTAGATTGATCGCCTTTCAAATAAATGCATTGACTTTTGGTTGAACTCGGGAGAGGGAACTAAAAGGGTTAAAGCAAATATAAAACAGTTATTCATATATTCTTGTTCGACTGAGCTCAAGATAGAAGTTGTTGATGAGGATAGGAATATACCCTTCAACCTTGTTAGTTGATACACAAGTATCCATAACCGTCATCTCATGTTTCTCCTGCGAGCATAGGAATATAGGTGTTAGGGTTCATGAGATAGTTCTTGGATGCTCGGGAGAGTGGCAAGAAATGGGATAGTAACTTGCAATTAGCAACCTTAGAAATAATTAATCTAGCTAATCAAGTCTTAAAAACTCAACCTAAAGCGAAAGTGCCATTAACCTAGATTCTATCATCGTTTGAGGTACAAACATTTGTGAAAGCGCGTTTAATTAAATAGTTAATTTTAATTTTCAAGTTTAGTAGTTTAATCTTCAAACCATTCCCCATTTTGATTGTTGTTTTTTAGAATAGTGAGATAAGATAATAACCTTGAAAAATTAATCTGAAAAGTCTTTGAGGAATCGATAATTGGGACTTCACCGTCCTATATTACTTGATGATCACGTGTTCTTGCATGCGCTTGGGCGACATCACTTTGATAATTCATCATACTTGAAATAGTGGGTTCATCAGCTTGAAATTCATAAATCATGTATAATAGGAAAAAATCATCATAAGCTTGAAATCATTAATTCATGAGAAATTTGAGAGTTAAATCACCCTTAATAACCATATTTCATTAAATGGAACATGAAAGAATTGAACCCATAGAGATATCATGGATAATTGCATTGAATTGGGTTAAACCCTAGAATTTTACAATTTAGAACTTGAGAAGTAGAGATCATGGAATTTTATCTTGAAAAAGGCATGAGGGTGGAAGGACTTTCCCTTTTCATAACCCTACAAACCTAGGTAATTGATCCCTTGACTTTCCTTGAAAACCCCAAGAGAAGTTGAGATTAAGGGGATGATGAACCCTAGCTTGATTTGGCAGGGGATCTTCAATCTACTGTTATTTTGAAAAGAATAAGGACTTGGGCTAGGTTAAAGCCCTTAATGCACTCTTTAAGAAGCCCATAACGACATCACGTAGGAGTTAGAAGCTTAGAAAGTGATGAAAATACCCATGGGAAATCGTATTTAAAAACCTAACTGCCAGTCATCAAAACTCATACCACGAGTCATACCATCCTACCATAACTCGTGGTTTCCATCCATTACTTACCAGTCCAATTTTCCACTTCTTTGATCCTCATAATGGGCACTCACCACGACACGTTGTTTCCTATAATGAGTCATTACATAACTCATGGATAGGGAACCCATCCTTTGCACTTCCACACCACGACTGCTTGCCACGACTCATCACACCACATAATGAGTCGTACCATGACTCGTTACTTCCAAGGCCTCCCACTCAGATGGGTGTCTCAACTCATGACCACGATTCTTTACAGAGACTCAAGAGTCATACTGTGACTCATTGCATCGAGACTATCTCTGCAGATGCAACCTATGATCCATGACCATGAATCATACCGACATACCATGACTCATTGTGTCGACTCGTGGTATGGGAAATAAAAATCCAGAAGCATACAACAACTCTTCCCACAATCTGTCCTATAATCCCATGACTCGTACCATGAGTCATTTTATGAATTTTTTGCAAATTTTTCTGCTGATCAAATTTCAAATCTCGAGTCTAGCCTTAGGAAAGTTTGAGGTGTTAAACTGTGCATCAGAATTATCTCTGAAATATACATGTAAAAATGCAAAACTTTAACTTGGTTGGGAGTTTCTTATAATCGAAAACCATCATAAATGAGCACATGATGATCCAACATCTTTCCCATGTTGGGGAGAGCTAGCATTGCCAGGGTAGAGAATGAAACCTAACTATGGATCCATAATTGATGTCCTTACTAGGGGCTTAACTGAGGAATCACCCGAATCAATGACATGATCCTAGCCTATGCTGGCTATGTGGTGTGGGGCTTACTAGTTATCTGAACTCTTTACCCAACTCCTTGCTAAATAACCCTCCCAAAACATATGCTCATATACTTATGTATATCTGTGGCATCTTGAAACCATCTTTTATAAAGAACTTTAGTTATAGATAAAATAGATTTTTAAATCTTCGGGCAACCTTTCGCTCATAATCTCTTTACATTAATGAAGAGCCTTTCGCTCAAAACATTCTTTAAAAACTTTGAGAGTTTCTTTATTCCAAACATTTCTTTGAAAACTTCTGAGCTCTATGCTCAAAATCATCTCATGAGTTTCAAAATAGGACTTCACTTTTGCTTTGAGAATCATGCTTAAAATCATTCTTTTTTTCTCAAAATCTTTTCATGAAAACTCTTTTAAAAATATTCTCACTTTATGAAAATAATGCATTTAAACTCAAATCACAATGCTTTCAAAATCATGACTTTATGCAATAGGGTTCAAGGAATAAGAGGCATGAACCATCATCAAATCAATAACTCAAGAACTCAAGAGAATATCATCAATAACATCAAGAGAATGATAATCAATAATAAAAGGATACAATTCAATAGGAATAACTCAATAATAAACAATTGAATAGATAGAGAAGAAGTCAATTTGAGAATTGCGTAAAAACCCTAGCTTTAATCTCAATAAATTCTTTTATAGATGTAGGGCATAAGAATGAATAGACATCCTTACTTAAGATAGCCGCACATACTGGGAAAGTTGAACTTAAACTCAAGCTTCAAGAACTTTAGGTTGAAGAAGATGACTTCCTAGCTTTCTTGATGAACTTGAGAGCTAATAATCTTAATTGTTTCGTTGTACTGAATTGGAATAGGAGCTTAGACTAATTAAACCCTTAAATATACCCTTTAGAAATTCCAAAACGTTCTGGTTTAGGGGGTGAAAATTTAGTGAATTAAAAAAATGCCCCTAGGATAATGTATTAAAAACATAGGTGTTTGGTTCCATGGGTCTAACCACAAGCCTTCCTTAAATTGACGGACCATCAAATGGTTCGTCCTTTTTCTGGGAAGAGTGGCCAAATTCTTTGAACTTTTTGCACAATCGACAGGTGATGAGTGGGTAATTTAGCAACTTATCTAGCTCTTAAGTATGAGTTATTGCTTCATTTTAACATAATTTAGAAGTATTTTATGCCTTTATTCTCTTATGTGCAGGTAGTTCTTTAAAAGAAAGATGATGGAGGAATTGAACTTAAAGAAATATACCGAATGAATAGTAGGTGAAATGTGTGCCGCAAGTCACCACCTTTGTCTAGCAAGTGCCACATAGGAAGAGCTGAAGGCTTACTAGATATGGACCTGTGTGTCACAATTCAACATCTGTGGTCTATAAGTGCCACGCAGGAAGATGTAAGAGTAAACTGCCCTGGACTTGTGTTGCACTCGTGTGCTGCAAGTCCACACCTGCACCAACGCAAGTGAACTCGAGCTTCCTCCACAAGTCAAAATCATCCAGAAGACAAGTACTTACCTGGGAAGCATCCAAGGGCATTTGGGGATCTATGCAAGGAATATGTGCATATTTCTTACTTTATTTGGAAGACAGGAGAGATATTGACAAGGATGGAGAACATTATAGAGTAGAGAGTACAATTTTCTAATTTATTCTTCTTTTTCCTCGTTAAAAGACTATTATTGAAGATATCAAGCTTGAATTAATTTTAATTACTTATGATGAATGGTTTTGAGGAATTCCTCTTTGGTATAAGTTCTCTTTCCCTAATTATGAGCATTTAATTTCTCTTCTATGGGTGTGTGTGAATGATGGGTATTTAGAATTGATTAGGTATTGACTAATTAATCTTAGAATTGATTATAATGCATGAATCTATTGATTTCTTTAAGTTTTAATCTGAAAATTAATGGTTGCAAACATTAATATAATCCTCTAATTTTGCTTTTGCTTGAGAAAGAGAAGTGAAATTGGGTAAGACTCAATAGTGAGAATAAGGAGCTTTTATCTAAGGGTTAAAGCTAGAAATAATGTATACCCGATTCAAGATTCATTTATGGGCTAGAGCTAGAAATAGTCTATGCCCACTCAAGTAATGTTTGGTTGTTTTATGAATCTTGGTTTTGGGGTTTGAGAAAATCCAAACTATACATACTCTTTTGGTTGAGAAACTTCGAGTATAGCTAAAACCAAATCTATCCATGCACTAATCGATTCTAAGTCTTTTAGTTAATACTTATCCAAAGGATACCCTATCAAGTGCACACTCCTAGTCTCTCTAATCTTGTCAACAATAATTGTGTTACCGTGTTGTGATTACAAATTTTTAATTGATACTTGTTCAAACCACTTCCCCCAATTTTACTTTATGTTATACATTATGCTTGCTCTTGTGAATTAATTCATAAATTTTGGTAAATATAGTCTCCAATATCTGTGAGAAATTGACCACGACTCTCATTGGGTACTTTTTTTGCATACAAATGCAGCCACTTGTTTTGGACATTATCAAAAATGGCACTGCTGTCAGTTGCCATTTGTTTGTTTGTTGATTCACATTTATATTGCATTTTTTTTTCCTTTTACATTATTTTGTTGCTTTTATGGGTTGAACAAGATAAAGGATGATCCACGCTAGTGATAATGGTAGTGTTGATGGGTTCATGGAAGTTGAAGACTAGCCGCTAGCTCATGGTGTGGCTAGTGCTATTCGTCTACCTCCAACAGTAGGGAATGCAGTATTTCATGTTAATAGCACCATGCTATACCTCATCCAAATGAAAGGATTATTTTGCGGCCTTGCAGGTGAATATGCCAACCGGTATATAAGGAATTTTATTAAAATCTACTAGCTATTTAATATCACGAACATTAGCCAAGAATCTATTCAGGTATGGTAATTCCTGTTCTCTATCATGAGAGATGCTACATCTTCGTTGGAAGAGCTACATCCAGGTTCTATAACTTCATGGAATGCATTAACCGAGGCATTCCTAGATCAGTTCTTTCAACTGTCTAGAATGCTGCAAGTGCGTGATGAAATCACAAATTCAGACAACTTCTGGGAGAGCTATTACATGAGGTGTGGTTGAGATTCAAGAAGAAGGTGGTCATGTATCCTAATCATGGGTTACCAGATGGAATGATTTTTTGCATGACTCCATCTACAAGTCCCTAGCAAATAATTTCACCGGTGGTTTACTCATGGATCAAACTTTTGGACTTGCTAAGGCTCTCTTGAATAGAATGACCAAGATGAACCGAGCTTGTCATACAATGGAGACTGAGGCATCCCCAAGTGTTACCTCCAACCTAATGACGAATGAGATGAGGAGAAAGGAAGAAGAAAGGCGTGAGACGTTGGCAAAGATGATAACTTAAATGGAGTTGTTGGCTAAACACATGATGGGCTCTAGATCCAAGAGTGTAAATGCTATTGGAGCTCAAGGAAACAACTCTCTTGAGGATGATGCTTGATATGCTATTTTCTATGAAGAATGTCAACACATGTTGAACCAAGTGGTGGGTTCTCACCTGTGGTACCAAGGTGTAAATCAAGGACCTTGACATCCTCGGGAGGGGAATCAAGGCTAGAGAGACTGAGAAGGTAAATGGAGAGATAGAGATAGCTAATGAAGAGACCATGATCGTGAAAGAGAAGGTGATTGATATAATCACTGCAACTCAAATTCATACGTACCTTTTGCTAAGGCTAGTACGACTCCAATTCAAACAAGTGTTAGTGACTCCCGCTAGCTCAAAGATCGAGGAAATATTGGCCTATATTGACAAGAGTAGAATGTAAAGACAATGGGATTAAAGTTGAAGGTGAGGTCTTTAGCCTTACTCAAACTGTGAGTTGCCATTCAGGATCAATCAAGCATCTTGAGGCCCAAATAAATCACTTGTCCTATCAAATGAATCATTGTATGAAAAGTATACTTCCTAGTGATACTCTTCCTTATCCAAAGAACGATGGCCATTGTATGAAAATTGCCACTAGAAGTGGAAAAGTACTTGAGAGTGTGGGTGATACACCCAATGATGTTGTTCGTAAAAAGAAAATCGGCGAGAAGTCAAAGTATGGGGTGGTGCTGAATGCACCCATGCTAATTGATGATGAAAAGATAATGGAAGATGGAGAGGTAGATGTTCCTTGTCATGTTGTGATAGATGATGAGGGAGTTAAGGAGGGCCAAATTGTTAAAGGCCCTATACCTAAGTGTCCACCTCCCTAACACAACCAGATAATGAAGAAGAAAGAGGACAATCAATTAAAAAAGTTTGTTGATTTGTTTAGTAAATTGTCCGTGAATATTCCATTGGATGATGCTTTGTGTCATGACCCAAACGTAGACCTGGATCGTGGACACGGGACAAGGAGCCCCGACAGACCCCAAGTCGGCTCATGGCATGAGCATACTTCTAATGCAATCACATGAGTGGAAGACGTAACATATGAGAACATAATCTTAACATAACCAAAGGGAAATATCAGTACAAGACTTATATAATGCGACTGAATACAACTTGCAGTCTGATAAACCTCTAAACATGAACGGCGGATTGATGGGACAACTCCCCAACTAATCCAACATCCAAAAATTGAAAGAAACAACATAAAGAATGAAAATACAACCCACGAAGCATGAGGAATCACCAAGTGCGTTGAGAGCGAATCTGAAACTATCTACGGGTAAGGATTAGCCTGAGAACTGGGACCTGTATCATGAAACGATACAACATAGAAAGTATGCGATCAATACGTGGAATGTACTGAGTATGCAAGGTAAGTAAAATGGACATTTAAAACATATATGAAATTCATAAATTATCATAAGAGTAGGACTTCATGCTCGCATCGTAAATCATAATAACATGTCATATGTCTCAAGGTTTTCAAAAAATTCATAACATAACATAATCATAATCATAATAGAAGAGATTTACTTAACATGACTTGAGCCAACATAAATAATCATAACATGCATAAATCATGTGGAACAGTGGGAGATTCTCTTAAACAACATACCCCATATGAGCACACATAAAACCCGACTTATAACCCTAGTCGGAAGGGTGTTCGTACCTTGACAAGGTTAGAACCATGAAAGTGTGATATCACCATGAAAAGGGCTATTTGGTCCAGGGAATAACATGAAAGGGTCCTAACATACCTATAGTGGCACGTAGTTCATGAGATCCGGGGCTTCACTTGAGGCCCGAACCTACTCGGTGTTCGATACTACTCCCAAAACATATACAGTGCTCATAATAATACATACATGAGTTCATGGGCTAATTAAATTATAATAATCATAAATGTGCTTGAACATATGTGATCTAGCCATGACATGAGGCCCATGAGTCGGCCGAAAACTTACTTCATGATTAATAAGATTCATACATATTTGTAAATAATGTACATGACTTAGATTTCATAAAAATCATAATGGATAACATAGTAGTTCATAACTTAAAACATAATTCATGTTGGGCTTGTAAAGAACATCAAAGAAGAAAATAGATCATAAATCGATTCATCATGGGGCATGAATAATTAAGCTTAATTTCTTAAAAATCAAATCAACAATATTAAAATCAATTTAAATCTCAAAATATGATCAAACTCTGTAGAGTATGATAAGATTTCAAAATCACAAAACCCATAATTAAATCATTAGAGCTTATATAAATCAAATACAAAATCCCATGAGTTTTTGATAAATTGTAAGTAAAATCATAGAGTAGGAGCATGGGTGTTGAAGGATTCACCCATTGATGACCTTACATACCTGAGATTATCTGGTTCTTAACTTCCCTTGAAAGCCCAAGGTGGAATTTAGAGGAATTGAGAAAGAATACCTTGAATCACCTTCTAATCTCCTCTCTATACTCTTGCATGCACGAATGATACTTAACATGAATTTAACCCCCTTAAAAAACCCCATTCAGACCTTAAAATGACGTAGTTTTAGGACCTTGGAATTTAGGAATTACGAAAACACCCTTACTAAAAATGCAGAAAATTCTGGTTGCCAATCCCCATGAGGGACCTCGCAAGTAGTTGCCAAGGGGCACAACTCATGGACGGGATCCATCATGCTCACTGCCCAAAATCACTGAGGGGACACCAGGAGGGACCCCACGAATCGTGGTGGCTGACCACGACTCGTGGTCACCACCCGTGACCCCCACTGCCAAAAACCTTGACCAACCATACACTCCAACCCACGGTTGACCTCACGAGTCGTGAGGTCAGGACACGACTCATGGTCATTATCCGTGGCCTTCACTGCCCTTCCCAAAATTTCCCAACCTGCAAGGCAGACCACGGGGGACCTCATGTGTCGTAAGGTCTGACCACAAATCTTGGTCATGCCCGTGGCCTCCTCAACCTGAGCCTGTCAACCTTGCTGACCACGAGTCACCTCACAACTCTTGGTCACTCCTCCCGACCTACCTCACGGGTCGTCCCGATATCTAGTGCGAATTATTTTCAGTTTTTCTTCATCTTGACTCCTGGGTCTGATCCTTGGGTTCTCGGGGTATAACAATATCTTCCCCTAGAGAACATTTGTCCTCAAATGTTTCAAACATGAAGAGAACTCAGAAACCAACTATCACCATATACAAATACTGATCATTTAAGCTGAATACTGACGGATTAACTACCTCCGAAAAGAACTACATAATTGAACTGAATTCAGACATCACATACATTTACCATATCATAAAAAAAACTTGTGCACATGAACTGAACATGGAAACTGATTAGAGAATTAGGGCAAAAACTGATACCTCAAACTGAAACTGAGCTGGTCGAACTTTAACTAAAGCTACTTCTTCGTTCCTTAGCTTACGAATTTGACGATCTAATATTTTCAAGGGTACTTCTTCATAACTGAGGTTGTCTTTTACACCAACGCTGTCGACTGGGACTACTAAAGCTGGACCACCCAAACACTTTTACAAAACTGACACATGAAACACAAGATGAACTGAAGATGACTTCGTGGGCAAGTCTGACTCATACGCCACCTTACCAACTCTCCTCACAACCCGGTAGGGGCCAACATAGCGGGGATTGAGTTTCTCTTTCTTTCCAAATCGCATGACTCCCTTCATGGGAGATACCTTTAGAAATACCCAATCGTCCACCTCAAACTCAAAATTTCTTCTCCTCACATCGGCATATGACTTATGACGACTCTTGTTCGGGTGGTTTTGGGTTATAAAACTGACACGCAAGTGCACGTGGTCGAACAAGTAGTAAGTGGCTTTAGTAAGCCAAGTATCGATCCCACAGAGACTTGGATGAAGTGCAAATTGCTCAAGTGTACTATATTTTACTTCTAAAAATGCAGACAACAACGTAACCAAAAAGTTGATAGTTTGTTTTATAAATTTTATACTAAAACTAAGAACAATTATCTACTTTGAATCTGAACTATGAATGAAAGCATGCTGAGGTTAAACGAACATGTAATGAAACTAATTATCATCATACTTTGGTTAATCTTTTCCTCCAGTTTCTAGCCAAGAACATTTACCAAGAGATTAAAACTCTCGTATTTAACCTCACTTAAGAATCATGAACCATCCGTCTACATTTCTGTGATCAAATGCAATTCATGTCCTAGCTATACAATTCCGGTTCCTAAATTGACTAATACGACTTTCAGGTATATTTCTATCCTGAAAGCAAATCAAGACTCAATTTTCCCAAATCAAGTAAAGAACATATCCTATTAATTCACAACTTTCCAATTTCGTGCTCTCTCATGTGAAACCGGACTTTTTAGATGTACATTAATGTAGGCCACACACTAATGCAGTAAGAACAAGAATTAATAGAACAACATGGAAGAAAAGATGGAAAACCAAATAATCGATGATCAAATTTCATTACAATTGTTCATAACCTCAGCAAGGAGAGGAATTAGCCACTCATTTGTGGATTAAACATCATAAAATGAGTGTTAATCATACAAGCAATTGAATTAAAGAAGAAAGAAAGAGAGAAAAAACCCTAAACTTTTCGTCCCTCAACTACCTGTAACCCACGTCCTTGCTCCACCAAGTCAGAATATTAAAAAATGAACCTAAGTGTTCTATTTATACTGCTGGGAATTTTTCCCGGAATAACGAGCAACGTGTCACGGAGTGCATCGCGGAGCACTGCCTCCGAGACACGCTACGAACGCGGACCCTCACTGGAACTGGGGGTCCGGGAATTTAGGCTCAGCATGGCACGGCGTGCATCGCGGAGCACTGGCTTCGTGCCACGGAGCAAAACGCGGACCTCCACCAGAATTTGGGTGAATTTTCCCCATCTAAGCAGAATGCCTCCGTGATGGTAGCGTGACACGGCTCCATCGCGGAGCCCCTTTAATTCATGCTGTCCAATGCCTTTTCCCTTGCTCGCATCCAAGTCCAACTCCGATATCATCCAACATGCATTTAAGCTTCCCGAAATCACATTTTACCTGCAAAACAATGCTAATCATGTTGGTTAGTATAAATTCACCTTTTATTACCAATTACATGAGAATGTATACACATTGATAGATAAACAAGGCGAAAATGATACTTTTGAGTATCACTTGGGCATATAAATCTGCCCAAGATCACTTACCCCACACTTAAATTCTTGTTCGTCCTCGAACAACAAGCATACAATTCATGCAATTTACATCCCAACCTCGCTACTTCGGTTCGACAATTTAGGCTACGGTCATACCGATTATTCAATACAGCAAATCATCTAGAAAACATACATGGTCTTATCAATGCAGTGACCTTCAATACATTATGACCTCCTAGACTTTAAGAATCGACTCTCGATATCGGCAAACTCATGCAAATCAGCTGATCAAGGTATCCGACACGAAAATTAATCTTTCATCAAGCATGTGCCCTCACAACACAAGAGAATCTTCCCCTTTTTGCTCATATGACTCACAAACATTCAAACAGGGGCATGTACACACAATTTCACTCTCTCTCCCAAAAGAATTCACATGCATCATGTCATGACCCATAAGCTTGCCCTTAGTGTATTACTCCACTAATATAAAGAAGTGCGATATAAGATCACGTAGGACTTTAATGGGTTGTAATGGAAGCTATGGAACTAGTAAATATTGGATTAGCCAATAATAGCCACTAGCATCCTTAAGCGCCTTTTCAACACATCCCATCCACTCATGGACATTGTTTTTTTTTTTTTTTCATCATCCCATTCTTGATGATTTTCTTTAGTATGGCCCATTTCATTAAGCACACTTGACACAACAACAAAGATTATTCATGCACCTTCATTATCGTTTATTTATAACAAGTGCACCTTCAACCTTTTCTTTTCTTCCCTCACTCTGCTTTTCTTTTTCTTTTCACCATTCTCACTCTTTGACACTTTGGGAAAATGATTTTCTCTTCTTAAGCGCTTAAGAGTTTTGTATAGACTTTATGGCTAATGAAAAGAAGGAATTGAGCTCGGTTTACACTTTTTGGACAAAAGAAAAAAAAACAATCAGCTAAAGGCTCAAAGGGCTGACTAGGGTATACAATCACAGAAAGGGGGGTATGACAAGGAAAAAAATAGAAACTCTCGGTTAAAACAAAGAAATGCCTACATCCTTTCCTACAATACACCTCCTTCATTTCGTTTTGTACACACACCAGGCAAGTTCTAGACACTTCACAATAGCATGGAATGTCAACACCTCACTTCACACTTTTTGCACCTGCTCGATTCAAGATGTATTCAAAGACTCTTCAATCAGCTAATTACATGAATTCAAAATTAAGCCTCAATCACACTGAATCGAACTCTACAGCCTAGGTATCTCAACATATTTACAAATTTGCATGCTTTCATATGAATCACCTTTGCATTTTGAATGTCATGTACAACACGCAACCAAAATTTCGCAACCATCCAGTAACTACAGGTTCCAGGATGCATTCCACCAAAGAAAAACTAAAAAAAATAATTGAGAAAAAACTACTCCTAACGACTACATTTCCCTTAAGACGGTCGTCATCCATCCATCATAGGGAACGATCACTACTTAAGACGATGGTTCAATGGGACCATTCTCGGTAAAAGAACCGAAAACAAACACCAAGAAACCCAAATTAAAAGAAATGTCGAAAATATCGATCATTTCGATAGAAAAATTATTTACAAAATATTTTAAAATTTACAAACTATTTTAAATATTTTTTTAAAAATATCGATCATTTCGATAACAAAAATATGTACAGAATCAGAATTAGTTAGAAACATTCAGCAACACACATCAATTTAACAAATATTTACAAATATGAAACACCTTACGAAACAACTTGAAAATTCACACTCACAGGGACACACAACATACACGATAACAGAAGAGAGCATGCATACAAACCAGCCCAGCCCAGTACCTAACTACTCCCACCCCACACTTAGCTCGAACATTGTCCCCAGTGTTCACAAAATCGGGTGGTGGAACTCCATGATCAGTCAAAGTATTCCACTTCTTCGTCGGGTGCTGCTGCTTCATCTCCCATATCCGAGTCGCCTCCGTCGTCATCATCGGACTCCACAGCGGAGTCCTCCCGACGTGTCTCCTCATTTGTGGGGACATCATCATCTGTGGGCTCTACAAATGCTGGCCCCACTCGGCATAGAGGCCTGGCGTTTTCGCCAAAAGGGTAGTCTAGCTCGAGCTGCCATAGCTCCTCCTCTGTCGCCGGCCTCCCACCTATCCTTAGCTGGAGCATCTGCATCCCATACATCCGAGCCATATACTGGTCATCACGAGCATGTCGCTCGCCAAGTGTAAGCACTGGCCCGTGAGTGGTGTCGGGAGCCTTAGTTTTAGTAACGTCTAAGGCCCGCCGCTCCAACTGTGGGATATAGTCAAGGGCCTCCTCTTCAACATCGAGGCCCCTGAGGAAGGTGGTCAGTAGTCCACCAAAGCCATACCTGTGCCCCTGGTGCAATCGGGCTCTCTTCATAGCGGATATAATAACCGCCCCGACATTGATCTCCAGCCCTTTGATTAGGGCGTACACCAGGCATACACGATCCCGGGTTACATCAGTCATATGTACCCCCGGGATTAGGCATGAGCAGACTATCTTTAGCAAGATTCGGGCTTCCCTGTTCATCGGTGAATAGGGCAACGTCTGGTGGTAGCCCCTCTCTTTGTGTCTGCTCCATCTAGCTATTGATCCGGTCCCACATAATGTGCGTCTGATGTCCGCATACGGTGGGGTAATGTTCAGCTGTCGGAGGACGTGGGCGTCTGTGTCCCGCGCTCCTATGATGGCATTGAGGTGGTGGGGCTCTAGAATGACTATTTGCCCTCTGATCTTGATGGTGTGACTCCTGATCGTCGGGTTCCAATTGGCATAGAACTCCCGAACCAAGTGCAGATTGCATTCCTTGGGCTCTTCAAAGATGAACTTGAGCCCAGCTGCCTCAATCCGGTGGACCATCCTGGGGAACTCCTGCGCCAATGGTTCCCGTGCTATGTGCTCCTCGGGGAAATATTTATTTTCCTTATGCTTCGCATACCACTTTTTCCCCTCATCGGTCACCCATCTCGTTCCGTATTGGCGGCGCTGGCCGCGTGGAACTGCTGGTGCAGCTAGGACTGCTGTGCCCAGTCTGATTCGTTTCCTTCCGGCGCCTGAAGTTGACGCGCCTTTTCCTTTATCTTGCCGGCTTGCCATTTCACCTGTCAACCCAAGTAAACAAGATCAATGTTAAGCTAACGGATCTTAACTTCGGCTAAGGTAGGGTTACACTAGGTTACCCCACACTTAGTCCTTAGCTGCATTTACAACAATACGGCAAGAATATCTTTATTTACACAAAATAAACAACTATACAATCATGCTTAGTGCGTTCGAAAAATTCGACGGTATAACTTCTGCGTACTACTCAGACTTCGTACAGCTAATCACAATCACTACCATCGCTAACATTTTAACCATCGCACTTAGCAAAGAAAAACAAAGAAACAAAAACAACAACAAAAATATATCTACACACACACCTATCCAACCAACCAATTCTTACAAATTTCCACATTTCCCCCAACCTTAGAATCTGTCGTTCTATTAACATCCTAACAATTTGTACATCGACTCATCTCATTTAACATGTACATCCCGGCATAAAATTCACAATTTCAACACACTTTCAACTTCAAATTCAACTAACAAGCCCTAGAATTGATTTTATCAATCAAATTCGATCAATTTATGCAATCGACAAGTTCAAGCAATCATACGACATTCCGAACATTCATCAATCAACAATGAAATCAAATTCATGATTAATTTCGACTCAGGGCAGTTTAGCTCACCTCCCATGCTAAAAATCGAAGAAAATCGACAAGAATTTGAGAGGGAATCAAAGAACATACCTTGTTTTTGAAGAATCGAAGAAAACTTGGTGAATTTCTTGCCTTACTCCGTGTCACGTTGATGGGGGATGGTTTTTGGGGGGTTTGGTCGTGGAGGGATTAGAAAATAAGGGAAAAAGGGAGGGTTTCGGGGTTAAAAAGGAAGAAAATCGCGCGGGTCACCAGGCGACCCGGTGTGACCCGTCGCGATATACATGGCAACGTGTCACGGAGTACATCGTGATGCATTGCCTCTGTGACACGGAGCCATCGCGAGGCTGTTCTGGAAATTTTTAAAATTTTCGGGTTATACCTCAACGTGTCACGGAGGGTAACGCGGAGGTCCTCCTCCGTGACACGGAGCTATCACCCCAGCTCACTGTTTTCCACTTTTTATTAATTTTTTATACCTCGACTTTTCCTTCGCGATTCCATGCGTATTTTTCTCCGTTTGACCTAAAAATCATCTCACTATACAAAATTGGTTAGAATTATAGGTTTCACTCTAAATACAAATAAAACAAAAACTAAAACAAAAAATTTTGTTGTAAATGAAGAAAAAGAAAAAGAAAAATCTATTTACACTTTACAAAATGAAAGAAAAAAAATTTCACGGGTTGCCTCCCGTGCAGCGCCTGGTTTACCGTCATGGCTCGACGTCGTTTAAGCTTAATTGTCTGCTAGGGTGATGGACGATTTATCTCGATCACCGTCCTCCCCCCAGTAGTGCTTACACCTTTCCGGTGGTTTTCCCATTAACTCTCGGGAATCCTTCATCTGCTTATTATCACCTTGATCAATCACATTGATCACCGAGAGTTCTTCACGCACCGTCGGGAGCTTGGGTGCCTTGTACACATCGAACACCTCTACCTTGTCATGTGCTCGCATTGTTAGCTGCCCCGCAGCTACGTCGATTAGTGCTTTCCCGGTTTCCAAGAAAGGACGTCCCAAAATAAATGGGACTTCCGCGTCTGGTTCAAAATCCAGCACGACAAAATCTACCGGGAAAATTAGGGAGCCAACTTGCACCAGAACGTCCTCAACAATGCCATCCGGCCTAGCTAAGGATCGATTCGCCAACTGCAAGATTACCGTTGTGGGTCTAGGACTCCCTAGGCCCAACTTTCTGAATACTGAAGACGGCATCAAATTTATGCTCGCTCCCAAGTCACACAATCCACGAGCTCGGATGCTCGCCCAATAGTAATCTGGATAGTAAAACTCCCAGGGTCTTTTAGCTTTGTGGGCAGTCTATTTTGGATCTGGGAAGTGCACTCCTCAGTTAGAGCCACCGTAGCATACTCAGTCAACCGACTTTTGTTTGCCACGATGTCCTTTATATACTTAGCATATTTCGGCACCCCTGCAAGACATCAACAAGAGGTAAGTTAACATGTACCTGTTTCAGCACCTTCATGAATTTCTTGAAACACGCCTCCTCCTTGTGTTTCTTTAGTCGTTGAGGGAACGGGGGTGGAGGTCTTTCTGATTCAGCTTCCTTGGTTTTCCCCCTCTCAGAACTGTGCTCCCTCTCAACTTTTGCTGCTCCTGACTGTTGAGGTGGTCTTTCTGGTTCCACCTCTTTCAGCTGCAAACCACTCCTTGTGGTCACTGCATTTACCTGCTTGGGATTGGGATCCGTGTCGCTTGGCAGTCCTCCTCTAGGCCTTGTGTTTTGGGCACTAGCAAATTGCCCAAATTGATATTCAAGTGCCTTGGTAACTAACTGGTTGTTTTTCACTTCGGCTGCCAATTTCACATAGTCAGCCTGCAATTGAGCTTGGTTAGCTATCATGGTCTTGAACATCTCCTCAATGATGGGTGATGGTGGTGGAGGAGGTGCATTATTGTTTCTAAATTGAGCTTGATAGTTCTGCTGCCCTCCTTGATTCCTTTGCACACCCTGACCTGAACTTTGGCCCTGATGGTTGTTGCCACCCCATGAGAAATTAGGATGATTCCTCCAATTGGAGTTGTAGCTACTACCATACTGCTGGTGGTTCCTTTGTGCATTACCCACAAAGTTTACCGAGTCAGGATTGGCTCCACAACACTCAGCTGAGTGCTCACTGCTTCCACACACTTCACACCACATCTGTTGGACTGCATTAACTGGGGCTTGAGGCTGGTTCAATGTCATGTTGCTGAAGTGATTGTTCATTTGATTTTGCAATGCAGCTATCTGTGCAGCGATAGCTGTAAACCCATCCACTTCAAGCACTCCTGCTGCTTTCCTTGTCCCACCTCGTGATGAATCAGCATTCCATTCTGGATTGCCCTGTGAAATCCGGTTCAACAAGGTATACAGCTCCTCATAAGTCTTCTCCAGTGCTTGCCCTCCAGCTGCTGAATCTAGCAATATTTTGGTGTGGGGTTCCAAACCCTCAATAAATGTGTGCACCAATACATCATTGGACTGATGATGATGAGGACAATCCCACAACATGGATTTAAATCTCTCCCAGGCCTGATATAAATTTTCTCCCTCTCTCTGTTTGAAACTTAGAATTTGACTTCTAAGTCTTGCTGTTTTACCAGAGGGAAAAAACCTTATCAAGAACTTCCGTGCAAGATCATCCCACGTAGAAATAGAATTTGGTGGCTCAGCTTTCAACCACCTCTTGGCTTCTCCCAACAATGAGAATGGGAATAATGTAAGCCGGACATAGTCTGATGACACTCCAATGGGGATGTAAGTGTCACTTATCTCCAAAAAATTTTGGAGATGCTGCTGTGGATCTTCATGAGGGAGACCGGTAAATTGCCCGCTTGTGTGCAACAATTGCACCATATTTTGTTTAAGTTCAAATCTCCCTCCCGGCTCTGGTTTGTGGATACTCGAGGTAACATTATTGGCATGTGGGATTGCCACCTCGCGAACCGGCCGTGCTGCTGCTTCTTCGGGCACTAACACTGCTCGTACTACCGGTGGATTCTGTTGTTGCTCCATGATCGTCTGTCTGAGCAACTGCAGCTTTCTTTGTAGAGCTTCTCTTCGCTTACTGTGAAATATCCTTTCTGGCTCTATATACGATTCCACCAGCTCCTGGTCTTTTGCCAGCGTTCAACGGCAATTAAGTCTGCAAAATACAGGCTAAGACCAAGTTGTCAACACTAAGAAAATAAAAATACAGTAAATTAACACTTAAAACAATTTCACCAATTGCCAAGTCCCCGGCAACGACGCCAAAAACTTGTTCGGGTAGTTTTGGGTTATAAAAACCGACATGCAAGTGCACGTGGTCGAACAAGTAGTAAGTGGCTTTAGTAAGCCAAGTATCGATCCCACAGAGACTTGGATGAAGTGCAAATTGCTCAAGTGTACTATATTTTACTTCTAAAAATGCAGACAACAGCGTAACCAAAAAGTTGATAGTTTGTTTTATAAATTTTATACTAAAACTAAGAATAATTATTTACTTTGAATCTGAACTATGAATGAAAGCATGATGAGGTTAAACTAACATGTAATGAAACTAATTATCATCATACTTTGGTTAATCTTTTCCTCCAGTTGCTAGCCAAGAACATTTGCCAAGAGATTAAAACTCTCGTAATTAACCTCACTTAAGTATCATGAACCATCCGTCTATATTTCTGTGATCAAATGCAATTCATGTTCTAGATATACAATTCCGGTTCCTAAATTGACTAATACGACTTTCAGGTATATTTCTATCCTGAAAGCAAATCAAGACTCAATTTTTCCAAATCAAGTAAAGAAAATATTCTATTAATTCACAAATTTCCAATTTCGTGCTCTCTCAAGTGAAACCGGACTTTTTAGATGTACATTAATGTAGGCCACACACTAATGCAGTAAGAACAAGAATTAATAGAACAACATGGAAGAAAAGATGGAAAACCAAATAATCAATGATCAAATTTCATTACAATTGTTCATAACCTCAGCAACGAGAGGAGTTAGCCACTCATTAATGGATTAAACATCATAAAATGAGTGTTAATCATACAAGCAATTGAATTAAAGAAGAAAGAAAGAGAGAAAAATCCCTGAACTTTTCGTCCCTCAACTACCTGTAACCCACGTCCTTGCTCCACCAAGTTAGAATATTAAAAAATGAACCTAAGTGTTCTATTTATACTGCTGGGAATTTTTCCCGAAATAACGAGCAATGGGTCACGGAGTGCATCGCGGAGCACTGCCTTCGTGACACGCTACGAACGCGGACCCTCATTGGAACTGGGTGTTCGGGAATTTAGGCTCAACGTGGCACGACGTGCATCGCGGAGCACTGGCTCCATGCCACGGAGAAAAACGCGGACCTCCACTGGAATTTGGGTGAATTTTCCCCATCCAAGCAGAATGCCTCCGCGATGGCAGCGTGACATGGCTCCATCGCGGAGCCCCTTTAATTCATGTTGTCCAATGCCTTTCCCTTGCTCGCATCCAAGTCCAACTCCGATATCATCCAACATGCATTTAAGCTTCCCGAAATCACATTTTACCTGCAAAACAATGCTAATCATGTTGGTTAGTATAAATTCACCTTTTATTACCAATTACATGAGAATGTATACACATTGATAGATAAACAAGGCGAAAATGATACTTTTGAGTATCACTTGGGCATATAAATCTGCCCAAGATCAACTCTTATCGGTCTTCAGCCTATCCCTTATCTGCTGAACCTTTAACATGGCCTCATGAACTGCATCTGGCCCTATCATAGCAGCCTCACCAACCTCAAACCATTCGATGGGAGATCTACACCTCCGCCCATAGAGAGCCTCGAACAGTGCCATTTGGATACTAGAGTGATAGTTGTTATTATAAGCAAACTCGATTAAGGGCAAATGATCATCCCAACTACCTTTGAAATCCATTACACATTCTCTCAACATATCCTCAAGATTTTGGATTATTTATTCGGCTTGGCCATCCATTTGCAGATGAAAGGCCGTACTGAGCTTGACTTGAGTCCCAAGTCCCTTCTGGAAAGACCTCCAAAACCGGGAGGTAAACTGAGTACCTCAGTCTGAAATAAAAGACAAGGGTACTCCATGAAGTTGAACCAACTCCCAAATATACAACTTGGCATAATCATTTGTTGAATCTGTTGTCTTGACCAGTAGAAAGTGTGCAACCTTGGTTGACTCATCTACCACTACCCAAATGGAATCATAGTGTCATCTAGTAGGATGTAGGCCTGTAATCGAATCCATGTTAATCTCTTCCCACTTTCATGTGGGGATGCTAATACCCTGAAGTACGCCTCTCGGCCTTTGATGCTCGACTTTCACTTGCTGACAGTTTGGACAGTTGGCTACGAACTCTGCAATATCCTTCTTCATACCATTCCACCAATAGATTCCTCGCAAGTCCCGATATATCTTCATGGATCCCGGATGGATAGAATATCTGGTACCATGTTCCTTATGTAATATTCGAACTCTCAAATTGTCAATGTTTGGAACACATACTCGACCCTAGTATCGTAACACACCATCTCCCCCTTGGGAGAAAACCTCTACCTTTTTGCTCTGCACCGCTTCCTTCAGCTTCCTCAAAATTGGATCCTCATCTTTCTTAGATTTTACATCAACCACCAAGGACGATTTTGACCCATTCTGCACAACAACGCGCCATCGATCGAGTCGATCAATCTAACTCCCAATCTTGCAATCCGATGGACCTCCTTCACCAACTCCGTCTTTCCCTCATCCACGTGGAACACACTCTGCATAGAGAGCCTACTAAGTGCATTAGCCACAACATTAGCCTTGCCGGGGTGGTAAAGAACACTCACATCATAGTCCTTTAATAACTCCAACCACCTCCTTTGCCGAAGATTGAGATCCTTCTACGTGAACACATATTGCAAGATCTTGTGATTCGTGAACACGTCCACATGGACCCCATACAAGTAATGCCGCCATATCTTCAATGCAAACACCACCGCGGCCAACTCGAGGACATGGGTCGGGTAATTCTTTTTGTGAACCTTTAACTATAGAGAGGCATATGCTATTACTTTCCCATGTTGCATCAACACGCATCCCAGTCCGACCCTTAAAGAATTAAAATATACAACAAAGCCATCCGTACCCTCGGGTAAAGTCAACACTGGTGCTGAAGTGAGTCGGGTCTTCAATTCCTGGAAGCTTTTCTTACAAGCCTCCAACCATTGGAACTTTATCTTTTTCTGAGTCAACCTGGTCAATGGAGCTACAATTAATGAAAAGCCCTCAACAAATCTTCGGTAGTAGCCAGCAAGGCCCAAGAAGCTCCGAGTTTCTAAAGGACTCACCGGTATATGCAAACTCTTCAACGCCTTGATTTTCTGAGAATCCACTTTTATGCCCTCACCTTATACTACATGGCCCAAAAATGCTACCGAGTTCAACCAGAAATCGCACTTGCTAAACTTGGCATACAACTGACGATCCTTGAGGGTCTGGAGTACTACTCTCAAATGAGCGGCGTGCTCCTCCTCACTCCGAGAGTATATAAGGATGTCATCAATGAACACAATCACGAACATGCCTAGATGCAACTTGAACACCCTGTTCATCAGATCCATAAATGTTGTAGGAGCATTGGTTAATCCAAATGACATAACTACAAATTCATAATGGCCATGTTGGGTTCTAAAGGCTGTCTTTGGGATATCACTCTCCCGACATCTGAGTTGGTGATACTCGGACCTGAGATCTATTTTCGAGAAACACCTAGCACCTTAGAGCTAGTCAATTAAATCATCAATCCTGGGCAAGGGGTACCTATTCTTGACAGTGACCTTATTCAGCTGTCGATTATCAATACACATCCGAAGGGATCCATCATTCTTTCGAACAAAGAGAACCGGTGCACCCCATGGGGACTTGCTCAGTCTAATGAAATCCTTATCCAAAAAGTCCTTCAACTGTTCTTTTAACTCTTTTAACTTGGCTGGAGCCATCCTATAAGGAGGAATGGAGATAGGCTGCATATCCAGCAATAGATCAATACTGAAATCAATTTCCCTCTCCATAGGCACACCTGGCGAATCATCGGGAAAAACTTCTGGATACTCACACACCACTTGAACTAACTAAATGGTCGGGGTCTTGGACTCCACATACTTAACCCTAACTACATCGTACATGAAACCCTTTCAGATCATTTTCTTAGCCTCAAGGTATGAAATAAACCAAGCAACTGCTACAGCGGAATCACCCTTCCATTCTAGAACTGACTCGCCCGAAAATCGAAATTCCACCACACGGGTCCTACAATTAATCAAAGCATAGCATGCAAATAACCAATATATCCCCAAGATGATATCAAAGTCAGTCATGGCCAGCTCTACTAAGAATGCAGAGGTAACCTTATGCAACACTGTGATGGGACACCCTCTATATACCTGCCTAGCTACCACTAATTCACCGACTAGAGTAGATACGGAGAACGATTCTGATAGAATTTCAAGACTAACTCCAAAACTACTAGAAATATAAGGGGTCACAAAAGACAAAGTATCTCCTGGATCTAGCAAAGCATAAGCATCAATATGGAAGACTTGCACCATACCCGTGACCACATCTGGCGAAGCCTTCTGCTCCTAGCGAGGGACTAGGGCATAAAACCTATTTTGGCGCTGACCACCTACTGAACTAATGGAGGCACCCTACTGAGGGGGCCGTGCTGCCGGAGTGGTAGAATTGGCTGCCTGACCATCTCTGCTCCTATGTCCGGGTTTTCCATACCCGAAAGCATCCACACCATCTAGGCACCTCGTGGGATGATTCTTGCCACACTTTGCACAAACTGGAAAAGTGAGCTCCACCTGCATTCTACCATGATCCCTCGAGCCTGTAGCCCTACTCCTCTAGTCTCCCCTGAACCTGAATGGCGTGCTGGCTGATGATGGAGCTGGAGTAATGGACCTATGCTAGGACTGCTGACGTGGTCCACCCCTTGACCTGGCTAGAGAAACCCCGTTTCTCCTGGCGTTTACTCGACGTGGAGGCATGATTCTGCAAATGCGAATAGCATGAATTAGAAGAGTAAAGGATGTTCATACAACGGAGACTAAGGCAACCCCAAGTGCTACCTCCAACCTAATGACAAATGAGATGAGGAGAAAGGAGTAAGAAAGGCGCGAGATTTTGCCAAAGTTGATGACTTAATAAGTTATATACATATTTGTAGATCATGCATATGACTTAGATTTCATAAAAATCGTAATGGATAATATAATAATTCATAATTTAAAACATAATTCATGTTGGGCTTGTAAAGAACATCAAAGGGGAAAATAGATCATAAATTGAATCATCATGGGGCATGCAAAATTAAGCTTAATTGCTTTTAAATCAAATCAACGATATTATAATCAATTTAAATCTCAAAAGATGATCAAAATCCATAGAGTATGATAAGATTTCAAAATCAAAAACCCATAATTAAATCACTAGAGCTTATACATATCAAATACAAAACCCCATGAGTTTTTTATAAATTCTAAGTAAAATCATAGAGTAGGAGCATGGGTGTGGAAGGATTCACCCATTGATGACCTTACATACCTAGGATTATCTGGTTCTTAACATCCCTTGACAGCCCAAGGTGGAATTTATAGGAATTGAGAAAGAACACCTTGAATCACCTTCTAATCTCCTCTATATACTCTTGCATGCATGAATGAGACTTAACATTAGCTTAACCCCCTTAAAAGACCCCATTCAGAAATTAATACAACGTAGTTTTAGGCCTTTGGAGTTTAGAAATTATGTAAAAACCCTTACAAAAAACGTAGAAATTTCTGGTTGCCAGTCCCCACGAGGGACCTCACGAGTCGTTGCCAAGGGGCACGACTCATGGCCACGATCTATCGTGCTCACCGCCCAAAATCACTCAAGGGACCCCACGAATTGTGGTTGCTGACCACAACTCGTGATAACCACCCATGACCCCCACTGCCCAAAACCTTGACTAGCCATACGCTCCAACCCATGGGTGACCTCACGAGTCATGAGGTTAGACCATGACTCGTGGTCACCATCCATGGCCTTCACTACCCTTCTCAACCTTGCCCAACCTCTAGGGCAGACCACGAGGGATCTCAGGAGTCGTGAAGTCTAACCACGACTTATGGTCATGCCCGTGGCCTGCCAACCTTGCTAACCACGAGTCACCTCACGACTCATGGTCATTCCTCACGACCTACCTCACGGGTCATCCTGAGATCTGGTGCGAATTTTTTTTAGTTTATCTCCGTTTTGACTCTCGGGTCTGATCCTTGGGTTCTCGGGGTATAACACTTTGTTGCAAATGTCGGGGTACGCCAAGTTTATGAAAGAGCTGCTGAAGAAAAAAAGGGTTGTTGATGTGGGCACGATGGATGTGTCACATAATTATAGTGCAATCATTGAAAGAAACATGGCTCCATTGAAGGAAGACTAATGAGTTGGTAATTTACTAACTCATTAGGCTTTTAACCATGAGCTTTAGTCTAGTTTTCAAGTCATTTACAAGGATTTTATTCCCTTTTTATCTTTTTTTGTGCAGATATCTAATTTTTAGAAAAGAGTAAGAAAGGGAGCAAAAAGAAGGGAATTAGGTGAAAACCGGCTTCACCGGAGAAGACCGGCGCTTCACCGGAGAAGACCGGCGAAACGCCTGTCAAAAGCTGATGAAGACTGCCTCTGGGAATTATAGCAACTGGCGAACGCGAACTTCAACCGGCGACTTGCTGGTCCATTCATCGAATGACACCTGAACTTGATGGATCAAAGTAAAAAGAATTGGCAGCATGGGTGGAGACCGCTGAAACACCGAAAGAATCGCCTAAGGTCACTGAAACTCACTGAAAGCGCAGTTAATTATAGCCAGCGGTTCACGAAATGTAACCGGCGAACCGCAGGTACTTCCGCAAGTGCCAGAACGCTGATCAGGGTTAAAAATGTCCAGCACAGAAAAAGAGAGTATTGTATACCCTACTTTTGGATATATTCTAGAGAGAAGTACTCTGTACCTATCAGATCTCAACTTTTAGTGTTTTGAGAACATTCTCTTTGTAGAAGAATAAAGTAAGAATTTAATTGGTGGAAATTGTAAAGGATTGTTGTTCTTTTTCTTCTCCTTCTTCCTCCATAGCAAGGTACTACCACTGTTGAAGACTTATTGTTGAATTTGATTTTTCTACTCTTATTATTGAATTCAATGAGTTTATTTTTAAATGTGATTTTGAATTTCTTAGCTATGAGTAGATAAAGCATTAACTAGAGGTGTGTGGTGATGCATGCTTAATTAGATTGGGCATTTCAAGAGTCATCTCAATATTGTTTAATTAGTGTAAATCTGTTAAATTCTCTCCAATCTATAATTGAAGATCCATGGTTGCTGATGTGGGTCTAACTGTTCTTACTTGATTTTTGCTTGAAAAAGAAGAATTAAGTATTGGGAGAGAATTTAATGGTGGACATGGATGTGAGGTTGTGAAATTGGGCTGGAGATAGCAATATCACAATCTCACTCTTAATTAATTGCTAATAGCAAGAATTAGTGCATCTATTAATCCAAATATGATCGGGTTGATTTAATTTTGTCTAGTGCTTTGAAAGAGCTCTAGCAAAAGGTATTTATGTGGTTGAAAAACATCAAATTACCACTTTCCCGAGGTTATTTACCCAACTTAAACTCATGAGATGACCTAGCATGACCCTATTAATTTAGCATATCATCTACACTACACCTCTAGTCTTTCACATTATTATGAACAACCTTGGTCATTTTTCTATCATAATCAACCGAAATAGAATTTATACTCTATTTTTAATCTTAGTCTCCCGTAAATGTTTATTTCCTTGTTATTTTCAAGTGGTTCAAGCTAAATTCAATTTCCCAAACAATACTCATGCATATCATTCACTAGTCCCTATGGGATTCGATCCCAACATCTGCCTAGATATTTGTTTTGATACAACGATCGTGTATGCTCTTTTATACTGAAGAGTATATTTTGGACATTATCAAAAATGGCATCGTTGCTGGGGACTAGCACTTGATACTCTTGTGGTGATTGTTAATTTGAATTAGTCTTGCATCGTAGGTGTTGACATCAAGTTTGTTGTTCCTGTTAGGATAAAATCATATGAGTCATCATTCACAAGTAGGGGATATTGCAGTAGAGGGTAATATGGAGCATGAGGAAGATAATCTAGTGATGCTCGAAGATGCGGGAGCCATTCGCCTACTGCCTACCGTAGGAATGTCGTGTTCCATGTCACAAGTACAATGCTGCATTTGCTGCAAATAAAAGGACTATTTGTGGGAAAAACATGTAAGGACGCAAATCATCACTTGAGGAATTTCTTGGAGATATGCCAGTCTTTCAACATAACAAACATAAGTCAAGAGTCTATCAGGTTAAGGCTATTTCCATTTTCCTTAATGGGAGAGGTGACGATGTGGTTGGAGGAACTACCTCCTAGTTGTATTACATCTTGGCAAGAATTAACCGAATCTTTTTTGGATCTTTTCTTCCCTTCATCGAAGATGTTGCAACTGAGGGATGACATCACAAACTTCAGGCAAGAGCCAGGAGAACCATTGCATGAAGCATGGCTATGGTTCAAAAAGAAGGTTTCTCCTTGTCCCAACCGTGGCCTCCTTGATGGAGTGGTGCTTCAATGTTTTTATTGAGCTCTTGACTCCATCAACAAATCTGTTGCCAATAATTTAGCCGGAGGGTCTATTATGGATCAAACATATGAGTTGGCGACAGACCTCTTGGACAGAATGACAAAAACAAATAGGGCCTGGCATACGAGAGAGACAAATGTATCTACACATGACATTAGCTCTAGTGCATAGACAGTTGAGTTGAGGAAAAGAGATGAAGAGCGAGATGAAAATCTAGCTAAACTGATGATGCAACTGGAATTAATGACCAAACATGTGATAGGGGCAAGACCCAAGGTTGTGAATGCTATAGGTATGTAAGGTCCATTGCACTTTGAATGAGAATTGTCGTCATCCATGTACGATGAGGAATGCCAATACATAGGAAATCGGATTGGGGGTTGTATACCTGGATTTCAAAGGACTAATCAAGGTCCTTGGAGCCCAAGGAAAAAGAACCAAGGTTGGAGAAACTATGATGTACAGGGATGGCCCAAAAGAAATAAAAGTTGGGGCAATAGAGAGAAAAATCGAGAGAGAGACCATTACCACTGAAGTTCAAACCCATATGTCCCCCCTCCAAAAGCTGAGAATGCCCAAGGTCAGCCGGGTGTGAGCAATGCAAGTAGCTCAAAAATAGAAGAGATGTTAGCAAGGGTCCTCAAGAAAGTGGAATCAACCAACAATGGGGTCAAGGAATTGAAAGGGGAGGTGTCTAACCTTGCCCAAATGGTGAGCTCTCATTCAGTTTCCATTAAGCATTTGGAAGCTCAAATGAACCACTTATCCACTCAAATGAATCCACGAATAAAGGGAACAATCCCAAGTGATACAATTCCAAACCTGAAGAAAGATAGTCAATGCATAGCTATTGTTATGAGGAGTGTTAAATTGGTTGGAGATGCGGAAGTGAAGCCTAAGGAGGTTGTTTCTCATAAATCAAATGAGTACGATGACTTTGATGAGGTGCCAAAAACACCAAGTAGTGGTGAAAAGAGAGAAGATGAAAGTGAGGGAAAGGATGATGAAGTTCCCTCACATGTTGATGAAGAAGAGGAAGGAATAAAGTGCACAAATAATGAAGAACTTGAACAAAGAGCTCCACCCCCTTATCCATAAAGGTTGGCTAAGAAAAAGAAGGATGATCAGTTCAGCAAATTCATCGACCTATTCAGCGAATTATCCATTAATATAAATTGGATGCGCTACTTCAAATGCCCAGATATGCCAAATTCATGAAGGAGCTATTGAAAAAGAAGAAGGTGGTAGATGTTGGCACCGAGGAAACAACACATCATGTAGTGCGATGATGATGATCAATATCACCACAAAGCGAGAAGATCCAGGAGACTTTACAATTCCTTGCACTATTGGGTTATGTGTGTTTAAGAAAGCCATTTGTGATCTTTGTGCAAGAATAAATCTAATGCCTTTGATCATTTTCAAGAAACCGGGGCTCGGGGACACCAAGCCCACTTTGATGAGGCTATTAATGGTTGACCGCTTCGTAAAGAAGCCAGTGGGTGTGCTAGAGGATGTATTTGTAAGGGTGGAGAAATTCATTCTACCAGCTGATTTTGTGGTGCTTGAGTGTGAAATGGACTTAGAAGTGCCAATCATTCTGGGGAGACCATTTCTCACCATGGGTCGAGCGTTGGTAGATGTGGTGCTAGGTGAGCTTAAGTTCCGAGTTGGAAATGAAGAGGCCACCTTTAATGTGTGCCCATTAATTGATACTCTAGATGAATGCAAGGTGATCGGAGTGTTGCATGTAGAGAATGATGAGAGCAGAGTTGAAATGGAGGATTCAGAGTTGGAGGATGATCCTTCGAAGAAAGATTGGTAAATGAGAGCTACGTCGTGCTACGACATTAACTACGGCGCTTCATGAGAGGCAACCCAAGTGTTTTAGTTGATTGTTTTTATGCCATTGTTGTTTTTAATTTTGTAGGACCAATGAATTGAGAAGCAAGGAGAGAAAGCACAAAAACAAGGTAGGCAACGCACTGGATCAGCGAATCGCTGATTCAGATGCATGAACTGCCGCACCCTGATACAAGAAAGCAAAAAGCTGGGAACATGAGCGTTTGACTGGTGGATGAACCAATAGACCGCTGATACAGAAACAGGCACCGCCGATCAACCACTGGTGCAACACAAATTACCTAAGCATTGGATGCCTAAGCGGCGATCCATCAGCGGAACGCTAACCCCGTCCGCAAACCGCTACTCTATCGCCGGTTGTAGAAAAGTGAATTAAGCATGATTTCAAGCTCAAAAAGGTAAGGCGACTAAGCACTGGCTCATATCAACGATCGCCAGTGTAACGCAGGTTGAGGTACGAGTTTTGTTTTAGAATATAAATCAAATATGGACCTACCTGACCCCAAAATATCTTCTTGAGCCGCCCTAATCCGAAAAAATATTCCATTAGGTTTCTCTTTTCCTCTTTTACCATTTTCCCACAAACATTTTTGTCTTCCCAATACCCCACCTTTCCACATTCCCACAACTCCCTCTTTTCCTCTTTCTATAAACAAATTAATTCACCGTTACTACCTCACATTCTCCTCAACCAACCACATTCTCACCTGCTCACCTATAAAACCCCTCATTCTCTTCGCCAAATTCTTAATACACTCACATTCTCCCTCTCTACTACACAAGTCTCAGAAGTGCCATTATTGAGCATTATCCAGATACCACAAGTTAGTCTTTGTGAAACTCTGTCCTAAGTGTGGTAGTTGTATCTTTGACTCTTTGTATGTTTTCATCAATGGAATCTTGATTGCATATTTATATGGCTTTAATATACATTCCCCTCATTAATGCCCATCTCTCCCATTAGTTTCACAGTTGATGCTCTGTTTGTTGAGAGTTGTGGGGGGATAGAAGTTTCTGGCTAAAAGGGTGTGGGATATTCGTGATATTTGTGTGGACTTAAATGGAGTGAAGTCTAAGTAACCCAAATGGACTAAAAAGTCATGATTTGTGCTATGATATATTGTGTGATGCCATTCTTAAGGGTAAATGCTCATTTGAGTCCTTTCTCTATGTAGAATTGAAGCTTCAATATAATATGAGTGGGTGTTTGTAATTGGTGCCATTGAAATTCTTGGAACTTCTTTGGGAACGACGACATTCGGCTATTCACCAGGAGGGTCCAGTGAAATGCCAATGGAATACCGGTCCAATCTACAGTTGGCTTCAGGTTGCTGCTTGGATCCCATGTTACATCGGCGGTTCACGGATCAGGACTGATGACTCGCTGCTTTGTCGCTGTCGGCATCCTTGTTTGTTCAGGTTTTTTGCTTTGCATTGGCGAGCCAGTGGCGGTCCGCGGATATAATGCGGCTCGCCAGTGCTTCACCGATGATGCTGGTTCTTTAAATGATGGTTTTTCACCTTTGCTTCTCATTTCAATTTTAGAATAACTTTAGTTCTTTATTATTCAACTACATTGTCACTGTCACTAACACCATGTTTGCAGAAAAAGCATGTCTTCATCTAGGAACATAGGAAAAGGCAAGGCACTAGCCTCCTCAACCACTAAAGGCAAAGGCAAGGCCAAAGCCTCCGCAACACCCATCGACTCTAGGGAGGCCATCATCTTCTACATGCCCGACATGAAAGGGCACTATACTATACGCAAGAGCCAGTCGATAAAGATGGAAAGGAGGTTTGATTTGGTGGGACTGTGCAGGGACTTGCTCAACATCACTACTCAGTTCACAGACAGGCAATAGCATGAATTTGCCAATCCTCTCCTGGACTAATACCCCAGCTTGGTGCTGGAGTTCTATGCCTCCTACCAGGATAGACATGACATCATTAAACATAAAGGAAAAATCGATGAAGTCCCTTGCCTACAATTAGTCATGGTACGCAAGGTGGAGGTAGAAATAACTCCAACTATAATCAATTATTCATTCAGAGAAGATGAAATTGACCCGAGCACAGAGTATATGGCCAGGATTTCGAACATGAAAAATTAGTTCACCTAGATAGGCCCCATCATTGGAGTTGACGCTTTGCTATGGGCCTCCATGGGTGGCAAAATTTCTCATCGTGATCTGAAGTTTGAGGCCAAGTTATGGTTGGATTTTATTTTTGGCCGCATCATTCCTTCCAAAAATGAGCAGCGGGTCAGCTTGGAGATGGTCATTCTCATAGCCTGCATCATGTTTGGAGTCCCCATTAACTTTGTGGAGATTATGACCCAGCAAATGATGCGGAAGGCAAGATACGCCAGCACCTCCATGCACTATGCTGACCTCATTTCCCAGCTGTGTTTACAAGTAGGAGTTCCATTGTTCCCTGATGAGACCTTTGTCCCAGCCTCAGGAGTGATTGCCTTAGACATGAAAAGAAATGTCGAGGCACCCGCAGTTAAGAGGAAGAGATTGCAAGCTTTTGGGTTGGCTGAGGGATCACTATCCCTTGGGTCGAAGAAGTAACTGCATGCCCTAGATTTGAATGTGTCCCACCAAGAAGCTACCGGCCAAACTGCCGGTGACACACCTCTGAGTGGAGCATCTCCCCCTCCTACATCTCCTAGCCGAGTGGTCTCCACAAACTCGTGAAAATGACCAACTCTCATGAGAGCCAACTCCAAATGTTGGCTGGAAGACTCCCTACACTCATTGCTCAAACATTCAAACGGCAGCTAAAATCAACGTATGAGAGCCTTACAACATTATGCAAACGGATGGATGCAGTGGAGGGGATTGTCACTTCTCTCCGAATTGAGGTGGGGGAGTGGAAAAGTGGGACACCTATGGAGGTGCCTGACATAAGTGCTCTTCACGCTGCAATGGCTTCTTCTTCTACTATTTGAGGCCCAATTGATGATTTGTTTGATGTCTTGGGAGACGACACTGAGGATCTGGGAGAGGGCTATTTTGACGGTGCCATAGGAGCAGGGGAAGCTGCTAATGATGAGAAATGAGGAGTGACCTTCTCAGGGAGTCTCTTACCACATTATTTTGCATGCATACATTGGGGACAATGTATTCTCTTAGCTGGGGGGAGGGTATGAATGTTTGTTGGGGGTTCATTGATATTTTTATTTTGAGAGGAGTTTAAGTAGCCCTTGTGGGGCTTTTATTTTTAATTTTTTATCTATTGACGAATTATGAGCCTTTGTCGGGCTCAATTTTTAATCTTGTTGATGATTGCCCTCGCCGACCAATGATGTTGAAAAGACAAAAATGAATGACTTGGTTAAATTCTTGGATGAATATTAGTGTGCTAATGATGAGAATGGGGTCCTTGTCTTGAATTGTTTATTCCTTCAAGACCCAAGTCCTTTGTTTGTTCGCCGTGTAAATAGTAGAATAGTAATCAAACTCCAATGATTTTCTTCATACCATGGTTCTTTCCTGTGGAGAATTTCTTTGTTTTTCCTTTATTTTTATTGTCAAACCGGGTTGGCATTTCCCGATGATAGATTGAGTGGAGACTTTCTTAAGGGAAAATGCCATGTTGTTTTTGAGTCTTTTATGGAGCTGTTTTGAGAGGTACCACCAAAAAAATTTTGAAATGGAATTTTGAAATGGGGCATGAAAATGATAAATAATGAACATGTGCCATGTGTGGTAAGGACTTTTGTGAATATCATGAACAACTGCTTTTCCAGAACTTGCCCCAAGTGTGACTCAAGGCGAAATCCTATATGTAGCTGCACGTAGAACATGATCTTAGGCCCTTTTTTGTAAGTCACTTCAACCAAAATGATCTCCTTGACTATTAATATTTGATAGCCAACGTTTGATCCTTGAACCCTTTCATGGAAACTACATTACAAGACTAATGACTAATTTTCTTTAATCCTTCTCTTTGTCACCCATCCTCCCTAATGACTAGTAATGAAACAGTGAAAAATGGGGAATTCAAGCCCAAGAAATAGGGAGAGATAAGGAAATAAATGTGAAATGAGGAAAAAACCTAAGTTTGGGGGTTCAAAAGAATGGGGGCAAAGAAAAAGTAGCTAAAAAAATTGAGGTAGCACCAAAAATTGTGATAAGATGAGTGAACTAATGAGTTTAGAAACATTGAACTATCAAAAAAGAGAAAAATTGTTGATAGGTGCTATCTCTTGCATAAGGAAGGCTAAGTGTGAAATTCCTAGAGGTTATAAGGGTGGCTTGTGTGACAGTAAACAGATGAAGATGATGAGTAAAGAAAAATGTAGGGGAGTAATCTAAGCAAGGTGATGGGAGGCATTAGTCAAGGAATTAGGGAGGCATTAGTCACTAAAGCTAAACATTTATCCTACCCTTAGCCCTAGGCTACATTATGACCCACAAGTCCAAGTGATTTTAAGTGCAATTGCTCTACATTAATGGCGAATTACTTGAAGGGCAAGCCAACAGGTCAAGTTGTGTGCATGAAGATTTTTTTGGGAGAGTCAGTGGAATCTTCTCTTTGCGCAATCCCTTGTGCGAATGCATTGATTTCATGAGAAAAAAATAGGACTTTTCTTTTCGATGAGTGGAATCATCCCTCTTGAGGACATAATTGCATTAAAGGTAAATTTGTGCAGAGGGGATGAAAAATGCAAGCTCTAAGGCAAGCTTTGAATGTGCAATGATCATGAATTAAGATGCTATGTATACTTCATGGATAAGTTATGCCCTTGTTTTACAAAATGAAAGCTCTTGTGAATCATGCTTTTGAATGGTGGTGGCTTCTTGAAATATTTCCATCTTTCTTGTTTTAGGGGAATTTGCTTCTCTTTTTCAGTGAGTCGGTGAGAATTTTTGGGTTGTCTAGAGTTAAATAGTCATTGATGCATAAACTTGTGTGGAGAAGCATGTTCATATAATAATAACTACATTACTTGAGGACAAGCAATGGTTCAAGTTTGGGGGTTTGATGAGTAAGTAATTTACCAACTCATTAGGCTTTTAAGCATGAGCTTTAGTCTAGTTTTCAAGTCATATATATGGATTTCATGCCTTTTTTTCCTTTTTGTGTGTAGATATCCAATTTGCAGAAAAGAGTAAGAAAGGGAGCAAAAAGAAGGGAATCAGGTGAACACCGGCGCTTCACCGGAGAAGACCGACCAAACACTGGTGTAACGCCCCGAAACTTTCCTAGACCAAATTCAGACGGTGCATGAAAAACCATAGGAAAAACTAGAAAATTTCTGTCTCAGAAGACCCATACAATGGACCGAAGATGGAACCAAAGGACCGTTGTAGAGGGTCGTGGGTTGCAGTAGGTTTCTTCTAGGGGAAACAACGAGACATAGGAGGATCTATTGAAATTAACAACGAGTCGTCCTATCGTCCATTAAATCTCGAGTTAAGAGCATTTCCAGATATTTCCCTGAGACAACAAGAGAGAACAACAAGTCGTGGTTACTACCAATGAGTTGATGCTACCACCCATCATCCAGTTCTAGACCCCAGCAGTGTGGACCACGAGTGGATACAATGACCCATTGGTTATTCAAATGAGTCTTTGTGATGACTCGTTGTCTCCCTTCCCAGTTTTCCTACCTGTTCTAATGGAAGGTGTCCATGGCCGGATCTTTACTCCAATAGACTGTTGTATCCTCCTGTGGGTCTTCCTAGTGAAGTCGGCTTCAGAATCCAGAACCAATGACAGCTTTCAACAGGCCGCTGTTTGAACCAACGACCTGTTCTGAGATCCGTTGTTCAAGGTCGGGCATTTTTCAGTTCTTTCTGCCAGGGGAATTTTAGCATTTTCCAAGCTTTTTAAACTTGAAACCACAACATTTTGGCTTTGTATAGGATAGAATTAAAGGGTTAGGACGACCCTTTCCATTGATTTTCTCTCAACTCTCTATAGAATAGAATGTAAGAACTTCTCTGAAAGCACAGAGAAGGAGCAAGGTTTTGATGTTATTCTCAGTTCTTCTCAAGTATTTTCACCATGGTTTCTTCTACAGGTATGTGGGAATTCAGCAAGGAGATTGTTCTCCCCTTGCGCCCCCCAAAACTCTCTCTATCCACTTTCAGTCCTAGCCATGATTTGCGAATTGAAGATATTGTTATCATACTTTGATTAATTCATGTGGAATCCTATCCTATGTTAGTTGTAGCTATTTTCCACCAGTTTGTAACTCAAATGATGCTTATTCCAATGAATTAGAAATTTATCCCTAGCTCTTGAAAAGTAAGAAACTAGAATCCTGTTTAAGCATTGAATTCTTGAGAATTTCTTGCACCTTTTAGAGTTAGGGGCTCGATAATAATTGTATGTGTTAGAAACTCAGTTACATGTACGTTATTCAGATTCAGTTAGAAGGTCTATATACTTTGTATTACTCAGAATTGTGAGTAAAGTTTCAGTCAAAATACTTGAATATCCAGTGTTAGTCAGAAATGTCAGCTGATTAGTTTGACTATAAAATTTCTCGACGTGTCAGTGGTGCCTCTCAGTTATCAGAATCTTACTCAACTTATAGTTTATTGGTCCATTAGGCGGTCATGATATTTCATTTATATACATTTATAGCTATGAGTAACCCAGGACCCAAGTTCAGTTTACAGTTTGTTCTTAGATGGTTACGACGCTTCCAGAGAAGCAACTCTGACCAATCTAGAACCCAGTTTCAGAATCTGTTCTGATAAGACTCTCAGGATACTTTCAGTTATATGTCCTTTACTAGTCTTGGACCCCATTTTTTGAGCTATCAGCCTAGCAGTTCAGTATAGGTTTCCAGTAGGAGTAGGACTTACCGAGGTTCCAGCGCACCCATGTTCCCATAACTACATTGCCAGTGTAGGTTACAGTTACAGATTTTTGGCCTTATTGGCCCTAGACTTTTATGATCACCCAGTTCATGCCTTTATATCCTGGAAAGGTATATTGGGTCCTACCAGTGGGGTGTATATATCAGACTCCATGTCTAATTCACGTGGTTATATATCGGTTGTAGACTCTCCCACTAGTCAGTCCAGTCCAATTGCTGAATAAGTAGCTCAGTTCAGTTTCAGCTCTAGCAGCTCATCTCAGTTTAGAACAGTATCTCAGACTCAGAACTTTCAGACTTAGGGCATGTCTTTGACCACCAGATAGGGTCATCTTGACCATCTCAATTTACTTCAGATTATTTAGTTCAGTTTATCAGTTGGACATTGCATGTTTCAGTTCAGTCATATGTATATATTTATCATTATGCTTCTCTCACTTACTTAGTACATTTAAAGTACCGACGCATACTTTTATGCTGTATTATTTCATGATACAGCTGCAGGTTCTCAGACCCAGCGCTATTAGTCGATTCGTTTGGATCTCTTTATCTGTAGAAGCAGTGTGAGTCCTCATATTCTGAGGGCATTATTTCATTCATTTCAGTTTTCTTTATCATTTTCAGTTAGACTTAGAGTTAGTCCGGGGCTTTTCCCAGCAACTTCTCAGTTAGATGGCTTTCAGACACAGACTTGATTTTAAGTTCTCAAATATTTTAAATCTCTCTATTTAGTTTTTAATTTTCATAAATGCTATTATGTATTATTTCAAATCTTTCGCTATGCATGTTTTACTCAAAATACCAATGTATGATAGACCAAGAGTTTACTTTAGGTTACTTCTGACTCCAAGTAGCGTGTTCCGTCCAGGGTGTAGACTTGGGGCGTGCCAAACATTGTATCAGAGCACTAGGTTTAGAGTATCCTCGGAAAGTCTGAAAGCCACATCGAGTAGAGTCCTTTTCATGGGTTTGAAGCATGCCACACTTATGACGAGGAGGCTGCAAGATGTTATTAGGAAAACTCTCTTTCGTTCATATCCCTTATCGTGCGTTAAAGTTCAATTTCAGAAATGCCCTTCTAGCTCGTGCACTATTTTGTTTAAGTGAATCATGCCTCCCAAACGCGGTATTGCCAATAGACCTTCCTCACCAACCCCGACAGCTCCTCAAGATGATTCCCTATCTACTGCTGAATTTAGGGAGGCCATCCAATTTATGGCAAAACATTCACCAACTAGGTGAACTAGCAGGTGGTGCCGATGAACACCAATGGGTCTACAGCAGCTGCGAGGGTGCGGGATTTCACCAGAATGAACCCTCTATCGTTTCAGGGATCCAAAGTAGCGGAGGACCCCAAAGAGATCATGGATGAAATCAGGAAGATTACTCATATTATGGGTGTTGGCTTCTCCGAGAGTGCTGACCTGGCTACCTACCAGCTTAAAAGGGTAACCCGGGTTTGGTGTGAGAACTGGAAGGAGGGACGACCAGCGGGTGTAGGACCGGTGGAGAGGAAGGAGTTCAACACAGTCTTTCTGGATAGATTTTTCCATCAATAGCTTAGGGATGCCAAGATAGAGGAATATATGAACTTGAGGCAAGGAAATAGAACAGTGGAGGATTATGCTCTGGAGTTTACCAAGATATTAAAGTATGATCCGGAGATGGTAGCCGAGCCAAGGGATCGCATGTCGAAATTTGTGAACGGAATGTCGAACCTGGTTCTTAAGGAGTGCAGAACAATAATGCTGATTAGATACATGGATCTCTCCAGTATGATTGTCTAGCCCAGTAGATTGAGGACGAAAAGCGGAAGGACATGGAGCGAAAGAAAAAACGGGCAACGCCTGGCCAGTCAGATTACGGCCATCAAAGGTCTGCTAGTGGTAGGCACCCATAACAACAGTAGCAGCAGCAACAGAGGGCCCCAACACCTAGTTTAGCCAGCGACCCTACCTCTCAGTCCCGTCAGGACCGGAGGGGTGGAGCATCTAGCTCTCAGTCTCAGAATCACAATACCGGGAATAGGTATCCAGCTTGCCCCAAGTGCGGCAAGAATCACTCGACGGAGTGCCGTCAGGGCAAAGAGGGCTGTTTTGGGTGTGGAAAACTTGGGCACAGGCTTAGGGAGTGCCCATCAGCAGGGCAAGGGAGATCATAATCCACCACATCATCAGCCCCAACAGGCCAACCAGCTCAGCAAGCCAACACATCAAGTACAGATGGCGGTCAGCACCAGAATCATTTCTATGATCTATCTTCCCATCAGGATCGGGAAAACTCACCCAATGTAGTTACTTTTATGTTATGTCTCTTCCATCTAGACGTTTCTGCCCTCTTAGATCCAGGAGCCACTCTTTCATTCCTGACTCCCTATATAGTAGTCTAGTTCAACATTAGTCCAGAGGTCATCTCAGAACCATTCTCAGTCTCCACCCCAGTTGGCGAGTCAATTAGAGCCAGCCAGGTGTATAGAAACTTCCCAGTCTCAGTCCTGAATAAAGTTATTCCAACTAATCTTGTAGAGTCAGACATGGTCAACTTTGACCTTAATCTCGGCATGGATTGACTACACTCCTGTTATGCCTCAGTTGATTGCAAAACAAGAGTTGTCAAGTTCAAGTCTCCAAAGGAGCCAGTGTTAGAATGGATGGGGAGCAGTTCAACGCCTAAGGGTAGGTTTATTTCCTACCTTAAGACCTAGAAACTCATTTCCAAGGTTTGTATTTATCATCTGGTTCGGTTCAAGGTTTCCAACTTTGAGACCCCAACCATTCAGTCAGTTCCCGTGGTCAGCGAGTTCCTAGATGTTTTTCCTGAGGATCTTCCCAGAGTCCCCCTGAATAAGATATAGACTTCGAACTAGATATCCTCCTAGATACTCAACCCATCTCCATCCCCCCTTACAGAATGACTCCAGCTAAGCTTAAGGAGTTGAAGGAGCAGTTAAAAGATCTTCTTAACAAGGGTTTTATCAGACTCATCATCTCTCCTTGGGGTGCTCTAGTGCTATTCGTGAGTAAGAAAAATGGCACCCTCAGAATGTGCATAGATTACTGTTAGTTGAACAAAGTCACAGTCAAGAACAAGTATCCCCTACCCAGAATTGAAGATCTGTTTGACCAACTTCAGGGAGCCAGTTGTTTCTCCAAGAATGATCTTAGTTCAGGGTACCATCAGCTAAGAGTTAGAGAGTGTGACATGCTGAAAACAGCTTTCATAACTCGGTATGGTCACTATGAGTTTGTGGTGATGTCCATTGGACTCCCAAACGCCCTAGAAGCCTTCATGGATTTAATGAACAAGGTCTTCAAGCAGTATCTGGATCTTTTCATCATTGTATTTATCGACGACATTCTAGTATGCTCTAGAAATGAGGAAGAGCATGCCAGTCACCTAATATTAGCATTACAGACACTCAGGGACCGCCAATTATTCGCCAAGTTTAGCAAGTGCAAATTTTGGTTAAAGTCTGTGACTTTCATAAGTCATATGGTCTCAGGTGAAGGAATACAAGTAGACCCGCACAAGATAGCTGCAGTGAAAGACTGGCCCAAGCCTACCACTCCTACTGAAATCAGGAGTTTCCTGGGCTTAGCGGGTTATTACCGACGGTTTGTGGAAGGCTTCTCCTCTATAGCATCTCCTCTGACTAAGTTAACTCAGAAGAAGGTAAAATTTCAGTTGTCAGATGAGTGTGAGAAGAGTTTTCAGGAGTTAAAAACTCGACTCACCACCGATCCAGTTTTAACCTTACCGAAAGGGACAGATGGGTTAGTTGTTTATTGTGATGCTTCCAGAGTTGGACTTAGTTGCATTTTGATGCAGCGGGGCAAAGTGATAGCCTACGCCTCCAAAAAACTCAAAGTTCATGAGAAGAATTATCCAACTCATGACTTGGAGTTGGTAGCGGTGGTGTTTGCTCTAAAAATATGGTGACATTACCTATATGGGGCTCACGTGGATGTGTTCACGGATCACAAGAGTGTTTAGTATGTGTTTAGTTAGAAGGACCTAAATCTTCGTCCGAGAAGGTGGTTGGAACTACTGAAAGACTACGACATGAGTTTTCTATATCACTTGGGCAAAGAAAATGTGGTGGTTGATGCCTTAAACAGAGTGTCTATGGGTAGCGTGGCTCATGTAGAAGAAGGAAAAAAGGAGTTGGCGAAGGATATTCACAGGCTAGCCCGATTAGGGGTGCTGCTGGTGGATTCAACCGAAGGTGGGATGGTAATGCAGAGTGGGTCATATTCATTCTTGGTAGTTGAAGTTAAGTCTAGACAAGATGAAGATCCAGTCCTACTTAAACTTAAAGAAGCATTTCTCAAAAAGGAGGTTGAGGCTTTCTCCAAAGGGGGAGATGGTGAGCTACATTACCAGGGAAGGTTGTGTGTATTGGATGTTGGTGAGTTGAGATAGCAGATACTGGCTGAGGCACACAGCTTGAGATACTCCATTCACCCCAGTGATACAAAAATGTACCGCGATCTACGGGATATTTACTGGTGGAACAATATGAAAAGAGACATTGCTGAATTTGTAGCCAAGTGCTCGAACTACCAACAAGTTAAGGTGGAACACCATAGACCAGGAGATATGACTCAGGATATTAGTATACCCACATGGAAGTTGGAAGAAGTAAAAATGGACTTCATTATGGGTCTACCTCGGACTCGTCGGCAACATGATTCAATCTGGGTGATAGTAGACCAGATGACTAACTCAACAGATTTTCTCCCAGTCAAAACCATAGATTCTGCTGAGGACTATGCTAGGCTTTGTATATAGGAATTGGTTAGACTTCATGGGGTGCCATTATCCATTATCTCAGATAGAGGTACCCAATTCACCTCTCACTTCTAGAAGTCTTTTCAGAAAGGACTAGGTACCCAGGTCAAGCTCCACACAGCCTTTCAACTGCAGACCGATGGACAAGCTGAGCGGACCATTCAGACCCTAGAAGATATGTTGAGGGCTTGCGTGATTTATTTCAAGGGATGTTGGGATGACAACTTGCCTCTCATCGAGTTCGCATAGAACAACAGCTACCACTCTAGCATTCAGATGGCCACATTTGATGAATTATATGGTAGGAGGTGCAGATCTCCCATAGGGTGGTTTGAGGTTGGTGAAGCTACTCTAATAGGGCCAGACGCAGTTCACAAGGCAATGTAGAAAGTTTAGCTCATCTGAGAAAGGTTGAGAATAGCTCAGAGTCGTCAGAAATCTTATGCCGATGTGCGGAGAATAGAGTTGGAGTTTGTAGTTTATGACTGGGTATACCTGAAAATTTCGCCCATGAAAGGGGTGATGAGGTTATGCAAAAAGGCAAAGCTTAGTCCCAGGTATGTGGGACCCAAAAGAATTTTAAGGCGAATCGGCAATGTGGCCTACGAGTTAGAACTACCTTCAGAATTAGCAGCCGTGCACCCAGTCTTCCATGTGTCACTACTGAAAAAGTGCATTGGTGATCCAACTTCAGTGGTGCCACTGGGCAATGTGGAGATAAAAGATAGTCTCTCCTACGAAGAAGTTCAAGTTCAGATCCTTTACCGTCAGGTTCGTAAGCTGAGAAACAAAGAAATCTCTTTGGTGAAATTTTTGTGGAGGAATCAACTAGTTGAGGGAGCCATATGGGAAGTAGAAGAAGACATGATTGCCAGATACCCTCACTTGTTCTCTCCCAGTTCAGTTCTAGAATTAGGTACTAAATCCCTTCTCAATACTCTACTCAGTTCCGTACTCACCAGCTCTATTTAAATTTCCTATGTGCATCCTAGTTGCATCAGCTCTGTTAGAACGGTTAAGTCAGTTTGGAGTCAGTTACTCCTTCAGAAATTAGTTCATAGTCTCAATTTTTAAAATCGCAGCTCTTTTCCTAGTTTTGGTCTTCATTCAAGGACGAATGATCCCAAGGGGGAGATATTGTAACACCCCAAAGCTTTCCTAGACCAAATTCAGACGTTGCATGAAAAACCATTGGAAAAACCAAAACACCCTGTGGCCCTCTATAAGGACCCACAGTCTTAGCTCTTTTTCGTTGCTCTTGCTGTCTCAGAGTATCCAATAATTGATGAACCAAATCCTCCGCCCTCTAGGTGAAAGTGTGAATTCATGAAATGTCCATGTGCTACTGAGTATATACCCCCAAAAAATGTCGAGCCATATGAAGCCCCAACCCTAACATGAATCTATGAACTCTATCCTCCATCGTCTACACCATGTGAGGAGCATACCTGGCAAGAGAATTAAACCGAAGACAATACTCACGGACACTCATATTTCCTTGCTCTAGGTGAAAAAACTGCTCAGCTCGAGCCTGTTGAAGCTCTTGGGGTAGATAGTGGTGCATAAAGGCCTCGGAGAACTCTTCCCACTCAGCTGGTGGTGCATCGGCTCCTCTGGATTGAGCCCAAGCCTCATACCACAATATAGCCACATCATGTAGTCTGAAGGTCGCCAACTCTACTTCCTCAGTTGTTGTAGCTCGTATCACCTTTAACACCCTATAAGTCTGATCAATAAAGTCTGAGGATCCTCACTCGGGTATGATCCGATGAATATAGGAGCACTCAAACTCAAGAATTTGGGGGCCCTGGAACTCTCAGTTGCCTGGCCTCTATGTCTCTTAATCGCCTCCAATTGTCGCTCTTGACCTGCGGCTATACGAGCCATCAGCTAAACAGCTCCCTCAAGACCCAGTCCTTTTAGAACAATTGCAGGTACCATAGGCATGGGAGGGTCTGCCACTCTACTACCCTCAAGTATTGCTGCTACAGGAGGAGCTGGAGGTCTATCTGTCATTTCTCTAACCGGTGAGGGAGGAACTATAATACTTGGGGTAGGAGACTCACTCTAAGCCTCTAACCTGTCTCCCTGATCCACTGGAGGGCGACTAGTACCCTCCCCAATGGCTGTGCCAATCAACCTCATAGTCGTCTTCCTTGTCACAGGCATATTCTGAAACAATAACACGATTTAGATATCACAGTACTTATGAGTTCTACCTATAGCACGAACTATTAGTAAAAGAAGTGAAACAATTCCAAAATGTCCTGTAGCCTCCATATTATAAGTATGGTGCACAACATACCCATAACTAACACTCTACTAGACACGGCTTTGTGGACTCCGTAGGACACGACTTCGCTCTGATACCAAGTCTGTCATGCCCCAAAACTGGGGTAGGGCGCAACTGGCACTCGATTCATGATTGATCGAGAAGCCATCTATATAGCATCTATAAATATAAAACTAAGGCTGACCAAGCCACCTGTCACAACCAACAAAGATAAATACTAGACCCATAATGCCTTGATAATAATAATTGTGCAACCTAGAAAGTCGACAAGTCTACAATAAAGCTAAACAGTGCAATGGAAAGCCAACACGACTACACAACCAACACTACTATACAAACTAGTCCACATCAGCCTCTACAGAGTAAACAAACTAAAATGCACGGGACAGGGCCCCGATCTACCCATGTTGTACACAAATCTCAAAATAGTCAAAGCTAGGACATGGCTTATGAAAGAGAGGAGCATACCACTATTCCGCTGAAATCTTACTCCTACTGCATCTGATGATCTGAGCCTAGGCCTGTACCGACAACACGATTGCAGGAAGGGTCCAAAGATGAAGGGATGTTAGTACGAATAAAATGTACTAGTATGTAAGCCTGAAAACTGTAAAATGTAAAATAAAAATGATAACTAGGACATAAATAAGGAGTAGTAACAACCCGAAACCTTGAAAGCAGAAGCCTGACAATAACTCATTATTGAAGTGTAAATGCAACAATCTAATGCACAACAAAGATTATAACTGAAATGCTAGTAGACAGCAGATCATAAAATCTATATACAATTCGTCCAGCAAGTATACCACATCGGGGTAAATATAAAACTACCTCCAGCCAGTGTACCACACTGGGTAAAATTGGTCCAACTGGTGTACCACACCGGGTTAAAATTGGTCCAGCGGGTGTACCACACCGGGGTAAAATAACAAGACCTCCAGTCGGTGTACCACACTGGGATAAAATAAATAAATCTTAAATAAAATCATAAATGGAGCCGATATGTCTTATACTGGACCCACTTAATACATACAACATACAAATGACGATTACTAAACATGTGGCCTGCATAGCCCTCCTTCGTGATGCATAACTATAAGTGAGTACATATAAAATGTAAAGCTAGAAAATAGAACATAAAGGTATATATTCTAAACTTGTATGAATCATAAGGAACTGCAGATGACCTAAGAGTTTCAACAAGATTTATAGATCGTGTTCGAAGGACATTAGAGCTCGGAGACTCGCTAGCTTGTTGTTTGGCGTAAGGAAAAGGGATTATGAAATCTCCCCTTGGCCTGGCCTATTTCATAACATACACATAATATAGAGGACAGCCATAACTTGGAAATCCTAATTCATTAAGCTCATGTACCCTTAATAGCTTGCGATGTATTTACTTGGTTTAAAATCGTTTAAACATTATCATCTTGGCTCTTTCACCAATTTCAGTTAGTAACTAGACCTTTAGACAAATTTAATATCACACACACACACACACACACACATATATATATATATATAATAGATATTTAGGAACAGCTAACAATGCCCACACTGAGGGGTCTCTAACTCGATGTACAACTACGACAATAATCAACACAATATCACACTTTAAATTCCCCACTTTGGCTAGGCATAATCTTTAACATTTAACCTCAATAAAACATGAATATTTAAAGCTTAAATGAAGCTTAACATACTACCTCAAAACTTGAAAATAGTTTTCTGGCTCATTCAATACACAACGCACGAATGTGCTTAAAAGAGCGATAGATGGGGCGGCTTGCATACCTTTCTCTGATGAACTTTTCTCTAGCCGATTTTCTATTTCAATGATCAGCTTTCAACCTCCTTAATCCAGTGGTTTTATAGTACAACAACAAGCTTAATATTTAGGACAAAATGCATCCCAAAATAACTAGCCAAAGGAAGTCACAATAGCAACAACAACACACGGCGACATCAACATGATTTAGCCATTTTCTAAACTAGTTTTAATTAACTTTTGAGGGAGAAAAAAGAGTAAATTTTTACCTTACTTTTTCTGTAATTCTTCCCCTCAACATGATGTATAATTCCATAAAAATAAACAGCCAAAGAGCCTAAGGTAAATGAGCAAAACTCAGCTCACAAACAGTCTATCGGCAGCTCACTTAGCTGCAAATTTCCAGATTTTCGCTTTGCAATTTGAGAGGTTTAAAAGGGGAGAAATCCTTACCTTTTCTCCTGGTTTCAGAACCTACGCAAAGATGGATATATAGGCAGTCCAAAAAGATTTTGAAACGCAGAAAAACTCCTTCAAAACCTTGCCAAAACGAGCTCCAAAACAGCCCCTAGCATACTTGGCAAAGTAATCTCAACTTATCTTGTGATTTTCTTGAACTTTGCTTGATGTTCCTCCTTGATTTTCTTTGTCCTATCTACTGGAATTGAGATAGAAATGGAATCCTTAGAAAGTTGGTCGATTTAGATTTAGCTGAAAATGTTTTCTACGAGTGAAAAATCAGATTTTAAGTAAATAGGGCGGTGTAGGCGCTAGGGCGTCATGCCCACATCACCGCTCGTGATGCTTCGGTAAAATGTGCATAACTTCTTACTCCGAACTCTGATTGATAATAAGTTTGATATTCCGAAAACTAGACTCAAAGAACTTTAATTTGATATGTCGTGGGGCTTCTAATTCATTATATATTAGGCGATATGGTCATCTAAAGGTTACCCTTACTTATGAACTTCACATACTCTTTGGTTTTCCGTTCATACACATTTCCCTTGTCACTTACGACCAATATACAACCCGTACTTCTCTTAACCTAGCATACAAACATCAAATAATCACCAAAAGAATTTTTTTGGGGTGTAATATATCCGAAACACATAAACGACCCTGGTATTGAAGCACACCATCTCCCCCTTTGGAGAAGACCTCTGCCTTCTGATTTTAAACAGCTTCCTTCAACTTTGCAAAAATAGGGTCCTCATCTTGCCTAGCTTTTATATCAGTCACCAATGACAATTCTGATCCCTTTTGAACAACGACACCGCCATCGGTTACTCAACCAACCTAACTCCCAACCTTGCGAGTCGATGCACATCCTTCACCAGCTCTTTCTTCCCCTCACTCACATGATACACACTCTCATAGAGAGTCCACTAAGCGCGTCTGCTACTACATTGGCCTTATCCGAATTGTAAAGCACACTCATATCGTAGTCCTTGAGTAGCTCCAACCACCTCTTTTGAAGAAGATTGAAATACTTCTATGTAAATACATATTGTAAACTCTTATGGTCCATAAACACATCCACGTGGACCCCGTACAAATAATGCTGCCATATCTTCAAGGCGAATACCACCGCGGCCAATTCAAGATCATGGGTCGGGTAATTCTTCTCCTGAACCTTTAGTTGTCTAGAGGCATATGCTATAACTTTTTCATGCAACATCAATACACATCCAAGTTCGATCCTCGAAGCATCACAATACACCACAAACCCATCGGTCCCCTCGGGTAGGGTCGACACAGGTGCTAAGGTAAGTCGAGCCTTCAACCCCTGAAAGCTCCTCTCACAAGCCTCCGACCATTGGAATTTCACCTTCTTTTGGGTCAATTTGGTCAAGGGTGCTACAATAGACAAGAAACCTTGCACGAACTTTCAATAGTAGCCAGCTAAACACAAAAAGCTCTTGATATCTAAAGGATTCATCGGTCTAGGCCAATTCTTCACTGCTTCTATTTTTTGAGGGTCCACCTATATGTCTTCACTTGATACCACATGGCTCAAAAACACTGCTGAGTTCAACCAAAACTCACACTTGCTGAATTTGGCATATAATTGGCGATCCTTGAGAGTCTACAGCACCACCCTCAAATGGGTGGCATGCTCCTCCTTGCTCCAAGAGTATACCAAGATGTCATCAATAAACACAATTACGAAAATATCCAGGTATGGATTGAACACCCTGTTCATCCAGTCCATAAAGTTACAGGAGAATTCCTTAGTCCAAAAGATATAACTACAAACTCATAAGGACCATACCGCATCCTGAAGGCTGTCTTCGGGATATTGCTCTCCCGAACTCTGAGCTGATAGTACCCGAATCTCAGATCTATTTTCAAAAAGCACTTGGCACCCTAAAGATGGTCGAATAAATCATCAATCCTAGGTAGAGAATACTTGTTCTTGCTGGTAACCTTGTTCAATTGTCGATAATCAATACACATGTGAAGGGAACCATCTTTATTTCGAACTAAGAGAAATGGTGCACCCCGTGGGGACTTGCTCGGTCTAAAGAAACCCTTATCTATCAGGTCTTCAACTGTTCTTTCAGCTCCTTTAGCTCAGCTGGAGCCATTCTGTAGGGAGGAATAGATATAGGTTGCGTATTGGGAAGATGGTCTATACAAAAATCAATCTCCCGCTCAGAGGGATTCCCGGTAGATCATAAGAAAAGACCTCCAGATACTCACATACTACTGCTATAGACTGGACAGTTGGGGTCTCGGGCGTCACATCCTTAATCATAACAAGATGGTACACATAACCTTTGGAGATCATCTTTCTGGCATTACGGTAGGAAATGAAACGACCTACAGGCACAACTGAGCTACCCTTCCACTCTAAGACTGGTTGCCCCGAAAATCTGAACTCTACTTCCCCGGTCCTATAATTAACTGTGCCATAACATGAAAATAGCCAATCCATGTCGAGGATAACATCAAAATCGGTCATGCTAACTCTATCAAATCTGCTGAGGCGATTTTCATAATGACTGAGACTGGGCAACCTCTATGCACCCATCTAGCTACAAATGAATCACCTACTAGAGTAGAGACTAAGAAGAGTTCTAACAACACTTCAGGACTGACTCCAAAGCTACTAGCCACATAAGGTGTCACAAAAGACAAGGTAGCCCCCAGATCTAACAAACCATAAACATCAAGATGGAAGACTCGTAACATACCAGTGACCACATCCAGGGAGACCTACTGCTCCTGGCGGGATACTAATGCATATAATCTATTTTGTAGCTGACTGCCACCTATGTTGGTAGATGCCCCCGGATGTCCTGAGCTTGTTGGTGGGGCCGTTGAACTAGAAGTTGGGCCTCGGCTCCCATCATGGTCATATCTCTCTGCCTGGCAATCTCTGAGCACGTGTCTAGGCTTCCCACACCCGAAGTAAGCACCTGAACCTGCCAAGAACTGGCCCGTGTGCCTCCGACCACATCTGCGGCAAGTTGGGATAGTAGAATCTGCGGGTCTGCGGGTCTGCTGCTTTGACCCCTCGAGCCAGATGCTCGCCCCCTTTGATCATGCCTAGGACTTGATGGCACACTCAACGCAAAATATGCTGGGGCTGAAGATCTCTGGTGGGTCTGCTATCGATGCCCACCACCTGACCTTAGCTGTGAGAATCTGTGGCTATCAGTCCTAGCCCTCTTGGCCTCCCTCTCTCTCATATGGGTTGCCTCCTTTTTCTAGGCGTACAAGAATATCCGAGGGAAATCCATATCTAGTTGGAGCATAGTGGTCCAACAATCTTTGTCCAAATAGCCACCGCGCCATGAATAAACCTACTCACCCGCGCCCTTTGCTCGGCCACTAACTCCGGGGCATACTTCGATAGGCGAGTGAAATCAAGGGCATACTCCTGCACCATCATTCTCCCTTGCTTAAGATTCACGAACTCGGCTGCCTTCAGCTCCAGCATCTCACGAGGGAAGAACTGATCTAAGAACGCAACATGGAACTCCTCCCAAGTGACAGGACCTGCTCCGGTGGCCCTACAATCTTTCCATTGTAGAACAGATGTGTGCAACCCCTTTCAGCTGGTATGAGGCCAACTCCGCACGTTAAACCCTATTCACCCTCATGACCTGAGTGATCTTCATAATCTCATCAATGAACTCATGCGGGTCCTCATCTACTTTAGACCCAAGAAACTCTGGTGGGTTCATTCTTAAGAAATCCCTGGCTCGAGCCACTGTCGCATTACCATTTTGTGGCACAGGCACAACTGTCTACTAATTGACCAAAGCAGTCAAGGCCTGAGCAAGCATTTGAATAGCTGCCCTAAATTTAGCATGAGCAATCGGCTCCGGTGCATGGTGCTACTAGACTGGTGGGGCCTGCTGGTGCCCATTTCCATTGCCATCCTCGTGGTAGTCTTTATTCCCATTCCTTATGCCATTTACTCTTCGGGGAGCCATGATTCTGCAATCCCAAACAACATAAATTAGAAGGATGGGGAGACATTTCATCGCACGGCATAGATCATGAAAGAAAGGAATACTTCCAAAATGTTTCATAGCCTCTTCGTCATATGAGTGACTCACTTCACACTTATGAAAAAGACTCTACTCAACGCGTCTTTCGGACACCCTAGTACACTTCAAACCTATTGATCTAATACCAAGTTTGTCATGACCTGAACGGAGTCCCAGATCGAGACACGGGACACAGAGCACCAAGAGACTCAAAATCAACCCATGGCATGAACATACATGTCACTCAATTACTAAAACTAAAGAATCAACATAATGATCTTAGCGGATGTCTAAAATAAACATAACATTAGAATACACAATCTGAAGCTGAATACATCCTTTTTCTCTAAGAAGCCTCTACATATGATGCGTTGATGGGACAAGACCCCAACTAACTCGAATAAGATAAAAAATGAAAATACATAGAGAAATTTGAACAAGCATGGTCCTCGGGAGATGAGGACTCACCAACAAGTGTAAGATGCTCACTCTGAAGACTGGCTATGAATGGGGCTGAGTCTGATTACCGGTCCTATATCAGGAAATGATATAGAATAGAATATGTGGTTAGTACATGGAATGTACCGAGTATGCAAGGTAAGTAAAACCGCTTAAATAAGTATAATCATTTAAAGACATGCCCAATGTAAAACATAAACAATAAGAATTTGAGAGTAGGGCTTGCATGCGTTCTTTCAGAAATCATGATCTCATCATAAGATAACATACCATCATAACTGAATCGATTGACTCAAAGCTAAACTCTGATGGTCATGAATAAAACTGAACATTGAGTCAAACCTGCTTTAAAACATATATAGATGTATAAATTTGATGAATAGTGAACAAGCATAACTTAAATCATAAGGAACAATGGGAGACTCGTCTTTTAACCGACATACCACGATAGAGCTTACGTGGCCCCAACTATCACACTCAAGTGGGAAGAGCCGTCCAAATCCTTGCCAGGGCTAAGGACGATACCATTATAATGATATCATGCTCGTGGCCCAATAGGCAGGGGATAGCTCACAAGGGAGGTCCTGAAGTAATATACATAAGAATAAACCTATGTTGGCGCGTAGTTCTGAGGCATAGGGTGATCAACCTTTAACCTACTCTGTGCTAGACACTACTCCCAAAAACATGCATATGCTCTCCATTGTTTTTTAATGAAGCTTATCATTGTTAATTAACGAATCTCAATAATCAAATACATCTCAAGTTTGAAATCATGCATATGAGAAACTTTGGATCAAAACATACCACAAACTGAAAGATAATTGGGAGTCTTCGCTCCAAAACCATGTGCTAAGCTTTATTCGGGAAAAATCGTAAATCACATTTGAATATGTGGGCATTGCCCAATACCTTAACATGGTTGAGAATACTAAATTCATATTGAAAACATGATTAAAAACATGGGTAGCTTGAAAACATGCTTTTCATCATAATATCTCATCATAACCATACATTCATCACAAATCTCATCTTTTATGAACTTTCTATAATTGGGCATTTTGATTTTAATAAATTTAGAACATAATTTTTCATTGAAAATAACATAAAACTTTCCTATGAATCATAATGCAATAGTATATACATATTAAAATTATACCTATGTAGAGAATGAGGAATTTCGTGCATTGGGTTAAAACCCCATGATTTGACATAGGAAATTCATGATTTAGAGAGGGATCGGGCATGGGTGTGAAAGGATTCCCCCACTCATAACCCTATATACCTGGGGGAGATCAAATTTCACCACTCCTTGAAAGTCCAATGGAAAATTGAAGAATACTTGAAGAAAAACAAGCTTGATCACCTTCCTAATTTTCCAACTTTGCATGCATGGATATTAATAAGCCTAGGATAGGGTTTTACCCTCATAAAACACTGCATTTCGAGCCTTAAATGACGTAGTTTAGGACCCTAGGACTTAGGAATGATGAAAATGCCCTTAATGAAAATCCTGAAATTTCTGCACTGGTGGTGACAGCGATGGTCCAAACGGGTCGTTCTTGGATACCACGACACGTGGTATCCATCTGTCATCTCCACTACCCAACTTCACATTCTCAAGTTTGATCCTATGACTTGACAAGATGAGTCTTCCAAATAATGATTCGTTATATCGCCCGTTGTTTTCACCTAGGCGACCTACACCAAGATTTCCCACGAGTCACACCACGACTTGTTCTTCCTTCCAATGAGTCGTGGTTTCCTTTCATTACCTCGACTGGATGTTTTGATTCTCCTTTCCACGGCTGATGACCACAACCTGATGTTACATGCAACGGATCGTTCCATGACTCATCACTTCATCCTTGACCAAGGGTCATCCTTACCACGACCACAAGCAACTACTCGTTACACCTGGCAATGGGTCGTTCCTGGACCCGTTACTCCCAACTGTTACCAAGCCAAACCTCCCCACGGATACTTCCTATGGATCGTTGGTTGGACCAACGGTCCGTTAGATGACCCATTCTATGGAATTTTTCCCAGACTCGGTCAACTTCCATTTTTGAATCCAGGGTCTAGTCTTAGGCACTTTCGGGATATTACACCCTGAGAGTCTGCAAAACTATTCTCGGATAGTCTACATGCTGCTCCTCTATTCTGGAATAAACCAGAATATCATCTATAAAGACAAGAAAGAGCATGTCCAGGTATGATTTGAATACCCTATTCATCAGATCCATAAAAGCTATAGGACCATTAGTTAGTCAGCATACATAATTATGAATTCATAGTGACCATACCGAGTTTTGAAGGCTATTTTTGAAATATCGCATTCTCTAACCGTGAGTTGGTGCTATCCTGATTTGAGATCTACCTTGTAAAAACAACTAGCTCCCTGAAGTTGATCAAACAAGTCATTAATCCTTGGTAGAGGATACCTATTCTTGACTCTGACCTTGTCCAGATGACGGTAGTCGATGCACATTCTAAGTGTACCATCTTTCTTTCACACGAATAGGATTGGGCACCCCATGGAGAGATGTTGGGTTTGATAAAGCCCTTATTAGAAGGTCTTTCAACTATTTCTTCAACTCCATAAGCTCAGCTGAAGCCATTCCGTAAGGAGGAATAGATATAGGTTGGGTATTAGGGAGAAGGTCTATGCCAATGTCTATTTCCCTCTCGGGAGGAACTCTGGGAAGATCTTTGAGAAACACATCGGGGTACTCATTTACAATCGAAACTGACTGAAGTGTTGGTGTCTCAAAGTTTTACCTTTACATTATAGGACTGGTTCATTAAGATACTGGAATTTAACGACCCTAGTTCTTCAGTCAACTAAGGCATAGAATGAATTTAACCAGTCCTTGCCAAGAATAAGGTCGAAGTCGACCATATCTAACTCTACTAGATCAACTGTGATGACTTTATGTAACACGTGAGTTGACAATCCCTGTACTCCCATCTAGCTCTAACTGACTCACCAATTGGAGTAGAGACTGAAAACGGCTCTGAGAGAATTTCTGGGCTAATTTCAAACTAGGCAGCAATGTAAGGAGTCACAAAAGCATAAACATCTATTTGAAAGAGATGTAACATATCAATGACTACGTCAGGTGAGTTCTCTTGGTCCTGACGGGAGGATAAAGCATAAAAGCAATTTTGGCGCTGACTGCCACCTGTACACTAAGTAGTAACCTACTGAGCTGAATGACTTGGCGAAGCTGCTGAAGTGGTGGATTGAGCCTTCCCCCGTCCTGCTGACTGACAATCTCTCAACATGTGACCCAACTAGCCACAACCAAAAGAACCCTCCTTTTCCATACAACATTCACCTGGATGATTCTTGCCACACTTAGAACATACTGAAAAAGTGAGGTGCTGGAGACATGACTCTAGGAGAGGGAGTCTGATTCTCCACCCCTTCGAACTTTGTAAGGCCTAGAAGAAGGAGCACTGGCTAATGAGGGTGATAGAGGTCTCTATTGTTGTTGTAGGCAACTACTACCACCCAACCTCTACTGAGAATACTCAAACTAGTCGGTCCTAGCACGTTTATTCTCCTTCTCTATCTCCTTTAGTTTCTCCACCTCTATCTGTTGTACGTGGATAATTATCCTGAGATGTCCATCTCATTGATAAGCATGGAAGTCCTGCACTCCTTGACTACCAAATCTGAGACTCCATTCATGAACTTGAGTATGTGAGCCCTCGGCACTGTAACTATTTCTGGAGCATACTTCGACAGCTGTGTGAACTTTAACACATACTCCTGCACTGTCATGTCATTTTGCCTCAAGTTCTCAAACTCAACGGACATAGCTTTACTTAACTCTCGGGGAAAGAATCTATCCAAGAATGCAGTCACAAACTCATCCCACTCCACCGGACCTGCACCATTTTGCATTCCCTCTTTCCACTGCTTATACCATATCTGAGCCACTCCTTTTCACTAATAAGCATCCAAAATTGCATTTTGTACAGAAGTACCACCCATGATTTGGGTGATCTTCTACACCTCGTCAATGAACTCCGACAGGTTCTCATCTACCTTAGAACCGTGAATGTAGGGGGATTTATCCAAGTAAAATCCCAAACTCTGGCAGCAGCTGCAGACCCATTGGCATTGACTGATACAATGACCTGCTTGTTAACCTGATTGGACATGCCTAAGCCAGCATTTGAATAGCAGCCTGGAAATCTGCATATGACACCTGATCGTCCTGAGGTGCTGCAGGAGCTGGTAGAGCTGCCTGGTTAGGATTACCATTCCTCCTTCCATTTCCTTTTTTAGGAGGCATTGTCAACACTGAAAAGGGTAAATCATGAGTTAGGAGGTAAATTTTTGAGATTAAACTCTACGCATGATAAGAATCATGATGTCATGACCCGAACATAGGTTCGGACCGAGACACAGATCCCAGAACAACGAATGGCTCCAAGTCGACCCATGGCATAAACATGATAACTAAAGAACATACATCAAGAAAAACTGATAAACTAATCATGAATAAGTGAAAATCTGAATACATCTCAATCATAAATAGTGCCAATGCTGACAACGCTGAAATTCTACTTATTGTCTGACAAGCCTCAAACATGTCTGAAGAGCTGATGTGACAACACCCAACTAGCTTGCCAAAGTTTAAAAACTAAAATAACAAACTCAACATTGAACTAAAGGTCCTCGAAGGAGGAGGACTCACCATAGAGGGAACTAAACTAAGTTGCAGGAAACTGACTAGCGGCGGAACTATATCTAAGCGTTTGAACCCATATCATTAAATGATACAGCATAGAGTATGCGATCAGTACTTGGAATGTACTAAGTATGCAAGATAAGTAAAACATGTTAAGTAAGTATAACTGAAACCATGTACGTGAACATAAATCATAAGATCACGAGAGTAAGGGCTACATGTTAATATTTGAAAACATGTATAATCTTAAACTGAATTTCATATCTGAATAGAATGACCTAAAGCTGAAAATATAATCATATGGCTTGCCATATCTAAAATCATAAGTAAAAGCTTATAAACTGATCATTGGGTCAAACCTTCTGAAAACATAATATAATAAGTTATAAACATGCATATCTTAAAACAAAAGGAACAATGGGAGACTCTTCATAATCGGCAACCACCATGTATGAGGGCATGATGATCCCACGTCTTGCCCATGTAGAGGAGGGTCATCCTAAGCCTTGCCATGGTGAAGGATAAGTAAGGTGTGATATCCCGGTGTGCCTTTGGGCGGCGAAACGCTCTCTTGAGAGGTCCCAAAATGTATACCTACTTTGGCATGTAGTTTATGAGGCTGGGGAACCTTGAAACCCCTAGCCTACTCGATGCTAGACGCTACTCCAAAAACATACATAATGCTCATATAATCATATTCTAAAAACATAGCTTGAATCTAAACATTTGGGTAGTCTTGACTCCAAAATATATATATATATATATATCAATTGATCTTGTTAGCCTTGGATAAATCATGAAACATACTTGGCTTGTGTAGGCTTGCCTAAATATTAAAATCATTCATACTTGAAATAGACTTCATAAGGAATTCATGAATTCATACATGGGTACTTTGCAAATATTTAATCATGCTAGATATTTCATTATAATTGAATTTATAAATCACAAACCTGACTTTTCATGAACATGCATAATTCTTAAAGCTTGAAAATATGAATTTATAATCAAATAGGTATAAAATCTGCCCATGAATCTTAAAACATACTTTGAAACATAGAGGGGATTGACCCATAAACAATTTATAGAAGGATTTCATAAAATTGGGTTAAAATCCCATAAGATCATAAACTTGATCTAGAACTTGAATTCATACAACTGAGGAGAATTTTGAGCATGAGAGTAAAAGGAACACTCATTCATAGCCCTACATAACCGAGTGAGCTGAATCTACACTTATCTTTCAAAGACCAAGAGATTTGGAGAAGAAATTGAAGGATTTAAGCTTGATCTTAGAAGGAGAAATCCTAATATTGCATGCATGGGAGTTGAATGATTTAGAATAGGTTAAACCCCCTAATACACTTCTTTCAGGGCTTAAAATGACGTAGTTTAGGACTTAGGAGATTTGGAATTACAAAACACCCTTACTAATTTTGCAGAAAAAAACTAACTGCCAGAAGTAATGAATCACACCACAAGTCATACCTAAATACCACGACTCGTGGTTACCGCCTATCATTACCCCTGTTTCTCCTTGACTTCTGAAGTTTCCCATGGATTAAACCACAACTTGTACCATCAAACAATGGGTCATTAGACCTATACATTACAATTTTTTCCAATTCCTCTACCCCTTTCTAGTGAGTGCAAACCACCAGTCATTGTTCCCCACAACGTGTCGTACCATGACTCGTACCTTCCAACCTTGACTCTCCTGAACCAACCAATAACTCCCTACCTCGATCCATTATTTGCCACAATGAGTCATACCAAGAGTCGTACCTTCCAGGCCTGACATACAAGAAGCTTCCCACGGCCACTAACAACGACTTGTTACATGATCCGATGAGTCGTACCTTGACTCATTGTTACTGGGCTTCCTTTAGAAATTACTGACCATAACTCATCCTACGATCCATTACTCCTCACCACGACTCGTACAATGAGTTGTCCTATGAAAAAAGTGTCCCCCTTTTTCTGCAGATCACATTTTAAATCTCGAATCTAGTCCTAGAAACTTCCGGGGTATTACGATATCTCCCCTTTTGGAACATTCATCCTCGAATGTGGGTTAATCATATTGAAAGGCTGGTGAAAGGAGCTGCAATCCCAAAAATGGAAAACTAAAGTTGAAATCTGACAGAGTGATTGACTCCGAACTGAAATACACAACTGAACTGAATTCATGATTCATGCATGCATAATAACATGAAAGGAACTGAGAGATATAAATTGGATAGGAAAATGAATAGAATATTAGAGGAGAAATTGACACCTCATGCCGGAATAGAATAAATGCATGTATCTAGACATCATATCTGCTTCGACCTCCCACGTAACACCCTCAACGAGCTGATTCCTCCACAAGACTTTCACCGAAGCTACTTCCTTGTTCCTGAACCTGATGATCAAGGATCTCAATAGGCATCTCCTTATAGGTAAGGCTATCCTTCACACCTATGCTCTCCACCGGAACAACTAAAGTCGGGTCAAAAATGCACTTCTTCAATAACGATACATAGAAAACTTAATGCACCGAAGCTAACTCCGGTGGTAGCTCCAACTCATAGGTGACCTTGCCAGCACATCTCAAAATCCTGTATGGACTAACATATCGGGGACTAAGCTTCCCTTTCTTTTGGAACCTTATTACTCCTTCCATGGGAGATACCTTCAAAAACACCCAATCATCAACTTCAAACTCAAGTTCTCACTGCCTAACATCCGCATATGACTTCTAACATCTCTGAGCTATTTTTAGTCTTTCCCTAATAAGCTGAACTTTCTCTATGGCCTCATGAACTAAATCTAGCCCTATCAATGTAGCTTCACCTACCTCGAACCAACCAAAAGGCGATCTACACCTCCACCCATAAAGATCCTCAAACAGAGCTATCTAAATGCTGGAGTGGTAACTGTTGTTGTAAGAAAACACAATAAGAGGTAAATGATCATCCCAAATACCCTTGAAGTCAATCACACATGCTCTCAACATATCCTTAAGAGTCTTAATGGTCCACTTGGCCTGACCATCCACTTGCAGGTGAAAAGTTATGTTAAGATTGACATGAGTACCAAGTCCCTTCTAGAACGATCTCCAAAATGCAAGGTAAATTGAGTACCTCTATCGGAAATGATAAACAAAGGAATCCCGTGCAACCAAAACAACTCTCGAATGTACAATCTAGCATAAGTCCTCAGCTGGATCGGTAGTTTTGACCAGTAATAAATGAGCTTCTTTGGTCAACCTATCTACCTCCACCCATATAGAGTCATACAGTCGGCGAGTGCGAGGCAACCCTGCGACGAAGTCCATATTGATTTTCTCCCACTTTCAAGTAGGGATACTAATGTCTTTTAGCACACCTCCAGGTCTTTGATGCTTAACTTTCACTTGTTGACAATTCAGAAACTTAGCCATAAACTCTACTATGTCCTTCTTCATGTCATTCCACCAATACACTTCCTGTAGGTCATGGTAAGTATTGGAGGCACCTGGATGTATCGAATATCGAGAACCATGAGCCTCATGCAACATCCATTCTCTCAAATCATCAACACTCAAAAAAAAATGAACAACCCTCATATTAAAGAACACCATCTCCCCCTTAGGAGAAGACCTCCACCTTTTGATTCCAAACCGCTTTCTTCAACTTTACTAAGATAGGATCCTCATGTTGCCTAGCCTTGACTTCAGTCACCAGAGAAGATTCTGAACCATTCTGAATAACAACACCATCATCTATCGAGTCCACAAGGAAAAACCCTGATCATGTAAGCCAATGCACATCCTTCACTAACTATTTCCTTCTATCTTCCACATGAGAAACACTGTCCATGGAAAGTGCTAAGGGGTATTTGCTACTACATTGGCCTTGCCCAGATGATAAAGGACACTCATGTAATAATCCTTAAGGAGCTCTAAATGCCTTCTTTGTCACAAATTTAGGTCCTTTCGATTGAACACATACTGAAAGCTCTTGTGGCCCATGAACATATTCACATGGACCCTATGTAAATAGTATCTCCAAATCTTCAATGCAAACACCACCACTACCAATTCTAGGTCATGCATCACGTAATTCTTCTCATAAGTATTAAGCTTTCTGGAGGCATACGCAATGACCTTACCATGCTGCATCAACACACAACCAAGACCAACCCTAGAGGCATCACAATACATAATGAATCCATCCCTGCCCTCGGGTAGATTCAATACTGGGGTTCAATTGAGTCGAGCCTTTAGCTCCTGAAAAATCATCTCACAGGCATCTAACCACTAAAATTTGATTTTCTTTTGGGTCAACTTAGTTAATGATGATGCAATGGATGAAAATACTTCAACAAACCTACTGTAATATCCAGTTAAACCCAATATGTTCCTGATATTCAAAGGATTAACTATTCTAGTATTGCGCTCCAGCACACGCGCAAGTGTACACGGTCGTACAAGTAATACAACGGCCCTTTTTAGAGCCGAATGTCGAACCCATAGGGAACGAACCAATTTAGCGAATTATCAAGTTCAAATGTAAAATTAACCTTCCAAGTGTTGATTATAGAAATTTTCGGTAAATTCTAATTAAGTCTACTGGTGATCACAAAATACTCGAGAAACAATACAAGAAGCAACTGGAGTTAAGGCCTCATAATCATGCAATGCTACAATTCACAATGGTTCGAGTATGAAAACTTTAGTTCTTGTGTCACATAATTAAAATGCTATGTTCATGGTCTTTCGAGCCTCTAAACATGACAAACTAGTCTCACACCTATATCGTTGAGCAGGGATGTGACGTCCTAATTCGTCAGAAATATAAATACACGGATGTGGTTTATGGAGTTTGCGCCCTTGATTATGGACTTTCGTACCTCTAATCATTTAACCGGACTTAGCTTCATAACAACTTCTATGAGCGGCGATGTGACAATTCTCAGTCGGTGTCTAGCTCATCCCATTTTATTAACCAAGCAAGGCAAATTAGGTATAATTTCTATCCTAACCGCGAATTCTATTGTAAAGATAAGAACTTGCTCGCTACATTCTTATGTTCTAGCCTAGGGTTACCCTTTCAAGCTTTTGCCTAAGCTTAATGCGTTTGTTTTCATGGTGATCAAGCATAAAAACATTAATAATAGAGAATGTACGACAAAACAACAACTAAAATTCAAACTAAAGAAGAATTCAAGCAATTACAATCATATTACGTAGCCTCAACCCTAGAGTAAGGGTTTTAGCCACTCATGTTTGTACAAATACTCAAAAACATAATTCAAGCAAAGTACTTAAAAGAATAGTTAAAGAGAATGAAAAACAATGAATCCTAGGTAGAGTTTTTCACTTCTCCCTTCGATCCCTTACGGTTTCCCAAAGATATTTCGTTATAAATGAATTTAGGAGCTAAGTGTTTAATTTATAATAAGTCGGAAAATTGCAATTATTAGTTGTGGATGGACTGCCTCTGTGTCACGGAGTTGATCCCACCAATTCACCTCCATGACATGGAGCAAACGCACAGCAACACTAGAATTGGCATGTTGTTGGCGATGGCCTTGCGCGTTGCCTGTCGTGGCACGCTGCTTATCGCGGGGATGCTTAGTTGTGGCACCGGCCTGTCGTGCAGCTTCACTAGAATGGCATACCAAGCGGGCGCATATGCCTGTCATGACATGCTTATCGACGCTCAACTCACTTGTCGTGGCATGCTGCTCAGCGCACCGCTCGTGTTGTGTGGCTCGATATGTGCATACCCTAGTGCGACATCATGTGACACTTTTGCAATTTGTTCCAAGCTTCCTCATTAAGCCTTAACGATCATATTTAGTCCCTCCTAAGCATTTTACACCTACAAAACAAAGACTACTCATGTTGGTTAGTTTTTGCACATAAATATTAAAAATCACATGACAATATAATTACTTAAATTGAAAAACTTGACTAAAGTAAATTATTAAATAGCACTCGGGCAGGTAATTATGCCCCAGATCACTACCCCACACTTAAAGCCTTGTTCTTCCTCGAACAACTCTTTTAAATCCCATGCACATGAAGACTCACACATAACTAATTAAAGCTAGAAAATTCAAGCTAAGGCTACTACAATTGTTTTAGATGGCAAGTTCAAAATAGAGAATGCAAGATTTAACCATTAAAATCAAATATAACTATGTAAATACTTCCTACCCTGAAGAATCGACTCTCAATCCTCAACAAAATAATGCAAATTAACCAATCAAGAAATATAACATGAGTTTTATCCTTCGTCAAACATGTGCCCTCAAACAAGAGAGTCACCCATTTTTACTCATATGTTTTCAAATTATAACATGCATGGGTATATGGATAAGAAATACTCTCACTCTCACAAAGAATTCACATGCAACATGCATTGACCCATAAGCTTGCCTTTAGTGTTTTACTCCACTAATTTAGGAATGTTTAAAAGTAAGATCAAGTAGGAATTAGTGGGTTATAATGTAAGCTAAGGGAAGGTAGGTACTATTATGGCCAATAGTAGTGACTATCTTCCCTAAGAGCTTTTAATACATCACACCTTCCTTAGAAATTTTCATCCTCTTACTTCACCTTAATTCTTTTCTCTCCCATTCTCTGCTTTTGTTTCCCCATTTCATTAGGCACACTTAAGTTGTTAGTAAGGTATACTTAAGCAATTTTTATTTAATTTTCTTTTTCACTCTTTTCTTCTTTTACTCCCTACTAACTTCTATTCATTTTTAAACAAGTGCACCTCTAGTCTTTTCTTTAACTCCTACAACTACTCTTTTCTTTCTTCTTCCCACTCCTCACTCCTTAATTCTCTTCTGCATTTTCACTTAAGCACTTAGGAGTTTTGGATCAAATTCAAGGATAATGAAAAGAATGGGTTAAGCTCATTTTGTGGCTAGAAATGAATAGGCTAAAGGCTCCCGGGGCTAACTAGGAGCAGACATTCAAGGTAGGTAAAGCAAGGTATAATAATTAGGCTCATTCAAAGAAATGTCTAAATCATCTCCTACAATCAACATCCCTCTTTTTGCTTTATATATACACCAGGAAAGTTCTAGACACTACACAATAGCATGGAATATTCAAAAACCTTAGACTCACAACATATGCTCAATTCAAGACAATTCAGCAGACTCTTAACTCAGCTAATCACAAGAATGCAACATTCAGCTTTAAACACATCAAGTCACATTCAAGAGCCCAGGTGTCTCAAACAAAGTTATACAACTGCTAACATGCTTCAAAATTAACAACACTTTCATCTCACAATCATGTATAGCACATAAAAAGATCATTAAGCCATCAATCAGCTAAGGGTTCAAAAATAAAAACCTATCGACTAATTTTCCCCCAAGACGGTCGTCATCCATCCTTCGTTAGAAAAGGTCTCTAACTATGACTAACAACAGCTATGTACAAATGAAGAAAAATGTTATTCATCTGTCAAAGTGCCCCCCGTCGGAAAAGAACCGAAAAGAAAAATCAACGGGCAAGTGAATTATGCTCAACTTAAAATTTTTCATCAACCAATACCATACAAAGCATTAATTCACCCAACTTCATTAAGCAAAAAATTTTGAACTTTCCCTCACCCCACGCTTAAAATATGCTATGTCCACAAAGCATCAAATTAGAATACAAAAAGGGTGAGAAATACTCCCTGGGGCCTCTAAGCCTAGCTAACAACATGTTTTCTTTTGTTTTTGCAAAAGTGGGTTATCGACCCCACACTCATCTTCTTCCATGCTCTTTAGCTTCCTCTTCCAAGGGTACTTAGAATTCCCCTCAATCTATGCTTAAATCACCACCCAAAACAACAACCAAGTAAAAATAAACAAAATCAAAAGAAAAGAGAAATAAAATTGTACCTGTGGTACCCTTGGGTTGCCTCCCAAGCAGCACCTGATTTTACGTCGTGGCACGACGTGGACTATCCTTCTCAAGTCATCCTCAAACCTGTGTTCCCTTTCGAGAACAATCTTCTTCTCTTTTTATTTTTTGATGGAACAACCTCCCCTCTGTCCCTCTCTTCTTCCAACTTCTTCTCTAACTTAAGCCATCCATCAGATTCAGGCTGAAATGTGATCATCTCCTACAACAGTGGACCTATTGAATCTGCCACCCCATACTTAGCCTCTAACAACACACTAATATTTCAAAGGTCTCTGTAGTGTGTGGGTGGGTTGATCTCTTGTTAAACTCGGAAGAGCTTTTCTTTATCATCGACCCTCATTTTAAGGGTCCCTACTCTTATATTTATAATTGCTCCTCCAGTGGCCAAGAATTGTCGTTCCAAGATCATGGGTACCTTGTCATCAACCTTAAAGTTACGAATGATGAAATCAACGGGTATAACGAACTTACCCACTTTGATGAGAAGGTCCTCAATTATTCCCTTCGGTGTTACTTGAGGCTTGTCTGCCAACTGCAGCATCACTCGTGTTGGCCTCGGTTGACCCAACCCCAAGGTGTTAAACAAAGATAGGGGCATTATATTTACTTCAACATTACCAATTTGTATTGGGAGGGTAAAACTCCCTAGGTCTTTTAGCTTTTTCGGTATCTTGTTCGTTACCTATAGCTTCACTCCTCAATCAGTGCCACAGTTTAAACATCTACCAATCTCACTTTTTTGGCCACCACATCTTTCAAGTACTTAGTGTACTTGGGCCTTCCTTGAAAAACATCAAGTAAATCCAAATTAATTTGTTGTTCTTTTAATATATCAAAGAACTTTTTAAAACATTCTTCCTCCTTGCTCTTCTTGAGTCTTTGCAGGAATGGTGAGGGTGGTCTCTATGCTGGCTGCAAAGATGATTGCATATTTTGTTGCACAACACTCTGATTATCATCCTTGTCAGTAGGTGGTCCCTTTCTTTCTAGCACCGCTTGCACCTTATTCTCTTTTCCTTGGGTGGTGCATCAGCCAATTGCCTGCCACTCCTCAGACTGATGACATTGACCTATCGAGGGTTTGTATCTGTGTCACTGGGTAATCCTCCTTGAGGACTGGTGTGCTGAGCAGCTGCTATTTGACCAATCTGCTTCTCTAGATTGCGGGTGGCCAACTACTGATTTTTCAAATCTGATGCTATCTGTGCCTGATTCAGAGCCAATTGGATCTGAGTAGCCATAATGTTTTGCAACATCTCCTCAATGTTTTTGTTGCTCGACTGGCCACCAATTTTCCTATTTTGCTGCTGATACTACTGCTGCTGAGGTTGCTGGTAACTTTGAATCTGATAGTCACCCCAAGAAAAATTTGGGTGACATTGCCAATTCTTATTGTAGGTGTTCCCATAATTCAGATTGTTTTTTTGAACATTCCCTACAAAATTCACCGATTAAGGATTGGTCCCGCAAGATTCTGTATTATGCCCATTAGTGCCACAGATTTTGTACCAACTTGGAGCCTATTGAATTGCATTCACCTTTCCCTGCAGTTGGTTCATACTTAATTTATTAAACCTAGTCATCATCTGATGTTGAAATGATGCTAGATGTGCCGCCAAGGAATTAACACTATCCACCTCTATCAGCCCTGCTGCTCTCTTTCCTGACCCTCTCAATGATTCGTTGTGCTATTTTGGATTTCCCTGAGCAACCCTGTTCAACAGAGTGTACAACTCATCATAAGTCTTCTCCAATGCTTTCCCACCCGATGCAGAATCTAGTAAGATTTTTGTATGTGGGTCTAGACTCTCCACAAAGGTATGGGCTAGCACCTCATTAGACTACTAGTGGAAGGGGCAGTCTCTCAACAGTGACTTGAATCTATCCCAAGCCAAATACAAGTTCTCGTCCGGACTCTGCTTGAAGCTTAATATTTCACTCCTGAGTTTAGCAGTGTTGCCTGAAGGGAAGAATCGGATGAGGAACTTCTTTGCTAAGTCGTCCCAAGAAGTAATGGAATTAGGTGGCTCAGCCTTCAACCACCTCTTTTCCTCTCCCAACAATGAAAATGGGAAGAGTGTGAGTCGTACATAATCAGTTGACACTCCGATAGGGACGAAAGTGTCACTGATCTCCAAGAAGTTATGTAGGTGCTGTTGTGGGTCTTCATGAGTCATCCCAGTGAACTGGCCACTTGAATGTAACAGTTGCACCATGTTCTGTTTAAGCTCAAAGTTCCCTCCGGGCTTCGGCTTGCGGATACTGGAGGGCACATTCGTCGCTGGTAGGATTGCCACTTCATGAACTGGTCGGGCTGCCATTTGGTCAGGTAACAACTCTGCTTGCCCAACTGGTGGATATTGTTGCAACTGCTCTTGTAACCTTTTCAACTTTCACTCTAGAGCTTCCCTCTTGAGCAAAAGTAGTTGGTGTTTAGGTTCCAACAATTGTTCCACCAGCTCTCTAGTCCTTTCCAGCTCTGCAAGGACAACCTATTACCTATAATGTAGCAGAGTATGACAAAGTTTTTCAACACGTAAGGAAATTAAAAATCACACAAAAACAGAAAAATTCTCTAGACTTCGCTAGTCACCGGCAACGGCGATAAAAAATTATTGCGATCCAACGCACGCATAAGCGTGCGCGGTCATACAAGTAATACAATGGCTCTTTTTTTAGCCGGATGCCAAACCCACAGGGACCTGACCAATTCAGCGAATTATCAAGTTCAAGTGTAAAATTAACCTTCCAAGTGTTGATTATAGAAACTTTTGGTATATTCTAATTAATTCTAGGAGTGATCACAAAATACTTGAGAAACAATACAAGAAGCAACTAGAGTTAAGGCCTCATAATCATGCAATGCTACAATTCACAATGGTTCGAGTATGAAAAATTTAGTTGTTGACTCGCATAATTGAAATTCTATGTTATACTTTAGTTGTTGTCTCACATAATTAAAATGCTATGTTCATGGTCATTCGAGCCTCTAAACACAGCAAACTAGCCTCACACCTACATCGTTGAGCGGGGATGTGATATCCTAATTAATGAGCAATTAAATACATGCATGTGGTTTATGGAATTTGCACCCTTGATTATGGACTTTTGTACCTCTAATAATTTAACCAGACTTAGCTTCACCACTACTTCTATGAGCGGTGATTTGAAAATTCTAAGTTAGTGTCTAGCTCATCGCGTTTTATTAACCAAGAAAGGCAAATTAGGTATAATTTCTATCCTAACCGTGAATCCTATCATAAATATAAGAACTTGCTCCCTATATTCTTATGTTCTAGCCTAGGTTTAATCTTTCAAGCTTTTACCTAAGCTTAACACATTCTTTTCATGGTGATCAAGCAAAAAAACATTAATAATAGAGAATGTAAGAAAAAACAACAACTAAAACTCAAACCAAAGAAGAATTCATGCAATTGCAATCATATTACGTAGCCTCAACCCTAGAGGAAGGATTTTAGCCACTCATGTTCGTACAGATACTCAAAAATATAACTCAAGAAAAGCACTTACAAGAATAGTTAAAAGAGAATGCAAAACAATGAACCCTAGGTAGAATTTTCCACTTCTCCCTTCGCTCCCTTATGGTTTCCCAAAGATATTTCATAATAAATGAATTTAGGAGCTAAGTGTTTAATTTATAGTAAGTGGGAAAATTGCAATTTTTGGCCGTGGATAGACTGCCTCCGTGCCACGGATATGGTCACGCAAAGTTTCCTCCGTGACACGGAGCAAACGCACAGCAACACTGGAATTTGCATGTTGTTGGCGTTGGCCTTGCGTCTTGCCTGTCGTGGCACGTTGCTCACCGCGAGGCTGCTTGGCCGTGGGCCTGTGTCGCGGCTTCACTGGAATGGCATGCCTGGCACGTGCATTTTCCTACCATGACACGCTGCTGGACGCGCAGCTCCCTTGTCGTGTCACACTACTCAGCGCGCTGCCCGTGTTGTGTGGCACGCTGTGTGGCTTAGTATGTGCATACCCTAGTGAGACATCGTGCGACTCTTTTGCAATTTGTTTTGAGCTTCCTCCTTAAGCCTTAACTATCATATGTAGTCCCTCCTAAGCATTTTACACCTATAAAACAAAGACTAATCATGTTGGTGAGTTTATGCACATAAATATTAAAAATTGCATGAGAATATAATTACTTAAATTGACAAACTTGACTAAAGTAAATTATGAAATAGAACTTGGGCACGTAATTATGCCCAAGATCATCTAGGCCAATTCTTCACTGTTTCTATCTTTTGAGAGTCCACCTGTACACTCTCGTTTGACACCCCATGGACAAAAAATGCTACTAAGTCCAACCAAAACTCACACTTGCTGAATTTAGCAAATAGTTGGTGATCCTTGAGAGTCTTTAGCACGATCCTCAAATGAGCGGCATGCTCCTCCTCACTCCGAGAGTATATGAGAATGTCATCTATTAAGATAATCATGAACATATCCAAATATGGTTTAAACATCCGGTTCATCAAATCCATAAAAGCTGTAGGAGCATTCATTAGTCCAAAAGACAAAACTATGAACTCATAGTGACCATACCGAGTCCTGAAGCTGCCTTCAAAATGTCACTCTCCCTAACCTTGAGCTGGTAATAGCCGGATCTGAGGTCTATCTTTGAGAACCACTTAGAACCCTGAAGTTGGTCAAACAGGTCATTAATTCTGGGAGGGGATACTTGTTCTTGATTGTGACCTTGTTCAACTGTTGATAGTCAATGCACATATAAAGAGACCTATTCATATTTTGAACAAAAAGAACTGGTGCGCCCCATGGGGACTTGCTAGGTCCGATGAAGCCCTTATCTAAAAGATCTTTCAACTGCTCTTTCAACTCCTTTTGCTGAACTAGCCATTCCGTAAGGAGGAAGAGATATAGGCTGCGAATCGGGAAGAAGGTCAATACAAAAGTCAATCTCCCGCTTGGGAGGGACTCCTGGTAGATCATCTGGGAAAACCTCCAGATACTCAGATACAATAGGGATAGATTGAAGAGTTGTGGTCTCGAACGTAGCATCCTTAACCTAAACTAGATGGTATGTGCTACCCTTAGAAACCATCTTTCTGGTCTTAAGATAGGAAACAAAATGTCCTATAGGCATAACTAAACTACCCTTCCATTCTAGGATTAGCTCACTCGGAAATTGAAACTCTACCGTTCGGGTTCTACAATTCACTGAGGCATAACATGCATGTAACCAATCCATACCAAAGATACTATCGAAATCAATCATGTATAACTCTACTAAATCGGCTGAGGTGACTTTCTGAAGGATTGTGACATGGCAATTTCTGAATACTCATTGAGCTATAATTGAGTCACTGACTGGAGTAGAAGACTGAGAAGGGTTCTGATAGGATTTCGAGACTGACTCCAAAAGTAATAGCAACATAAGGAGTCACAAAAGATAAAGTATCCCCTGAATCCGACAATGCATACACATCAAGATGAAGTATTCGTAACATACCAATGATAACATCTGGAGAGACCTCCTGCTCCTAAAGAGATGAGAGGGCATAAACTCAATTCTTACACTAACTACCACCTGGACTAGTGGATACACCTTACTGAGCTGAGCGTGCGGGTGAAGGTGTTGAACTAGTGGCTGGATCATGGCCTCTACTGTGGCCCTGTCTAGCTAAAGGGTAGTCTTTGAGCAGATGTCTAGGCTTCCCACATAAGAAACATGCACCTGAGCCCGTTAGGAACTCTCCGGGATGCTTCCTACCTCACTTGCTGCAAATTGGCATGCTGGGCTCTCCTGAGTTGCTCCCCTGACCTATGGAGCCTGATGTCCTCCTGCTCTAATCATACCTAGATCTAGAAGGCACACTAGCTGATGATGGTGCTAGGGCTGATGATCTCTGGTGGGACTACTGACTATGTTTCTCTCTGGACCTCTGCTGGGAGAACCCAAAGTTGCCTGTCCTGACCCTCTTGGCCTCTTTCTCCTTTTCCTTCATCTGATCTACCTCTATCTGCTGGGTGTATATAAACAATCGAGAGAAATCTAGATCACTATTCAGTATTGCGGTCCAACACTCCTTGACCAGCGAATCTGCCACTCTATACACAAATTTGTTTATACAAGCTCTCTAATTTGCAACCATTTTCGGTGCATACTTGGACAATGGGGTGAACTCTAAGGCGTACTCTTGGACATACATATGGTTTTGCCTCAAGTTCATGAACTCCGCCGCTTTTTCCTCCCTCAACTCCCTAGGAAAGAATTTATCCAAGAAGGTTGTCATATCATCCTAACTCACAAGAATGGCGCCCACAACTCTACCATCCTTCCACTGACGATACCAAATGTAAGCAACCACCTTCAGCTGGTAGGAGGCTAAATCTACGCTCTCTTTTCCCATCACCCCCATAATTTGGGTGATCTTATGTATATCCTCAAGAAATTTATGCAGGTCCTCATCCATTCTTGACCCAAGAAACTCAGGTGGATTCATCCTAAGAAAGTCCCAAACTCGAGCTGCCGCTGCTTTCCCAATTTGAAGGACATGGGCCACCGCCTGATGGTTGACCTGAGCGGTCAAAGCCTGCTCCAACATCTAGAAAGCCACTCCAAACTCGGCATGAGAGACCTGCTAGGGAAAAGTACCCTGCTGGTGCTGTTAGGGCTTGTTGGTGCCCATCTCCATTGCCATCTTTATGGACATTCCATTTCCATTCCTTCTACCATTTACACAGCATGGAGGCATGATTTTGAAAACGCATATAGCACGAGTTAGAAGGATAGAGATATACTTCAACGCACGACATAGATCATGAAAGAAGGAAACTTTTTTAAAGTATGTTTCTACATCTTTAGTGCACGATGATCCCACGTCTTGCCCACATGGACGAGGTCTATCCTAAGCCTTGCTAGGGCGAAGGATAAGTAAGGTTTGATATCATGGTGTTCCCTTGGGCGGGGAAAGGCTCTCCTAAGAGGTCCCAAAATGTATACCTATGTTGGCGCGTATTTTATGAGATGGAGGAACCTTGGAAACCCTATCCTAATCGGTGTTAGACACTACTCCCAAAATATGTATAATGATTATATACTCGTATTCTGAAAACATAATTGAGTCTGAATATTTTGGGAGTCTTGACTTTAAAATATATATCTATCGACTAATCCTGTTAGCCTTGGATAAATCATGAAACATACTTGACTTGTGTAGGCTTGCCCAAATCATAAAATCATGCATACTTGAAATAGACTTCATAAGGAAATTCATGAGTTCATACATGGGTACTTTGTAAACATTCAAAAATGCTAGATATTTCATACTACTTGAATTTATCATACACTTGACTTTTCATGAACTTGCATAATTAGGCGTAATTTTCTTAAAACTTGAAACCATGAATTTATCATCAAAATAGGTATAAAATCTTCCCATAAATCTAGAAACATACTTTGAAACATAGAGGGGATTTACACATAAATAATTTCTAGAGAATTTCATAAAGTTGGATTAAAATCCCATAAGATCATGAACTTGATTTACAACTTGAATTCATAGAATTGAGGAGAATTTTGAGCATGAGAGTGAAAGAAACTCTCATTCATAGCCTTACATACCTGGGTGAGCTGAATTTATACTTGTCTTCAAAAGCCCAAGAGATTTGGAGAAGAAATTGAAGCATTTAAGCTTGATCTTAAAAGAAGAAATTCTAATCTTGCATGCATGGGAGTTGAATGAATTAGAATAGGTTAAAATCCCATAATACACTTCTTTTAGGTCTTAGAATTACGTATTTTAGGACTCAGGAGCTTAGGAATTATGAAAATACCCTTACTAATTTTGTAGAAAATAATTCACTGCCGGAAGTAACAACTGACACCACGAGTCATACCTCAGTACCACGACTCGTGCTTACCACCCGTCATCACCATTATTTCTCCCTGACTTCTAAAGATTTCCACGAATAAAACCATGACTCATACCATCAAACGATGGGTCGTTGGACCCTTCTGTTACCACTTCTGCAAATTTCTCTTCCCCCTTTCTATGAGTGCAAATCACAACTCATTGTTCCCCACAACGAGTCATACCATGAACCATACCGTCCTACCCTGACATTCCTAAACCAACCAACGACTCCCTACCATGATCCATTGTTTCCCACAACAAGTTGTACAAAGAGCCATACCTTCCAGGATTGACACACAAGAAGCTCGCCATGATACCTAACAATGACTCATTACATGATCCCACGAGTCGTACCTTGACTCATTATTACTAGGGTTCCTTTAGCAGATACTAACCACGACTGATCCTACGTCTGGTACGATGAGTCTTCCTGTGAAAAAATTTCCCCCTTTTTCTTCCAATAACATTTTAAATCTCCAGCCTAGTCCAGGAGCTTTCGAGGTATTACATATGAAGAAATAGAATTTTCCTAAAAACACCTCATAGCCTCCCTCTCTTAAGTGTGACACGCTTTATACCCATGAAAAGGACTCTACTTTACGCGGCTTTCAGACATCCTAGGAAACTCTAAACCTGATGCTCTGATACCAAGTTTGTCATGACCCAAGTCTACACCCTGGACGTGACACGGTACGTAGGATCACAAGATATTTTAGGCAAACCCATGGTATGGCATAATTCAATAATAACTGAACTACTGCAAAAGACTATTAAGCGGAAGTTCATTAAAATAATAACCAAATACGAAATAAATAAAAAGCACATGATAAATTACTGATATTTGCTCAAACACTAAGACTCAAACTTAAACTAACATATGTTGTCTGAAAGCCTTCTAAAAGAACTGATGAGTTGCTGGGATAGACCCCCAACTAGCTCTAATGTCTGAAGCTAAAACTAAAACTAATAAGTGATGAAAATGAAAACTCTGGCCCTTGAAAGATATGGACTCACCAAAGGAACTCTGCTGTAATAAGCCTAAAATGATAAGCTAACGCCACTGTTGAACCTGAGAACTTGAGCCTATATCATGAAATAATATAGCTTGGAAAACATGCGTCAGTACTTTGAATATACTGTGTATGCGAGGTCATGAAATTTTAGAACATAATCATGTTGAAAGAATATGATAAATAAATATGCTGAAATATATAAAATGACCCAGAATGAAATTATACATGCTGCTAATAAACTTAAATCTGAGAGTACTGAAAACTGGTAAAACTTATATAAAGGTCGTAATCATATTCTAAGATCTGAGGCTAAACAATATTGTGGGAGAGACTCTTAACCGACATATAACCTCATGAGCTAAACATGGAGTTCGATGTATACACCCTATCTAAAAGAGCCCACTATACCTTGCCAGGGTATAGTGGCTGAGCTATGTGATCACTGTCTGGGGCTCATTCGGGCTAATAACCTACAGTGGCACGTATTTTTAGGAACCTGGATATACTGAACCCTAGCCTGCTTAATGCTAAATACTACTCCTTAGTGGAAATCTAGTTATATCTAACTGGACTGATTAGGTCAAGATCGATATCCTAAGGTTATGACAGAATAACTTATCTGAAAGTGTCCTAAGAGCCTAAGGGACCTGATAAATGAAGATACTGAATTTAAATATAGACTAATAAAAGTGCCAAACTGATCAGCTGACAATTCTAAAGAATAATGAGTGTACATATAATCTAAAAATACAAAATTTAACTTAAAACATTCATACTAAAACTCATATAGTATTCAACCCAACATCATGCTAACATGAGGGCTAGAAATGAATATGTATAAATGAAGTCAAATCATGAATTTCACCTAGTATTAATTAGGGGAACTGGGAGAAGTAATAAAATACAAGGAAAATCAGGATCTATTTGGAACCCTAACTCATGATTTCTATAGGCATGAATCGATAAAAGATTTTGAAAATACTTGGGCACAAGGGTGAGAGGAATACCCTTTCCGAAACCCTTTATACTTATAAAAGAATTTCTTTGAGGAAACTCCTAAAAATCTGGAGAAGAAGCAGAACCCTAACTCTTGCTCGGTGAAGAATTGTTTGAGTCTGTAGGTATTGTTCCTGTAGGTTTTGGAGAGAATGAGAGGAGAATGTTGATTATTCCCCTTAATTCCCCTCTAATCGTACCCAAATACGACGTAGTTTATGAGTTCGGAGCTTAGAATTTTACAAAAATGTCCCGGGGTAACCATTTCAAAATCTAACTGTCCAGATCCAACGAGCCTCACAATGAGTCATTGGTTGTGATGACAACTCGTTGGTGCCATTCATTGTTTTTGGACTGGAAATTTCCCTTCTCTAGATTCTCACAACGGATGACATGATGACTTGTTGGTTTGTACAATGGGTCATTGTTATTACTCGTCATTACTAGGGAAGTTTTAAATTAGTTTCTGGACTTGGAGAATGGACGGGAACAATGACTCGTCAGACAGAAGAACGAGTCATTGGTTCCGCTCATTGTCACTGGTAAGGTTTTGAACAAATTCTGGATATCCCCCAATGGACGGACAGAACGACCCACTATCTGAAATAATGGATTGTTGTTTCCAACCATTTTCACTGAGGAATGTTTGGCATTTTCTAGATATCTTCCAATGGATTCATGGGACGAGTCTTTACATCAAACAACAACTTGTTACCTAGCTCATCATTTGAAAGATTGATTTAATAGGTTTTCTAGATTGGGTTACAACGAGCGACAGGACGACTTGTTACTACTAATAATGGGTCATTATGCCACTTGTTAAATCTGAGCGAGGAACCCCCCGGAAAATTAACGACCGACTTAATGGGTCATTGTCTCTGATAACGGCTTATTTGACGAGTCATTTTGAGAAAAATTTACCGGTTTCTTCTGGTTTATCCTTTTACATGTATGTCGTTTACCCTAAGGAATTTTGAGAGTGTTATAACATCTCCACCTTGGGAATAGTCATCTTTTACTGAAGGCTAAGTAAGCTGAAAGATTGGGGAAAGAGTTCTAATCCCGAACTGAAGACTAATAATTGATTACTGAAGGAGTGACTAACTCTAAATTGAGATAGACATATTAACTGCAACTAGATTGCACTATAAAACATGAATAGAGCTGATGGGTGTGGAACTAAATAGAGTACTGAGGAGGAATCTAGTACCTGATGTTGAAGCTGAACTAGAAGGGAATAGGTGAGGGTATTTAGCAATCATATTTACTTATGCTTCCGATGAAAGTTAGAAATTTTCAATACCCAACATTCTCTATAACCACAACAATTTATGAGGCATCTTTCTCCACAATAGTACTACAACCCTTAGAATTTCATGAAAAACCACTACAGCCCTTTCAACACTTTTCTCCATTCCCACAACTCAAAAATCAACCATAACATCAATACAGCAATAATAAATCACTATCATACTAAATCTATGGGTTTAAAGTCATGGAAGACCCAATTGTCAAATTCAAGATTGTTGCCTAACAATGCTGAACATGGGTCTAGTTTTGGATGAAAAGGGAATGGGTGAGCATGATTTCAAGAAAGATAATACTAAAGCAAAATAGAAATTTACTTACTTGAAGTGGAGAATCTTGCTTCACCAAGCTTTGGAGAAGACAACAATGGGGAATTTGGGAAGAGGGAGTTACAGCCTCTCTAGAGAGAGAAGGACCCAAGCGTTTCTTTTTATTTTTAGAGAGAGCAAATGAGAGAAATAAAAATCATGGGTGGGGGATAGGGTTTTAAATAAATTTAGGGTCTTGCATCCGGTTGACCCTTGTACCCAAAAAAAATTTTCACCCATATAGCCCTTGACACGACGCGCCACCTAGTACGCCCAATATTTGGAAAAAAAATTTCGAACTTCTGGGACCTGGCGCCGCATGTCAGTCACTTCGCCATACAGTCCAAAAAATTTTAGATGTTTGACACCTGGCACGTTGTCCCAGGAAATACGCCAACCTGAAAAAAAAGATTTTCTGATGTTTTCAACCTGGCGTGCCATGCCAGGAAGTACATCCCATACTTAACATTTTTTTCAGCTTTCTTTTTAACATTCATCCTCATCTACTTCCTTTCTTGTCTCTGCAAAAACAAAAATGCATCAGAAAGATGGGTCTGTCCCATCAAGTGCGTCAATTATAGTCGTGGAACGACATTCAAGGGTTGCCTTCCATGCAACACCTGATTTAATGTTGCACCCCAGTGCACATGCAAGTGTACGCGGTCGCACAAGTAATACAATGAGTCTTGAAGAGCCAAATGTCGAATCGACAGGGACTAGTCCATTTAGAGAATATTCAAGTTCAAGTGTTAAATTAAATTTCACAAGTGCTAATTTCAAAGATTTGGATTTTTGTTTCTAAATCTGATCACAAAGTAATTGGAAAAACAGTAATAAGAAGCATCCAGCGTTAAAGCCTAACAATCATACAATGCTACATTCAACTCGGTTCAAGTATATGACTTCGTTCATTGTCTCACAAAGTTAAAGCAATGTTCATGGTATTTCGAGCCTCTAAACACAACAAATTAGTCTCTACATTATTGAGAGGGGATGTGACGTCCTAATTAGTGAGCAATTAACTATGTGGAGTGGGTTACGGGGTTCCACCCTTTGTTATGGACTTTCATACCTCAAACCATTTAACCTAACTTGGTTTCACAACTACTTCTAGGAGCAGTGATGTGACAATTTCAAGTTAGTGTCTAGCTATCTTCCCATTTTATAACCAAGCGAAGTGACTTAGGTATATTTCTATCCTAATTGCAAATCAAGTATTGAAGACTTTGAACTCACTTCTCGAATTCCTAGTTCTAACCTAGGTTTCTCTCTTTCGAGTTGTGCCTAAGATTAATAGTTGCATTTTAATGGTGATCAAGCATTAAAATTATAATAAATCAAGAATTCAAGAACTAACAATAAATAAAACTTGAACCAAAGTGGAATTTACACAATTGCATTCATATCTTGTGGCCTCAACCCTAAAAGAAGGTTTTTAGCCACTCACATTCATACAAAGATTCAAAATAATGTTTTAATTATATTAATTATAAGAATGGTAATGAAGAAATGAAGAAATGAAAAAAAAGAGAACCTTAGGTGAGTTTTCACCTCTCTCCCTTCGGTCCTCTGTGATTTCCCTAAATAAATACGTGATATAATAAATATTAACCCAAGTGTTGAATTTATACTAATGGGAAAATGTCAAAAATTAGCCTTGGTGGAACTGCCTCTATGACACATTGCAATCGCAGCAATATGTTGGCGTGACACAAAGTTGTCGTGTAGGCCTTCTTGACGTCGAGCGTTGACATGGTATGGCAAAGGGCTGGTGTGCTCTGCCTGGCATGGCACGGCACTGGTCACACAGGTGGCATAGTGTGGCACACTGCCATCGTTCACAGTTTCTACTTGACATGGTTCTCTCATGCCCACTCCTTGCCGTGACATGGCACCCAGTGTGCCATTCCCTTGCTATGGCATGCTGCCTAGCATGCAACCCTGCCAACATGGCACGCTGTCTAGCGCGGGTAACCTTCTTCTCTTGCAACATCATTTTTTCCTTCTTGGCATTCACTCCATGCTTTCCTCATATGTATTGAACATCAAATTTATCCCCTCCTTAGTATATTTCACCTACACAAACAGGATAATCATGTCAGTTAGTTCCGGCACACAAATATACAAGATTACATGAGAATTTTATTAATTAAATTGACAAACATGACTTAAAATGAGTTATAAAATAGCACTTGGACATGTAAATATGCTCAATATCACTATCCCACACTAAAAGCCTTGTTCGTCCTCGAACAACTCCGTTACATCTCATGCGCATGAAGGACTCACACATAACCAATTGACGCAAGACACTTGGTTTAACGCTACCATGATTGATTTAGAAGGCAAGTTTAAAATAGAGCATGCTATATATAAGTCACAACCTGAACATAGGCCCAGCTTGAGACACGAGACAAGAAACCCCGAGAGGCTCCAAGTCGACCCATGGCATCAACATACATCTAACTCAAACATAATTAAGAGGAAGATCATTACAAATAACATAGAAAAAGTCTAAGCAAAACAAAAAATCTTAATACGTACATGAGTCTAGAGCTGAGTACAACCATGTCCGAAAAAACCTGTAACACTGACGAGTTGATTGGACAAGACCCCAACTAACTCACTAAAATCTAAAAACTGAAAATACGACATACAACTGATAAGAAGGGCCCTCGCAAGATGAGGACACACCAAATGAGGCTGAGAAAGCTAATTTCGGGGATATGACTAGCGACGGGACTGAGTCTGGATATCAGATCCTGTATCATGAAACGCTACAACATAAAGTATGCGGTTTGTAAATGGAATGTACTAAGTATGCATGGTAAGTAAAATTTCTAAGTAAGTAAAATTATTAAACATGCATAATATAAAACATAATCAAGATAAGATTCTGAGAGTAGGACTTGCATTATATTTTCTGAAATCATGATCTGAACATAACTGAACATCATAACTAAATCGAATGACCTAAAGTTGAAAACTGATAATCATAAGTAAAACTGAACATTAGGTCAAACCTACTGAAAACATAATATCATGAATGATGTACATGCATAACTGAAATCATGAGGAACAATGGGATACTCGTCATATAACCGAAGTTACCACGATTGAGCCTACGTTACCCTACTATCACACTTACATAGGCAGTATCCAAAGCCTCTCTAGGGCTAAGGGCACTACCATGATATCGATATCTAGCTTAAGGTCCCTTGGGGCAAGGGAAAGCTCCAAAGGAGGTCCCAAATAATCTGATCATACCTACGTTGGCGCGTAGTTCTGAGGCATAAGGTTGACTGACCCTTCGCCTACTCAGTGCTAGACACTACTCCAAAAAAACATGCATATGCTCTCCATTATTTTTCAACGAAGCTGACCATCATCTAGTGACAAAGCTGAATAATAACATACAGGCATAATCTAAAATCATAACATGAGGAGCCTTGGCTCAAACCATATCACAAGCTGAAAATAATGGGAGTCTTGACTCCAAAACAATATGGTAAGCTAATTCATGAAATCATAAAACATACATGATCTTGAGGGCTTGCCCAATACTTAAACATACTTGAAATCAACTTGATTCACTTTGAAAACATGAATATGAAAATGGGTATTTTGAAATCATACTTTCTTCATGAACATCACATTATACTTAAGCATATATCTCATAGATCTCAACTTTCATGAACCATCTTGGATGAGCATCACAGTTTAGAAAATATTAAAACATTATTTATAATTTAAAACATTGTAAAATCTTCCCATTAATCATAATTCATCATTGAAAACATTCTTAGATCATACCCATGATTAATAATATAGGATTTCATGCATTGGGTAAAAACCCCATGGAATCATCACTTAGAACAACATGAATTGAGAGCGAATTGGGCATGGTGTGGACAATTGCACCCATTCATAGCCTTATATACCTGAAGGGATCTGATTTTATCACTTCCTTGATTGCCAAAAGAAAATGAGGAAGAACCTTGAAGAACTAGGCTTTGATCACCTTTCAAACTTCTTAACTTGCATGCATGAATTAGGATAAACTTAGAATGACTTAATCCTCCTTAAAACACTCCATTCTAACCTTAAAATAATATTTTTTAGGACTTAGGAAGATAGGAATTATGGAAAATCCCTTAATAAACTCGTAGGGGAAAACAGCTTGCCAGTCCCAACGAGATACTGGAGGGGTCGTCGTCAGTTGCCACGACTCGTGGACTGGATTCATCATGAACACTACTAAAAACTCTCCTGGGGATCACCACGAGGGACACCACGAATTGTGGTATACCCAATGACTCATGGTGACCAGTCATTAGGTGCTTTGATGGGTCAGCCTCTTCCCAGGAGTCACTTAACGACTTGTGGGGTTCCTGACCAGTCACTGGACGACTCATCCTGTGACCTGGTGCATAAATTCCTATTTTCTCTGTTTCAACTCTTAGGTTTAATCTTATGGCTTTCGAGGTATAACAATATCTCCGTCTTGAGAACATTTATCCTCGAATGTTGAAAATCATACAGAAAAGCAGAAAAATGCAATCATCATACTCAAATACTAAACATATGTGCTGAAAACTAATGGAGAGACTGACTCCTATTTGAACTACACAGCTGAATTGAATTCCCAAACCACATATAGATCCATTTATATGAAAGAAACTGACGTACATGAGCTGAACATGAAACTAAATAGAGTATTAAGGAGGAAACTGATACCTCAAGCTGAAACTGAGACGGAAGGAAATAGATATGGATATTTAACCATCGTATCTGCTTTGGGTTCCCACATAAATCCCTCAACATGTTGATTCCTCCATAAGACTCTGAGTGAAGCTATTTCTTTGTTCCTTAGCTTACGCACCTGTCGATTTAATATCTCCACTAGAACCTCTTCATAACTAAGGTTTTCATTCATGCCGACACTGTCCACTAGAACAACTAGATTTGGATCACCTAAACACTTTTTAAAGAGCGATACATGGAAAACTAGATGAACTAAAACTAATTTTGAGGGAAACTCCAACTCATATGCTACCTTGCCAACCCGCTTCACAATTCGGTAAGAGCCAACATAACGGGACTGAGTTTCCCTTTCTTTCCAAACCTCATCACACCTTTCATGGGAGACACCCTTAGAAACACCCAATCATCAACTTCAAACTCAAGTTCTCTCCTCCTCACATCCACATAGGACTTTTGGTGACTCTGAGCTATTTTCAACCTATCACTTATAAGCTAAACCTTCTCTATAGCTTCATGGACTTAATCTTGACCTATCATCATAGTTTTAATGACTTCAGACCAACTAATAGGCGATCTACACCTCTGCCCATAGAGAGCCTCAAACGGAGCCATCTGAATGTTGGAATAATAGTTGTTGTTATATGAAAACTCAATGAGAGGCAAATGATCATGCCAACTACCCTTTAATTCAATCACACACACTCTTAACATGTCCTCGAGATTCTGAATAGTCTGCTCCACCTGACTATTTGTTTGTGCGTGAAATGCTACGCTAAGCTTGGTCTATGTACCAAGTCCCTTTTAAAACGATCTCCTAAATTGGGAGGTAAACTGAGTACCTCCATCTGATATAATGGACAATGGTACCCCATGCAATCGAACTTGCTTCCGAATGTACAACTTAGCATAATCTTCCACTGAATGGATATTTTTGACCGGTAGAAAATGAGCTGCTTTGGTCAACCTATCGACAACCACCAAAATAGAGTCATACTGTCGACGAGTATTAGGCAACCCTATGATGAAGTCCATATTGATATCCTCTCACTTCCAAATAGGAATACTGATGTCCTGAAGTACACCTCCTAGTCTTTGTTGGTTAACCTTCACTTGCTGACAATTCGGACACTTACCCACAAATTCTGCAATGTCCTTCTTCATGCCATTCCACCAATAGACTTTTCGTAGGTTACAGTACATCTTGGTGGCACCTGGATGTATGGAGTATCTAGAACCATGAGTCTCATGCAACATCCAATCTCTTAGATCATCAACATCAAGAATACACAAATGACTCTGGTAACGAAGCACACAATCCACCCTTTGGAGAAAACCTCTACCTTTTGATTCTAAACCGCTTCCTTTAACTTTACAAAAATAGGATCCTCGTCTTATCTTTCTTTTACATTAGTAACCAAGGACGATTCTGACCTTTTCTGCACAATAACACCACCATCGGTCGAGTCAACCAGATGAACTACCAATCGTGCAAGCCGATGCATATCTTTCACTAGCTCCTTCTCTCTTCACCTACATGGGACACACTCTCCATAGAAAGCCTACTAAGAGCATCTTGTACCATAGTAGCCTTGCCCCAATGGTAAAGGACACTCATATCATAATCCTTGAGTAACTCCAACCACCTTCTTTGACGTAGATTTAAATCCTTCTGGGCGAACACATACTATAGGCACTTGTGGTCTGTCAACACATCTACATGGACCCCGTACAAATAGTGTCTCTATATCATCAAGGAAAATACCATCTTCGCCAATTCGAGATCATAAGTCAGGTAATTCTATTCATGAACCTTCATCTGCCTAGAAGGATATGTTATAACCTTACCTGCTGCATCAATACACAATCAAGGATGATCCTCAAAGCATCACAATATACCACAAACCCATTGATACCCTCGGGTAGGGTTAACATCGGTGTTGAGTCAAGTTTTCAACTCTTGGAAGCTTTTCTCACAAGCCTACGACCATTGGAACTTCACCTTCTTCTGGGTCAATTTGGTCAACGGTGCCCGCAATAGATGAAAACCCCTCAAAAAATCTCCGATACTAACTAGCTAAACCCAAGAAACTCCTAATATTCAAAGGGTTCATCGGTTTTGGCCAATTCTTCACTGCTTTTATGTTTTGAGAGTTTACCTTTACACCCTCATTTGACACTAAATGACCCAAAAATGCCGCCAAGTTCAATCAAAACTCATATTTACTTAATTTAGCATACAACTAATGATCCTTCAAGGTCTATAGCACCACCCTCAAATGAGCGGCATGATCTTCCTCACTCTAAGAGTATATTTGGATATCATCTGTGAACACAATCATGAACATGTCTATATATGGCTTGAACATCCTGTTCATCAAATCCATAAAAGATGCAAAAGCATTTGTTAGTCCAAAAGACATTACTGCAAACTCATAGTCACCATACCGAGTCCTGAAGGCTGTCTTCGGAATATCGCTCTCCCAAAGTCTAAGCTCATGCTATCCGGATCTGAGGTCTTTCTTTGAAAAGCACTTAGCACCTTGAAACTAGTTAAACAAATAATCAATCCTAGGAAGAGGATACTTGTTCTTGATGGTGACCTTGTTCAATTGCCGATAATCAATACACATATGAAGAGAACCATCTTTCTTTCGGACAAAGAGTACTGGTGCACCCCACGAGGATTTGCTAGGTCTGATGAAACCCTTGTCTAAAAGGTCTTTCAACTGCTTATTCAACTCCTTTAGCTCGGATAGAGCCATTCTGTAAGGAGGAATAGATATAGGTTGCATATCGAGAAGAAGGTCAGTACTAAAATCAATCTCCCGCTCAGGAGGAATTCCCGGTAGATCATCTGGGAAGACTTTTAGATACTCACATACTACTGGAACTGACTGGTTAGTCGAGGTCTCACATGTAGCATCCTTAACCCTAACTAGATGGTACATTCAACCCTTTGAGATCATCTTTCTGGCCTTAAGGAAGGAAACGAAACGACCTACAGGCACAGCTGAACTATCCTTCCACTCTAAGACTAGATCACCCAGAAATCTAAATTCTACTACACGGGCTCTACAAGTCACTGAGGCATAACATGCAAATAGCCAATCCATTTCGAGGATAACATAGAAATCGGTCATGGATAACTCTACTAAATCTACTGAGTTGACATTCTGAAGGACTGTGACATGGAAATTTCTATACATCCGTCTAGATATAATTGAATCACCAACTAGAGTAAAGATTGAGAAGGGTTCTGATAAGATTTCGGGACTAACTCAGAAACTACTAGCGACATAGGGCATCACAAAAGACAAAGTAGCCCCTGGATCTAACAATGCATATACATCAAGATGGAATACTTGTAACATACTAGTGACTACGTCTAGGGAGACCTCCTGCCCCTGGCTGGATGCTAGGGCATAAAATTTGTTTTTGGCATTGTTCACCACCTGTGCTAGTAAATGCCCCCTGCTGAGCTGGGCGTACTAGTGGAGCTGCTGAACTTGAAGCTGGCCCTAAGCCCCTATCATGACCCTGTATATCTTTTGGACAGTCCCTAAGCATGTGTTTGGGCATCCCGCACCCGAAACAAGCACCTATACCCGCCAAACACTGGCTTGTGTGTCTCCGGCCATATATGCTACACTTTGGAGGGCTAGTCTCTGCGGGTCTACAACTCTGATCTCTCAAGCCTGATGCTTGTCCTATCTGATCGTGCTTGGAACTATATTGCACACTCATAGCCGAAGGCGCTGGGGATGAAGATCTCTAGTGGGACTGCTGATGGTGCCCACTAGGCCTCTGTTGTGAGAATCCGATGTTGTCAGTCCTGGCCCTCTTGGCCTCTCTCTCCCGCTCACTCCCTCCACTGCCTCCATCTACTGGGTGTATAGGACTATCCGTGAAAAGTCAATATCCTAAAGAAGCATCACGATTTGGAAATCCCTGACTAAGTAGTCTGCTATCCCGTGTACAAACCTACACATCCGTGCTCTCTGATCCACCACCATCTCAAGCCCATACTTGGACAGACAAATGAACTCCAAGGCATACTCCTGAACTTTCATATTTCCTTGCTTAAGATTCACAAACTCGACCTCTTTCAGCTCCCTCATCACACGAGGGAAGAACTGATCTAAAAGAGCATCATGGAACTCATCCCAACTGATAGGGCTTGCTCCAATTGCCCTACTATCCTTCCATTAATTGAAACAAATATGTGTAACCCCTTTCAATTGATAAGAGGCTAAGTCGCTGCACTCCTCTCAAATCACCCCCATAATCTGGGTGATCTTGAAAATCTCCTCAATGAACTCATGTGGATCCTCGTCCACCTTCGACCCAAGGAACTCGAGAGGGTTCATCCTCAAAAAGTCTCTAACTCTTGTTGCTGACGTATTCTCATTCATAAGGACATGTGTTATTGCCTGTTGAGTGACCTGGGTGGTTAAGGCCTAGGCTAGCATCTGAATAGCTTCCTAAACTCCGCGTGGGAAACTATCTAGGGTGTATGCTTCTCATTGACTGGTGGGACTTGCTGGTGCCCATCTCTATTGCCATTCTCATGGCCATTTTCGTTTCCATTTCTCCTATTATTAACTGTGCGGGGAGGCATGATTCTTCAAATGTGTATAGCATAAGTTAGAAGGATGGAGAGACATTTCACCGCACGACTTAGATCATGAAAGAAGGGAACATTTCCTAAATGTCTCGTAGCCTCTTCGTGATAAGTGTGGCGTGCTTTACACCCATGAAAAAGACTCTACTTAATGCGGCTTCCTGAAACTCGAATACACTTAAAAATCTAATGCTCTGATACCAAGTTTGTCACACCCGAACATAGGCTTGGCTCAAAACACGGGACAAGAAACCTTGAGAGGCTCCAAGTTGACCCATGGAATGAACATACATCTAACTCTAACATAACTAAGTGAAAGATCATCACAAATAACATAGCGTAAGTCTAAGAAAAACATAACATCTTAATACGTACATGATCTAGAGCTGAGTACAACCATGTCTGAAAAAGCCTCTAACACTGACGAGTTGATGGGATAAGATCCCAACTAACTCACTAAAATCTAAAAACCAAAAATATGACATACAACTGATAAGAAGGTCCCTCGCAAGATGAGGACACACCAATTGAGGTAGAGGAAAGCTAACTCTGGGGATATGACTAGAGACGGGACTGAGTCTAGATATCAGATACTGTATCATGAAATGATACAACATAGAGTATGCGGTCAGTATGTGGAATGTACTGAGTATGCAATGTAAGTAAAACCTCTAAGTGAGTAAAATTATTAAAAATGCATAATATAAAACATAATCAAGATAAGATTCTGAGAGTAGGGTTTGCATGTTATTTCCTAAAATCATGATCTGAACATCACAATTGAATCGAATGACACAAAGTTGAAAACTGATAATCATAAGTAAAACTGATCATTGGGTCAAACCTGCTTAAAACATAATATGATGACTGATGTACATGTATAACTGAAATCATGAGAAATAATGGGAGACTCTTCATATAACCGACATTACCACGATAGAGCTTACATGGTCCTAACTATCAGACTCAAATGGGCAGAGTCGTCCAAATCCTTGCTAGGGCTAAGGGTACTACCATGATATCGTTATCAAGCTCAAGGACCCTTGGGGAAACGGAAAGCTCCAAACAAGGTCCCAAATTATCTAATAATACCTACGTTGGCGCGTAGTTATGAGGCGTAGGGTTGATTGACCCTTAGCCTACACGGTGCTAGACACTACTCCAAAAAACATGCACATCCTCTCCCTCATTTTTCAACGAAGTTGACCATAGTGAAAAAGCTTAATAATACCATACATGCATAATCTGAAATCATAACATGAGGTGCCTTGGCTCAAACCATACCACAAGCTGAAAATAATGGGAGTATTGACTCTAAAACCATGTGGTAAGCTAATTCATGAAATCATAAATCATACTTGATCATATGGGCTTTCCCAATACTTAAACATACTTGAAACCAACTTGATTCACTTTGAAAACATGAATATGAACATGGGTTTCGAATCATACTTTCTTCATGAACATCATATCATACTTAAGCATATATTTCATAGATCTCAACTTTCATGAACCTTCATGGATGGGCATCATAATTTAGAAAATTTGAAAACATAATTTATTATTTAAAACATTGTAAAATCTGCCCATTAATCATTATTCATCAATCAAAACATTCTTAGATCATACCATGATTAAAAATTAGGAATTCATGCATTGGGTAAACACCCCATGGAACCATCAATTAGAACATCATGAAATTTGAGAAGGAATTGGGCATGGGGTGCGGACAATTGCACCCATTCATATCCTTACATGCATGAAGGGATCTGATTTTATTACTTCCTTTATCTCCCAAAAAGAATTGAGGAAGAACCTTGAAGAACTAGGCTTTGATCACCTCGCAAACTTCTAAACTTGCATGCATGAATTAGGATAGTCTTAGGATCACTTAACCCTTCTTTAAAAACTCCATTCTGACCTTAAAACAATGTAGTTTAGTCCTTAGGAACATAGTAATTATGAAAAAACCCTTAATAAACTCACAGGGAAAAGCATCTTGTCAATCCCAATGAGGGACTGGACGGGTCATCTTCATTGGCCATGATTTGTGGCCTGGATTCATCATGAACACTTCCAAAAACTCTCCTGAGTGTCATTATGAGGGACACCATGAATCGTGGTGTACCGAACGACTCGTGGTGACCAGTCATTAGGTGCACTTCCCAAAATCCTTGATCCACCAACCTCTCTTGACCACGGATGACTTAATGGGTCGTGGTGCTGACCACGACTCATTGTCACCTCCCCTGGTCACTCTAACCATAAAATTTCAACCAAGTCCCAGCCTCTTCCCACGAGTCACTTAACGACTCATAGGGTTCCTAACAGGTCACTGGACAACTCATCCTGTGACCTGATGCGGAAATTCCTATTTTCTCCGTTTCAACAACCAGGTCTGATCTTAGGGCTTTCAAGGTATAACAATATATAACCAACTAAAATCACATACCACTAAGTTAAGACCTCCTATCCTCAATAATCGACTCTAAAACTTAGCAAACTCATGCAATTTAACCAATCACTAAGTCCGTTGAATTTCTTCTTTCCTAAAACATGTTCCCTTATAACAAGAGATACCTATTTTCACTCACAAGTTTTATAAGTTATAATTAGTATGGGTATATGAATAAAAATAAAACTCACTCTCACAAAGAATTCACGTGCAACATGTAGTGACCAATAAGCTTTCCTTTAGTATTTTACTCCACTAATTTAGGATCATCTAATAGTTAGATCAAGTAGGACTTATCAGGTTGTAATGTAAGCTAAGGTATGGGTAGATATTATTCTGGCCAGTAATAGTGACTATCTTCCTTAAGCACTTTTAATACATTGCAATTCTTTCATTAAGCTCCTTCTCTTCTTTTACTTCACCTTTTATTCTTTTCAACTTTCACTATCCTCTTCATTTTCCCCATTTCATTAAGTGCACTTATATTTAGGGAGTACTTAAGATTTAGACTCTTTTTCATTCTTTTATTCTTTTTACTCCCTACCCACACTTATGCATTTTTCAAAAAAGTGCATCTCTAGTCTTTTCTTCAACCTCCACAATCACTATTTCCCTTCTTTTACAAGATTGTCCCTCCTTTAAATTTTTTTGCATTTTCACGTAAGTTCTTAGGAGTTTTTGATCAAATTCAAGGCTATTGGAAGAAAATGGTTAATCTTATGTTGTAGCCATCAAAGAATAGGCTTAAGGATCAATGATGGTAACTAAGATTGGACATTAAGGTAGGTAAAGCAAAGGATGAAAATTAGGCTCATTCAGATAAATGCCTAGATCATCTCTTACATTTAAAATCCCTCATTTCATTTTGTATACACACCAGAAAAGTTCTAGACACTACAAGATAGCATGAAATATATGATAAACATTATACTTAGTGCACATGCTCAATTCAAGACAGATTAAATAGACTCATAACCTAGCTAATCTCATGAATTCATCATTTAAGCTTAACACATATAGAGTCATATTCAAGATACTTGGTGTCTCAAACAAAGTCATACACTAACTCAACATGCTTTACAATTACCATCACTTGCATCTTACAATCATATGCAGCACCCAACCGCAGCATCAAGCAGTCAATTGGTTAAGGGCTCAAAATAAAAATCCTAATGACTAATTTTCCCTCAAGCAGTCTTTATCCATCCATCATTGGAAAAAGTCCATAACTTTGACTAAAACAACTATTTACCGATAAATAAAAATCTTTATTCTCGGTTCAAAGTACCCCCTTCGAAAAAGAACCCAAAAAAATTAAGGGTGGATGAAATGTGCTCAACTCAAATTTCAAATCACATAACTTTCAAACCAAACACAATATTCACTGCAAATCACATCTCCAAATTTTTGAAATTACCTCTCTCTCCCCAATTAGATTATGCTCTATCCCCAAGGAATGTATTTAAATTTAAAACAAAGGTGAGAGAGACTTTTTGTGGCTTATAGCCCTAACTAGCAGAATGTTTTGTCCATTTTCAATAAATTGGGTCATCGATCCCACACTCATCTTTTTTTCATGCTCCTAGATTTTGCTTCTCAGGGTACTCAGGCTTCCCCTTAATCTGTTCTCAAATCACAAACACAAAAAAAAGTGAAAATCACCCAAATCAAAAACAAAAGAAAAAGAAAATTATACCAATGGTACCCTTGCATTGCCTCCCAAGCAAAGCCTGATTTTACGTCACGGCACGACATGAACCATCCTTTTCAGGATGTCCTCAAACAACTTGTCCCTTTTGAGAACCATCTCCTTTTCTTCTTGTATTTAGAGGGAACAACCTCCATAGTTTCCCTCTTTACCTTCATCACCTCCTTCACAATCACATTCTTCCCAGTATTACCCATACCAGACTTGGGCTTAATTGTCAAGATGTCGTACAGCAGTGGACCCATGGAATCCACCAACCCACACTTGGCATCTATCAAAATCTGATATTGCAAAGATCTCTTAGTGTGTGGGTGGGTTGATCTCCTGATACACTCTGAAGAGCTCCTCCTCATCATTTACCCTTATTTTCAGGGTACCAACTCTTACATCAATTATAGCTCCAACAATAGCCAGAAATGGCCGTCCTAGGATGAGGGGTACCTTGTCATCAACCTTATAATCCAAAATAATGAAATTAGCAGTTATGATAAATTTTTACCTACTTTGATGAGAAGGTCCTCAATAATCCCCTCTGGAGCCACCGTTGACTTATCCGCCAGTTACAACATCACTCTCTGTGATCTTGTCTACTGATGGACCAAGTTTTATCAACTCTGGCTGCACCTCATTTTTATTCTCCTTCTGTGGTGCGTCATCCAACAGCTTGCCACTCCTCAAACTAATATCCATGACCTGTCGGGGGTTTGGATCTGTATCACTGGGTAAACCTCCCTAGGGTCTATTGTGCTGAGCAGCTGCTAATTGACCCATTTGTTTCTCCAAGTTGCTGGTAGCCAATGCTGATTCTTTAAGTCTGAGGCCATCCTTTCCTGATCAGCTTCTATGTGGGTCCGATTGACCATGATCTTCTGCAACATCTCCTCAATGTTGTTAGATCGTCCAATATTATGCCTGGTCTACTGCTGTTGAGGCTGCTAATAACCTTGACTCTACCCCTGATTTCCACCCCAAGAATAGTTGGGGTGATTCTTCCAATTCTTGTTGTAGGTATTCCCATTGTTCTAATTACCTCTCTGCACGTTATCTATAAAGTTAACTAACTCCGGGTTGGCAATGCAGGAGTCTGAGCCATGGCCACTATTACCACATATCTCACACCAGCTAGGAGCTAGTTGAACTGAATTAACCTGTGCCTGTGGCTGTATCATACTTAGTTTGCTGAACTGAGTCATCATTTGGTGCTGGAGTGAAGCTAATTTGGCTGCCAACGCATTGACACTATCAACCTCAATAATCCCAACTGCTCTCTTGCCTGCCCCTCTGGATGATTCTTTGTGCCACTCTGGATTTCCTTAGGCGAACCTATTCAACAGAATGTACAGTTTGCAATAGGTATTCTCAAGTTCTTTCCCACCCAATATGGAGTCTAGTAAGATTTAGTGGAGGGTCTTGACTCTCCACAAAATTGTGGGCTTACACTTCATTAGACTGCTGATGGTGAGGGAAGTCTCTCAAAAATGATTTGAATCTCTCCCAATCCAAGTAGAGATTTTCCTCCGGTCTCTGCTTGAAACTAAGTATCTCGCTTCTAAGCTTTGTAGTCTTGTCGGAGGAAAAGAATCTGATGATGAAATTCCCTTCTAGGTCGTCCCAGGTGGTGATGGAATTTGGTGGCTCAGCTTTCAACCACTTCTTTGCCTCTCCCGAAAGTGAAAATGGGAAGAGGGTAAGTCTGACATAATTAGTTGATACTCCGGTGGGGACGAAAGTGTCACTGATTTCTAGCAAGTTTTGAGGTGTTGTTGTGGGCCTTCATGTCTCATTCCAGTAAATGCCCACACGAGTGACACAACTGCACCATATTCTATTTGAGCTCAAAATTTCCTCCAGGCTCCGATTTGTGTATGCTTGAGGTAACATTTGTCGCGAGCGGGATTACCACTGCAGGAACTTGTCTGGCTGCCATTTTCTCTAGCAACAACTCTTCCTTCTCAACTGGTGGATGTTTTCATTCAAGCACCTCTCTTTATAACAACTACAACTTTTGTTTAGGAACCTCTCTCCGTAACAAATGCAACTGTCATTCAGGCTCCAACAACAGATCCACCAGTTCTCTATTCCTTGCCAGCTTGATGTAAGGACAAATCTATTCCCTAAAATGAAACAAGGTAAAGACTAAGATTTTCCACACTTCTGAAAATTAAAAATACACACAAACTAAAATTTCACTAAAAGTTTACATTCCCCGATAACGGCGCCAAAAACTTGTTATGCTCTAGTACACGCGCAAGCGTACGCGGTCATACAAGTAATACAGTAACTCTTGAAGAGCCGGATGTCGAACACATAGGGACTATTCTATTTAGCTAATATTAAAGTTAAAGTGTTAAATTAAATTTCACAAGTGCTGATTTCAAAGATTTGGATTTTTTTTCTAAATCTAAGGTGATCATAAAATAATTGGAAAAACAATAATAAAAAGCATCCAGGGTTAAGGCCTAACAATCATGCAATGCTACATTCAACTCGGTTCAAGTATATGACCTCATTCGTTGTCTCACAAAGTTAAAAAAATGTTCATGGTCTTTCGAGCCTCTAAACACAACAAATTAGTCTCACAACTACATTATTGAGCGGGGATGTAACATCCTAATTAGTGAGCAATTAACTATGTGGAGTGGGTTATGGGATTTCGCCCTTTGTTATGGACTTTCGTACCTCTAACCATTTAACCTAACTTGGTCTTGCAACTACTTCTACAAGAGGTGATGTGACAATTTCAAGTCGGTGTCCAGCTATCTTCCCATTTTATAATCAAGCGAGGAGATTTAGGTATATTTCTATCCTAATCACAAATCAAGTCATGATGACTTTGAACACACTTTTTGAATTCCTAGTTCTAACCTAGGTTTCTCTCTTTCAAGTTTTGCCTAAGCTTAACAGTTGCATTTTAATGGTGATCAAGCACTAAAATGATAATAAATCAAGAATTCAAGAACTAACAACAAATAAAACTTGAACCAAAGTGGAATTTACACAATTGCATTCATCTCTCGTGGCCTCAACCCTAGAAGAAGGGTTTTAGTCACTCATGTTCATAAAAAGACTCAAAATCAAGTTTGAATTCTAGTAGTTATAGGAATGGTAAAGAAGAAATAAGAAAAATGAACTTGTAATACCCAAAAGCCCTATGATCGGACCTGGGAGTTGAAACGGAGAAAATAAGAATTTCTGCACCAGGTCGTAGGATGAGTCATCCAGTGACCCATCAGGAACCCCATGAGTCATTAAGTGACCCATGGGGAGAGGCTGGGACTCATTGAAAATTTTTTATTTTGGGTGACCACGGATGTGACCACAAGTCGTGGTCAGCATCAAGACTCGTCAGGTCGGCCGTGGCTAAGGGTTGTTGAAGGATGAAGAAATCTAGGAAGTGCACCTAATGGGTCATCACCACGATTCGTCGGGTACACCATGAATCGTGGAGTTCCCTATGGTGACACCACGGTGATGTTTGGCAGTGAGAATGACGGGAGGTGACTATGAGTCGTGTTCACCAGCAACGACCTGTTAAGTCTCTCGTGGTAACCCTAAAAGGAATTTTGGCAGTGCTCATGATGAAGGTTGACCACGAGTCGTGGCCAGTGACGACGACCCATCCAATCCCTCGTTGGGACTAGCAATCTGTTTTTCCTTGCGAGTTTATTAAGGACTTTTCCGTAATTCCTATGTTCCTAAGGCCTAAACTACATCGTTTTAAGTCCAGAATAGAGTGTATTAAGATGGGTTAAGATATTCTATCCTATTCAAAACTCATACATGCAAGTTTAAGGGTTTATAGAGTGATCAAGCATAGTTCATCAAGGTTCTTCCTCAATTCTTCTTTAATTTCCTTTTGATGTTTAAGAAAGATGGTAGAATCAACTTACCCAGGTATGTGATGCTATGAATGAGAGTCCTTTTCACTCTCATGCCCTAAACTCTTTCCAAATTTCTTAAATTCCAATTCTAAAGGTCAAGTTCCATGATCCATGAAGTTTATGTCAATTCTTGCAAAATTCGCTATGATCTATCGATTGGTCAATCTCCTTCATGTATTAAATCATATTTTATGATCTATATGTATATTTTATGACTATTTTGAGTATAAATTGATATATTTGAGTTTAAATCCAATTATGCCCAATTATGTATGTTTTTATGAAAAGTCAAGTTATGATTTCGGTATGATCAAGATCTAAACTAGCCCAGTTATGATCTATGCTTTATGATATAATTTCTCTCAAGTACTTATCATGGATTTATGATATATCAAGTATGTGCATGTTTTTCAAGTATTCATGGATTTCATGATTTATGTATTTATGATTATGGCCGACTACGGGCCTTATTTCATGGCTAGCTCACGTATTCCGAGCATGCTTATGATTATGATGATTTAACTAGCCCATAAATCTCATATATATTTTTCCTATTATCCTATGAGCACTATATATATTTTGGGAGTTGTATTTAATATCGAGTAGACCCGGGGTCCAAGCATACCCCGAGTCTCAAAACTACGCGCCAGCATAGCCATGATCGGCTCAAGTTAAGTTTAATAAAGTTTTTCTCTTATGATTATGAATATGATTGATATACAAATGTTTTAAAATCCTTTAGCCCTTATGTTTGCATTATGATATTTACGTTATGATCATGTTTCCCTACTCTTATGAACTCTTATGTATTGTTACTATCCATTTTACTTACCTTGCATACTCGGGACATTTCAAGTACTGATCGCATATGTAATACTGTATCGGCTTATGATATAAGCTCCGACATCCAGGCTTAGTCCCACTGATAGTCAAATTCCCGGAGTTAGCTTTCCCGAGCATCAGTTGGTGAGTCCTCATCTTTCGAGGCCCCTTTCTTATCAGTTGTATTACGTTTTTTCAGTTTTCATATTTCTAGTGAGTTAGTTAGGGTCCTACCACATCCAATCATTAGTGTTAGAGGATGTTTCGGACATGGTTGTATTTCGCTTTAGACTGGTGCATGTAATCAGATGTTATGTTTTCTTAGACTTCTGCTATGCTATTTATGATGATTTTTTTCTTTAATATGATTGAGTTAGATGTATGTTAATGCCATGGGTCGACTTAGAGCCTCTCGAGATTTCTTGTCCTGTGTCTCGATTTGGGCCTATGTTCGAGTTGTGACAAACTTCGTATCATAGGATTAGGTTTTGAAGTGTCCTAGGGTGTCCGAAAGCCGTGTTGAGTAGAGTCTCTTTTATGGGTGTGAAGCACGCCACACTTATGATAAAGAGGCTATGAGAAATTTAGGAAATGTTCCCTTCTTTCATGATCTATATCGTGCGGTGAAATATCTCTCTATCCTTATAACTCATGCCATACGCATTTGTAGAATCATGCCTCCCCGTAGAGTTAACTGGAAGATAAATGGAAATGGAACAGGCCACGAGGGTGGCAGTGGAGGTGGGAATAAGCAGGCCCCACCAGTCCATGAGGAGCATATACCCGAGTCGGTTGCCCACACGAAGTTCAGGGCAGCCATCCAGATGTTAGCCTAGGCCTTGACCGCTCAAGAAAATCCGTAGGAGGTAGTGCATGTCCCTCACAACGGGAATGTGGCAGTGTTGAGAGTTAGATACATTCTGAGGATGAACCCTCCCAAGTTCCTTGGATCGAAGGTAGATGAGTATCCACATGAGTTCATTGAGGAGATTTTGAAGATCACCCAAATTACGAGGGTGACTAGGGAGGAGTGCGCCGATCTAGCCTCATATCAGTTGCGCGCATCTGGTTCAAGTAGTGGAAAGATAATCGAACGGTTGGAATGGGTCCTATTGGTTGGGAGGAGTTTCATTCTGTATTTCTGGAGCGGTTCTTCCCTTGTGATATGAGGGAGATTAAAGCAGAAGAGTTCGTGAACCTAAAGCAGGGTAACATGATAGTCCAAGAGTATGTTTTGGATTTCACTTGTTTGTCTATGTATGCCTCATAGCTAGTGGCTGATCAGAGAGCTCGGGTGAGCAAGTTTACGCATGGAGTGGCGGACTACCTGGACAAGGATTGTAGGAACGCCATGCTTCATCAGGATATTGGTTTTCCCCAATTAGTTTTGCACGCCCAGCAGATGGAGGCGGTGCATCTAAGGGAGAACGAGGCAAAGAGGGACAAGATGGATATTGTTCGGTTCACTCAACAGAGATCCAGTGGTGGTCACTGCCCTCAGTTTTAGCAAAGGTCATTAGCCCAAGCACCATCATCAGCTAGTGTCCTGTCCTGACCTATACATGATCATAGGGGTAGAGTGTTAGGCTCAAGGGGCCAGGGGAGCATTTCAGGAGATTACACATTTCCAGGCTGTGCAAAGTGTGGCAAGAACCACCCAGGGAAGTGTTTGTTTGGCTCAAATGCTTATTTCTAGTGTGGCAAACATGGACACAGGCTTCAGGATTATCCTTCAGCAGCTCTGGCAGCAAATCCAATCCAACAGTGTGCTTCTACTAGTTCAGCTGCCGGTGAGCATCAGGACAGGTTCTAAGCTCTTGCACCTCGATAGGAGAAAGAGACTTCACCAAATATGGTCACTGGTACATTACGAGTATTTCACATTGATGTTTATGCATTTTAAGATCCAGGGGCTACTTTATCTTTTGTGACGCCCTATGTTTCTAGTAGTTTCAGAGTCACTCCTGAGATCGTATCAGAACCCTTCTCAGTTTCTACTCTTGTCGGTGATTCAATTATAGCTAGACGGGTGTACTGAAATTGCTCTATCACAGTCCTTTAGAAAGTCACCTCGGTAGATTTAGTAGATCTAGCTATCACGGATTTTGATGTTATCTTTAGCATGGATTGGCTACATGCATGTTATGCTTCAATAAATTGTAGAACCCATGCGGTTGAGTTCCGATTTCGAGTGAGCCAGTCTTAGAGTGGAAAGGTAGTTCAGCTATACCTATCAGTTATTTCATTTCCTACCTTAACGCCCGAAATATGATCTCCAAAGGTTGTATGTATCACCTAGTTAGGGTTACAGATGCTACATCCGAGACCCCGACTATTCAATCAGTTCCCATAGTGCGCGAGTATCCAGAAGTATTTCTAGAGGATTTACCGGGAATTCCTCCCAAGAGGGAGATCGATTTTTGTATTGACCTTCTTCTCGATACGTAGCCTATATCTATTCCTCCTTACAAAATAGCCCCAACAGAGTTAAAGGAGTTGAAGGACATTTTAGACAAGGGTTTCATCAGACCGAGAAAATCCCCATGGGGTGCACTGGTTATCTTTGTCCGAAAGAAAGATGGTTTTCTTCGTATGTGTATTGATTACCGGCAATTGAACAAGGTCACCATCAAGAACAGGTATCCTGTCCCCAGGATTGATGATTTGTTTGATCAGCTTCAGGGTGCTAAGTGCTTTTCAAAGATAGACCTCAGGTATGGATACCATCAGCTCACGGTTCGGGAGAGTGACATCCCGAAGACAGCCTTCAGGATACGGTATGGTCATTACGAGTTTGTAGTTATGTATTTTGGACTAATGAATGCTCTTGTAGCTTTTATGGATTTGATGAATAGGGTGTTCAAGCCATACTTGGATATGTTCGTGATTTTGTTTATAGATGATATCCTTATATACTCTTGGAGCGAGGAGGAGCATGCCGCATTTTAGGGTGCTACTATAGATTCTCAAGGATCGCCAATTATATGCTAATTTAGCAAGTGCGAGTTTTTGTTGAATCAGTGGCATTTTTGGGCCATGTGGTGTCAAGTGAGGGTGTAAAGGTGGACTCTAAAAAGATAGAAGCGGTGAAAAATTAGCCTAGACCGGTGAATCCTTCAGATATCATTAGTTTCTTGGGCTTAGCTGGTTATTATTAGAGATTTGTTGAGGGGTTGTCATCTAATACAGTGCCATTGACCAAATTGACCCAAAAGAAAGTGAAGTTCCATTGGTTGGAGGCTTGTGAGAGGAGCTTCCAAAAGTTAAAGACTCGACTCACCTCAGTACTGGTGTTAACCTAACCTGAGGGTACCAATGAGTTTGAGGTACATTGTGATGCTTCGAGGATCGGCCTTGGTTGTGTATTAATGCAGCATGGTAAGGTTATATCATATTCTTCTAGGTAGCTGAAGGCCTATGAAAAGAATTACCCGACTCATGATCTCGAATTGGTGGCGGTAGTCTTTGCCTTAAAGATTTGGAGACACTATTTGTACGGGGTCCATGTAGATGTGTTTACGAACCACAAGAGCCTACAGTATTTGTGTTCCTAGAAGGATCTAAATCTACGCCAAAGGAGGTGGTTGGAGTTACTCAAGGATTATGATATGAATGTCTTTTACCATTCGGGTAAGGCTAATGTGGTGGCAGACGCTCTTAAGTAGGCTCTTTTTGGAGAGTGTATCCCATGTAATTGAGGGGAGGAAGGAGCTGGTAAAAGATGTGCATCGGCTTGCACGGTTGTGATTTTGTTTCGTTAACTCGACTGATGGTGGAGTTATTGTTCTGAATGGATCAGGATCATCCTTGGTGACTGATGTAAAAGCTAGACAAGACGAGGACCCTATTTTGGTAATGTTGAAGGAAGCTGTTCAGAACAGAAGGTAGAGGTCTTCTCCAAAAGGGGAGATGGTGTGATTTGATATCAAGGTCATTTATGTGTTCCAGATGTTGATGATATGAGATATCAGATGTTGCACTAGGCTCATGGTTCTAGAAACTCTATACATCCAGGTGCCACCAAAATGTACCATGACCTATGAGAAGTCTATTGGTGAAATGGCATGAAAAAGGACAATGGATTTTGTGGCTAAGTGCCCAAATTTTCAGGAAGTAAAGGTTGAGCACCAGAGACCATGAGGTGAACTTCAAGACATCAGTATTCTACTTGGAAGTGGGAGGAGATCAATATGGACTTTATTTGGGTGATCGTGAACAGGTTGACCAAAGCAGCTCATTTCCTACCGATCAACATTGCGGATTCAGCGGAGGATTATACTAAGTTATACATTCGGGAGTTGGTTCGGTAACGTGGAGTGCCATTTTCCATCATATCAGATAGAGGTACTTAGTTTACCTCCTAGTTTTGGAGATCATTTCAAAAGGGACTTGGTACTCAAGTCAAGCTTAGTACAACATTTCACCCGCATGTGAACAGTCCGACGGAGCGGACTATTCAGACTCTTGGGGACATATTGAGAGCATGTATGATTGACTTTAAGGGTAATTGGGATGAGCATTTGCCTCTCATTGAGTTTGCATATAAGAACAACTACCATTCCAACATTCAAATGGCTCCGTCTGAGGCTCTCTATGGGCGAAGATGTAGATCGCCTATTGGTTGGTTTGAAGTTGGTGAAGCTGTGATGATAGGTCCAGATTAAGTCCATGAAGCTATGAAAAAAGTTTAGCTTATAAGGGACAACTTGAAAATAGCTCAGAGTCGCCAAAAGTCCTATGTGAATGTGAGAAGGAGAGAAGTTGAGTTTGAAGTCGATGATTGGGTGTTCCTGAAGGTATCTCCCTTTTAGGGAGTGATGAGGTTTGAAAAGAAAGGGAAACTCAGTCCCCGTTATGTTGGCCCTTATTGGATTGTGAAACGGGTTGGAAAGGTAGCATATGAATTGGAGTTGCCCTCAGAATTAGCTTCAGTCCATCTAGTTTTCCATGTATCGCTCTTAAAAAAGTGTTTGGGTGATCAAGCTCTTGTTGTTCCGATAGATAGTGTTGGTGTGAAAGACAACCTTAGTTATGAAGAGGTTTCGGTGGAGATACTGGATCGATAAGTTCGTGAGCTAAGGAACAAAGAAGTAGCTTCAATTAAAATTTTATGGAGGAATCAACATATTAAGGAAGCTACTTGGGAAGCCGAAGTAGAGATACGGGCTAAATACCCATATTTATTCCCTTCTGGTTTGTTTCAGCTTGAGGTATCAGTTTCCTCCTTAATACTCTATTCAGTTTCATCTTCAGCTCTTGTACCTCAGCTTCCTTCATGTAAACGGATGTATGTGTGGTTTGAGAATTCAGTTCAGTCATGTAGTTCAAATAGGAGTCAGTCATTCTGTCAGTTTTCAGCATGTATGTTCAGTATTTGTGTATGATTATTGAATTTCTCTGCTTTTCTGAATGGTTTTCACATTCGAGGATGAATGTTCCCAAGGGGGAGATATTATAACACTCCGAAAGCCCTAAGATCATACCCAGGAGTTGAAACGGAAAAAATAGGAATTGCTAAACTAGGTCGCACGATGAGTCATCTAGTGACCCGTTAGGAACCCCACAAGTCGTTAAGTAACCTGCTGGGAGAGGCTGGGACTTGTTGAAAATATTTGGTTTTGGGTGACCACGGATGTGATTACGAGTCGTGGTCAGCATTATGACTCGTTAAGTCGGCCGTGGCCAAAGGTATTTTAAAGATGAATGAATTTGGGAAGTGCACCTAACGGGTCATTACCACGATTAGTCGGGTACACCATGATTTTTCGGGTACACCACGATTTGTGGTGTCCCACATGGTGACACCCCAGGTGATGTTTAGCAGTGAGAAGGACGGGAGGTGACCACGAGTTGTGGCCACCAGAAACGACCCGTTAAGTCTTTCATGGTGACCCTCAGAGGGATTTTGGCAGTGCTCATGATGAAGGCTGACCACGAATAATGGCCAGTGACGATGACCCATCCAGTCCCTCGTTGGGACCGGCAGTCTGTTTTTTTCTGCGAGTTTATTAAGGGCTTTTCCGTAATTCCTATGTTCCTAAGGCCTAAACAATGTCGTTTTAAGCCCAAAATAAAGTGTGTTTAGATTGGTTAAGTCTTTCTAGCCTATTTACAATAAAGGGCTTAGAGAGTGATCAAGCATAGTTCATCAAGGTTCTTCCTCAATTCTTCTTCAATTTCCTTTGGGTGTTCAAGGAAGAGGATAGAATCAACTTGCCTAGGTATGTGAGACTATGAATGAGAGTCCCCACTTTCATGCCCTAAACTCTTTACAAATTTCTTGAATTCCAATTGTAAAGGTCAAGTTTCATGATCCATGAAGTTTATGTCAATTCTTGCAAAATTCGATACGATTTATCGATGGGTCTATCTCCTTCATGTATTAAATCATATTTTATGACCTATGGGCAGATTTTATGACTATCTTGAGTATAAATTGATATATTTGAGTTTAAATCCAATTATGCCTAACTATGTATGTTTTTCTGAAAAGTCAAGTTATGATTTCACTATGATCTTGATCTAAACTAGCCCAACTATGATCTATGCTTTATGATATGATTTATCTCAAGTACTTATCATGGATTTATGAGATATCAAGTATATGCATGTTGGATGCATGGTTTTCATGATTTATGGATTTATGATTATGGCCAACTCAGGAGCCTTGTTTCATGGCTAGCTTACGTATATCAAGATGCCTTTGATTATGATAATTTAACTAGCCCACGAATCTTAGTTATGTTTTCCCTATTATCCTATGAGCACTATATATATGTTGGGAGTAGTATTTAACACCGAGTAGACCCGGGGTCCAAGCATACCCTGAGTCTCAGAACTACGCGCCAACGTAGCCATGATGGGACCTCCTTTGCGATTGTCTCTTTTGCCCGAATGGGCCTTTCATTAGTGATATCATGCCTCTTTTCATGGTTCTACCCTTGGCAAGGTATGAACACCCTCCCGACTAGGAGTTTACAGGTTGGGCTCCATGTGTGCTCATATGGGATATATCGGTTATAAAAATCTCCCACTATTCCTCATGATTTATGATGGTTATGATTATATACTTTGGCTAAAGTTAAGTGGTTGTAAAGATTTTCTCTAATGATTATGAATATGATTGATTTAAAAATGTTTTAAAAACCTTGAGCCCTTATGTTTATATTATGATATTTACGTTATGATCATGTTCCCCTACTCTTATGAACACTTATGTATTTTAATTATCTGTTTTACTTACCTTGCATACTCGATACATTCCAAGTACTGACCGCATATATTATGTTGTATCGTCTTATGATATAGGCTACAACATCCAGGCTCAGTCCCGCCGATAGTCAGATTCCAAGAGTTAGCTTTCCCTAGCCTCTGTTTGTGAGTCCTCATCTTGCGAGGGCCCTTTCTTATCAGTTGTATTACATCTTTTCAGTTTTCATATTTCTAGTGAGTTAATTGGGGTCTTGTCCCATCAACTCATCAATGTTAGAGGCTTTTTAGGACATGGTTGTATTCAACTTTAGACTGGTGCACGTAAGAAGATGTTATGTTTGTTTAGACTTCCGCTATTCTATTTATGATGACTTTCCGCTTTAATATGATCAAGTTAGATGTATGTTCTTGCCATGGGTCGACTTGGAGCCTCTCGGGGTTTCTTGTTCCATGTCTCGATCTGGGCCTATGTTTAGGTCATGACAGAACCCTTGGTAAGTTTTCACCGTTCTCCCTTCGCACCTATGTGATTTCCCAAAATAAATACGTGATAATAACAAAAATTAACCCAAGTGTTGAATTTATACTAATTGGAAATTGTCAAAAATTGGCCTTGATTAAACTGCCTTCATGCCACACTGGCCATTGCGGCAATATGCTGGAGTGACATGGAGCTGTCACGTATGACTTTTGGACATCAGGCATTTGCATGGTATGGCAAAGGGCTGGTGCACGTCGCCTGGCGTGACACGTTACTGGTTGCTCAGTTGCCACAATGTGGCACGCTACCATCATGCACAGCTGCTTCTTGACATGGTCCTCTCGCGCGCGCACTCATTGCCGTGACACAGTGCTCAGTGCGCCATTCCCTTGCCGTGGCATACTTCCTAGCGCGCAACCCTCCCAGCGTCGCGCGCAGCCTAGCGTGGGGCAGCCTTCTTCTCTTGCAAAATCATTTTTTCCCTCTTGGCATTCACTCCATGCTTTTATCTTGTGTATTGAACATCAAATTTATCCCCTCCTTAGTATATTTCACCTACAAAAATGGGCTAATCACGTTGGTTAGTTTCGACACTCAAACATATAAGATTACATGAGAATTTTATTAATTAAATTGACAAACATGACTTAAACATAGTTATAAAATAGCACTTGGGCATGTAAATATGCCCAAAATCAGTTAGCGCCACGGCATGCCGCATGACTTTTCATTCCTCTTTCAAGGATATTGAAGTCTTCCTTCTATCAAACTCTCCTCCTTAGTAGTGCTTCACCCTTTGGACGTTAACCAGGAATGCTTCTGTCTGACTCCAAGGCCTTTAACTCCACTGCGCCATGTGCAGTCACACACATAATCTCAAAGGGTACCGACCATTGGACCTCAGATTACCCCCAAACAACTTCAACCTTGAGTTATACAACACCATCTGCCTCGACCTAAACTCATGAGGCTTAATATGTTTATCATGCAATCTCTTTGTTCGCTCCTTGTATAACTTGGCATTTTCATATGCATTGAAGCGGAACTCATCAAGCTCATAGAGCTACAACAACCTTTGCTGTCCAGCAGCCTTCATGTCCATATTCAACCTTTAAATGGCCCAGTATGCTTGACGCTCTAGCTCAACCGGCAAATGACACGCTTTCTTGAAGACCAACCTATACGGCAAGGTGCCGATAGGAGTTTTAAAAGCAGTCATGTATGCCCAAAGGGCGTCATCCAGTTTGCTAGACCAGTCTTTCCTCTTTGTGCTCATTTTCTTATCGAGAATTCTTTTGATTTCTCGATTAGAATCCTCCACCTTCCCGCTAGTTTGCAGATGATAAGTTGTGGCTACCTTGTGCTTCACATTATATTTAGCCAACAAGTTATTGAAAAGTCAATTTCAAAAAGGAGTACCTTCATATCTGATGATAGCTCGAGGTGTCCCAAAACGGGTGAAAATATTCTTCTTCAGAAATCTGATTGCCACCTGAGCATCATTGGTGGGCAACAACATTTCCTCTACCCATTTCAACAAGTAGTCCACGCTACAAGGATGTACTTGTTATTGTTCTTTAGGATGAATGGCCCCGTGAAATCAATGCCCCCAGCAATCAAACACTTTTATCTCTATAATTCCCTTTTGAGGCATCTCATGCCGTCTAGATATGTTCCCTATTCTCTGACAGCTATCAGAAGATTTTGCAAATGCATACGCATCCTTGAACAGGGTAGGCAAATAAAATTCAGACTGAAGGACCTTTGCAACAGTCCTATCTCCACTATTATGTCCCCTGTAGGGGGGAGGAATGGAAACTCTCCAAAATCTGGTGCACTTTACCTTCGGGCACACATTATGACCAACTAGTTTGGCCTGACTTTGTACAAGAATGGCTCATCCCAGATGTAGAACCTTCTATCATGAAGGTGCCCCCTATTTCTGTCCGGAGTTGCACCCGGAGGGTATACTACATGATCTTGGGCAGATTTATATGCCCAAGTGATACTCAAACGTATCATTTTCGCCTTGTTTATCGTGCAATGTGTATACATTTTCATGTAATTGGTAATAAAATGAGACTTTATACTAACCAACATGATTAGCATTGTTTTGTAAGAAAATGTGATTTTGAGGAGCTAAAATGCATGTTGGAACAATATCGGAGTTGGACTTGGAATCGAGCACGGAAAAGGCATTGGACTGCACAATATAAAGGGGCTCCGTGATGGAGCCGTGTCACGCTGCCATCGCGGAGGCATTCTTCCTGGATGGTGAAATAATAGTCAAATTCCAGTGGAGCCTCGCGACAGCTCCGTGGCACGGAAGCAAGCCTCCGCGTTGCATGCTGTGCCACGTTGCTGCTATATACCCGGACCCCAAATTTCCAGAGAGGGTCCGCGTCCACGCCGTGTCACGGAGGCAGTGCTCCGCGATGCACTCCGTGACACGTTGCTTGCTATTCCGGGAAAAATTCCCATTAGTATAAATAGAACACTTAAGCTTATTTTTCATAATTCAAACTTGGTCGAGCAAGGACGTGAGTTACAGGCAGTTGAGGGACGAAAAGTTCAGGGTTTTTTCTCTCCTTCTTTCTTCTTTAACTCAATTGTTTGTATGATTAACACTTGTTTTAGGATGATTAATCCACAAATGAGTAGCTAATTCCCTTCCTTGCTGAGGTTATGAACATTTGTGATGAATTTTGATTATTGAATTATATGGTTTTTCATCTTCTTCTTCCATGTTGTTCTATTAATTCTTGTTTCTACTGCATTGGTGTGTGGCCGACATTAATGTACATCTAAAAAGTCCGATTTCACTCGAGAGAGCATGAAATTGGAAAGTTGTGAATTAATAGGGTATTGTTCTTAACTTGATTTGGGAAAATTGAGTTTTGATGTGCTTTCCTGATAGAAATATACTTGAAAGCCATATTAGTCAATTTAGGAACCAGAATTGTACTGCTAGGTCATGAATTGCATTTGATCATAGAAATGTAGACGGATGGTTTATGATTCTTAAGTGAGATTAAATACGAGAGTTTTAATCTCTTGGCTAATGTTCTTGGCTAGCAACTGGAAGAGAAAGATTAACCAATTTATGATTATAATCAAGTTCATTACATGTTCTTAACCTTGGCATGCTCATATCCATAGTTTAAATTCAAAGTAGATAATTGTTAATAGTTTTAGTACATAATTTACAAAACAAAATTTTCAATTGTTGGTTACGTTGTTGTCAGCATATTTAGAAGTGAGATAGAATATAGTATACTTAAGCAAATTTTACTTATCCAGAGTCTCCTTGGATCGTACTTGGCTTACTTAAGCCACTTACTACTTGTTTGACCACGTGCACTTGCGTGTCGGTTTTTAACCCCTACCAAAGCACCGAGCAAGTTTTTGGCGCCGTTGCCGGGGAGACTAGGCAATTGGTGAAATTGTATTAAGTGTAAATTTACTGTATTTTTATTTTATTTTCTTAAGTGTTGACAACTTGGTCTTAGCCTGTATTTTGCAGACGTAATTTCTGTGAACACTGGCAAGAGACAAAGAGCTGGTGGAATCTTATATAGAGCCTGAACGTATATTTCATAGTAAACGCAGAGAAGCTCTACAAAAGAAGCTGCAGTTGCTCAGACTGACTATTATGGAGCAACAAAATCCACCGGTTGTGAGGGCAGTGTTAGTGCCCGAAGAAGCAGCAGCAAGGCCGGTTCGCGAGGTGGCAATCCCACATGCCAACAATGTAACATCCAGTATCCGCAAACCAGAGCCTGGAGGGAGATTTGAACTCAAGCAAAACATGGTGCAACTGTTGCACACAAGCGGGTAATTTACCGGTCTCCCTCATGAAGACCCACAACAACATCTCCAAAACTTTTTGGAGAAAAGTGACACTTATATACCCGCTGGAGTGTCACCTGATTATGTTCGGCTTACACTATTTCCGTTCTCATTACTTGGTGAAGCCAAGAGGTGGTTAAAAGCTGAGCCACCAAATTCTATTTCAACGTGGGATGATCTAGCATGAAAGTTCTTGATAAGATTTTTACCCTCTGGTAAAACAGCCAGACTTAGAAGTCAAATTCTATGTTTCAAACAGAGGGAGGGGGAAAATTTGTATCAAGCCTGGGAAAGATTTAAATCCATGTTGCGGGACTGTCCTCATCATCATCAGTCCAATGAGGTGTTGGTGCACACATTTATTGAAGGTTTGGAACCCCATACTAAAAATTTTGCTAGATTCAGCAGCTGGAGGGCAAGCGCTGGAAAAGACTTACAGCTATCGGAGGGAGCTGTACACTTTGCTAAACCGGATTTCACAGGGCAATCCAGAATGGAATGCTGATTCATCACGAGGTGGAGCAAGGAGAGCAGCAGGAGTGCTTGAAGTGGATGGATTTACAGCTATCGCTGCACAGATAGCTGCCTTGCAGAATCAATTAAACAACCACTTCAGCAACATGAATTTGAACTAGCCTTCAGCTTCAGTCAATGCAGTCCAGCAAATGTGGTGTGAAGTGTGTGGTAGCAGTGAGCACTCAGCTGAGTGCTGTGGAGCAAATCCTGATTCGGTTAACTTTGTGGGCAATGCACAAAGAAATCAGCAGCAGTATGGTAGTGGCTACAATTCAAATTGGAGGAACCATCCAAATTTTTCACGGGGTAGCAACAACCAACAAGGCCAAAGTTCGGGTCAGGGTATGCAAAGAAATCAAGGAGGGAAACAGAACTACCAATCTCAATTCAGAAATCACAATGCCCCTCCTCCACCACCATCACCTAGCATTAAGGAGATGTTCAAGACCATGATAGCTAATCAAGCGCAATTGCAGGCTGACTATGTTAAATTGGCAGCCGAAGTGAGAAATAATCAGTTAGCGACCAAGGCTCTTGAGTATCAATTTGGGCAATTTTCTAGTGCCCAAAACACAAGGCCCAGAGGAGGACTGCCTAGCGACACGGATCCTAATCCGAAGCAGGTAAATGCAGTCACCACAAGGTGTGGTTTGCAGCTGAAGGAGGTGGAACCAGAAAGACCACCTCAAAATTCGGGAGCAGCAGAAGTTGAGGGGGAGCAAAGTGCGGAAAGGGGGAAGACCAAAGAAGCTGAATCAGAAAGACCTCCACCCCCGTTCCCTCAACGACTCAAGAAACACAAGGAGGAGGCGTGTTTCAAGAAATTCATGGAGGTGCTTAAACAGGTACATGTTAACTTACCTCTTGTTGATGTCTTGCAGGGAGTGCCTAAATATGCCAAATACATTAAAGACATCGTGGCCAACAAAAGTCATTTGACTGAGTATGCCACGGTGGCTTTGACGAAGGAGTGCACTTCCCGGATCAAAAATAGACTACCCACGAAGCTAAAAGACCCTGGAAGTTTTACTATCCAGCTTACTATTTGGCAGAGTATCCGAGCTCGTGGATTGTGTGACCTGGGAGCGAGCATAAATCTGATGCCATCTTTGGTATTCAGAAAGTTGGGTCTACGGAGTCCTAGACCTACAACCGTAATCTTGCAGTTGGCGGATCGATCCTTAGCTAGGCCGGATGGCATTGTTGAGGATGTTCTAGTGCAAGTGGGCTCCCTCATTTTCCCGGTAGATTTTATTGTTCTGGATTTTGAAACAGATGCGGAAGTCCCATTTATTTTGGGATGACCCTTCTTGGCAACCGGGAAAGCATTAATCGACGTAGCTGCGGGTCAACTTACAATGCGAGCACACGACAAGGTAGAGGTATTTGATGTGTTAAAAGCCATGAAGCTGCCAGCTATAAATGAGGAGCTTTCGGAAATTAATATGGTTGAACATGAAGAAATTAGGCAGATTGTTGAATCTCAAGACCCATTGGAAAGAGTGTTGACACACTCTGATCATTTTGGGGATAGAGAGGCGTGTGGAATGGTCCAATTGTTGAATGGAGCACAGAATCATCTGAGGAGACAGGAATTTCAATCGTTGATGAGATCTCTAGAGCCTTTGCCGAAACCATCCGTTGAGGAGGCACCGAAGCTGGAGCTGAAAGAATTGCCTCCCCATTTAAAATATATCTTTTTGGGGGAGGGGGAGACGTTACCAGTTATCATTTTTGCAGACTTGACGGAGGCACAGGAAAAGGCAGCATTGGGTGTTCTCAGAAAGAGGAAGAAGGCAATGGGTTGGCAGATGTCAGACATTCAGGGTATTAATCCAGCTTTCTGCACACACAGGATATTCATGGAGACAGGAGCCAAACCAACCGTGCAGCCACAACGGAGACTTAATCCAGCAATGAAGGATGTGGTAAGGAAAGAAATAATTAAGTGGCTTGATGCAGGTGTGGTCTACCCAATTTCAGACAGTGAATGGGTTAGCCCAGTTCAATGTGTTCCAAAGAAAGGGGGGATGGCTGTAGTCACCAATGAGAAAAATGAGTTGATCCCTACTCGAACCGTCACAGGCTGGCGGATTTGTATGGACTACAAAAAGCTAAACGAAGACACGAGGAAAGATCATTACCCCATCCCTTTTATTGATCAAATACTTGATAGGTTGGCAGGACAGGAGTATTATTGCTTCCTTGATGGGTACTCTGGTTATAACCAAATAGCCATAGCTCCGGAGGATCAAGAGAAGACTACTTTCACCTGTCCTTATGGGACATATGCTTTCAGGCAGATGCCGTTTGGGTTATGCAACGCACCCGCCACATTCCAGAGATGTATGATGGCTATTTTCCATGACATGGTTGAGGATTTTGTTGAGGTATTTATGGATGATTTTTCTGTTTTCGGTAATTCGTTTGCTACTTGTTTGCAGAATCTTGACAGGGTGCTGGCTCGATGTGAAGAATCCAACCTTGTATTAAACTGGGAGAAATTCCACTTCTTAGTGAAGGAGGGGATTGTCCTTGGCCACAAAGTATCTAAAAAGGGGTTGGAAGTCGATCGTGCTAAGATCGAGGTTATAGAAAAGTTGCCACCACCAGTGTCAGTGAAAGGTGTGCGCAGTTTTCTTGGGCATGCAGGATTCTACAGACGATTCATCAAAAACTTTTCCAACATTTCTAGACCACTATGCAAACTGCTAGAAAAACAGGTAAAGTTCGAGTTGAATGATGAGTGTGTTACAGCATTCGAAAAGTTGAAGCAGAAATTGATAGAAGCACCGATACTTATTTCTCCTGACTGGGAACAACCATTTGAGCTGATGTGTGATGCCAGTGATGTGGCTGTGGGAGCCGTATTGGGGAAAAGAAAAAATAGAATTTTCCATTCTATTTATTATGCAAGCAAAACAATGACTACGACCCAAAGCAATTACACAGTCACAGAGAAAGAGATGCTAGCCTTGGTGTTTGCATTTGACAAATTCAGGTCTTATTTGGTGGGTTCGAAAGTTGTGGTGTACACCGATCATGCAGCTATTCGGTACCTATTCAACAAGAAGGATGCTAAGCCCAGGTTGATCAGATGGATCTTATTGTTGCAGGAGTTTGACCTTGAGATCAGAGACAGAAAGGGGAGCGAGAACCAAGTAGCAGATCACCTATCACGACTGGAAAGTCGGTCGCATGTGATGGAAAGTGATAACATAAATGAAGAGTTCCCCGATGAGCAACTCTTGGCAGTTGGAGAAGCTGAAGTTCCCTGGTATGCAGACATAGTCAACTTACTAGTGAGCAGAGTATATCCACCTGAGGCAACAGACCAGCAAAGAAGGAAATTGCGGCATGATAGCCGGCACTATGTTTGGGATGAACCATATTTATTCAAACAGAGACCAGATCAGGTAATGAGAAGGTGCATCCCAGAGAGTTAGATTGCAGAGGTATTGAGGGGCTGCCATTCTTCATTGTATGGAGGGCATCACGGAGGCGAGAGAACAGCGCACAAGGTTCTACAGTCAGGTTTCTTTTGGCCAACACTATTCAGAGACTCTATGGCGTATGTCAAAATGTGTGATAGATGTCAGCGTACAGGATCAATTGGCAGAAGACAAGAGATGCCACTGCAGAATATACTGGAAGTTGAGCCCTTTGATGTATGGGGCATTGACTTCATGGGTCCATTCCCACCGTCATTTGGTAATCGTTACATCTTGGTGGCTGTAGATTATGTATCAAAATGGGTGGAAGCAATAGCTTGCCCCAGGAATGACAACAAGGTAGTAACGAAGTTTGTAAAAAAACACATCCTCACAAGGTTCGGGACACCCCGAGCCATTATCAGTGATGGAGGGGCTCATTTTGTCAATGCAAGTTTCAAGAAATTACTAGCCAAGTATGGGGTGCGCCATAAAGTGGCAACAGCGTACCACCCCCAAACTAGTGGGCAAGTAGAGGTGTCAAATAGAGAAGTGAAGCAGATTCTTCAGAAAACGGTGAATACATAACGAAATGATTGGTCCAGCAAACTTGATGATGTGTTGTGGGCTTACAGAACTGCTTACAAGACACCTATTGGAACCTCACCATACCGGTTGGTCTATGGAAAAGCATGTCATCTTCCTGTGGAATTAGAGCACCGAGCTTTCTGGGCTGTCAGAAAGCTAAATATGGACTTAGAGCTGGCGGGCAAAAAGAGGCTAATGCAGCTCAGTGAACTGGATGAGTTCCGCTGGCATGCCTATGAGAGTGCCAAGTACTACAAGGAAAGAACTAAAAGATGGCATGATAAACATGTGGTGCATCGCATTTTCGAGCCGGGACAGAAAGTTTTGCTCTTCAATTCTAGATTGAAATTGTTTCCTGAAAGCTGAGGTCTAAATGGTCGGGACCATTTGAAGTGGTAAGAATGACCCCTCACGGGGCTGTAGAATTGTGGCAAGAAGATCAGAGTGCCACGTTCTTAGTAAATGGGCAGAGGTGTAAGAACTACTGGGGGAAGGACAATGATCGTGAGAAATCGTCCATCACCCTAACGGACAATTGAGCATAAAGGACGTCGAGCCGCGACGGTAAACCAGGCGCTGCATGGGAGGCACCCCATGGAAAATTTTTCTTTTCATTTTGTAAAGTGTAAATAGATTTTTATTTTGCTTTTCTTGATTCAGTACAAATTTTGTATTTTAGTTAGTTATTTTTTATTTTAGTTAGGTGAAACCTATTAATCTAACCAATTTTGTTTAGTGAGATGATTTTCAGGTTAAACGGAGAAAAATGTGCACGGAATTGTGAAGGAAAAGGCGAGGTATGAAAAAATTAATAAAATGCAGAGACAGTGAGCTGGGGCGATAGCTCCGTGTCACGGAGGAGGACCTCCGCGTTACCCTCCGTGACACGTTGAAGTGTAATCTGGAATTTTAAAAAATTCCAGTAAGCTATCGCGATGGCTCCGTGTCACGGAGGCAGTGCACCGCGATGCACTCCGTGACACGTTGCCATATAAATTGTGACGGGTCACACCGGGTTGCCGGGTGACCCGCGTGTTTTCTACATTTTAAACCCCCGATTTCTCCCCTTTTCCCCTCATTTTTACATTTCTCCGCGACCAAACACCCAAAATTCCCTTCCCCATCAACGTGCCACGGTCTAAAGCAAAAAATTATCAAGTTTTCTTCGGTTCTTCAACTACGAGGTATGTTTTCCAATTATCTCTCAAGTTTTTGTCGATTTCATTCAAATTTAAGCATGGGAGGTGAACTAAATCACCCTAAGTCGAAATTTAGCATGAATTTGAGTTATTTATTGATTGATAAAAGTTTGAATTGTTGTAATTATCGTTTGAACTTGTCGATTGCATGAATTATTTGAGTTTGCTTGCGAAATTCAATTCTAGGGCTTGGTTGTTGGAATCAAAATTGGTAACTTGTTAAATTTGTGAAATATAGGCCAGGTTGTATGTATTGAATGAGATAAGTCATTGTAAAAATTGTTTGAATGTTAATAGACGACGAATTCTCGGGTTTTTGGGAAAATGTTGAAAATTGTTCAAATTGGGTTGGTTGTATAAGTTCATGTATATAGAATTTTTGTTGTTGTTTTTGTTTCGTTGTTTTTAGTTGCTAAGTGCGATGGTTGAATTGCTAGCGATGGTAGTGATTGGGATTAGCTGTACGAAGTCTGAGTAGTACGCTAAAGTTATACTATCGAATTTTTCTTTGTTGAACGCACTAAGCATGAATTGTATAGCTGGTTATTTTGGTGTAAATAAAGTTATTCTTGCCGTATTGTTATCACTGTAGCTAAGGACTAAGTGTGGGGTAAACTTAGTTAACCCGACCTTAGCCGAAGTTAATATTCATTTAGCTTGACATTGCGCTTGTTTACTTGTGTAGACAGGTAAAATGGAAAGTAGGCAAGATAAAGGTAAGGGTGCATCAACTTCAGGCACCGGGAGGAAAAGACTTAGACTGGGCACAGCAGTCCCAACTGCACCAGCAGTTCCACGCGGCCAGCGCCGCCAATACGGAACTAGATGGGTAACTGATGAGGGGAAGAAGTGGTATGCCAAGCATAAAGAAAACAAATACTTCCCCGAGGAGCATATTGCACGGGAACCATTAGCACAGGAGTTCCCCCGCATAGTTCAAAGGATCGAGGCAGCTGGGCTCAGCTTCATATTTCAGGAGCCCAAGGAATGCAACCTACATCTAGTCCGGGAGTTCTATGCTAATTGGAACCCGACAATCAGAAGCCACACAATCAAGATCAGAGGGCAGATAGTCACTCTGGAACCCCCGCAGCTAAATGCCATCATCGGAGCGCGGGACACAGACGCTCACATTCTCCGCCAGCTGAACATCACCCCACCATATGCCGATATCAGACGCACATTATGTGGGGCTCGATCCACAGCCAGATGGAGCAGACCTAAGGAAAGGGGTTACCACCAGACTTTGCCGTATTCTCAAATGAACAAGGAGGCCAGAATATGGCTGAAGATAGTATGCTCGTGCCTAATCCCGGGGGTACACATGACTGATGTGACCCGGGACCGTGTTTGCCTGGTGTATGCCCTGATGAAAGGGCTGGAGATTAATGTGGGGGCGGTCATCATATCTGCCATGAAGAGAGCCCGACTACACCAGGGCCACAGGTATGGGTTTGGTGGATTAATCACCACCTTTCTCCGGGGCCTCGACGTCGAGGAAGAGGGTTTTGACTACATCCCGCAGTTGGAGTGGAGGGCCCTTGACATGACCAAAACTAAGGCCCCCGACACCACACACGGTCCAGTACTGACGCTTGGTGAGCGACATGCTCGTGACGACCAGTACATGGCACGGATGTTTGGAATCCAAATGCTCCAGCTCAGGATCGGTGGGAGACCAGCCACGGAGGAGGAGCTATGGCAGCTCGAGCTGGATTACCCGTTTGGCGAAAACGCCAGGGCTCTATGCCGAGTGGGGCCAGCCTTTGTAGAGCCCACTGACGATGATGTCCCCACAGACGAGGAGGCACGTCGGGAGGACTCTGATGTGGAGTCCGATGACGACGACGTAGGTGACTCGGACATGGGAGATAAGGCAGCAGCACCTGATGAAGAAGTGGAATATTTTGACTGATCAGGGAGTTCCACCACCCAATTTTGTGATTTTTAATTTTTGTGAACACTGGGGACAGTGTTCGATTTAAGTGTGGGGTGGGGAGTAGTTAGGTGCTGGGGCTGGGCTGGTTTGCTTGTATGCCTTCCTCTATATTTTTGTATGTATGTTTCCCTGTGTTTGTGAATTGCAAAATGTTCTGTATTTGTAACTATTTGTGGTAATTGATGTGTGCTATGGAATGTTGTTGTTGCCAGCTAAGTCTGAAAAATTGTTGTAAATATTTTCTTATGTTTTTCTCTATCGAAATGATCGATATTTTTAAAATTTTGCGAAAATATTTTGTTTATATTTAAAATATTTTGTAAATAGTTTTCCATCGAAATGATCGATGTGTTGCAAAATTTTTCAAAATTTTTTATATTTGGGTTTCTCGGCGTTTGTTTTCGGTTCTTTTATCGAGAATAGTCCCATTGAACCGATGTCATAGTTAGTGAATGTTCCCTATGATGGATGGATGACGACCGTCTTAAGGGAAAGGTAGTCGGTAGGAGTAGTGATTTTAATTTATTTTCAGTTTTTTTCTTTGGTGGATTGCATCACGGAACCTGTAGTTACTATATAGTTGTGAAATGTTGGTTGTGTGTTATACATGATATTCAAAATGTAAAAGTGATTCGTATGAAAGCATGTAGTTTTGTAAATCTGTTGAGATACCTAGGCTGTAGAGTTCGATTCGGTGTGATTGAGGCTTAATTTTTGAATTCATGTAATTAGCTAATTAAAGAGTCTGTGAATGCATCTTGAATCGAGCATGTGCATAAAGTGTGAAGTGAGGTATTGTTATTCCATGTTATTGTGAAGTGTGTAGAACTTGCCTGGTGTGTGTACAAAACGAAATGAAGGAGGTGTAGTGTTGGAAAGGATGTAGGCATTTCTTTGTTTTAACCGAGAGTTTCTATTTATTTTTCTTGTCATACTCCCCTTTTGATGTGATTGTATACCCTTGTCAGCCCGTTGAGCCTTTAGCATATTATTTCTTTCTTTTGTCCAAAAAGCTTAAACTTAGCTCAATTCTTTCTTTTCATTAGCCGTAAAGTCTATACAAAACTCTTAAGCGCTTAAGAAGAACAAAAATTTTCCCAAAGTGTCAAAGAGTGAGAATGGTGAAAAGAAAAAGAAAAGCAGAGTGAGGAAAGAAAAGAAAAGGTTGAAGGTGCACTTGCTATAACTAAATGATAATGAAGGTGCATGAAAAACCTTTGTTTTTGTGTCAAGTGTGCTTGATGAAATGGGCCATATGAAAGTAAACCATCATGAATGGGATGATAAGAAAATAAAAGAGAGAAACAATGTCCATACGTTGATGGGAATGTGTTGAAAAGGCGCTTAATGATGCTAGTGGCTATTATTGGCTAATCCAATATGTACTAGTTCCATAGCTTCCATTACAACCCATTAAAGTCCTACGTGATCTTACATTGCATTTCTTTATATTAGTTGAGTAATACACTAAGGGCAAGCTTATGGGTCATGACATGATGCATGTGAATTCTTTTGGGAGAGAGAGTGAAATTAATTTTTACATGCCCCGACTTGAATGTTTGTGTGTCACATGAGCATAAAGGGGAAGATTCTCTTGAGTTGTGAGGGCACATGCTTGATGAAAGATTGATTTTCGTGTCGGATATCTTGATTAGATGATTTGCATGAGTTTGCCGATATCGAGAGTCGATTCTTAAAGTCTAGGAAGTCTTAATGTATTGAAGGTCATTGCATTGTTAAGACCATGCATGTTTTCTTGATGATTTGCAATATTGAATGATCGGTATGACCGTAGCTCAAATTGTCGCACCATAGTGGCGAAGGTTGGGATGTAATTTGCAAGAATTGTGTGTTTGTTCTTCGAGGACGAACAAGAATTTAAGTATGGGGTAAGTGATCTTGGGCAGATTTATATGCCCAAGTGATACTCAAACGTATCATTTTCGCCTTGTTTATTGTGCAATGTGTATACATTTTCATGTAATTGGTAATAAAATGTGAATTTATACTAACCAACATGATTAGCATTGTTTTGTAGGAAAATGTGATTTTGAGGAGCTAAAATGCATGTTGGAACAATATCGGAGTTGGACTTGGAATCGAGCCCGGAAAAGGCATTGGACTGCACAATATAAAGGGGCTCCGCGATGGAGCCGTGTCACGCTGCCATCGCGGAGGCATTCTGCCTGGAGGGTGAAATAATAGTCAAATTCCAGTGGAGCCTCGCGACAGCTCCGTGGCACGGAGGCAAGCCTCCGCATTGCATGCCGTGCCACGTTGCTGCTATATACCCGGATCCCAAATTTCCAGTGAGGGTCCGCGTCCACGCCTTGTCACGGAGGCAGTGCTCCGCGATGCACTCCGTGACACGTTGCTTGCTATTCCGGGAAAAATTCCCATTAGTATAAATAGAACACTTAGGCTTATTTTTCATAATTCAGACTTGGTGGAGCAAGGACGTGGGTTACAGGCAGTTGTGGGACGAAAAGTTCAGGGTTTTTTCTCTCCTTCTTTCTTCTTTAACTCAATTGTTTGTATGATTAACACTTGTTTTAGGATGATTAATCCACAAATGAGTGGCTAATTCCCTTCCTTGCTGAGGTTATGAACATTTGTGATGAATTTTGATTATTGAGTTATATGGTTTTTCATCTTCTTCTTCCATGTTGTTCTATTAATTCTTGTTTCTACTGCATTGGTGTGTGGCCGACATTAATGTACATCTAAAAAGTCCGATTTCACTCGAGAGAGCACAAAATTGGAAAGTTGTGAATTAATAGGGTATTGTTCTTAACTTGATTTAGGAAAGTTGAGTTTTGATGTGCTTTCCTGATAGAAATATACTTGAAAGCCGTATTAGTCAATTTAGGAACCGGAATTGTACTGCTAGGTCATGAATTGCATTTGATCACAGAAATGCAGACGGATGGTTTATGATTCTTAAGTGAGATTAAATACGAGAGTTTTAATCTCTTGGCTAATGTTCTTGGCTAGCAACTGGAAGAGAAAGATTAACCAATTTATGATTATAATCAAGTTCATTACATGTTCTTAACCTTGGCATGCTCATATCAATAGTTTAAATTCAAAGTAGATAATTGTTAATAGTTTTAGTACATAATTTATAAAACAAAATTTTCAATTGTTGGTTACGTTGTTGTCAGCATATTTAGAAGTGAGATAGAATATAGTATACTTAAGCAATTTTTACTTATCCAGAGTCTCCTTGGATCGATACTTGGCTTACTTAAGCCACTTACTACTTGTTTGACCACGTGCACTTGCGTGTCGATTTTTAACCCCTACCAAAGCACCGAGCACTACACTTAGTACAAAATTCACTATATCGATATACCATGACAGCTCAAGTACATTGTAATGCCCCAGAAACTCAACGGCTAAATTCGGGACTTAAATCAGAGAAAACTGAAAATCTGCACCAGGTCACAAAATGAGTTGTTCTGTGAGCCATGGGGGTGACCACGAGTCATTAAGTGACTCGTGGTTGGGACTCTAGACTGAGTTGAAAATTTTGGAAATTTAGGTGACTATGGGTGTGACCACGCGTCGTGATATGACCCATGGTCAAGAAAATATTTGAGGCCGAGAAGAAGTAGGGCAGTGCACCTAATGACTAGTGAGCACGAGTCGTGGTCCATGCCACGACCCGTTAGGTGACTCGTGGTCAGGATTTGCTTAAGAGCTATAAAGTTAGGCAGCGTACCCAACGGGTCCACACCATGACTCATTTGGGACACCACGAGTCATGTGGGGACTCCAGGGACTTTTGGGCAGTGCAGACCATGAAAGGTGATCAAAAGTAGTGGTCACCAACCATGACCCATTAAGTCCCTCGTGGGGGGCCTGACAGTCAGTTTTCCTGCGAATTTTCTAAGGGTGTTTCGGTAATTTCCTAACCTCCTAGACCCTAAACTACATCGTTTTAGTATATTTTAAGGGAATTTAGAGGGGATAAACAGTTTCCCCCTCATTCCCCACTCAAATTCTCAACAAGACATCAAAGAGTTTCTCTTAGGAACTTTCAGAGCAAGAACTAGGGCAGTCCATTCCTCCTCAGTTTCTCTAGAAAATTCTTTGGACTTCTTCACCAGGTATGTGGGAATTCAACAAGAGAATAATTCTTCCCTTGTGTCCCCAAATTCCTCCCTAATTTTCTCTATCAGTTCTAGCCCTGGAATTATCAGATGTTAAGAAATTGTTGTCATACTTTGACTAATCCATGTGGAATGTTCCTTCATGTTAGTTATAGATATTTTCCACCAGTTTGTGACTGAAACAATGTTAATTCTAGTGAAGTGAAATTTAGCCCTCTTTTTGATCAAGAAAATCTTGAAATTTGCAATAGTGTTTGGATATCGAATTGTTGCTTGATTTTTATAAGTGTTGGGGACTCCCATGTTGTTAGTAGCATTGAAACTAAATCAAATTATTGTTAGTTCAGTTTTAGCCAAAATGTTAGAATTCTCAATGTCAGTTAAAAATATCAACTGACTAGTTCAACTTCAGAAATTTTCAGGGTGTCACAAGTACCTCCCAGTTATCAGAATTAGATTTAGAACTCAGTTTTTAGTGATCCAGTAGGAGTTCATGACACTTTAGACGAGTAGCTCTAACTAGCCTTAGGACTCCAGCTTCAGAATACAGTTAGTTCTTTAGATAGTTAAGATACTTCCAAATAAGCAGCTCTGACCAGTCTTAGAACCCAGTTCTAGAATCTGGTCCGATAAGACTCTCAGGGTGCTTTAAGATATGTATCCCTAACTAGAATTAGGCCCCAGTTTTGAGCTATCAGCTTAGTAATCAGTCTAGGACTATCCAGTGGGAGTAGGACTTAGCACCGAAAGGACCGGGGTTCCAGCTCACTGATCTTGGGCAGAATTGCATGCCCAAGTGATACTTAAACGCTTCATTTCGTCTTGTTTATCGATTGTTATGTGTACATTCTCATGTTATTTTTAGTAGAAATGTGAATTTATACTAACCAACATGATTAGTGTTGTTTTGCAGGTAAAATGAAATTTTGGAAGCTAAAATACATGTTGGTGAAGATCGGGATTGGACTTGGAAACAAGGAGTGCAAAAGGACATGGAAGATCAGCAAAAACAAGGGCTCCGCGATGGAGCCGTGTCACGTTGCCATCGCGGAGGCACTCTACCTCAGATGAAATAATTTGGTCAATTTCCAGTGAAGGTGCACGATAGCACCGTGGCACGTTGGCCAGGTTCCGCGATGCAGGTCGTGGCATGTTGAGGTGAAATTGCCTGGGAGCCGACTTCCAGTGAAGGTCCGCGATACTTCCGTGGCACGAAGGGAGTGCTCCGCGATACACTCCATGCCACGTTGCTTGTTATTCCAGGAAAAATTCTCAACAGTATAAATAGCACACTTTGGTTGTATTTTAAACATTTTGACTTGGTTGAGCAAGAACGTGGGTTACAGGCAGTTGAGGGGATGAAAATTCTAAGGTTCTTCTCTATCTCTTTCTCTTTTATCTCAATTGTTTGTATGAATTATACTTATTTGATGATGTTTAATCCACAAATGAGTAGCTAAATTCACTTCTTGCCGAGGTTAAGAACAATTGTAGTTGAATGTAAATGTTGATCATTTCAATTTTCATCTTTTCTTCAATGGTTGTTCTATCAATTCTTGTTCTTACTGCATTAATGTTTGGCCAATGTTAATGTATATCTAAAAAATCCAATTTTGATTTTGAAAAGGAAAGAAGTTGGGAAGATGTGAATTGGTAGGATATGATCTCTTCTTAGTTTAGAAAATTGAGAATTGATTTACATTCAGAATGGAAATATATCTAAAAGTCTTATTAGTCAATTAAGGAATCGGGAATGTATGGCTAGAACATGAAATTCTTTTATCACAGAAATGTAGATTAAGGCTCATGATTCTTAAGTTGGATAGGAGTCGAAAGTTCCAATCATAGGCTATACTTCTTGACTAGCAACCGAAGGAAATATTAACTGAATTGTATTGATAAATTAATTCCCTGCATGTTCGTTTTAACCTCAGCTTGCTAATTACTATTGTTTAGACTCACTTTATAATTTTGCCTTAGATTCTTATTAATTAGTAAACTCAAACTCTCAAAATATTATTTATTTGGTTGTCTACATTCTTAAAGATATAGTTCATTAACACTTAAGTTAATTAGTACCGTAGCTCAGTCCCTGTGGGATCGATACTTGGCTTTACTTAAGCCACTTTACTACTTGTTCGACAACGTGCACTTGCGTGTAGTCACCACAAGCCGAACAAGTTTTTGGCGCCATTGCCGGGGACTGGCAATTGGTAAAATTGTTTTCTTATTGTTACTTTACAAATTCTATTTAAGTGCTGACAACTTGATCTTAGCCTTTCTCTTGCAGATATTGAATTCTGTTGAACACTGGCAAGAGAGAAGGAGTTGGTGGATTCATACATAGAGCCGGAAAGACAATTTCATCATCAAAGAAGGGAAGCTCTAGAGAAGAAGCTACAGTTGCTAAGATAGGCAATTCTGGAGTAACAAAAAAATCCACCACTTGTGAGGGCAGTTCTAGTGCCCGAGGAAATGGCAGCAAGGCCGATCGCGAAGTGGCAATCCCACATGCTAACAATGTTACATCTAGTATTCGCAGACCAGAGCCTAGAGGGATGTTTGAGCTTAAACAGAACATTGTGCAATTGTTGCACACCAGCAGGCAATTCACAGGTCTCCCTCATGAAGATCCACAACAACATCTCCAAAACGTTTTGGAGATAAGTGATACTTACATTCCCGCTGGAGTATCATCCGACTACGTAAGGCTTACATTATTCCCATTTTCATTATTGGGGGAAGCAAAGAGGTGGTTGAAAGCTGAACCACCTAACTCCATCACCACTTGCGATGATCTTGAAAGAAAATTTTTTATACGATTCTTTCCATCCGGGAAAACAGCAAGACTTAGAAGTCAGATTCTAAGTTTTAAACAAAGAGAGGGGGAGAATATGCATCAAGCTTGGAAAAGGTTCAAATCATTGCTAAGGGATTGTCCTCACCATCACCAGTCCAATGATGTGTTGGTGTATACTTTCATAGAGGGTTTGGAGCCACATACAAAAATTTTGCTAGACTCAACAGCTGGGGGACAGGCATTAGAAAAGACTTATGAGAAGCTTTATACTTTGTTAAATTGTATTGCACAGGGAAATCCAGAGTGGAATGCGGACTCTTTACGAGGAGGAATAAGGAAAGCGGCAAGAGTCTTTGAGGTGGATGGTTTTACAGCTATCGCTGCACAGATAGTTGCATTGCAAAATCAACTTAACACCCACTTCAGCAGTATGAGCTTGAATCAAGCACAAGCCCCAGTCAATGTAGTGTAGCGGGTTTGGTGTGAAGTATGTGGGAGTAATGAACACTCAGCTGAGTGTTGTGGTGCAAATCCAGATTCAGTGAACTTTGTTGGGAACGTCCAGAGAAATAATCACCAGCGGTATGGCAATAATTACAACTCAAATTGGAGGAATCATCCGAATTTCTCTTGGGGTAGTAACAGCCATTAAGGGCAGAGTTCGAATCAGGGTGCGCTGAGAAATCAAGGGGGGCATCAGAATTATCTATCTCAATACAGAGAAAACAATGCACCTCCTCCACCAAACAACAGCATTGAGGAAATGTTTAAAACAATGATAGCTAACCAAGCGCAAATGTAGGCTGATTATGTGAAATTAGCAGCAGACTTGAAAAACCAGCAGTTACCTACAAAGGAGTTGGAGTACCAGTTTGGATAACTAGCTGGAGCTCAAAATACCAGGCCCAGAGGAGGACTACCGAGTGACATTGACCCGAATCCCAAGCAGGTCAATGCAGTGACCACAAGGAGTGGATTACAACTCAAGGAGGTGGAACTAGAAAGATCACCTCAGCAATTAGGAGCAGTGGAAAAAGATAGGGAACATGATGATGAGAGGGGGAAAGAGAAGGCAGCTGAAGCAGAAAGACCACCACCCCCGTTCCCTCAAAGATTAAAGGAACACAAGGAGGAAGCTTGTTTTAAAAAGTTCATGGAGGTGCTTAAACAGGTACACATTAATTTACCTTTGGTTGATGTTTTGCAGGGAGTGCCTAAATATGCAATGTATATCAAGGACATCATAGCCAATAAAAGTAGATTGACGGAGTATTCTACGGTGGCGCTTACTGAGGAGTGCACTTCTCGGGTTCAGAACAGGTTGCCAACAAAGCTCAAGGACCCTGGGAGCTTTACAATTCAGATCACAATCGGGCAAAGTATCCGAGCTCGCGGATTATATGATTTAGGAGCGAGCATAAACTTGATGCCGACATCGGTGTTCAAGAAGTTGGAGCTGGGCAGTCCTAGACCAACTACAGTGATCTTGCAGTTAGCGGATCGTTCTTTGGCCAAAACAGATGGCATTGTGGAGGACGTGCTAGTGCAAGTGGGCTCCCTCATCTTCCCAGTGGATTTTATTGTCTTAGATTTTGAGCCGGATGCGGAAGTCCCATTATTTTGGAACGTCCTTTCTTGGCAACCGGGAGAGCGTTGATTGATGTAGCTGCGGGGCAGCTAACCATGCGAGTGCATGACAAAGTTGAGGTATTTGATGTTTATAAGGCCATGAAGCTTCCGGCCATTTATGAGGAGCTATCAGCAATCAATGTGCTAAACAAGGAAGAAATTCTTCAGATTGTTGATTCTCAAGATCCTTTGGAAAGAGCTTTGATGGGCTCCGATCATTTCGGAGACAGGAATACTTATGAGATGGTGCAAATGCTAAATGAATCAAAATGGTATCTAAGGAAGCAAGACTTTCAACCATTGATGAGGTCCCTGGAACCATTGACAAAACCATCTATTGAGGAAGCACCAAAACTGGAGTTGAAAACATTGCCTCCGCATTTGAAATATGTCTTTCTGGGGGAAGATGACACCTTGCCAGTCATCATCTCCGCAGAATTGACGGAGGCACAAGTAAAGGATACAGTGGTGGTTCTCAAGAGGAGGAAGAAAGCAATGGGCTGGCAAATGTCAGACATTCGGGGTATCAATCTAGCTTTTTGCACACACAGAATTTTCATGGAGGAAGGAGCAAACCCAACTGTGCAACATCAGCAGAGGTTGAATCTGATGATGAAGGATGTGGTTAGGAAGGAAGTGATTAAGTGGCTTGATGCAGGTTTGGTCTATCCTATTTCAGACAGCGAATGGGTAAGCCCCGTTCAGTGTGTTCCAAAGAAAAAAGGGATGACCGTGGTCACCAATGAGAAAAATGAGTTGATCCCTACACGCATAGTCACAGGCTGGCGGATATGCATGGACTACAGAAAGCTCAATGAGGCCACAAGGAAAGATCACTATCCTATCCCGTTTATTGATCAGATATTGGATAGATTGGCAGGTCAAGAATATTACTGTTTCCTTGATGGGTGTTCTGGCTATAATCAAATAGCCATAGCACCGGAGGACAAGGAGAAGACTACTTTCACGTGTCCTTATGGGACATATGCTTTCAGGCAGATGCCATTTGGTTTATGCAATGCACCCGCCACATTCCAGAGATGCATGATAGTGATCTTCCACGATATGGTGGAAGATTTTGTCGAGGTATTTATGGATGATTTTTCTGTTTTTGGTAATTCATTTGCTACTTGTTTGCAGAATCTTGACAGGGTGCTAGCTCGCTGTGAAGACTCCAACCTTATACTCAACTGGGAGAAATGTCATTTCTTAGTCAAGGAGAGTATTGTCCTTGCCATAAAATGTCTTGCAAGGGGTTGGAAGTCGATAGTTCAAAGATCGAAGTGATTGAAAAGCTACCACCACCTATATCAGTGAAGGGTGTTCGCAGTTTTCTCGGACATGCAGGGTTCTACAGACGGTTCATCAAGAACTTCTCTAAAATTTCTAGACCAATATGTAGGTTGCTAGAAAAAGAGGAGAGGTTCGAGTTTGATGAGGATTGTGTCAAAGCATTCGAGGAGTTGAAACAGAAGTTGATAGAAGCACCTATCCTCATTTCACCGGATTGGGAGCAACCATTTGAATTAATGTGTGATGCAAGCAATGTGGCTGTAGGAGCTGTATTGGGGCAGCGGAGGAATAGAATTTTTCATTCCATTCATTATGCAAGCAAAACACTTGACGCAGGCCAAGTCAATTATACAGTCACTGAAAAGGAGATTCTAGCATTGGTGTTCGTATTTGATAAATTCAGGTCCTACTTGGTGGGTTCTAGAGTAGTGGTGTATACTGATCATGCAGCGATTTGGTATCTGTTTAATAAGAAGGATGCAAAGAGTTCCCGGATGAGCAGCTCTTGGCAATAAGGGAAGATGAAATCCCTTGGTATGCAGACATTGTGAATTTTCTGGTAAGTGAAGTCTATCCACCGGAGGCTACTACTCAGCAGAGAAAGAAGTTGAGATATGATTATAGGCATTATATTTGGGATGAGCCGTACTTGTTTAAGCAGGGACCAGATCAGGTGATGAGAAGATGCATCTCGGAGAGCCAGATTGCAGAAGTATTGAGGAGTTGTCACTCTTCATTTTATGGAGGGCACCACGGAGGCGAGCGGACAGCGCACAAGGTGCTACAGTTAGGTTTCTTTTGGCCTACACTGTTTAGAGACTCTATGGAATACGTAAAAATATGCGATAGATGTTAAAGAACAGGCACAATTGGCAGAAGGCAGGAGATGCCAATGTAACATATATTAGAAGTGGAGATCTTTGATGTATGGGGTATAGATTTCATGGGCCCGTTCCCACCATCATTTGGTAAGCGTTACATCTTGGTAGCCGTTGATTATGTACCAAAGTGGGTCGAAGCAACAGCTTGCCCCAGGAATGACAACAAGGTGGTAGCAAAATTTGTGAAAAAGTATATTTTCACCAGGTTCGGGATACCCCGAGCCATTATCAGTGATGGAGGGGCTCATTTTGTAAATGCAAGTTTCAAGAGTTTGCTAGCTAAGTATGGGGTGCACCATAAGGTAGCAACAACATATCATCCCCAAACTAGTGGGCAAGTGGAGGTATCGAACAGAGAAGTAAAGCAGATTCTACAGAAGACAGTGAATGCACAACGTAGTGATTGGTCAAGCAAACTCGATGATGCATTGTGGGCTTCTAGAAGTGCGTACAAGACACCAATTGGGACTTCTCCATACAGATTGGTCTATGGAAAGGCGTGTCATCTGCCTGTGGAGCTGGAACACCGAGCTTTCTAGGCCGTGAGGAAATTTAACATGGATCTAGAGCTAGCAAGGAAGAAGAGGCTGATGCAACTCAGCGAACATGATGAGTTTCGTTGGCATGCCTATGAAAGTGCCAAGTGCTACAAAGAGAAAACAAAGAGGTGGCACGATAAGCATATGGTGCATCGAATTTTTGAGCCGGCGCAGAAAGTATTGCTTCAATTCAAGATTGAGGCTTTTTCCAAGAAAATTGCGGTCCAAATGGTCAGGGCCGTTTGAGGTGGTAAGAATGACCCCGCACGGGGCAGTGGAGTTGTGGCAAGAAGATAGAAGTGCCACATTCTTAGTAAATGGGCAGCGATGTAAGCATTATTGGGGTGAGGACGTTATTTGAGAGAAGACGTCCATCACTGTAGAGGATGATTGAACGTGAATGACGTTGAGCCGCGACGGTAAATAAGGCGCTGCACGGGAGGCAACCCGTGAAATTGTTGTAATAGATGAGTAGAAATATTTGGAAAAAAAAACAAAAAAGAAAGAGAAAAAGAAAAAAAATAAAAATAAAAATTTTGTTTGTGTTGAAACCTATAAATCTAACCAATTTCTTGTGGTGAAGTGATTTTCAGCTGGAACGGAGGGCAAAAATGTAAAAAAATGCAAAGAAAAAAGATCGAGGTGAGAAAAATAAAAATTGGCACATAACAGTGAGCCTACGCGATGGCTCCGTGTCACGGAGGTGCTGCTCCGCGTTACCCTCCGTGACACGTTGAAGAGTGTTCCCGAATTTTTTAAAAATCTAGAACACTGGCGCGATGGCTCCGTGTCACGGAGGGGGTGCTCCGCGTTACCCTCCATGAAACGTCGAGTGTTATTTCAGGTCGGGTCACACCGGGTCACAGGGTAACCCGCGCGAAATATCACTTTAAAACCCCGATTTCCCTCATTTCTTTCCTTATTTTCCATTCCCTCTGCGATCAACACCCCAAATTCCCTTCTCCCCCAACGTGACACAGACCTAGGAATCAATTTTCTTCAAGTTTTCATCAATTTCATCGGATTAAAGGTATGTTCTTGAACTTTACCTCATTTTTGCTTGAATTTTCGATTCCTGAACATGTGTAGTGATTAAACCTTGCCCTAAGTGAGAATTAAGCTTGAATTCATTTAAGTTATGATTGATTGATGTTCATAGTATCGTTGTGAGTATATAAACTCGATGAATGCATGTTTTATTGAATTTTGCGAAATTGTTAGCTAGGGTTGGAAATTGAATAGGAAGAAGACTAAAATTGTTTGAAATGTTAAACAAAATTGGGTTGTGCATGTCGGGTGAATTGAATTATGTTGTGATTAATGTTGAATATGCTAAGTAGATAAGGGATTTTTTGGAGAATGAAATTGGTGAATTGCATAGGTTGTTGAGAACAAAAATTTGGCTAAGTGCTATGATGTTGAAAGTGAATCGATGGCGATAATTTTATTCATTGTATGAAGTCTGAGTAGTACATAGTAATTGTTCCATCGATTTATATGAATGCACAAAGCCGATTGAATGTTAAGAATGAGGAAAATCATGAATGTCTTGTCGAATTGTTTGGAGTGCGGCTAAAAACTAAGTGTGGGGTGATCCAATTAAACCCAACCTTAGTTGTAGCTAGTTATGATTTGAATAACGTTGGGATTGTATGTTAAGTGTGTAGGAACAATGTCAGGCAGACAAGATAAGGGTATGGGTGCATCCACATCGGGCGCTGGCAGAAAAAAAATACGATTGGGAACAGCAGTTCCAGCAGCACCAGCGATTCCGTGAGGCCAACGCCGACAATACGGAACCCGATGGGTGACTGATGAAGGGAAGAAATGGTATGTAAAACACAAAGAAACCAAATACTTCTCGGAGGAGCAAATATCAAGGGAGCCGCTGGCACAGGAATTCCCGTGGATCGTACACTGGATTGATACCACTGGGCTGAACTTCATATTCGAAGAGCCCAGGGAGTGCAATCTATATCTGATTCGGGAGTTTTATGCCAATTGGAACCCGACCCTCCGCAGTCACACCGTCAAAATCAGGGGGCAGGTTGTCACTTTTGAGCCCCATCACCTGAATGTGATCTTGGGGGTGCGGGACACAGACGCCCATGTCCTTCGGCAGCTGAACATCACTCCACCTTATGCGGACATCAGACGCATTCTATGTGGAGCCCATCCGACAGCACGGTGGGGTAGGCACAAGGAGAGGGGCTACCATCAGACACTATCCTACTCTAAGATGAACAGAGAAGCCAGGATTTGGCTAAAAATTGTGTGTTCCTGCCTGATCCTGGGGGTGCACATGACAGATGTCACCCGAGACCGAGTCTGCTTGGTGTATGCCCTGATGAAGGGGCTTGAAATAAATGTTGGGGTGGTGATCATCTCCTCCATAAAGAGAGCCCGACTGCATCAAGGACATAGATATGGGTTCGGTGGTTTGCTTACCACGTTCCTGAGGGGCCATGATATCGAGGAGGAGTCCCTGGATTACATCCCACAGATTGACAGGCGTGCCTTGGATGTCACCAAAACCAAGACACCTGACACTACTCATGGGTCGATGCTCACACTAGCCGAGCGACATGCTCGGGATGATCAGTATATGGCCCGTATGTACGGGATACAGATGCTGCAGTTGCACATTGGCGGGAGGCCGACAACAGAGGATGAGCTATGGCAGCTCGAGCTGGAGTACCCATTCGGCGAGAATGCCGGAGATCTATGTAGAGTGGGGCCCGTATTTGTGGAGCCCGTAGATGATGATGTCCCCACCGATGAGGAGACACACCGGGAGGACTCAGATGTTGAGTCAGATGAGGACAGCGGGTGTGATTCTGATATGGGGGACGAGGCAACGGCACCTGATGTAGAAGTTGAATACATCGATTAATCAGGGAGTTTCACCACCTACCTTTGTGATATGTTGAAATTATGTGAACACTAGGGACAGTGTTCGATTTAAGTGTGGGGTGGGAGTAGTTAGGTGCCAGCTTCATTTTTGTGTATGTTTATGTTTTATGTTGTGCTTGTGAAAAATGTGACCCTGTGAATTTGTGTTATATGTTCTGTAATTATGTGGTGTTGTAATGAATGTTAAGTTGTTGTGTGTTTTGTTGAGCTGTTGTTGGTTGGTTATTGTGTAAATATTTTTGTTTTCTATCAAAATTATCGAAATTTTTAAAGTTTCTGTTGAATTTCTTTTATGTGGGGTTTCTCGGCATTTGTTTTCGGTGCTTTTACCGAGAATAGTCCCATTGAACCGAAGTCGTAGACAGTGACCGTTCCCTATGATGGATGGATGACGACCGTCTTAAGGGAAATGTAGTCGATAGGAGTAGTTTTTTCCTTCTTTATTTTCTTTCTTTTGTTTGTTTCCCAAACGTGTCACTACTTCATGGTTCGAAATTCTTGTTACGTGTTGTACATGATATTAAGATGCAAAGGTGACTCGTATGAAAGCATGCAAATGTGTAAACATGTTGAGATACCTAGGCCATAGAGTTCGATTCGGTGTGATCGAGGCTTAATAGTGAATTCTTGCAATTAGCTGATTGAAGAGTCTGTGAATATGTCTTGAGTTGAGCATGTGCAATGAGTGTGAGGTGAGGTTTCGACTATTCCATGCCATTCTGAAGTGTCTAGAACTTGCCTGGTGTGTGTACTAAACGAAATGAAGGATGTGTATTGTGGGAAAGGATGTAGGCATTTCTTTGATTAAACCGAAAGTTTCTCCATTATCATACATATCTTGAATTTACATCCTAGTTAGCCCCATTGAGCCTTTAGCATATTTTTTTCTTTCTTTGAAGAGGTACAAACCGAGCTTAATCCCTTCTTTTCATTAGCCGTGAATTTGATCCTAAACTCTTAAGCGCTCAAGATAAAAACAATTTTCCCACAGTGTAAAGGAGTGAGAATTGTGAAAAGGAAGGAAAAGCGGAAGTGGTGAAAGTTAAAGAAAAGGTCAAAGGTGCACTTGCTGAAATTAAATAAAATAAAGATGTATAACTAATCTTTGCTAGTAAGTCGAGTATGCTTAAAGAAATGGGAACAAAAACAAAGAAAAAGTTTCTTCAAGAATGGGAGGATGAAGGAAGAAAAAAAATGGTCGTAATGATGGTGGGATGTATTGAAAAGTGCTTAAGGAAGCTAGTTGTTATTATTGGTTACCCTAGTATTTGCTAGTTCCTTAGCTTACATTATAACCCGTTAAGTCCTACATGATCTTACATCACTCGTCCTTATATTAGTGGAGTAATACACTAGAGGCAAGCCTATTGTTCATGACATGATGCATGTGAATTCCTTGGGAGAGAGAGCGAAATTGTTGTCATATACCCCTACATGTAGTGCTTTGGAAATCATATGATAGCAAATGGGGTATTTCTCTTGCATTGTGAGGGTACATGCTTGACGAGAGATTAATTTCGTGTCGTATATCTTGATCAGTTGATTTGCACGAGTTTTCCAAGATCGAGAATTGATTATTGAGCTTACGAGATCTTAATGTGATGTACTTCATTGTATTGATGAGACCATGCATGTTTTCTTGATGATTTGCTATATTAAATAATCGGTATAGTCGTACCTTGAATTGTCGAGCCAAAGTAGCTATGCGTGAGGGTCAATTGCATGAGATGTGAGAGTATTGTTCGAGGACGAACAAGAGTTTATGTGTGGGGTAAGTGATCTTGGGAAGAATTGCATGCCCAAGTGATACTCAAACGCTTTATTTCGTCTTGTTTATCGATTTTTATGTGTACATTCTCATGTGATTTTTAGTAGAAATGTGAATTTATACTAACCAACATGATTAGTGTTGTTTTACAGGTAAAAGGAAATTTTCGAAGCTAAAATACATGTTGGTGAAGATTGGGAATGGACTTGGAAACAAGGAGTGCAAAAGGACATGGAAGATAAGAAAAAACAAGGGCTCCGCGATGGAGCCGTGTCACGTTGCCATCGAGGAGGCACTCTGCCTCAGATGAAATAATTTGGTCAATTTCCAGTGAAGGTGCGCGATAGCACCGTGGCATGTTGCCCAGGCTCCGCGATGCAGGTCGTGGCATGTTGAGGTGAAATTGCCTGGGAGCCGACTTCCAGTGAAGGTACGCGATACGTCCGTGGCACGAAGGGAGTGCTCCGCGATACACTCCATGCCACGTTGCTTGTTATTCCAGGAAAAATTCTCAACAGTATAAATAGCACACTTAGGTTGTATTTTAAACATTCTGACTTGGTTGAGCAAGAACGTGGGTTACAGGCAGTTGAGGGGACGAAAATTCTAGGATTCTTCTCTATCTCTTTCTCTTTTATCGCAATTGTTTGTATGAATTATACTTATTTGATGATGTTTAATCCACTAATGAGTGGCTAAATTCACTTCTTGCTGAGGTTAAGAACAATTGTAGTGGAATGTAATTGTTGATCATTTCAGTTTTCATCTTTTCTACAATGGTTGTTCTATCAAATCTTGTTCTTACTGCATTAATGTTTGGCCAATGTTAATGTATATCTAAAAAATCCAATTTTGATTTTGAAAAGGAAACAAATTGGAAAGATGTGAATTGGTAGGATATGATCTCTTCTTAGTTTGGAAAATTGAGAATTGATTTACATCCAGAATAAAAATATATCTGAAAGTCTTATTATTCAATTAAGGAATCGAGAATGTATGGCTAGAACATGAAATTCTTTTATCACAGAAATGAAATTAAGGCTCATGATTCTTAAGTTGGATAGGATTCGAAAGTTCCAATCCATAGGCAATAATTCTTGACTAGCAACCGAAGGAAATATTAACTGAATTATATTGATAAATTAATTCCCTGCATGTTCGTTTTAACCTCAGCTTGCTCATTACTATTGTTCAGGCTCACTTTATAATTTTGCCTTAGATTCTTATTAATTAGTAAACTCAAAAAACTCAAAATATTATTTATTTGGTTGTCTGCATTCTTAAAGATATAGTTCATTAACACTTAAGTTAATTAGTACCGTAGCTCAGTCCCTGTGGGATCGATACTTGACTTTACTTAAGCCACTTTACTACTTGTTCGACCACGTGCACTTGCGTGTAGTCACCACAAGCCGAACACTCACCCAGGTTCTCTGGACTACATTGCCATCGTAGGATTTAGTTTTATTGGCCTGATGGACCCAAACTCTTGTCATCACCTAGTTCATGCCTTTATACCCTGGAAAGGTGTATTAGATCCTACCTATGGGGTATATACAACAAACTCCACATCTAGCTCACGTGGTTATATGTCGGTTCTAGACTCTCTCACTAGTCAGCTCAGTTTAGTTTCAGATCAATTCAGTTCAGTATCTCAGAACTAGAGCATGTCCTTGACCTTCAGACAAGGTCTGTTAGACCATCTTAGTTATTTCAGTTATTCAGTTAAGTAGGTTTAGTTGGTCATTTCACGTCTTTTTAGTTCATCACTTTTATTCCACTGTGTTATGGTTTCTCTCATTTACTCGGTACATTCAAAGTACTAACACATAATTTTAAGTTGTATTGTTTTATGATACAGTTGCAGGACCTTAGTCTCAGTCTTGCTAGCCGGTCACCCTCAGAAGACTTTAGCTGTTCTAATTGGTGAGTCCATATCTTTCGAGGATGATGATTATTTCATTCAACTACATTTTTCTTTTCCTATTTAGACTTGGAGTTAGCTGGGGTCTTGTCCCAGAAACTCATCAGTTGTAGTGGCTTTCAGACATAGACATTATTTTCAGATTTTTTATCGAATTTTCAGTTGATTGTAAACTTTACATTTCAGCTTTATTTATCATACATGTTTTATAGTAGTATTTTAAATCTTCTACTAGTTAGGCTTACTTGTGATAAACCAGGGGTTGACTTGGGGTTACTTGTGACTCCAAGTATCGTGTTCCATCCAGGGTGTAAGCTTAGGGCATGAAAAATTTGGTATCAGAGCACTAGGTTTAGAGTATCCTTGGATGTCTGAAAGCCGCATCGAGTAGAGTCCTCCTCATGAGTGTGAATCACGCCACCACTTATGAATGGGAGGCTACGAAATATTGTTAGGAATATTCCCTTTATTTCATACTCCTTATCGTGCGTTGAAATTCAGTTCCAAAATCATTCTCCTAACTCATGTTATGTTTCATTTTAGTGAATCATGCTTTCGCGACGTGGTAATGGAAGAAGGGGTCGGTAATGCTCACCGACCTTCCCCACCAGCCCTGGTAGCCCCTCAGGATGACTCAGTGTCCACTGTAGAATTCAGGGCGGCCATTCAGCTACTCGCTCAAACTATTACCAACCAGGTGAACCAGCAGGTGGTTCCAATGAACAACAATAGGTCCGCAGCAGCTGCCCGAGTGCGGGACTTCACTTGGATGAACCCTATGGATTTTCGCGAATCTAATGTAGGAGAGGATCCACAAGGATTTGTGGATGAGATTAAAAAGATCACCCGAATTATAGGTGTCAGTCCCTCAGAGAGTGCCAATTTGGCTTCCTATCAGCTAAAAGGGATAGCCTAGGACTGGTAAGAGCAGTGGTAGGAGGGGAGGCTAGCAGAAATAGGAGGTGGAATGGGAGGAGTTCACTACAGCCTTCCTAGATAGATTTTTCCCTCGTGAGCTCAAGGAGGCAACAGTAGAGAAGTTCACGAATTTGAGACAGGGAAACCAGACAGTAGAAGAATATGCTCTAGAGTTCACCAGGTTGTCCAAATACTCTCCGGAGATGGTGCATGCTGAAGTTTGTTAATGGGGTGTCAAACCTGGTCCTCAAGGAGTGCAGCACAGCGATGCTGGTTAAGGATATCGACCTCTCCATCCTAATTTTCTATGCCCAGCAGATTGGGGAAGAAAAATTAAGGGATATGGAGTGACAAAACAAGTGGCCAAAGACTGGACAATCAGATTATGGCCACCAGAGTTCTGGTGGTAGTAGCCGCCCACTACAGCAGCAACAGCAAAGGGCTCCAACAACCAGCTAAGCCAACGCCCCTGCCCTTCGGTCCCACCAGGATTGGAGTGGTGGAGCATCTCTCAATCCCAGAGTTACAGTGTCGGTAACAGGTATCCAGCTTGCCCCAAGTACGACAAGAACCACCCACGAGACTGTCTTTAGGGTTAAGAGGGCTATTTTGGTCGTGGACAGCATGGTCATCGGCTTAAGAAATGCCCATCCGCAGGACGAGGAAGGTTACAATCCACTTCCTTGGTAGCTCCAGCAGGCCAACTATCTCAGCAGGCAAACACATCAGGTACGGAGGGCGGACAATGCCAAAATCGTTTTTATTTTTTGTCTTCTCATCAAGATCAGGAGAGCTCCCCTAATGTGGTTCTGGGTATGTTACGTCTTTTCCACCTAGATCTATATTCCTTACTTGATCCAGGGGCAACACTATTATTCATGACTCCCTACGTAGCAATCCAATTTGATATCAGTCTAGAGGTCCTTTCAGAACCATTTTTGGTCTCCACCCCAGTTGGTGAGTCAATTAGAGCTAGCTGGGTGTATAGAAACTACCCAGTCTCATTCTTCAATAAAGTCATTCTAGCTGACCTTGTAGAGTTAAACATGGTCGACTTCGACCTCATTCTTGGCATGGATTGGTTACATTCAAGTTGTGCCTCAGTTAACTATAGAACTAGGGTTGTCAAGCTTCAGTTCCCTAATGAGCCAGCTCTAGAATGGACGGACAGTAGTTCAGCGCCTAACGGTAGGTTTATTTCCTACCTTAAGGCCAGAAAGCTTATTTCTAAGGGATGTGTTTACCATCTAGTTCGGGTCAAAGATTCCGACTCTAAGACCCCAGTAATCCATTCAGTCCCTGTTGTCAGCAAATTTCTAGATGTGTTCCCCGAAGATCTTCCCGGAGTTCCTCTTGAATGAGAAATCGACTTCGGTATAGTCCTTCTCCCAGATAATCTGCCCATCTCCATCCCTCCTTATAGAATGGCTTCGGCTGAACTTAAGGAGTTAAAGGAGAAGCTAAAAGACCTCTCAAATAAAGGTTTTATCATACCCAACATCTCTCCCTGGGGTGCTCCCGTACTATTTATGCAAAAGAAAGATGGTACCCTTGGAATGTGCATCGATTACCGTCAGTTGAATAAGGTCACAGTCAAGAACAGGTATCCCCTACCCAGAATTGATGACCTGTTCGACCAACTTTAGTGAGCAAGCTATTTCTCCAAAATAGATCTCAGGTCTGGGTATTATCAGCTAAGAGTCAGATAGTGTGACATATCGAAAATAGCTTTCAGGAATCCATATGGTCACTACGAGTTTGCGGCTATGTCCTTCAGACTAAAAAATGCCCCTGCAGCCTTTATGGACTTGATGAACAGAATCTTCAAACAGTATCAGGATATGTTCGTCACTGTTTTTATCGACGACATTCTAGTATACTCTAGAAACGAGAAAGAGCGTGCTAATCACCTGAGGATAGTGCTTCAGACACTCAGGGATCGCAGTTGTTTGCCAAGTTCAGCAAATGCGAATTCTGGCTGAAGTCCATGATTTTCCTAGGGCATTTGGTCTCGGGTGAGGGTATTCAAGTTGATCCTCAGAAGATAGCAACAGTGAAAGGATGGCCCAGACCTACCTCCCCAATTGAAATCAGAAGTTTCTTGGGTCTAGCTAGGTATTACAGACGTTTTGTGGAAGGTTTTTCTTTTGTAGCATCTCCTCTGACTTGGCTGACTAGGGAGAAGGTGAAATTTTAGTGGTCAGATATGTGTGAGAAGAGTTTGCAGGAGCTAAAAACTCGACTCACTACCGCTCCAGTGTTGACCCTACCATAAGGTTTAGATGGATTTGTAGTATATTGCGCACGCTTCCAGAGTTGGACTTGGTTGCGATCTGATGCAGCGGGGCAAGGTGATAGCCTATGCCTCCAGACAGCTCAAAGTTCATGAGAAGAATTATCCAACTTATGACTTGCAGTTGGCAGCAATGGTCTTTGCATTGAAAATATGGAGACACTCTCTGTATCGGGCTCACGTGGATGTTTTCACCGGTCACAAGAGCCTTCAGTATGTATTCAATTAGAAGGACCTAAATCATTGGTAGAGAAGGTGGTTAGAGCTCCTGAAGGATTATGACATGAGTGTGCTATACCACCTGGGAAAAGACAATGTGGTGGCTGATACCCTGAGCAGACTGTCTATGGGGAGCGTGACTCATGTCGAGGAAGGTAAAACTGGCAAAAGATATTCATCGACTAGCTCGGTTAGGGGTGCAGTTGGTTGACTCAACTGAGGGTGGAGTGGTAATGCAAAGCGGGTTAGATTCCTCTTTGGTTGTTAAAGTTAAGTCCAAATAGGATGAAGATCCAATCTTACTTAAACTTAAGGAAGCGGTTCTCAGGAAAGAGGTTGAGGCTTTCTCCAAAGGGGGACATGGTGTGCTCCGTTATCAGGGCAGTCTATGTGTACCAGACATCGGTGACTTAAGACAACAAATATTGGCCGAAGCGCATGTTCGGCTGTTTCGGTTGGTATTATATATTATAAACCGACACGCAAGTGCACGTGGTCAAACAAGTAATAAAGTGGCTAAGTAAGCCAAGTATCGATCCAAGGAGGCTCAGGATATGTAAAATTTGCCTAAGTATACTATATTCTTATCTTACTTCTAATTATGCTAACAACAACGTAACAAACAGTTAAATGAGTTTTTGTTTATAAAATCTATATATACTAAAACTATTAACAATTATTTACTGTGAATTTAAACTATGGATATGAGCATGCCAAGGTTAAGAACAAGTAATGAATTCGATTATAATAATAATTCGGTTAATCTCTTCTTCATGTTGCTAGCCAAGAACAGTAGCCTAGAAATTAAAACTCTCGTATGTAATTTCACTTAAGAATCATAAACCATTCGTCTACATTTTTGTGATCAAATGCAATTTACGACCTAGCAATACAATTCCAGTTCCTAAATTGACTAATACGGCTTTCAAGTATATTTCTATCAGGAAAGCACATCAAAACCCAATTTTCCCAAATCAAGTTAAGAACAATACCCTATTAATTCACAACTTTCCAATTTCTTGCTCTCTCGAGTGAAATTGGACTTTTTAGATGTACATTAATGTCGGCCAAGCACTAATGCAGTAAGAACAAGAATTAATAGAACAACATGAAAGAAGAAGAAGAAAACCATATCATTTACAATCAAAATGCACTACACATGTTCAAAACCTTAGCAAGGAAGAGAATTAGCCACTCATTTGTGGATTGATCATCCTAAAACAAGTGTAAATCATACATACAATTGATTGAAAGAAGAAAGGAAGAGAAGAAACCCCTTAGCTTTTTCGTCCCTCAACTGCTGCTAACCCACGTCCTAGCTCCACCAAGTCTGAACTAATTAAAATAAACCTAAGTGTGTTATTTATATTAGAGGGAAATTTTTCCCGGAATAACAAGCAACGTGTCACGGAGGTCAACGCGGAGCACTGCCTCCGTGACACGGCATGGACGCGGACCTTCACTGGAAATCCAGGGTCCGGTAAAATAGCCTCAATGTGGCACGGAGGCCAACGCGGAGGCCTATCTCCGTGCCACGGAGCTGTCGCGAGGCCTCACTGGAATTTGCCATTTAATTTCCTCTCCAGGCAGTGTGCCTCCGCGATGGTAGCGTGGCACGGCTCCATCGCGGAGCCCCTATAATTTGTGCATTCCAATGTCTTTTCCACGCTCGTATCCAAGTCCAACTCCGATATAGTTCCAACATGCATTTTAGCTCCTAAAAATCATATTTTCCTGCAAAACAAATGCTAATCATGTTGGTTAGTATAAATTCACATTTTATTACAAATTACATGAGAATATATACATATTGCACACAAACAAGGCGAAAATAATACGTTTGGGTATCACTTAGGCATATAAATTTGCCCAAGATCACTTACCCCACACTTAAATCCTTGTTCGTCCTCGAACAACACATAAACAAATCATGCAAATTACATCCCAACCGTCATCACTATGGTGCGACCATTTACGCTACGGTCATACCGATTATTCAATTTTTGCAAATCATCACGAAAACATGCATGGTCTTACAATGCAATGACCTTTAATACATCAAGACTTCCTAGACTTTAAGAATTGATTCTTGATATCGGCAAACTCATGCAAATCAGCTAATCAAGAAATCCGACACGAAAATCAATCTTTCATCAAGCATGTGCCCTCACAACTCAAGAGAATCTTCCCCTTTTTGTTCATGCAACACACAAACATGCAAGTAGGGGCATATAAAAATTAATTTCACTCTCTCTCCCAAAAGAATTCACATGCATCATGTCGTGACCCATAGGCTTGCCCTTAGTGTATTACTCCACTAATATAAAGAAATGCAATGTAGGATCAAGTAGGACTTTAATGGGTTGTAACGGGGCTATGGATCTAGTATATATATTGGATTAGCCAATAATAGTCGCTAGCATCCTTAAGCACCTTTTCAACACATTCCCATCGACTCATGGACATTGTTCCTCTCTTTTCTCTTTTTCTCCCATTCATGCTGGTTTACTTTCGTACTGCCCATTTCATCAAACACACTCGACACAAAACAAAGGGTTTTCATGTACCCTCAATATCATTTAATTATAACAAGTGCCTCTTCAACATCATCTTTTCTTTCCTCACTCTGCTCTTCTTTTTCTTTTCACTCTTTTCACTCTTTAACACTTTGGGAACATTTTCTTTTCTTTGTAAGCGCTTAAGAGTTTTGTATAGACTTTTACAGCTAATTAAAAGAAGGAATAAAGCTTGGTTTATATAATTTTGGACAAATGAAAGAAAGAAATCGGCTAAAGGCTCAATGGGCTGACTAGGGTATACAACATATAAAGAGGTAGAGTATGACCAGAAAAAAAATGGAAACTATCGGTTAAAACAAAGAAATGCCTACATCCTTTCCAACACTACACCTCCTTCATTTCGTTTTGTATACACACCAGGCAAGTTCTAGACAATTCACAATGGCATGGAATAACAATACCTCACTTCACACTTCATGCACATGCTCGAATCAAGATGCATTCACAGACTCTCTAATTAGCCAATCACATGAATTCAAAATTAAGCCTCAATCATACTGAATCAAATTCTATAGCCTAGGTAACTCAACATATTCACCAACTTGCATGCCTTCAAACGAATCATTTTCACATTTTGAACATCAGTTACACACGCAACGAAATTTTTGCAACCATAAAGCAACTACAGTTCATTGATGCAATCCACCAAAGAAAAATTAAAAACAAATTAAAATCCTACTCCTACCGACTACATTTCCCTTAAGACGGTCGTCATCCATCCATCATAGGGAACGGTCACTAACTATGACATCGGTTCAATGGGACTATTCTCGGTAAAAGAACCGAAAACAAACTCCGAGAAACCCAAAATAAAAACCGAAAAATTTTGCAACACATCGATCATTTCGATAGAAAGAAAATATTTACAAGTGCAAAATATTTTCGCGAAAAGTTTTGAAAAATATCGATCATCTCGATAGAAAAAAAATATTTACAAAATATTTACACTGGCAACCATAACTTTTCATAACACACATCATTAACCACACAAACAAATATATACAACACAAATCAGTTCACCACAGGGAAAACACAAACATACATACAAACCAAGGAAAAAGCATACAGCAGATTAGAGCCTATGTCCCAGCACCTAGCTACTCCCCACCCCACACTTAAATCGAACACTGTCCCCAGTGTTCACAAAAATAGAAAACAACATTTCGGGTGGTGGAACTCCCTGATCAGTCGAAATATTTGACTTCTTCATCTGGTGCTGCTGCCTCGTCCCCCATGTCTGAGTCAGCTCCATCATCATCATCGGACTCCACATCGGAGTCCTCCCGACGTGTCTCCTCATCAGTAGGGACATCGTCATCAGTCAGCTCCACGAAGGCTGGTCCCACTCGGCATAAGGCTTTGGAATTCTCGCCAAATGGGTAATCCAGCTCCAACTGCCATAATTCTTCCTCGGTGGCTGGTCTCCCACCAATCCGTAGCTGAAGCATCTGCATGCCGAACATACGTGCCATGTACTGATCGTCACGAACATGTCGCTCGCCCAAAGTCAGCACTGGCCCGTGTGTGGTGTCGGGGGCCTTAGTTTTTGTCACATCGAGGGCCCTCCGCTCAAACTACGGAATGTAATCCAAGGCTTCTTCCTCGACATCGAGGCCTCGGAGGAAGGTGGTGATGAGTCCGCCAAACCCGTATCTGTGGCCCTGGTGTAGTCTGGCTCTCTTCATGGCGGATATAATTACCGCCCCAACATTAATCTCAAGCCCTTTCATAAGGGCATACACCAAGCAGACACGGTCCCGGGTCACATCCGTCATATGAACTCCCGGGATCAAGCACGAACATACAATTTTTAGCCATATTCTGGCCTCCCTGTTCATCTGCGAATAAGGCAGAGTCTGGTGGTAACCCCTCTCCTTATGTCTACTCCATCGGGCTGTGGATCGAGCCCCACACAACGTACATCTGATGTCGGCGTACGGTGGGGTGATGTTTAGCTGGCGGAGAACGTGGGCGTCTGTGTCCCGCGCTCCAACGATGGCATTAAATTGCTGGGGTTCCAGAGTAACAATCTGCCCTCTGATTTTTATTGTGTGGCTTCTGATTGCCGGGTTCCAATTTCCGTAGAACTCTCAGACCAAATGAAGGTTGCACTCCTTGGGCTCCTGAAAGATAAAGCTGAGCCCAGCTGCTTCAATCCTTTGCATAATACGGGGGAACTCCTGTGCTAGTGGTTCCCGTGCAATATGTTCCTCCGGGAAGTACTTGCCCTCCTTATGCTTAGCATACCATTTCTTTCCTTCCTCGGTTACCCACCTTGTTCCGTATTGGTGGCGTTGGCCGCGCGGAACAGCTGGTGTAGCTGGAACTGCGGTGCCCAATCTTATTCTTTTTCTGCCGGTGCCTGAGGTAGAAGCACCCTTTCCCTTATCCTGTCTGCTAGCCATTGTACCTGTCAAATATAAATTAACAAGCACAAAGTTAAGCTATAAAGATGTTAACTTAGGCTAAGGTCGGGTTACACAACGTTTACCCCACACTTAGGCCTTAGCTACTTTTACAAAACTACGGCAAGGATAACTCTATTTACACCAAAGACAACAAGTATACACTTTATGCTTAGTGCGTTCACAAAAAATTTCGACAGCATAACGGTTAGTGTACTACTCAGACTTCATACAGCTAATCCCAATCCTACTATCGCTAACAATTCAATCATCGCACTTAGCAACAAAAACAACAAATAAAAACAAAGGCAAAAACATTCCATATACAATCGAATCCAAATAATCAAACCAATTTACACAATTTTCGCATTTTCCGCAACAATTCGAGAATTCGTCTTCCTATAACATTCACACAATATTTACCTCGACTTATCTCAATTTACAACCACACCCCGGCATCAAATTCATCAAATTATCGAGTTGTCCAAATCAAATTCTATAACCCAAGCCCTAGAATGCAATTTTTCACTCAAATCCGAATTATTCACGTAATCGACAAGTTCAACCGCTAATTACAACAATCCGAACATATATCAATCACAAATAACTCAGCATCATGTTAAATTGCTACTTGGGGTGATATATCTCACCTCACATGCCCAAATTCGACTAAAATCGCCAAAAATTTGAGAGAAACGAGGAAAACATACCTTTGAGTTGAAGAACCGAAGAAACTTGACGTATTCCTGCCTAATAGCGTGGCACGTTGGTTGGGGAGGGGGATTTGGGTGTTTTGGTCGCGGAGAGTAGAAGAAATGGGGACAAATTGGGCAAAATCGAGGTTAATTTAAAGAAAAACACGCGGGTCACCCGGCAACCCGGTGTGACCCGGCACCAAATATAAGGCAACGTGTCACGGAGGGTAACGCGGAGCCCCTACTCCGTGACACGGAGCCAACGCGATGGCTCTCTGGAAATTTTAAAAATCCAGATTTTGCCTTCAACGTGTCACGGAGGGTAACGCGGAGCCCTCCCTCCGTGACACGGAGCCAACGCCCCAGTGCACTATTTCTTCAATAAAATTATTTTTTCATACCTTGCCTTATTTTTCCCGCTTCCATGCATATTTTTCTCCGTTTGACCTGAAAATCACTTCACTAAACAAAATTGGTTAGATTAATAGATTTCCCTAACTAAAATGAAAAATATTAACTAAAACAAGAATGTAAACCTAATCAAGAAAAGAAAAATAAAAATAAAAATTAGTTACACTAAGAAAAAAAAGAAAGAAAATATTTTTCACGGGTTGCCTCCCGTGCAGCGCCTGGTTTACCGTCGCGGCTCGACGTACCAAGTTTCACCGCTTTTTCCTCCGCCTTGAGGATATGAATTTCACCCCTAATTTCTTCTCTAATTTCCTCTTATGCTCCTAGGGTGGTGGTGAAAAATTGTAAGGACCAAGCAGTAGATGTTTTCTTTTGAACTTATTGGCCCTTGAGTAAGTGAAGTCATTTCGTTGCTTCGAGTTAGCAAATTTCAGAATATACGGGGCTTGGTCCTCCTCTAGACATTTCTCTATAATCTTGAAAGACTCTATTTCTGTGTTGTCAACCAAACTTAATGTCGAAAAATGCTTCGAGTGTGGTCCAATCAACCTCAACTCTGAAATTGCATTGTGCTTGACTTCCTTACTTGTGTACACCTTTTCAACATCGACATCTATTTCTCCATTAAGGTCAAATGGGAGATATTCTTTCTCTTCTTCCATGAATAGATTTTCTATAGGTATGAGCAGATCACGGGGACACTCAAGAGATTCTAATTGTTGGGCTTCATCCAAAAATTCACCCTTGTATTCCTCTTGTAGTTCCTCTTGAATATCGGCTAAAACTGTCACCTGCGAATTATCACAAGCTTCAGCCTCAGCAGACATCTCCGTGAGTTTGACGCTCATCCTGCTTACAGCCTCGGCATTCTCCTTTTGCTGAATTATCAATTCTGCCACCGACTCCTTCATTGCTTCTGATTGCTCCAGGAGTTGTTTCATCATGTCCTCTATTTGAACTTGGCGTGCCAAGTCCTCCTTTTCAACATGCCTATATTCAGCAAAAACAACAGAATGATCATAGCGGAGGCTTGGGGAAGGGGAATATGCCTTCGGACAATCACCCCAATGGCCATATTGACACCCACATATATTGCACATGTTACAGTTTTGCCACAAGTGCGGTCCTCCGCAATTCATGCAAGATTCGCCGAAATATGCGTATCCACCATTTATATTCCAAGATGTCATGTCAATGAGGGTATCCGAAAGAGAGAAAAATTGAAATGAACAAAGAATTAAAACAAATACTAAGACCAAGTTGTCAACACTTAAGAAAATAAAACAAAAATACAGTAAATTTACACTTAACACAATTTCACAAATTTACCTAGCCTCCCCGGCAATGGCTCCAAAACTTGTTCGGGCTGTTTCGGTTGGTATTATATATTATAAACCGACACGCAAGTGCACGTGGTCAAACAAGTAATAAAGTGGCTAAGTAAGCCAAGTATCGATCCAAGGAGGCTCAGGATATGTAAAATTTGCCTAAGTATACTATATTCTTATCTTACTTCTAATTATGCTAACAACAACGTAACCAACAGTTAAATGAGTTTTTGTTTATAAAATGTATATATACTAAAACTATTAACAATTATTTACTGTGAATTTAAACTATGGATATGAGCATGCCAAGGTTAAGAACAAGTAATGAATTCGATTATAATAATAATTCGGTTAATCTCTTCTTCATGTTGCTAGCCAAGAACAGTAGCCTAGAAATTAAAACTCTCGTATTTAATTTCACTTAAGAATTATAAACCATTCGTCTACATTTCTGTGATCAAATGCAATTTACGACCTAGCAATACAATTCCGGTTCCTAAATTGACTAATACGTCTTTCAAGTATATTTCTATCAGGAAAGCACATCAAAACCCAATTTTCCCAAATCAAGTTAAGAACAATACCCTATTAATTCACAACTTTCCAATTTCTTGCTCTCTCGAGTGAAATTGGACTTTTTAGATGTACATTAATGTCGGCCAAGCACTAATGCAGTAAGAACAAGAATTAATAGAACAACATGAAAGAAGAAGAAGAAAACCATATCATTTACAATCAAAATGCACTACACATGTTCAAAACCTTAGCAAGGAAGAGAATTAGCCACTCATTTGTGGATTGATCATCCTAAAACAAGTGTAAATCATACATACAATTGATTGAAAGAAGAAAGGAAGAGAAGAAACCCCTTAGCTTTTTCGTCCCTCAACTGCTGCTAACCCACGTCCTAGCTCCACCAAGTCTGAACTAATTAAAATAAACCTAAGTGTGTTATTTATATTAGAGGGAAATTTTTCCCGGAATAACAAGCAACGTGTCACGGAGGTCAACGCGGAGCACTGCCTCCGTGACACGGCATGGACGCGGACCTTCACTGGAAATCCAGGGTCCGGTAAAATAGCCTCAATGTGGCACGGAGGCCAACGCGGAGGCCTATCTCCGTGCCACGGAGCTGTCGCGAGGCCTCACTGGAATTTGCCATTTAATTTCCTCTCCAGGCAGTGTGCCTCCGCGATGGTAGCGTGGCACGGCTCCATCGCGGAGCCCCTATAATTTGTGCATTCCAATGTCTTTTCCACGCTCGTATCCAAGTCCAACTCCGATATAGTTCCAACATGCATTTTAGCTCCTAAAAATCATATTTTCCTGCAAAACAAATGCTAATCATGTTGGTTAGTATAAATTCACATTTTATTACAAATTACATGAGAATATATACATATTGCACACAAACAAGGCGAAAATAATACGTTGGAGTATCACTTAGGCATATAAATCTGCCCGAGATCAGCACACAACTCGAGATACTCCATCCACCCTGATGCTACAAAAATGTACCGCGATTTGCGGGTTATTTACTTGTGGAACAACATGAAGAAAGACATCGCTGATTTCATAGCTAAGTGCTCGAACTGCCAGCAAGTTAAGGTAGAGCACCAGAGATTAGGAGGTATGACTCAGGATATCAACATACCCACGTGGAAGTGGGAAGAAGTATATATGTACTTTATTATGGGTCTACTTCGAACTCTTCGGCAACATGATTCTATCTGGGTAGCAGTAGACCTGATGACTAAGTCAGGACATTTCCACCCAGTAAAAGCAATAGATTCAGCTGAGGACTATGCTATGATTTATATCCGGTAGATGGTCAGGTTCATGGGGCGCCATTATCCATCATCTCAGACAGAGGTACTCAGTACAACTTTTCACCCCTAGACATGGAAAAGCTGAGTGGACTATTCAGACCCTAGAAGATATGTTGAGAGTGTGCGTGATCGATTTCTAGGGAAGTTGGGATGACCACTTGCCTCTTATCGAGTTTTTGTACAACAATACGTACCACTCCAGTATCCAAATTGCACCGTTTGAGGCATTGTATAGTAGGAGGTGTAGATCTCCTATTGGATGGTTTAAGATTGGTGAAAATGCTGTAATCGAGCCAGACTCGATTCATGAAGCTATGCAGAAGGTACAACTCATCATAGAAAGATAGAAAATAGCCCAGAGCCGTCAGAAATCTTATGTTGATGTAAGGAGAAGAGAATTGGAGTATGTTGTGGATGATTGGATCTATCTGAAAATTTCACCCATGAAAGGGGTGATGAGATTTGGGAAGAAGGGAAAGCTAAGCCAGAGATATATGGGACCCTCAGAATTCTAAGGCGAATTGGCAAGGTAGCTTATGAGCTGGAATTACCTTCAGAGTTGGCATCTGTGCACCCAATATTCCATGTGCTACTACTGAAGAAGTGCATCGGTGGTCCAACATCAATTATGCCATTGGATAGTGTGGGAGTGAAAGATAGTCTCTCATACAAGGAGGTCCTAGTCCAAATACTTGGCCATCAGTCTTGTAAGCTAAGGAACAAGGAGGTAGCTTTGGTCAAACTCTTGTGGAGGAATCAGCAGGTTCAGGGAGTTATGTGGGAGGCCGAAGCAGATATGATGGCTAGATACCCCCATTTGTTCTCTTTCGGCTCAATTTCAGTTTAAGGTATCAATTTCCTCCCAAAATATGCTTTTAGTTCATGTGTTTCAGTTTCTTTCATGTATATGAATATGTGTATGATTGGTGAATTTAGTTCAGACTTGTGATCTAGTTCAGAGGTAGTCATATCCGCTAGTTTCAGCCTTTATGATCAGTATTTCTGTATAAAGATTGTCATTCTCTATTTTCCTGTGTGTTTTCCCACATTCGAGGATGTATGTTCCCAAGGGGGAGATATTGTAATGCCCCAGAAACTGAAAGGATAGATCAGGGACTTAAATCAAACAAAACTGGAAAATCTGCACCAGATCACAGAACAAATATTCTGTGACCTGTGGGGGGTGACCATGAGTCGTTAATTAACTCATGGTGGGGACTGTAGACTTAGTTGAAAATTTTGGAAATATAGGTAACCACAGGTTTGACCATGAGTCGTGGTCAACACCACGAGTCATGATATGAACCATAATCAAGAACAAATTTAAGGCCGAGAAGAAGCAGGGCAGTGCACCTAACGACTAGTCACCAACAATCGTGTTCCATGCCATGACCCGCTAGGTGACCCGTCGCAGGATTTTCTTAAGAGTTGGAAAGTTAGGCAGCGTACCCAAACCACGACTCGTTTAGGACACCACGAGTCGTGGTGTCACCCGTGGAGACTCCAGGGACATTTGGGCAGTGGAGACCACTAGAGGTGATCACTAGTCATGGTCACCAACAACGACCCGTTAGGTCCCTCGTAGGGGGCATGACAATCAGTTTTCCTACGAATTTCCTAAGGGTGTCTTGATAATTTCCTAACCTCCTAGATCCTAAACTACGTTGTTTTAGTATATTTTAAGGGAATATATAGGGGCTAAATGGTTTCCTCCTCATTCCCCACTCAGATTCTCAGAAAAACATCTAAGAGTTTCTCCTCAGGAACTTTCAGAGCAAGAAATAGGACAGTCCATTCCTCCTCAGTTTCTCAAGAAAATTCTTCGGGATTCTTCATCAGGTATGTAGGAATTCAACAAGGAAATAATTCTTCCCTTGTGTCCCCAAATTCCTCCCTACTTTTCTCTATCAGTTCTAGCCCTGGAATTATCGGATGTTAAGAAATTTTTGTCATACTTTGTGTAATCCATGTGGAATGTTACTTCATGTTATTTATAGATATTTTCCACCAGTTTGTGACTGAACTAATGTTTATTCTTGTGAAGTGAAATTTATCCCTATTTCTTGAACTAGAAAATCTTGAATTTTGCAATAGTGTTTGAATATCAAATTTTTGCTTGATTTTTATAAGTGTCATGGGCTCCCATGTTGTTAGTAGCATTGAAAACTAAATCAGATTATTATCAGTTCAGTTTTAGCCAAAATGTTAGAATTCTCAGTGTTAGTCAGAAATGTCAACTAATTAGTTTGACTGCAGAAATTCCCGGGGTGTCAGTAGTACCTCCTAGTTATCAGAATCAGATTTAGAACCCAGTGTTTAGTGGTCTACTAGGCGGTCATGACACTTTAGACCAGCAGCTCTGACTATCCTTAGGACTCCAGCTTCAGAATACAATTGGTTCTTTAGACAGTTACGATGCTTCCAGATAAGTAGCTCTGACCAATCTTAGAACCCAGTTCTAGAATCTGGTCCGATAAGACTCTCAGGGTGCTTTCAGATATGTATCCCTGACTTGTCTTGGACCCCAGTTTCGAGCTATCAGCTTAGTAATCAGTCTATGACTATCCAGTGGGAGCAGGACTTAGCACCAAGCAGACTGAGGTTCCAACGCACACAGGTTCCCAAAACTACATTGCCAACGTAGGTTTTAGTTTTATTGGCCTGATTGCCTCAGACTCTTGTGATCACCCAGTTCATGCCTTTATACCCTGGAAAGTTATATTGGGTCCTACCGATGGGGTGTATACATCGGGCTCAACATCTAGCTCATATGATTATATGTCAGTTATAAACTCTTTCACTAGTCAGCTCAGTTCAGTTTCAGATCAGTTCAATTCAGTATCTCTAAAATAGACCATGTCCTTGACCATCAGACAAAGTCTGTAAGACCATCTCAATTATTTCAGTTATTCAGTTTAGTAGCTTTAGTTGGTCATTGCATGTCTTTTCAGTTCAACACTTTTATTCCATTGTGTTATGGTTTCTCTCAATTTCTTAGTACATTCAAAGTATTGACACATACTTTTATGTTGTATCATTTTATGATACAGCTGCAGGACCTTAGTCTCAGCCTCGCTAGCCTGTCACCCTCGGAAAACTTCAGCTGTTCTAATTGGTGAGTCCTCATCTTTTGAGGATAATGATTATTTCATTCAGCTACATTCTTCTTTTCCTATTTAGACTTGGTGTTAGTTCGGGGCTTGTCCCAGAAGCTCATCAATTGTAGTGGCCTTCAGACATAGAAATGATTTTAGATTTTTTTATTGGATTTTCAGTTGATTGTAACCTTTACATTTCAGCTTTATTTACCATAAATGTTTTATAGTAGTATGTTAAAGCTTCTGCTAGTTAGGCTTACTCAGAATGCCAGTGTGTGATAAACCAGGGGTTGACTTGGGGTTACTTGTGACTCCAAGTATCGTGTTCCGTCCAGGGTGTAAGCTCAGGGCTTGAAATACATTGACAGCAAACAACTGTTCATTAGGGAATGCTCCACAATTTCCATTTTACAATCAATTTGCTTCCTGTCCTTCAGCCGAGAAAGATGGTTTGCTACCTGATTTTCTGTGCCTTTTGAGTCCTTGATCTCATTATCAAACTCCTGCAATAACAATAAACACCGGATAAGCCTTGGTTTACCATCCTTCTTAGCAAACAAATAGCTTATCACAACATGGTCTGTGTACACCACCATCTATGTAGCCACTAAATAAGCTTTGAATTTGTCAAAGGCAAACACAACTGCTAATAACTCCTTCTCAGTCACTGTGTAGTTTCTTTAAGCCGCATCTAGAGATTTTCTTGAATAATAGAAGGGCTTAAATCTCTTTCCTCTATTCTGCCCCAAAACAGCTCCAATGGCAAAGTCACTGGCATCACACATTACAATGGATGGTAATGACCGGTCTGGTGCAATAATAATTGGGGTTGTTATCAACTTTTCCTTCAAAGCATTGAAGGCCTGCACGTACTCTACATCAGATGAGAGCTTCACATCCTTTTCCAACAACCTGCACATAGGATTTTCTATCTTTGAGAAGTCCTGAATGAACCTCCTATTGAAACTAGCATGTCCCAAGATACTATGCACCCCTTTCACAAACACTAAGGGCGGAAGCTTTTCAATGGCTTCAATCATAGCTCAATCGAGCTCAATATCTACCTTAGAGATCTTGTGACCCATAACTTTTCTTTCGTGTACCATGAAATGGAACTTCTCCCAATTAAGAACAAGAGTGGTCTTCTCATACCAAGCTAACACCGCATCCAAATGCTTAAGATTAGCACCAAAATCGATCCCATAGACTGAGAAGTTATCCATGAACACTTTCGTAAATGTTTCCACCACCATCATACACCTTTGGAATGTCCTTGGATCATTACACAATCCAAATGACATCCTACTGAATGCAAAAGTACCAAATAGGCAAGTGAAAGTAGTCTTCTCTTGAACCTTCTAATCAATCACAATCTGGTTGCACCCATAGTACCCATTCAGGAAATAGTAATAATCATGTTCTACTAACCTGTCCAACATTTGGTCCATGAAAGGTAGTGGGAAGTGATCCTTCTGGGTGGTCGTGTTAAGCTTGTGGTAATCAATGCAAATCTGCATCTCTATGATTGTTCCTTATGGGATCAACTCATCTTTCTCATTTCATACCACTGTCATGTCCACCCTTCTTTGGGACACACTTGACTGGGCTCATCCAATGATTGTTTGAAATAGGTTAGATGACACGTGTATCCATCCACTTTATCACCTCTTGCTTCACCACCTCCTTCTTAAGAGAACTCAATCTCTACTCGTGTTCTACACTGGTTCTTGCACCCTCTTCTAGTAATATCTTGTGCATATAGAATGAACTACTTATCCCCTTGATATCGGCTATGGTTCAGCCGATAGCTGTTATATGATCATGTAGCACCTTCAACAACCTGTCAGCCTGTAAATTAGACAACAGAGCAGATATTATCATAGGTAGTTGTTACCATCACCTAAATAATATTTCAGATGAGCTGGTAAAGTCTTTAGATCATGAACCAGTCCCTTCTCAATTGAAGGTTTTGGCTTCTCCCAAGTTAATGGCCTGCCAAGCATCTCAAAAGTTACCCCTCTCCTGATGTAGGCATTGGTAGCATCCAAGGCATTTATACACTTGACAACCTCTGCACTATTTACTTGCTCCTTCTTGTATACCATAGGTCTCTCCAATGGATCCTCTTATAACAAATATTGCTCTAATGCCACATCAGACATCTCAGGCTCCACCATAGTGATGGTCTTTAATTCCTCATAATAGGGTGGTAGATATGCTTCCTTGAACATGTTAAACACAGCCTCCTAGCTATCCCCTATCATAGACATCTTCCCTGAATCCACGCTTATGACTGCGTCGGCTGTGGCTAAGAACCCTCTTCCCAAAATGATGGACACTGCTTCATCGGCTTCATAATCAGGGATGATGGAGTCCAATGGAAAGATGAACGGTCCTACTTTAATGATCACATCCTCAATAATACCGTTAGGTTAAGTGATTGACCTATTGTCCAACGCTAGAGTCACTGAAGTGGGACGTGGTTCACCTAGCCCCAAAGTTCTAAACAAACATGCGGGCATAAGATTTATGTTGGCGCCCAAGTCACATAATGTTGAGTCTACCTCTCTAACTCCAAAGATGACTAGAATGGTGAAACTCCCGAGATCTTTCAACTTGGGTGGAATTTTGTTTTGCACCCGGGAACTACACTCCTCCATGAGAGCTACAGTCCTAAACTTTGTTAGCCTTTTTTTGTTGGCCATAATATCCTTGAGATATTTGGCGTATTTTGGAACATCCTTCAATAGCTCAACCGATGGTATATTCACGTGCATTTACTTCAAAATATCTACAAAGTTCTTACACGTTGAGTCATTGTTCGCGTGATTTGTGGGGTATATAAAACGACACGCAAGTGCACGTGGTCGAACAAGTAGTAAGTGGCTTTAGTAAGCCAAGTATCGATCCCACAGAGACTTGGATGAAGTGCAATTTGCTCAAGTGTACTATATTTTACTTCTAGAAATGCAGACAACAGTGTAACCAAAAAGTTGATAGTTTGTTTTATAATTTTTTATACTAAAGCTAAGAACAATTATCTACTTTGAGTCTGAACTATGAATGAGAGCATGCTGAGGTTAAACGAACATGTAATGAAATTAATTGTCATCATAATTTGGTTAATCTTTTCCTCTAGTTGCTAGCCAAGAACATTTGCCAAGAGATTAAAACTCTCGTATTTAACCTCACTTAAGAATCATGAACCATCCGTCTACATTTCTGTGATCAAATGCAATTCATGTTCTAGCCATACAATTCCGGTTCCTAAATTGACTAATATGACTTTCAGGTATATTTGTATCCTGAAAGCAAATCAAGACTCAATTTTCCCAAACCAAGTAAAGAACATATCCTATTAATTCACAACTTTCCAATTTCTTGCTCTCTCAAGTGAAACCGCACTTTTTAGACTTACATTAACGTAGGCCACACATTAATGCAGTAAGAACAAGAATTAATAGAACAGCATGGAAGAAAAGATGAAAAACCAAATAATTAATGATCAAATTTCATCACAATTGTTCATAACCTCAGCAAGGAGAGGAATTAGCCACTCATTTGTGGATTAAACATCTTAAAATGAGTGTTAATCATACAAGCAATTGAATTAAAGAAGAAAGAAAGAGAGAAAAAACCCTGATATTTTCATCCCTCAACTGCCTGTAACCCACGTCCTTGCTCCACCAAGTCAGAATATTGAAAAATGAACCTAAGTGTTCTATTTATACTGCTGGGAATTTTTCCCGGAATAACGAGCAACGTGTCACGGAGTGCATCGCGGAGCACTGCCTCGTGACACGCTACGAACGCGGACCCTCACTGGAATTGGGGGTCCGGGAATTAAGGCTCAATGTGGCACGACGTGCATCGCGGAGCCAGGCCTCCGTGCCACGGAGCAAATGCGGACCCTCTCTGGAATTTAGGCGAATTTTCCCTATTTAGGCAGAATGCCTCCGCGATGGCAGCGTGACACGGCTCCATCGCGGAGCCCCTTTAATTCATGCTGTCCAATGCCTTTTCCCTTGCTCGCATCCAAGTCCAACTCCGATATCATCCAACATGCATTTAAGCTTCCCGAAATCACATTTTACCTGCAAAACAATGTTAATCATGTTGGTTAGTATAAATTCACATTTTATTATCAATTACATGAGAATGTATACACATTGGTAGATAAACAAGGCTAAAATGGTACTTTTGAGTATCACTTGGGCATATAAATTTGTCCAAGATCACTTACCCCACACTTAATTCCTTGTTCGTCCTCGAACAACAAACACACAATTCATGCAATTCACATTCCAACCTCGCTACTTCGGTTCGACAATTTAGGCTACGGTCATACCGATTATTCAATACAGAAAATCATCAAGAAACATGCATGGTCTTATCAATGCAATGACCTTCAATACATTAAGACCTCCTAGACTTTAAGAATCGACTCTCGATATTGGCAAACTCATGCAAATTAGTTGATCAAGATATCCGACACGAAAATTAATCTTTCATCAAGCATGTTCCCTCACAACACAAGAGAATCTTCCCCTTTTTGCTCATATGACTCACAAACATTCAAGCAGGGGCATGTAAAAACAATTTCGCTCTCTCTCTCAAAAGAATTCACATGCATCATGTCATGACCCATAAGCTTGCCCTTAGTGTATTACTCCAGTAATATAAAGAAGTGCGATGTAAGATCACGTAGGACTTTAACGGGTTGTAATGGAAGCTACGGAACTAGTAAATATTGGATTAGCCAATAATAGCCACTAGCATCCTTAAGCGCCTTTTCAACACATCCCATCAACTCATGGACATTGTTTCTTTTTTTTCCATCATCCCATTCTTGATGATTTTCTTTAGTATGGCCCATTGCATTAAGCACACTTGACACAACAACAAAGATTATTCATGCACCTTCATTATCGTTTATTTATAGCAAGTGCACCTTCAACCTTTTCTTTTCTTCTATCGCTCTGCTTTTCTTTTTCATTTCACCATTCTCACTCTTTGACACTTTGGGAAAATGATTTTCTCTTCTTAAGCGCTTAAGAGTTTTGTATAGACTTTACGGCTAATGAAAAGAAGGAATTAAGCTCGGTTTACACTCTTTGACAAAAGAAAAAATAATAGGCTAAAGGCTCAACGGGCTGACTAGGGTATACAATCAAGGTGTGTACGACAAGGAAAAATAGAAACTCTCCGTTAAAACAAAGAAATGCCAACATCCTTTTCTACAATACACCTCCTTCATTTCGTTTTGTACACACACCAGGCAAGTTCTAGACACTTCACAATAGCATGGAATATCAACACCTCACTTCACACCTTTTGCACATGATCGATTCAAGATGTATTCACAGACTCTTCAATCAGCTAATTACATGAATTCAAACATTAAGCCACAATCACACTGAATCGAACTCTACAGCCTAGGTATCTCAACATATTTACAAAGTTGCATGCTTTCATACGAATCACCTTTGCATTTTAAATATCATGTACAACACGCAACCAGAATTTCGCAACCATCCAGTAACTACAGGTTCCGGGATGCAATCCACCAAAGAAAAAAAACTGAAAAATTGAAAAATAATTGAAAAAATCTACTCCTAACGACTACATTTCCCTTAAGACGGTCGTCATCCATCCATCATAGGGAACGGTCACTAACTATGACTTTGGTTCAATGGGACCATTCTCGGTAAAAGAACCGAAAACAAACGCCGAGAATCCCAAGAATTAAAAAATGTTGAAAATATCGATCATTTCGATAGAAAAATTATTTACAAAATATTTTTTTAAATTTTTTTAAAAATATCGATCATTTCGATAGCAAAAATATGTACAGAATCAGAATCAGCTAGCAACATTCAGCAACACACATCAATTTAACAAACATTTACAAATACAGAACAACTTAACAATTCACATCACAGGGACAAACAACATACATGACAACAGAAGAGAGCATACAAACAAAACAGTCCAGCCCAGCACCTAACTACTCCCACCCCACACTTAGTTCGAACACTGTCCCCAGTGTTCACAAAAATTAAAATAGCACAAAATCGGTTGGTGGAACTCCCTGATCAGTCAAAGTATTCCACTTCTTCGTCGGGTGCTGCTTCTTCATCTCCCATGTCCGAGTCGCCTCCGTCGTCATCATCGGACTCCACATCGGAGTCCTCCCGACGTGTCTCCTCGTCTGTGGGGACATCATCGTCCGTGGGCTCTACAAATGCTGGCCCCACTCAGTATAGAGCCCTGGCATTTTCGCCGAAGGGGTAATCTAGCTCGAGTTGCCATAGCTCCTCCTCTGTCGCCAGCCTCCCACCTATCCTAAGCTGGAGCATCTGCATCCCATACATTCGAGCCATATACTGGTCATCACGAGCATGTCGCTCGCCAAGTGTAAGCACTGGCTCGTTGGTGGTGTCAGGAGCCTTAGTTTTAGTAACGTCTAAGGCCCGCCGCTCCAACTGCAGGATATAGTCAAGGGTCTCCTCCTCAACATTGAGGCCCCTGAGGAAGGTGGTCAGTAGTCCACCAAAGCCATACCTGTGCCCCTGGTGCAACCGGGCTCTCTTCATGGCGGAGATAATTACCACCCCTACATTGATCTCCAGCCCTTTCATCAGGGCGTACACCAGGCATACACGATCCCGGGTTACATCTGTCATATGTACCCCCGGGATTAGGCATGAGCAGACTATCTTCAGCCAGATTCGGGCTTCCCCGTTCATCTGTGAATAGGGCAAAGTCTGGTGGTAGCCCCTCTCTTTGTGTCTGCTCCATCTAGCTGTTGATCAGGTCCCACACAATGTGCGTCTGATGTCCGCATACGGTGGGGTAATGTTCAGCTGTCGGAGTACGTGTGTGTCTGTGTCCCGCACTCCTATGATGGCATTGAGGTGGTGAGGCTCCAAGCTGACTCTTTGCCCTCTAATCTTGATGGTGTGACTTCTGATTGTCGGGTTCCAATTGGCATAAAACTCCCGAACCAAGTACAGATTGCATTCCTTGGGCTCTTCAAAGATGAACTTGAGCCCATCTGCCTTGATCCGGTGGACCATTCTAAGGAACTCCTGTGCCAATGGTTCCCGTGCTAAGTGCTCCTCGGGGAAATATTTATTTTCTTTGTGCTTTGCGTACCACTTTTTCCCCTCATCGGTCACCCATCTCGTTCCGTATTGGCGGCGCTGGCTGCGTGGAACTGCTGGTGCAGCTGGGACTGCTGTGCCCAGTCTGATTTGCTTCCTTCCGGCGCCTGAAGTTGATGCGCCTTTTCCTTTATCTTGCCGGCTTGCCATTTTACCTGTCAACCCAAGTAAACAACATCAATGTTAAGCTCACGGATATTAACTTCGGCTAAGGTCGGGTTACGCTAGGTTACCCCACACTTAGTCTTTAGCTACAATTACAACACTACGGCAAGATTATCTTTATTTACACACAATAAACAACTATACAAACATGCTTAGTGCGTTCGAAAAATTCGACGGTATAACTTCTGCGTACTACTCACACTTCGTACAGCTAATCACAATCACTACCATCGCTAACATTTTACCCATCACACTTAGCAATGAAAAACAAAGAAACAAAAACAACAACAAATATTTATCTACATGAACCTATACAACCAACCAATTCTTACAAATTTTAACATTTCCCCCAACCCGAGAATCCGTTGTTCTATTAACATCCTAACAATTTGTACATCGACTCATCTCATTCAACACATCCATCCCGGCATAAAATTCACAATTTCAATACATTTTCAACATCCAATTCAACATACAAGCCCTAGAATTGATATTATCAATCAAATTCGATTAAGTTATGCAATCGACAAGTTCAAGCAATCATAGCGACGTTCCGAACATTCATCAACAACAATTAACTCAAATTCGTGATTAATTACTACGTAGGGCAATTTAGCTCACCTCCCATGCTCAAAATCGAAGAAAATCGACAAGAATTTGAGAGGGAATCGAAGAACATACCTTGTCTTTGAAGAATCGAAGAAGAATCGTTGAATTTCTTGCCTTACTCCGTGTCACGTTGATAGGGGATGGGTTTTGTGGGGTTTGGTCGCGGAGGGATTAAAAAATGAGGGAAAAGGGAGGGTTTTCAGGGTTAAAAAGTAAGGAAATCGCGCTGGTCACCCGGCGACCCGGTGTGACCCGTCGCGATATACAAGGCAACGTGTCACGGAGTGCATCGCGGTGCACTGCCTCCGTGACACGGAGCCATCACGAGACTGTTTTGGAAATTTTTAAAATTCCAGATTGTACCTCAACGTGTCACGGAGGTAACGCGTAGGTCCACCTCCGTGACATGGAGCTGTCGCCTCAGCTCACTGTCTGCCACTTTTTATTAATTTTTCATACCTCGACTTTTCCTTCGTGATTCTGTGCATATTTTTCTCTGTTTGACCTGAAATTCATCTCACTATACAAAATTGGTTAGAATTATAGGTTTCACTCTAAATACAAATAAAACAAAAACTAAAACGAAAAATTTTGTAGTAAATCAAGAAAAAGAAAAAGAAAAAGATATTTACACTTTACAAAATGAAAGAAAAAATTTTTCACGGGTTGCCTCCCGTGCAACACCTGGTTTACCGTCGCGGCTCGACGTCATTAAGCTCAATTGTCCGCTAGGGTGATGGACGATTTCTCTCAATCACCGTCCTCCCCCCAGTAGTGCTTACACCTTTCCGGTGGTTTTCCCATTAACTCTCGGGAATCCTTCATCTGCTTATCATCACCTTGATCAATCACATTGATCACCGAGAGTTCTTCATGCACCGTCGGGAGCTTGGGTGCCTTGTGCACATCGAACACCTCTACCTTGTCATGTGCTCGCATTGTTAGCTGTCCCGTAGCTACGTCAATTAGTGCTTTCCCGGTTGCCAAGAAAGGACGTCACAAAATAAATGGGACTTCTACGTCTGGTTCAAAGTCCAGCATGACAAAATCTACCAGGAAAATTAGGGAGCCAACTTGCACCAGAACGTCCTCAACAATGCCATCCGGCCTGGCTAAGGATCGATCCGCCAACTGCAAGATTACCGTTGTGGGTCTAGGACTCCCTAGGCCCAACTTTCTGAATACCGAAGATGGCATCAAATTTATGCTCGCTCCCAAGTCACACAATCCACGAGCTCGGATGCTCTGCCCAATAGTAATCTGGATAGTAAAACTCCCAGGGTCTTTTAGCTTTGTGGGCAGTCTATTTTGGATCCGGGAAGTGCACTCCTCCGTTAGAGCCACCGTAGCATACTCAGTCAACCGACTTTTGTTTGCCACGATGTCCTTTATATACTTAGCATATTTCGGCACTCCCTGCAAGACATCAACAAGAGGTAAGTTAACATGTACCTGTTTCAGCACCTCCATGAATTTCTTGAAACACGCCTCCTCCTTGTGTTTCTTTAGTCATTGAGGGAACGGGGGTGGAGGTCTTTCTGATTCAGCTTCCTTAGTCTTCCCCCTCTCAGTACTTTGCTCCGTCTCAACTTCTGCTGCTCCCGACTGCTGAGGTGGTCTTTCTGGTTCCACCTCTTTCAGCTGCAAACCACTCCTTGTGGTCACTGCATTTACCTGCTTGGGATTGGGATCCGTGTCGTTCGGCAGTCCTCCTCTAGGCCTTGTGTTTTGGGCACTACCAAATTGCCCAAATTGATATTCAAGTGCCTTGGTAGCTAACTGGTTGTTTTTGACTTCGGCTGCCAATTTCACATAGTCAGCTTGCAATTGAGCTTGGTTAGCTATCATGGTCTTGAACATCTCCTCAATGCTGGGTGATGGTGGTGGAGGAGGTGCATTGTTGTTTTTGAATTGAGCTTGATAATTCTGCTGCCCTCCTTGGTTCCTTTGCACACCCTGACCCGAACTTTGGCCCTGATGGTTGTTGCTAGCCCATGAGAAATTAGGGTGATTCCTCCAATTGGAATTGTAGCTACTACCATACTATTGGTGGTTCCTTTGTGCATTACCAACAAAGTTTACCGAGTCTGGATTGGCTCCACAACACTCAGCTGAGTGCACTCCACATACTTCACACCACATCTGCTGTACTGCATTAACTGGGGCTTGAGGCTGGTTCAATGTCATGTTGCTGAAGTGGGTGTTAAGTTGATTTTGCAATGCAGCTATCTGTGCAGCGATAGCTGTAAACCCATCCACTTCTAGCACTCCTGCTGCTTTCCTTGTCCCACCTCTTGATGAATCAGCATTCCATTCTGGATTGCCCTGCGAAATACGGTTCAACAAGGTGTACAGCTCCTCATAAGTTTTCTCCAGCGCTTGCCCTCTAACTGTTGAGTCTAGCAATATTTTGGTGTGGGGTTCCAAACCCTCTATAAATGTGTGCACCCACATCATTGGACTGATGATGATGAGGACAATCCCGCAACATGGATTTAAATCTCTCCCAGGCCTGATATAAATTTTCACCCTCTCTTTGTTTGAAACTTAGAATCTGACTTCTAAGTCTTGCTGTTTTACCAGAGGGAAAAAACCGTATCAAGAACTTCCGTGCAAGATCATCCCACGTAGAAATAGAATTTGGTGGCTCAGCTTTCAACCACCTCTTGGCTTCTCCCAATAATGAGAATGGGAACAATGTAAGCCGGACATAGTCTGATGACACTCCAGCAGGGATGTAAGTGTCACTTATCTCCAAAAAATTTTAGAGATGCTGCTGTGGATCTTCATGAGGGAGACCGGTAAACTGCCCGCTCGTGTGCAATAATTGCACCATATTCTGTTTAAGTTCAAATCTCCCTCCCGGCTCAGGTTTGCGGATACTAGATGTAACATTATTGGCATGTGGGATTGCCACCTCGCGAACCGGCCGTGCTGCTGCTTCTTCGGGCACTAACACTGCCCGTACTACCGGTGGATTCTGTTGTTGCTCCATGATCGTCTGTCTGAGCAACTGCAGCTTTCTTTGTAGAGCTTCTCTTCGTTTACTGTGAAATATCCTTTCTGGCTCTATATACGATTCCACCAGCTCCTTGTCTCTTGCCAGCGTTCAACAGCAATTAAGTCTGCAAAATACAGGCTAAGACCAAGTTGTCAACACTAAGAAAATAAAAATACAGTAAATTAACACTTAAAAAAAATTCACCAATTTCCAAGTCCCCAGTAACGGCGCCAAAAACTTGTTCGCGTGATTTGTGGGGTATATAAAATGACACGCAAGTGCACGTGGTCGAACAAGTAGTAAGTGGCTTTAGTAAGCCAAGTATCTATCCCACAGACACTTGGATTAAGTGCAATTTGCTCAAGTGTACTATATTTTACTTCTAGAAATGCAGACAACAGTGTAACCAAAAAGTTGATAGTTTGTTTTATAATTTTTTATACTAAAGCTAAGAACAATTATCTACTTTGAGTCTGAACTATGAATGAGAGCATGCTGAGGTTAAACGAACATGTAATGAAATTAATTATCATCATAATTTGGTTAATCTTTTCCTCCAGTTGCTAGCCAAGAACATTTGCCAAAAGATTAAAACTCTCGTATTTAACCTCACTTAAGAATCATGAACCATCCGTCTACATTTCTGTGATCAAATGCAATTCATGTTCTAGCCATACAATTCCGGTTCCTAAATTGACTAATACGACTTTCAGGTATATTTCTATCCTGAAAGCAAATCAAGACTCAATTTTCCCAAACCAAGTAAAGAACATATCCTATTAATTCACAACTTTCCAATTTCTTGCTCTCTCGAGTGAAATCGGACTTTTTAGATTTACATTAACGTAGGCCACACATTGATGCAGTAAGAACAAGAATTAATAGAACAACATGGAAGAAAAGATGAAAAACCAAATAATTAATGATCAAATTTCATCACAATTGTTCATAACCTCAGCAAGGAGAGGAATTAGCCACTCATTTGTGGATTAAACATCTTAAAATGAGTGTTAATCATACAAGCAATTGAATTAAAGAAGAAAGAAAGAGAGAAAAAACCCTGATATTTTCATCCCTCAACTGCCTGTAACCCACGTCCTTGCTCCACCAAGTCAGAATATTGAAAAATGAACCTAAGTGTTCTATTTATACTGCTGCGAATTTTTCTCGGAATAACGAGCAACGTGTCACGGAGTGCATCGCGGAGCACTGCCTCCATGACACACTACGAACGCGGACCCTCACTGTAATTAGGGGTCCGGGAATTAAGGCTCAACGTGGCACGACGTGCATCGCGGAGCCAGGCCTCCGTTCCACGGAGCAAACGCGGAGCCTCTCTGGAATTTGGGCGAATTTTCCCTATTTAGGCAGAATGCCTCAGTGATGGCAGCGTGACACGGCTCCATCGCGGAGCCCCTTTAATTCATGCTGTCCAATGCCTTTTCCCTTGCTCTCATCCACGTCCAACTCCGATATCATCCAACATGCATTTAAGCTTCCCGAAATCACATTTTACCTGCAAAACAATGTTGGTTAGTATAAATTCACGTTTTATTACCAATTACATGAGAATGTATACACATTGGTATATAAACAAGGCTAAAATGGTACTTTTGAGTATCACTTGGGCATATAAATTTGCCCAATATCAGTCATCCTTCTACTTCCTAAACCTCTGTGGAAATGGAGGAGGTGGCCCGGTCCCTACCTTTTTCGACTTTGAACCACTTCACTCACCAGCCTATTGCTTGGAATTTGTAGTTTGTTTTGGTTCCTTTTCTTCCTCTTCTCTTTTGCATCTGGGTATCACTTCACCTAATTCCTTCCCACTGCGTTGGGAAATTGCACTCAAATTCTCCTTGGAATTCTTCTCTATATTACTTGGAAGTGTTCCTCTGAGGTCTAGTTGTCTGCTAAATTGCAAGTCGTCCCATTTGTCGCTCCACCTCATGAATAGACTTCTTCATCTCATTAACAATCTAGGTTTGCTAACCCATCGATTACTTCATTGTTTCCTCTACTGAGCTCCTAAGCTGCTGACCATGTGTCACGACCTGAGCATGGACCCTAGACTGTGACATAAGACCTAGAACCATAAAATGGATCCAAGATAACCCATTGCACATACATAGCATGATTAAGAGCATATAACTAAGTGGAAGTAAAGTATAGGCCATAACATGAGCGGAAGTCTGAAGTCTCATAAAGCATAAACGGGACTACAAGCCAACAACGCTGAACATCTACAAATATCTGTCTGAAAAGCCATTAGTCCTAAATGATTTTATGAGACAACACCCCTAACTATATCTACCAATATCTAAAAACTAAAAGATCATAAGGAAAGAACGTGTAACAAAATTGACCTCCTCGGATCTAAGGACTCACCCAAGATGGGGCTGGACTGGACTGATGCAGGAGCGAGGCTAATGTCGGGGATGAGACTGATCACCGAAACCTATATCATGAGACCATATAGAATAAAAGTGTGTTTTCAGTAATTTTAATGTACTGAGTATGTAGGCTAAGTAAAACACGAGAGTAGGGACAACATGCTAAAAACATAATCCTGAGATAGTCATAAACATGAGTGATTCATCATAAGCTAAAGCATAATGACCTAAGGTTTTGAAAGTAAAATGATACAACTTCACATGATTTAAATCATAAGTAAAAGCTCATAAAAAGATCAATTGTATATCATAAATCATGATATCATAAATCCTGATAGGAGCAGACTCCGGCTAGGGAGAACTGCACCATCCGGTTGAGAGTACCAAAAGCCCAGAAAATATATGAGTGGGGCATTGCTCTAACTAGAAAGAACAAACCTAGGCGGAGTATTCAAGAAGAGTCACGAATCCTCAAAAATTCATTGAATGAGGTGGAGGAGAAGAAGCGAATATTCAGCTTCTACAGATTTGCGTGGATGGCTAGGGCCCTAGACTGATACACTTCAGAAATCGTCCCGGAGTCCTATGCTAATTATTTGGGAACCATGGAGCAGAAAGAGAAAAAGGAGTAGAAGTTGAAAGATCAGCCCAAGCTGGACAGCATCCTGGTTAGAGGCTGAGAGGTTGACATATTTGAGTGTACTATTGCTCGGATATTATATAGGCCCAATTCATACCACCATATGCTACGCCAGGATATAACTATCGGGTGGAGGCTTTAAAACAGATCAAGAAGATCGATTTTGATGAGAGGCATAGGCATATACAATGGTTGTCTGGAGTAATCACTGAGGACAAAGAAGAGGTAGAGTGGGTCACTAGCGGCAAACAGGTCACAAAGAACACTCTGAATTTCATAGCAAGGCCTACTAGACATTAGTGTGCCACAGGTTGGCACTGACTGTTAATGATAATACCCTCAGCGCATACAGAGTAGCTTTTGTGTCTTGTATCATGTCCAGACACCCCATTAATATTCCAAGGGTCATTATAAAGGAGATACGGGATTGGGCTATGGGATTGAGCACTACCATCCCATTCCCGAGTCTCGTTTTTAGATTGTGCACATAGGGGGGCATCAAGGTGTGTCATGGTGAGGAGCACCTGATTGGAGGACAGCGAATTGATGACATTGGCCTAATCCGAAATGACATGAACCCGGTAAGTAGGGCCCAACTTTACACCATAGTCCCACTATCACGGGCAGTTGAGGGCGCACAAGTGAATGCCCCCACTTCATAGAAGTAGGTCAAGAAGCTGGCTACATATGCCAGTCATTTAGATGAAGCTCCTAGCACCTCCACCGCACCACCTATGAGCCTCCTAAGCCAAACTCCAACAGGGTACATCCTTGTGCCTCAGGATTTCCTTTTAAAGTTGGCCAAGAGACTGATCGTAGTTGACAGAAAGGTTCAACCAATGATGGAGAATGTCAAGCCTTGAGTAAAGGCTAAGATAGAGACAGTTGCACAGGCCATACATGCCACATTAGATGGGTTCGAGAGTAGATTCAACATGCGCATAGCTGAGTAGACTGATACGATAGCCTCCATGAGGAGTTGGGGCCTCTTTGGAGTTAAGTGGCTGAGCTGTCATCATGGCAGCCAGCAATCATAGCAGCCCCGACTCTTCCCGACCTTGATACTGGTATTGACGAGGAGCTTGATATGGCAGTTTATTGGGAGCCCATAGGAGTAGACAAAGAGAAAGGAAAAAAGTGAGTCTCTGGGGATATCAGAGATGAGACCCCAAAGAAGAAAAGGAAAAGAGAGAAAAGAAAGAGCAAGCAGACAAGGTTAGAGAGTCAGCAGACTCACGACGTGCATCAGTCGAAGCTGCTTGAGAGAGCCAAAGGAGCAGGTAGCTCAACCACAGTCCAGGTAGAGCTTGCGAGTGGCAGGGACCCTTGGGGCGAGCCATATTCTGCCTCAATGATTCCTGAGGCTATAGAGACGGCCGATATTATTGAGGGGGTAACTATTCCCCCTATTGATCCACCATTGAGTGCACCAGCTATAACCAGTGCCATGATTGCAGCGGAGGTACCTCCTCCGCAGGACAACAGGAGCGCTTAGTGCACTGCAGGTATGTTTCCTTCCCACTGCTTTTACATTCTATGCTTCAGGGATGAAGCATGCTTTTTTAAAAGGGGAGGGGGTGTACTTACAATTTTTGGGTTTTTGATTCGTCCGAAGGTTTTTCTTGTCGTGTTTCTTTTCCCTCGGGCATGCTATCTACTAGAACCAGCATGTTTAGGATTTTATTTTTGTGATTTTTGTTTAATTAGAAAGTAGCTTAGGAGTACTCATTCAATAAATTGCACTTGTTTTGGATTTGTAAAAAAATTGGTCCTCTTTAAAATTTGTTGAGGATTAGTTGTGTACTTATAATTGCGTGCATGATTTCTGTGCATCTTTTTATGTCATTTAGTATATTAGCATGTATAGTTTTTGTAAAGACATGTATAAACCGGACAGGTACAGTGAATGCAAGTCATGTACCAAGAGTGAGTGAGGTCTATACCTAGTTCAATACTGCGTAGAGGATCTAGAACTTGTCCGATTGGTCTTTATATAGGTTTTAGGATGGTTGGTTAGAAAAGGATCATAGGCTATTTTTGTTTGTCCAATGTTTAGCTTAAATGACCCTACCAAAATAACATGATTCCCTTGATCCCGATTTTGAGCCTTAAATGAATCATTTTTCTTTGATTAACCAATTAACCATACCCATTTTTTAAATGAAACTGTTTTGGCCTTGGTCCCACCTTGGACATTATGAACCTCAACATAGGTGATCATGGGCAGATTTATATGCCCAAGTGATACTCAAATGTATCATTTTCGCCTTGTTTATCGTGCAATGTGTATACATTTTCATGTAATTGGTAATAAAATGTGAATTTATACTAACCAACATGATTAGCATTGTTTTGTAGGTAAAATGTGATTTTGAGGACCTAAAATGCATGTTGGAACAATATCGGAGTTGGACTTGGATTCGAGCATGGAAAAGGCATTGGACTGCACAATATAAAGGGGCTCCGCGATGGAGCCGTGTCACGATGCCATCGCGGAGGCATTCTGCCTGGAGGGTGAAATAATAGTCAAATTCCAGTGGAGCCTCGCGACAGCTCCATGGCACGGTGGCAAGCCTCCGCGTTGCATGCCGTGCCACGTTGATGCTTTATACCTGGACCCCCAATTTTCAGAGAGGGTCCGCGTCCACGCCGTGTCACGGAGGCAGTGCTCCGCGATGCACTCCGTGACACGTTGCTTGTTATTCCGGGAAAAAATTCCCACTAGTATAAATAGAACACTTAAATGTATTTTTCATAATTCAGACTTGGTGGAGCAAGGACGTGGGTTACAGGCAGTTGAGGGACGAAAAGTTCAGGGTTTTTTCTCTCCTTCTTTCTTCTTTCAATCAATTGTTTGTATGATTAACACTTTTTTTAGGATGATTAATCCACAAATGAGTGGCTAATTCCCTTCCTTGCTGAGGTTATGAACATTTGTGATGAATTTTGATTATTAATTATATGGTTTTTCATCTTCTTCTTCCATGTTGTTCTATTAATTCTTGTTTCTACTACATTGGTGTGTGGCCGACATTAATGTATATCTAAAAAGTCCGATTTCACTCGAGAGAGCACGAAATTGGAAAGTTGTGAATTAATAGGGTATTATTCTTAACTTGATTTGGGAAAATTGAGTTTTGATGTGCTTTCCTGATAGAAATATACTTGAAAGCCGTATTAGTCAATTTAGGAACTGGAATTGTATTGCTAGGTCATGAATTGCATTTGATCACAGAAATGTAGACGGATGGTTTATGATTCTTAAGTGAGATTAAATACGAGAGTTTTAATCTCTAGGCTAATGTTCTTGGCTAGCAATTGGAAGAGAAGATTAACCAATGTATGATGATAATCAGTTCATTACATGTTCTTAACCTTGGCATGCTCATATCCATAGTTTAAATTCAAAGTAGATAATTGTTAGTAGTTTGAGTACATAATTTATAAAACAAACTTTTCAATTGTTGGTTACGTTGTTGTCAGCATATATAGAAGTGAGATAGAATATAGTATACTTAAGCAATTTTTACTTATCCAGAGTCTCCTTGGATCGATACTTGGCTTACTTAAGCCACTTACTACTTGTTTGACCACGTGCACTTGCGTGTCGGTTTTTAACCCCTACCAAAGCACCGAGCAAGTTTTTGGCGTCGTTGCTAGGGAGACTAGGCAATTGGTGAAATTGTATTAAGTGTAAATTTACTGTATTTTTATTTTATTTTCTTAAGTGTTGACAACTTGGTCTTAGCCTGTATTTTGCAGACTTGATTTATGTGAACACTGGCAAGAGACAAAGAGCTGGTGGAATCTTATATAGAGCCTGAACGTATATTTCATAGTAAACGCAGAGAAGCTCTACAAAAGAAGCTGCAGTTGCTCAGACAGACTATTATGGAGCAACAAAATCCAGCGGTTGTTAGGGCAGTGTTAGTGCCCGAAGAAGCAGCAGTAAGGCCGGTTCGCGAGGTGGCAATCCCACATGCCAACAATGTAACATCCAGTATCCGCAAACCAGAGCCTGGAGGGAGATTTGAACTCAAGCAAAATATGGTGCAACTGTTGCACACAAGCGGGCAATTTACCGGTCTCCCTCATGAAGATCCACAACAACATCTCCAAAACTTTTTGGAGATAAGTGACACTTATATACCCACTGGAGTGTCACCTGATTATGATCGGCTTACATTATTTCCGCTCTCATTACTTGGTGAATCCAAGAGGTGGTTGAAAGCTGAGCCACCAAATTCTATTTCAACGTGGGATGATCTTGCACGAAAGTTCTTGATAAGATTTTTTCCCTCTGGTAAAACAGCCAGACTTAGAAGTCAAATTCTAAGTTTCAAATAGAGGGAGGGGGAAAATTTGTATCAAGCCTGGGAAAGATTTAAATCCATGTTGCGGGACTGTCCTCATCATCATCAGTCCAATGAGGTGTTGGTACACACATTCATTGAGGGTTTGGAACCCCATACTAAAATTTTGCTAGACTTAGCAGCTGGAGGGCAAGCGCTGGAAAAGACTTATGAGGAGCTGTACACTTTGTTCAACCGGATTTCACAGGGCAATCCAGAATGGAATGCTGATTCATCACGAGGTGCGGCAAGGAAAGCAGCAGGAGTGCTTGAAGTGGATGGATTTACAGCTATCGCTGCACAGATAGCTGCCTTGCAGAATCAATTGAACAACCACTTCAGCAACATGAATTTGAACCAGCCTTCAGCTTCAGTTAATGCAGTCCAGCAAATGTGGTGTGAAGTGCGAGGTAGCAGTGAGCACTCAGCTGAGTGCTGTGGAGCAAACCCAGATTCGGTTAACTTTGTGGGGAATGCACAAAGAAATCAACAACAGTATGGTAGTGGCTACAACTCAAATTGGAGGAACCATCCAAATTTTTCATGGGGTAGCAACAACCAACAAGGCCAAAGTTCGGGTCAGGGTATGCAAAGAAATCAAGGAGGGCAACAAAACTACCAATCTCAATTCAGAAATCATAATGCCCCTCCTCCACCACCATCACCCATCATTGAGGAGATGTTCAAGACAATGATCGCTAACCAGGCGCAATTGCAGGCTGACTATGTTAAATTGGCAGCCGAAGTGAAAAATAATCAGTTAGCGACCAAGGCTCTTGAGTATCAATTTGGGCAATTTGCTAGTGGCCAAAATACAAGGCCCAGAGGAGGACTGCCTAGCGACACGGATCCTAATCCGAAGCAGGTAAATGCAGTGACTACAAGGAGTGGTTTGCAGCTGAAGGAGGTGGAACCAGAAAGACCACCTCAAAAGTCAGGAGCAGCAGAAGTTGAGGGGGAACAAAATTCGGAAAGGGGGAAGACCAAAGAAGCTGAATCAGAAAGACCTCCACCCCCGTTCCCTCAACGACTCAAGAAACACAAGGAGGAGGCGTGTTTCAAGAAATTCATGGAGGTGCTTAAACAGGTACATGTTAACTTACCTCTTGTTGATGTCTTGCAGGGAGTGCCTAAATATGCTAAATACATTAAAGACATCGTGGCCAACAAAAGTCGCTTGACTGAGTATCCCACGGTGGCTTTGACGGAGGAGTGCACTTCCCGGATCCAAAATAGACTGCCCATGAAGCTAAAAGACCCTGGAAGTTTTACTATCCAGCTTACTATTGGGCAGAGTATCCGAGCTCGTGGATTGTGTGACCTGGGAGCGAGCATAAATCTGATGCCATCTTCGGTATTCAGAAAGTTGGGTCTAGGGAGTCCTAGACCTACAACCGTAATCTTGCAGTTGGCAGACCGATCCTTAGCTAGGCCGGATGGAATTGTTGAGGATGTGCTTGTGCAAGTAGGCTCCCTAATTTTCCCGGTAGATTTTATTGTTCTGGATTTTGAACCAGACGCGGAAGTCCCATTTATTTTGGGACGACCCTTCTTGGCAACCGGGAAAGCATTAATCGACATAGTTGCGGGTCAACTTACTATGCGAGCACATGAGAAGGTAGAGGTGTTCGATGTGTACAAGGCACCCAAGCTCCCGATGGTGAATGAAGAACTCTCGGTGATCAATGTAATTGATCATGGTAATGCTAAACAAATCAATGATTCCCGAGAGTTGATGGGAAGACCACCGAATAGGTGTGAGCATTACTGAGGGGAGGAAAATGATCGTGAGAAATCGTCCATCACCCTAGAAGATAATTGAGCATAAAGGACGTCGAGCCGCGACGGTAAACCAGGCACTGCACGGGAGGCAACCCGTGAAAAATATTTTTTTTTTCTTTTTATTTTGTAAAGTGTAAATAGATTTTTCTTTTTCTTTTTCTTGATTTATTACAAAAATTTTTGTGTGTGTTAGTAATTTTTTTATTTTAGTTAGGTGAAACCTATTAATCTAACCAATTTTGTTTAGTAAGATGATTTTAAGGTTAAACGGAGAAAAATGTGCACGGAATCGTGAAGGAAAAGGCGAGGTATGAAAAAATTAATAAAATGCAGAGACAGTGAGCTGGGGCGATAGCTCCGTGTCACGGAGGAGGACCTCCGCGTTACCCTCCGTGACACGTTGAGGTGTAATCTAGAATTTTCAAAAATTCCAGTAAGCTATCGCGATGGCTCCGTGTCATGGAGGTAGTGCACCGCGATGCACTCCGTGACACGTTGCCATATAAATTGTGACGGGTCACACCGGGTTGCCGAGTGACCCGCGTGTTTTCTACATTTTAAACCCCCGATTTCTCACCTTTTTCCCTCATTTTTACATTCCTCCGCGACCAAACTTCCCAAAATCCCTCCCCCATCAACGTGCCATGGTCTAAAGAAAAAGAATTATCAAGTTTTCTTCGGTTCTTCAACTACGAGGTATGTTTTCCGATTATCTCTCAAGTTTTTGTCGATTTCATTCAAATTTAAGCATGGGAGGTGAACTAAATCACCCCAAGTCGAAATTCAGCATGAATTTGAGTTATTTATTGATTGATAAATGTTCGGAATGTTGTAATGAGCGTTTGAACTTGTCGATTGCATGAATTATTTGAATTTGATTGCGAAATTCAATTCTAGGGCTTGGTTGTTGGAATCGAAATTGGTAACTTGTTAAATTTGTGAAATATATGTCGGGTGGTATGTATTGAATGAGATAAGTCATTGTAGAATATTGTTTGAATGAAATAGACAATGAATTCTCGGGTTTTTGGGAAAATGTTGACAATTGTTCAAATTGGGTTGGTTGTATAGGTTCATGTATATGGAATTTTTGTTGTTGTTTTTGTGTCGTTGTTTTTAGTTGCTAAGTGCGATTGTTGAATTGCTAGCGATGGTAGTGATTGGGATTAGCTTTACGAAGTCTGAGTAGTACGCAGAAGTGATACCGTCGAATTTTTTGTTGTGAACGCACTGAGCATGAATTGTATAGCTGGTATTTTGGTGTAAATAAAGTTATTCTTGCCATATTGTTATCACTGTATCTAAGGACTAAGTGTGGGGTAAACGTAGTTAACCCGACCTTAGCCGAAGCTAAGATCTATTTAGCTTGACATTGCGCTTGTTTATTTGTGTTGACAGACAAAATGGCAAGCAGGCAAGATAAAGGTAAGGGTGCATCAACTTCAGGCACCGGGAGGAAAAGACTTAGACTGGGCACAGCAGTCCCAGCTGCACCAGCAGTTCCATGCGGCCAGCGCCGCCAATACGGAACGAGATGGATGACTGATGAGGGGAAGAAGTGGTATGCTAAACACAAGGAGAACAAATACTTCCCCGAGGAGCATATAGCACGGGAACCATTAGCACAGGAGTTCCCCCGCATAGTTCAATGGATCGAGGCAGCTGGGCTCAGCTTCATATTTCAGGAGCCCAAGGAGTGCAACCTACATCTAGTCCGGGAGTTCTATGCCAATTGGAACCCGACAATCAGAAGCCACACAATCAAGATCAGAGGGCAGATAGTCACTATGGAACCCCAGCAGCTAAATGCCATCATCGGAGCGCAGGACACAAACGCCTACATTCTCCGCCAGCTGAACATCACCCCACCATATGCCGATATCAGACGCACATTGTGTGGGGCTCGATCCACAGCCAGATGGAGCAGACATAAGGAAAGGGGTTACCACCAGACTCTGCCGTATTCTCAAATGAATAGGGAGGCTAGAATATCGCTGAAGATAGTCTGCTCGTGCCTAATCCCGGGGGTGCACATGACTGATGTGACCCAGGACCGTGTTTGCCTGGTGTATGCCCTAATGAAAGGGTTGGAGATTAATGTTGGGGCGGTCATCATATCAGCCATGAAGAGAGTCCGACTACACCAAGGCCACAGGTATGGGTTCGGTGGACTAATCACCACCTTTCTCTGGGGCCTCGATGTCGAGGAAGAGGCTTTGGACTACATCCCGCAGTTGGAGCGGAGGGCCCTTGACGTGACCAAAACTAAGGCCCCCGACACCACACACGGGCCAGTGCTGACGCTTGGCGAGCGACATGCTCGTGACGACCAGTACATGGCACGGATGTTTGGAATGCAAATGCTCCAGCTCAGGATCGGTGGGAGACCAGCCACGGAGGAGGAGATATGGCAGCTTGAGCTGGATTACCCGTTTGGCAAATATGCCAGGGCTCTATGCCGAGTGGGGCCAACCTTTGTAGAGCCCACAGACGATGACGTCCCCACGGACGAGGAGACACGTCGGGAGGACTCCGATGTGGAGTCCGATGACGACGACGGATGCGACTCGAACATGGGCGATGAGGCAGCAGCACCTGATGAAAAAGTGGAATACTTTGACTGATCAGGGAGTTCCACCACCCAATTTTGTGATTTTTATTTTTTGTAAACACTGGGGACAGTGTTCGATTTAAGTGTAGGGTGGGGAGTAGTTAGGTGCTGGGGCTGGGCTGGTTTGCTTGTATGCTTTCCTCTGTTTTGTATGTGTGTTTCCCTGTGTTTGTGAATTGCAAACTGTTATGTATTTGTACATAATTGTGGTATTGATGTGTGTTGTGGAATGTTGATGTTGCCAGCTAAGTCTGTAAAATTTTTGTAAATATTTTCTTATATTTTTTTCTATCAAAATGATCTATATTTTTAAAATTTTGCGAAAATATTTAGTTCATATTAAAATATTTTGTAAATAATTTTTCCATCGAAATGATCGATGTGTTGCAAAATTTTTCAATTTTTATTTTTTTGGGTTTCTCGGCGTTTGTTTTTGGTTCTTTTACCGAGAATAGTCCCATTGAACCGACGTCATAGTTAGTGACCGTTCCCTATGATGGATGGATGACGACTGTCTTAAGGGAAATGTAGTCGGTAAGAGTAGTGATTTTAATTTATTTTCAGTTTTTTTTGTTTGGTGGAGTGCATCACGGAACCTGTAGTTACTATATGGTTGTGAAATTTTGGTTGCGTGTTGTAACTGATATTCAAAATGTAAAAGTGATTCGTATGAAAGCATGCAATTTTGTAAATATGTTGAGATACCTAGGCTGTAGAGTTCGATTCGGTGTGATTGAGGCTTAATTTTTGAATTCATGTAATTAGCTAATTAAAGAGTCTGTGAATGCATCTTGAGTCGAGCATGTGCATGAAGTGTGACGTGAGGTATTGTATTTCATGCTATTGTGAAGTGTCTAGAACTTGCCTGGTGTGTGTACAAAACGAAATGAAGGAGGTGTATTGTTGGAAAGGATGTAGGCATTTCTTTGTTTTAACCGAGAGTTTCTATTTTTTTTTCTTTCTTGTCATACTCCCCTTTTTATGTGATTGTATACCCTAGTCAGCCCGTTGAGCCTTTAGCCTATTATTTCTTTCTTTTGTCCAAAAAAGTATAAACTGAGCTTAATTCTTTCTTTTCATTAGCCGTAAAGTCTATACAAAACTCTTAAGCGCTTAAGAAGAACAAAAATTTTCCCAAAGTGTCAAAGAGTGAGAATGGTGAAAAGAAAAAGAAAAGCAAAGTGAGGAAAGAAAGGAAAAGGTTGAAGGTGCACTTGCTATAATTAAATGATAATGAAGGTGCATGAAAAACCTTTGTTTTTGTGTCAAGTGTGCTTGATGAAATGGGCCATACGAAAGTAAATCATCAAGAATGGGTGATGAAAAAAAAAAGAGAGAAAAGAGAGAAACAATGTCCATGAGTTGATGGGAATGTGTTGAAAAAGGCGCTTAATGATGCTAGTGGTTATTGTTGGCTAATCCAATATGTACTAGTTCCATAGCTTCCATTACAACCCATTAAAGTCCTACGTGATCTTACATTGCATTTCTTTATATTAGTGGAGTAATACACTAAGGGCAAGCTTATGGGTCATGACATGATGCATGTGAATTCTTTTAGGAGAGAGAGTGAAATTAATTTTTACATGCCCCTACTTGAATGTTTGTGTGTCACATGAGCATAAAGGGGAAGATTCTCTTGAGTTGTGAGGGCACATGCTTGATGAAAGATTGATTTTCGTGTCGGATATCTTGATTAGCTGATTTGCATGAGTTTGCCGATATCGAGAGTCGATTCTTAAAGTCTAGGAAGTCTTGATGTATTGAAGGTCATTGCATTGTTAAGACTATGCATGTTTTCTTGATGATTTGCAATATTGAATGATCGGTATGTCCGTAGCGTAAATTGTCGCACCACAGTGGCGAAGGTTGGGATGTAATTTGCATGAATTGTGTGTTTGTTGTTCGAGGACGAACAAGGATTTAAGTGTGGGGTAAGTGATCTTGGGAAGATTTATATGCCCAAGTGATACTCAAACGTATCATTTTTGCCTTGTTTATCGTGCAATGTGTATACATTTTCATGTAATTGGTAATAAAATGTGAATTTATACTAACCAACATGATTAGCATTGTTTTGTAGGTAAAATGTGATTTTGAGGAGCTAAAATACATGTTGGAACAATATCGGAGTTGGACTTGGATTCGAGCACGGAAAAGGCATTGGACTGCACAATATAAAGGGGCTCCGCGATGGAGCCGTGTCACACTGCCATCGCGGAGGCATTCTTCCTGGAGGGTGTAATAATAGTCAAATTCCAGTGGAGCCTCGCGATAGCTCCATGGCACGGTGGCAAGCCTCCGCGTTGCATGTCGTGCCACGCTGATGCTTTATACCTGGACCCCCAATTTCCAGAGAGGGTCAGCGTCCACGCCGTGTCACGGAGGTAGTGCTCCGCGATGCACTCCGTGACACGTTGCTTGTTATTCCGGGAAAAAATTCCCACTAGTATAAATAGAACACTTAAATGTATTTTTCATAATTCAGACTTGGTGGAGCAAGGACGTGGGTTACAGGCAGTTGAGGGACGAAAAGTTCAGGATTTTTTCTCTCCTTCTTTCTTCTTTCAATCAATTGTTTGTATGATTAACACTTTTTTTAGGATGATTAATCCACAAATGAGTGGCTAATTCCCTTCCTTGCTGAGGTTATGAACATTTGTGATGAATTTTGATTATTAATTATATGGTTTTTCATCTTCTTCTTCCATGTTGTTCTATTAATTCTTGTTTCTACTGCATTGGTGTGTGGCCGACATTAATGTATATCTAAAAAGTCCGATTTCACTCGAGAGAGCACGAAATTGGAAAGTTGTGAATTAATAGGGTATTGTTCTTAACTTGATTTGGGAAAATTGAGTTTTGATGTGCTTTCCTGATAGAAATATACTTGAAAGCCGTATTAGTCAATTTAGGAACCGGAATTGTATTGCTAGGTCATGAATTGCATTTGATCACAGAAATGTAGACGGATGGTTTATGATTCTTAAGTGAGATTAAATACGAGAGTTTTAATCTCTAGGCTAATATTCTTGGCTAGCAATTGGAAGAGAAGATTAACCAATGTATGATGATAATCAGTTCATTACATGTTCTTAACCTTGGCATGCTCATATCCATAGTTTAAATTCAAAGTAGATAATTGTTAGTAGTTTGAGTACATAATTTATAAAACAAACTTTTCAATTGTTGGTTACGTTGTTGTCAGCATATATAGAAGTGAGATAGAATATAGTATACTTAAGTAATTTTTACTTATCCAGAGTCTCCTTGGATCGATACTTGGCTTACTTAAGCCACTTACTACTTGTTTGACCACGTGCACTTGCGTGTCGGTTTTTAACCCCTACCAAAGCACCGAGCAATAGGCAAAATGCCTAAGTTGAGGGTGGCTAGAGTAGGGGTGCATAAATCTTGGGGAGGTGAAAAAGGAAGAGAAAAGAAAAAGGATTAAAAATAAGGTGTGGTGTAACAAAAGAAGAAAAAGAAAAAGAAAAATTTAAGAAGAAGATAAAAAAAAAGAATGATGAATGAAAATTTGTGAAAACAGAAACACACCCATACAATTGCATAAAAAAGGGTGAAAAGGGAGGAAAAAAAGTTGAAAACGCAAAAAGGGTGAAAAAGTTAAAGATGAATCCACGTAAATGTTGTGTCAATGAGGGTTTAGTCACTAAAAAGTGTTCATATCTACCATACCCAACCTCAATGTCTACATTACAAGACGAATTAAGTCCAATAGTGATCCTAGTCTGACCATCTGACAAGTTGAAGTAGAGAAAATAACAGCTAGCCTATGGTATCCGACGTGCAGTATTTGGAACTTCCTTGTGAAGGTGAGAGTCTTACTTTTTCAGTCCCATGTTTCATATTTTTCTATATCTGTGAGTGGGGGATTTCACTTGTTGTAAGGGTACATAACTTTTTTTTATTCTACCAGTTGTCCCTGTGAAAAGCATTGGTGATGACTTTATTATCTGCTAATAGTTATATGACATATCTTGATCCCTGTTTATCATGGTTTGTGGTGGTTGATGTGCATATGCTTATTTAGTTTACTGAAAAAAAGGTCAAAAGTATTTTGAGTTTATAGTGCAAATTTTGATTCATTATTGGCTGTAGTATCCTAGGTTTATTTTCTAGTTAAGTGTCGATTTTAGTTTTAGTATTTTTTTCCTGAGGACATGCAAAAGTCTTAAGTTGAGGTGTTGATGTGCTGTGAATTTACAACACTTTCGACACTTAAAACTTAGAAAATATGCATGGTCTTAGGTATGTTTATACATATATGATGCACTTTTTCTTTGTTTTCTGGAAAATTATGCATTGGAGTTGAAATGTGCAAAAGAAGAGAAAAGAGTACTGAAAATGGTGAAATTGCAGACCTTAGTACGAGTCGTACCTTGGAAGTACGAGTTGTACATAGCATCTGTGATAAAATTCAGAGGAATTGCATAAGGTACTGGCTATGTACGAGTCGTACCATCCTGGTAGGATTTGTACTATAACAGTCATGGAAAATCATAGAAATATTGCACTTGTCTGAGCTCATGGTATAAATGTAAAATAGGAGTCCTGATGACCCATACAACTCGAACCAAAGAGTCGTGGTGAACTTTAGAGAATATGTGATAGGCAGATCCTAGGGTACGAGGTAGTCACAAGTTGTGATATCAAGGTTTGTGTCGTACCACAACACTCATGAAAATATTCAAAGGATTCCTGACTTTACAAGATCAGACCACAACAGGCATTGTACACTCGTTGGTCAGTGTAATGAGTCGTGGTAAGGAGTCATTGTGAGAGTGGTCCTTGTTAAGGTGACTGGCATAAGTCATGGTACAACTCATTGTATAGGACAATGAGTCGTGGTATGTTTCTGTTTGGAGAACTTCCAGAAGGTGAGTAGTAGCGGGCAGTGGTAGCAACAGGTGGAAAAGATGAGTCATTGGAACTAGTAACGACTCATCCTATCCAGTTGTGGTTGAAGACCAGAGTTTAGAATTTAGCGAAGTAACGGGAGGAAGTAACAGACCATTGTATGGATTAACGACTCATTCTATCGAGTCGTTGTCATAGGACTAGAGAAGGTAAGAACTAATGGAAGGAAGTAACGGGTGGATACCACAAGTCGTGGTATCGAAGGACGACTTGTGGTATCAATCGTGGTCACTGACAGTGCAAAATTTCTAAACTTTTTATTAAGGGTATTTTCGTAATTCCTAAGCCAGTAAGGTCCTAAACTACTTCGTTTCAAGATCGGTTAGAAGATTTTTAAGATTGTTAAACCTATCCTAAGCATTACCATTCCATGCATGCAAATTAGAGTACTTCCTTGGAGATCAAGGTTGAGGAATTCCCCAATTTTTCTACAATTTCCTTTGGGCTTTCAAGAGGGAGTTTAAATAAGATTTATCCAGGTACGTGAGGCTACGAATGAGAGTTCCTTTCACTCTCATGATCAAAATTCTTCTCAATTCCATGAATTTAAATTCTAGATTCAAGTTCATGATCTATTGGGGTTTATCCCTAATTTTGTGAAATTCTCTATGATCTATCTATGGTCAATTCCCTTCATGTATCAAATCATGTTATATGATCAATGGGCAGATCTTATACCTATTTTGATTATCAATTCATAGTTTTAAATTTTAATTAAGTTGTGCCCAATTATGCAAGTTTCATGAAAATTCAAGTTATGATTCTATTATGATTTTGATCTAACTAAGTCTAAATTATGATTTATGATTCATGTTATGATTTCTCTTCAAGTTCTCTTCATGGATATATGAATATCAAGTATATGTATTTTCACAAGTATGCATGTTCTTCATGGTTTATGAATTTACGACTCTTGGCCAACTCATGGGCCCTTATTCATGGATAATCATGTATTTCAAGTGGAATCCATTATGTTATTATTTATTTGTCCATGAACTTCATGAATGATTTCACGATTTCTATATGAGCCCTCATGTGCATATTTTTCGGTTCAGTGTCTAGCACCGAGTAGACCTATCGTTTAGGTAAACCCCGTGGTCTCAGAATTATGTGCCATCGTAGGTATATACATTTATTATTTGATCCTTATGATATCACCATACTGCACATCCCTTACCTAGAAAGCCTGGGACGGTCTTGACCACTTGCGCGAAATAGTGGGGCATCATGTGCTCTATCATGATGGTGTCAGTTAAGACGAGTCCTCCCGTTGTTCGTCGTAATTTATGCATGGTTATGTTTATGTTAATATGGCTCAAGTTATGTTTTTATAAAGTTTCTCTTATGACTATGATTATGATTGGATTATGAATGGTTTGAAAACCTTGAGCCTTATCTTTACATTATGCTATTTACTTTATGATCCTATTGTCCTACTCTTACGAAATCTTATGTATTTTAACTGTCCATTTTTACTTACCTTGCATACTTAGTATATTCCAAGTACTGACCGCATACTCTATGCTATATCATTTTATGATACAGGTTCGAGGGATCAGCCTCAGCCGCATCACTAGTCTTGCTTTCTCCTTAGGCCAATCTAGCAAGTGTTGGTGAGTCCTCCTCCTTCGAGGACATTCAGTTATCCATTGTTACGTTCTTTCAGTTACATACTTTGTCGAGCTAGTTTGGGATGTTCCAACAACTCATTAGTTATGTTAGAGGCTTTTTCAGACATTATATAGAAATCACCTTGTCATTGTTGACTCTGTTTTAGATTGATATATACACAGACTTCCACTTAAGCATGTTTTATTTTATCATTTTCCGCTTGTTGTATGCTCTTAGATTCTATGTTCATGCCATGGGTTGACTTGGAGTCTCTCGAGGCTCCTTGTCCCGTGTCTCTATCTAGGCCTATGTTCGGGTTGTGGCAAGTTAGGGATGGTCCTGACCACTTGGGCAAAATAATGGGGCATCATGTAAGGCTCTTTCATGATGGTGTCAGTTAAGAGGAGGACTCCCATTATTCCTCTTGATTTATGCATGGTTGTATTTATGTTACTTTGGTTCAAATCATGTTTAATGAAGCTTTTCTCCTATGATAATGATTATGACTGATTTATGAATGTTTTGAAAATCTTTAGCCCTTATGTTTACATTATGATATTTACTTTATGAACACGTTGTCCTAATCTTATGAACTCTTATTTATTTTAACTGCCCATTTTACTTACCTTGCATACTCAGTACATTCCAAGTACTGACTGCATACTCTATGTTGTATCATTTCATGTTACAGGCTCGCATATTCAGGCTCAAACCCGCCAATAGCTAGAATCTCAGAATTAGCATCTTCCAGCCTTAGTTGGTGAATCCTCATCTTCCGAGGGCCCTTTATCAGTTGTATTGAGTATTTTAGTTTCAGACTGTAGTGAGTTAGTTGAGGTCTTGTCCCATCAACTCGTTAGTATGTAGAGGCTTATCAGACGTAGTGTGTATTCATCTTCAAGATTGTATTGTGTATTTAGATGTTCAGATGTTATTATATTTTTAGACTTTAGCTATTATGTATGTTAGACTTCCGCATTAGTATGTTGAGTTTTAGATATCATGTTCATGCCATGGGTCAACTTGGAGCCTCTCGGGGTTCTTTGTCCCGTATCTAGATCCGGGCCTAAGTTCTGGTCATGAAAAACTTTGTACCAGAGCATTAGGTTTTGAGGTTTCCTAGGGTGTCTGAAAGCCGCATTAAATAGAGTCTTTTTCATGGATATGAAGCACGCCACACTTATGATGAAGAGGCTACAAAATATTTTAGGAAATGTCCATCTTTTCATGATCTATGTCGTGCGATGAAATGTCTCTCTATCCTTCTAACTCGTGCTATACACATTTGCATAATCATGCCTCCTCGATGAGTTAACGAAAGAAGGAATGGAAATGGAAATGGCCATGAGAATGGTAATGCACCAGCAAGCCCCACCAGCCCCCGAGGATCATGTGCCCGGGCAGGTTGCCCATGCAGATTTTAGGGTAGCCATTCAGATGTTGGCACAGGCATTGACCGCCCAGGTCCACCGGAAAGCGGTAGCACATGTTCCCCAGAATGGGAATACAGTAGTGGCGAGAGTCAGAGATTTTCGTAGGATAAACCCTCCAGAGTTTCTCGGATCGAAAGTGGACGAGGATCCGCATGAGTTTATCGATGAGATTCTAAAGATCACCCAGATCATGGGGTTGACAGGGGAGGAGTGTGTAGATGTTACACCCCTTAACTTTCTAGCACTTAGATGGCCTATTCATATGTTGGTTGAGAGTTTTAGAGTACCATACGTATGAGGAAAGGGGCCCAGGAAAGGGCCGAACAAGTGCCAAGTTGTAATTTCGCAAGAGGAGGCCGAACCGTGCTGCCCAGAGGGGCAAAGTGGCACAGAGCTGGGACCTCCGCGTTAGCCAACGTGGTACGGAGCCAAACCGGCGCTTTGGCCTACGGGCCACGTTGCCATGTATTTTGCTGCAAGTATATATAGGCCTCACCCTTTAACATTAAGTCATTTCTCACATTTATTTCAATCAAAACAGAGGATAGGACGAAGAGAATATATAATTTTCATCCGATTATTCCGTCAAATGTCGTCCAAATTAAAATTAACTACGGATATCGAAGTATAAGGCTGCAGGGAGCATTTCTACGAAGTTAGTTTCGTGAAATTCGCCCAACGAATCATCATCCCGCCGAGCCAAAGTTGTTGGAATTGCTCCAAACCAGTGTCAATATGATCCCAGGCTTAAAGTAAGTATTTCTCCCTTCTAGATCTTCGAGAAATAACGAGGTTTCGACTGTCTTTCGTTTAATTAGAAATATAGTTAATATTTATATATAAAGTTTTCCTTTTTGCTGAATTTAGTGATAAAAGTAATCCTATCTTTCTAGTAACATGATTTCAGTTGAGAAGGGCAGTTGAACACGAGCCGAAACTCGCCAACTAATCGGTAAACAGTGATCAAGGTATGTAAGGCTTAACTCTCGGCAAGTATCCTAGTCGTACAGTGTTACGACTTATGTCCTCGAATAGAAGTAAGGATCTTAGATGCTACAGATGGTTTCTACCATTAGATTGTAATTCGATATGTTGTAATTAGCTGTTATTGATCTACGTATATAAATATCAGATATGTGGCGATTAGCTGCTGACAGGGATTACATTTACATAAATTCTAGTTAGCTGTTAGAACTCATATACAGATTGTACTGTAGGACCCCTCGCTAAAAGGGGAGCAGGTTAAATGTGATTCACGTATGACGCTATAGGAACTCTTTTATTCTCAGCTTTTTGGGATGGTAGACTTATATGTTTATTGCCAGACCTAGACTTTAGAGGCTTGTAAGAGTTAGTAGCCTGAATCAGTTGGTTAAATAGTATAGGTGCAGTTAGGCGGTCTGACGACCAGTTGGCTCCTGTATTAGCAGGAAAGCATCCTTAGAGGTCATTAACGTTATCGCACATTCTAGAACCAGAAATAGAGATAGAATAGGTATATTCCATAGTTAGCAACACCAGGGTTCTCCAGTGTGTTGAATGATCGTATGTCGTCCCTTTAGCCTTATCAGGGATTGTTAGTCTTAGTCGATTTAACAGTTATCATGTAGAATGCCCAGCAAGCCAGCCTAGTTGTCCAAGTCAGATAAACCCATGGGTACCCCAAGGAGGGGTCCACATTAGTAGGCAGTGATGGGCCGGTACCCTAGCCGGTTCTTGTAAGGTATCCAGGTACAGAGTTCTAGAAGAGGGCCAGTCTATATAGAATTGCCTATAAGTTTGAGAATTGCCCGGAATAGTAATATAGCGCTCAGAACAGTAACATAGATTCGAGTGGATTCAGACAAGGCTTAAGGAGTCAGTAGTACTCTGCAATTACAGTGTTAACCACTGGTTAAGGAGATTGGTAAACTCCCTATGAAGAACCAGGGACCGATCGCCTAGAAGAAAGTTCGACCAAGCCCAGCTCTTTAGTTGTTTAATTAGAAGAACAAAGTAGTTAGTTGTCTGCAACTCCATAGTTATGCATGAGCTACAGATGTCCGAGTAGGACATTCAGAGTATTGTTAGACTACTTTAGACCTCACTCTATTCAGCCCAGATAATTAGAGATCATTATCACTATCAGGATCCTCTGATCAAATACGTGCACATGGTGTGCCTGTAGAAGTCATACAGATTATCCCAGAGGCGAGTAGCATTACCATGAGGCCTAGAAGGCCAGATACTCTCTCTCTATACAGATAGATTTATTTGTCAGTTTCTCCAGTATAGTAATCCAGTATGACTCTCAATAAAGCGTGTCAGGAGTATGTGATTGTGTGCAGTTATTGTTATCAGTTGAAACCTGTATTTGCATTATTTAGGCTGGATTACCTGTATAGCGTCCGTGACCGTCCCAGTGTTAATAGCTGTGTCGACTCGTCCTCAGAGGGCGAGGATGCGTCGCTCTACGGAGTGGCATGCCGTCCTCAAGGGACGAAGATGGGGAGCCAGCTCCTCATATTTTGCCGTGGTTGGCCTATACACATCCCCGCCGAGTGTTTGCGCCCGGGGTGTAGATTTCAGGAGTACTTCAGACTAAGGCACAACTATAGTCAGGGGCCCAGCAGGCCCAAGCTGTATACCTAGGGGACCGGCAGGATGCTCATAGTCAGTAGGTGGTGGGGTATGACCTGGATAGGGGTAATTAGATTGAGGTGTACTCACTAAGGCTAATGGGGGCCCGTGTGGGTTGTTATGTGTTGATTGCACCTTCTGGCTTATGGGGGCCAGGTACGGTTTATGTTATGTTGCTTTAGTTACTAATAGTTAGACAATAAGACGTTCCGTTTGTTAGGTATGACCCCTACCCTTCTTATTACAGTTACGTTTAGTCCTGATTTTACTACTTCAGCCAGCTTCAGTCCGTTCCCTTTATTTCAGCTATGGTTAGCTTTATTCCTTACTCTCAGTCATTTACAGCTATTGCTTTACATACTCGGTACATATTGTACTGACGCCCTTCCCGGGCCGCTGCATTACTTGCCTGCAGGTACAGATTGACGAGGAGCAGACCCCTCATAGTTTCAGTCAGCCGCACAGAGCCATCAACTCCTTTCTTCTGGAGCTTGTGTGACAGAGGTTTACTTCTTTTATCTATACAATATGGGTAGGCTGGGGCCCTATCCCTACCATCCTATTACTCCTAGAGGCTTGCAGATTGTATTTTTCCCTGTGGTTAGATGTATCGGCCGCGTAGGGCCGTATGTGATTTAGATTATATGTGTTGGCTGTGTGCTGCCTTGTTTAGATGTTTATTTTTCAAAGGTGGCTATAGGCCTTGTCAGTCGGGGGTTGCATTTGCAGCCGCTATATAGCCCGTTGTTTTCTTGATTCTAGAGTTAGAGCCAGCCTTGCACCAGAGGTGCTTAGGCTCAGTCAGCTCCGCAATTCAGATGCTAGTAGGGCACCAGGTGCCATTCATGACTCCGAAGGAGGGGCGTGACAGCAGACCTAGCCTCTTATTAGTTGAAAGGGGTTACGCATATCTGGTTCAAACGGTGGAAGGATGGTAAGGCAGTTAGAGTGGGTCCTATTGGTTAGGATAAGTTTCTTGCCGCTTTTTTGGATCAGTTCTTTCCTCGAGAGATGAGGGAAATCAAAGCAACTGAGTTTGTGAACCTGAAATAGAATGACATCCAGTCTAGGAGTATGCTTTGGAGTTCACTCGCTTGTCCAAGTTTGCACGAGAGATGGTGGCTGATCAAAGAGCTCGGGTGAGTAGGTTATTGCACGGGATAATAGACTACCTACTCAAGGATTGTAGGACCTCTATGTTTCATCCAGATATTGATTTTCCTTAGTTGGTTTTGTATGACCTGCAGATGGAGGCAGTGCACTCGAGAGAGAGAGGCCAAGAGGGCCAAGAAAGATAGCTATGGGTTCTCCCAGCAGAGATTGGGAGGCGAACATTGTCAATAGTCTAATTAGAGGTCATTAGCTTCAGTGTCATCATCAGCTAGTGCTCCATCTAGATCGGGAGGTGACCAGAGGAGCAGAGTATCAAGCTCAAGGGACAGAGGAGCATGTAGGCAGCGCGTTCCTTTCTAGCCTATGGGAAGTGTGGCAAGAATCACATAGGGGAATGCTTGATTAGGCTATATATCTAATTTGGGTGTTGTGGATCCGGCCACAGGTGCAGGGAGTGTCCGTTGATTAGACAAGGTGATGGTAGAGGTCTTGCTCTGGCTACCAGATCAGCAGCAGCCCTAGCCCGCCTAGCTAAGCAGGGTGCATCCACCAGTGCAAGTGGTGGCCAGCACCAGAATAGATTTTATGCCCTTGCATCTCACCAAGAGTAGGAGACTTCACCAGATGTGGTCACCGGTATGTTACAAGTATTTTATCTTGATGTATATGCATTGTTAGATACAGGGGCTATTTTATCTTTTGTGATGCCTTATGTTGCTTGTACTTTTGGAGTCTATCCCGAGATCCTATAAAAACCTTTCTTAGTCTCTATTCCAGTTGGTGAATCAGTTATAGCTCAATGAGTATATAGAAATAGCCCTGTCATAGTCCTTCAGAAAGTCACTATTCGGCTGCGTTTGTTGGGGTTATAAAACCGACACGCAAGTGCACGTGGTCGAACAAGTAGTAAGTGGATTTAGTAAGCCAAGTATCGATCCCACAGATACTTGGGATAAGTGCAATTTGCTCAAGTATACTATATTTTTACTTCTAAATATGCTGACAACTAAATAACCAAAAATTGAATAATTTGTTTTATAAATTTTATACTAAACTACAAACAATTATCTACTTTGAATTTGGACTATGGATAAAAGCATGCTGAGGTTAAAGAACATGTAATGAAACTGATTATCATCATAAATTGGTTAATCTTTTCTTCCAGTTGCTAGCCAAGAACAATTGCCAAGAGATTAAAACTCTCGTATTTAATCTCACTTAAGAATCATGAACCATCCGTTTACATTTCTGTGATCAAATGCAATTCATGTTCTAGCCATACAATTCCGGTTCCTAAATTGACTAATACGGCTTTCAAGTATATTTCTATCAGGAAAGCACATCAAAACTCAATTTTCCCAAATCAAGTAAAGAACAATATCCTATCAATTCACAACTTTCCAATTTCGTGCTCTCTCGAGTGAAATCGGACTTTTTAGATGTACATTAATGTAGGACACACACCAATGTAGTAAGAACAAGAATTAATAGAACAACATGGAAGAAAAAGATGAAAAACCATATAATCAATAATCAAAATTTATCACAAGTGTTCATAACCTCAGCAAGGAAGGGAATTAGCCACTCATTTGTGGATTAATCATCCTAAAACAAGTGTTAATCATACAAACAATTGAATTAGAGAAGAAAGAAAGAGAGAAAAAACCCTGAACTTTTCGTCCCTCAACTGCCTGTAACCCACGTCCTTGCTCCACCAAGTCTGCATTATGAAAAATACACTTAAGTGTTCTATTTATACTAGTGGGAATTTTTCCCGAAATAATGAGCAACGTGTCACGGAGTGCATCGCGGAGCACTGCCTCCGTGACAAGCTGTGAACGCGGACCCTCACTGGAACTGGGGGTCCGGGAAATCAAACACCAACGTGGCACGGCGTGCAACGTAGAGGCTAGCCACCGTGCCGCGGAGCAGACGCGAACCTCCACTGGAAATTGGTGAATTTTCACCCTCCAGGCAGAATGCCTTCGCGATGGTAGCGTGACATGGCTCCATCGCGGAGCCCCTTTAATTCGTGCAGTCCTATGCCTTTTTCCTTGCTCGCATCCAAGTCCAACTCCGATATCATCCAACATACATTTTAGCTTCCAGAAATCACATTTTACCTACAAAACAATGCTAATCATGTTGGTTAGTATAAATTCACATTTTATTACCAATTACATGAAAACATATACACATTGCTAGATAAACAAGGCGAAAATGATACTTTTGAGTATCACTTGGGCATATAAATCTGCCCAAGATCACTTACCCCACACTTAAATCCTTGTTCGTCCTCGAACAACAAACATACAATTCATGCAATTTACATCCCACCCTCGCTACTATGGTGCGACAATTTAAGCTACGGTCATACCGATCATTCAATATTGCAAATCATCAAGAAAACATGCATGGTCTTAACAATGCAATGACCTTCCATACATTAAGACTTCCTAGACTTTAAGAATCGACTCTCGATATCGGCAAACTCATGCAAATCAGCTAATCAAGATATCCGACACAAAAATCAATCTTTCATCAAGCATGTGCCCTCACAACTCAAGAGAATCTTCCCCCTTTTTGCTCATGTGACACACAAACATTCAAGTAGGGGCATGTAAAAACAATTTCACTCTCTCTCCCAAAGGAATTCACATTCATCATGTCATGACCCATAAGCTTGCCCTTAGTGTATTACTCCACTAATATAAAGAAATGCAATGTTAGATCACGTAGGACTTTAATGGGTTGTAATGGAAGCTATGGAACTAGTATATATTGAATTAGCCAATAATAACCACTAGCATCCTTAAGCGCCTTTGCAACACATTCCCATCAATTCATGGACATTGTTTCTCTCTTTTCTTTTTTTCATCATCCCATTCTTGATGATTTACTTTAGTATGACCCATTTCATTAAGCACACTTGACACAATAACAAAGGTTATTCATGCACCTTCATTATCGTCTATTTATAACCAGTGCACCTTCAACCTTTTATTTTCTTCCCTCACTCTGCTTTTCTTTTTCTTTTCACCATTTTCACTCTTTGACACTTTGGGAAAATTATTTTCTCTTCTTAAGTGCTTAAGAGTTTTGTATAGACTTTACGGCTAATGAAAAGAAGGAACTAAGCTCAGTTTAAGCTTTTTGGACAAAAGAAAGAAATAATAGGCTAAAGGCTCAATGGGCTGACTAGGGTATACAATCACAGATAGGGGGAGTATGACAAGAAAAAGAGAAACTCTCGGTTAAAACAAAGAAATGCCTACATCCTTTCCTACAATACACCTCCTTCATTTCATTTTGTACACACACCAGGCAAGTTATAGACACGTCACAATAGCATGGAATAACAATACCTCACTTCACACTTTATGCACATGCTCGATTCAAGATGTATTCACAGACTCTTCAATCAGCTAATTACATGAATTCAAACATTAAGCCTCAATCACACCAAATCGAACTCTACAGCCTAGGTATCTCAACATATTTACAAGATTGCATGCTTTCATACGAATCACCTTTGCATTTTGAATATCATGCACAACACGCAACCACAAATTCACAACCATATAGTAACTATAGGTTCCGGGATGCAATCCACCAAAGAAAAAACTGAAAATAAATTAAAATAACTACTCCTACCGACTACATTTCCCTTAAGACGGTTGTCATCCATCCATCATAGGGAACGGTCACTAACTATGACGTCGGTTCAATGGGACCCTTCTCGGTAAAAGAACCGAAAACAAACGCTGAGAAACCCAAAATTAAAAAGTTGAAAAATTTTGCCAACCATCGATCATTTCGATAGAAAAATTATTTACAAAATATTTTAAATATGAACAAAATATTTTCAAAAAAAAATGAAAATTTTAAAAATATCGATCATTTCGATAAGCAAAAATATTTACAAAATTTTTTACAGAATCAGCTGGCAACATTCAACAACACACATCAATTCCACAAATATTTATAGATACAGAACAGTTTGAAAATTATCACACACAGGGAAACATAACATACAAATATACAGAGGAAAACATACAAGCAAACCAGCCCAGCCCAGCACCTAACTACTCCCACCCTACACATAAATCGAACACTGTCCCCTGTGTTCACAAAAATTAAATAGCACATAATCGGGTGGTGGAACTCCCTGATCAGTCAAAGTATTCCACTTCTTCATCAGGTGCTACTGCCTCATCTTCCATGTCCGAGTCGCCTCTGTCGTCATCATCGGACTCCATATCGGAGTCCTCCCGACGTGTCTCCTCGTCCGTGGGGACGTCATCATCAGTGGGCTCTACAAAGGCTGGCCCTACTTGGCATAGAGCCCTGGCGTTTTTGCCAAACAGTTAATCTAGCTCGAGCTGCCATAGCTCCTCCTTCGTGGCTGGTCTCCCACCGATCCTTAGCTGGAGCATTTGCATCCCATACATCCGCTCCATATACTGGTCATCACGAGCATGTCGCTCGCTAAGTGTCAGCACTAGCCAGTGGGTGGTGTCAGGATCCTTAGTTTTGGTCACATCCAAGGCCCGCCGCTCCAACTGCGGGATATAATCGAGGGCCTCCTCCTCAACATCGAGGCCCCGGAGAAAGGTGGTGAGTAGTCCACCGAACCCATACCTGTGGCCCTGGTGCAATCGGGCTCTCTTCATGGCGGATATGATGACTGCCCCGACATTAATCTCCATCCCTTTCATCAGGGCGTACACCAGGCAAACACGATCCTGGGTCACATCAGTCATGTGTACCCCCGGGATTAGGCACGAGCAGACTATCTTCAGCCAAATTTGGGCTTCCCTGTTCATCTGAGAATATGGCAGAGTCTGGTGGTAGCCCCTTTCCTTCTGCCTGCTCCATCTAGCTGTAGATCAGGCCCTACACAGTGTGCGTCTGATGTCGGCATACGGTGGGGTAATGTTCAGCTGGCGGAGAACGTGGGCGTCTGTGTCCCGCGCTCCTATGAAGGCATTTAGCTGGTGGGGCTCCAGAGTGACTATCTGCCCTCTGATTTTGATGGTGTGACTTCTTATTGACGGGTTCCAGTTGGCATAGAACTCCCGGACCAGGTGCAGGTTGCATTCTTTGGGCTCCTCGAATATGAAACTTAGCCCAGCAGCCTCGATCCGTTGAACTATTCTGGGGAACTCCTGTGCTAATGGCTCCCGTGCTATATGCTCTTCGGGGAAATATTTGTTCTCTTTATGCTTTGCGTACCACTTTTTCCCCTCGTCAGTCACCCATCTCGTTCTGTATTGGCGGCGCTGGCCGCATGAAATTGCTGGTGCAGCTGGGACTGCTGTGCCCAGTCTGAGTCGCTTTCTTCCGGTGCCTGAAGTTGATGCACCCTTCCCTTTATATTTCCTGCTTGCCATTTTTCCTGTCAACACAAGTCAACAATCGCAATGTTAAGCTAAATAAATATTAACTTCGGCTAAGGTCGGGTTACGCTAACTTACCCCACACTTAGTCCTTAGTTACAGTTATAACCTATGGCAAGAATAACTTTATTTACAAAAAACAACCAGCTATACAATCATGCTTAGTGCGTTTAAAAAGAAAATTCGACGGTATAACTTCTGCGTACTACTCAGACTTCGTACAGCTAATCACAATCACTACCATCGCTAGCATTTTAACCATCGCACTTAGCAAAGACAAAACAAAGAAACAAAAGTAATAACAAAAATTTATATACATTAACCTATCCAACCAACCAAATACAAACAATTTTCAACATTTCCCCCAAACCCGAGAATTCGTCGTCTATTCACATCCTAACACTTTGTACAATGACTCATCTCACTCAACACGTACAACCCGGCATACAATTCATGATTTCAATACATTTCTAACTTCAAATTCAACAACAAGCCCTAGAATTGATTTTCGCAATCAAATTCGAATACTTTATGCAATCGACAAGTTCAAACGATCATTATAACATTCCGAACATTTATCAATCAACAAATAACTCGAATTCATGCTTAATTTCGACCTAGGGCGATTTATCTCATCTCCCATGCTTAATTTCGAATAAAATTGACAAAAACTTGAGAGAGAATCGAAAAACATACCTAAACGTTGAAGAATTGAAAAAAACTCGGTAATTTGTTGCCTTAAGCCATGGCACGTTGGTGGGAAAGGGGTTTTGGGATGTTTGGTCGCGGAGGAAATCAAAAATGAGGGGAAAAGGGGAGTTTTCGGGGTTTAAAAGGTAGAAAAATACGCGGGTCACCCGGCAACCCAGTGTGACTCGTCGCGATATACAAGGCAACATGTCACAGAGTGCATCGCGGTGCACTGCCTCCGTGACACGGAGCCATCGCGACAGCATATTGGAAATTTTAAATTTTTCGGGTTACACCTCAGCGTGTCACGGAGGGTAACGCGGAGGTCCTCCTCCGTGACACGGAGCTATCGCCCCATCTCACTGTCTTCTACATTTTATTAATTTTTCATACCTCAATTTTTCCTTCACGATTCCGTGCACATTTTCTTCCGTTTGACCTAAAAATCATCTCACTAAATAAAATTGGTTAGACTAATAGGTTTCACCTAACTAAAAAAATAAAAAATACTAACTAAAACGAAAAATTTTGTAATCAATCAAGAAAAAGAAAAAGGAAAATCTATTTACACTTTACACAATGAAAGAAAAAATTTTCACGGGTTGCCTCCCGTGCAGCGCCTGGTTTACCGTCGCGGATCGACGTCATTTAAGCTCAATTGTCCGCTAGGGTGATGGACGATTTCTCACGATCACTGTCCTCCCCCCAGTAGTGCTTACACCTATCCGGTGGTCTTCCCATTAACTCTCGGGAATGCTTCATCTGCTTAGCATTACCATGATCAATCACATTGATCACCGAGAGTTCTTCATGCACCATCGGGAGCTTGGGTGCTTTATACACATCGAACACCTCTACCTTGTCGTGTGCTCGCATTGTCAGTTGCCCCGCAGCTACGTCGATTAATGCTTTCTCGGTTGCCAAGAAGGGTCGTCCCAAAATAAATGGGACTTCCGCATATGGTTCAAAATCCAGAACAATAAAATCTACCGGGAAAATTAGGGAGCCAACTTGCACTAGAACATCCTCAACAATGCCATCCGGCCTAGCTAAGGATCGATCCGCCAACTGCAAGATTACGGTTGTAGGTCTAGGACTCCCTAGACCCAACTTTCTGAATACCGAAGATGGCATCAGATTTATACTTGCCCCCAAGTCACACAATCCACGAGCTCGGATGCTCTGCCCAATAGTAAGATGGATAGTAAAACTTCCAGGGTCTTTTAGCTTTGTGGGCAGTCTATTTTGGATCCGGGAAGTGCACTCCTCCGTTAAAGCCACCGTAGCATACTCAGTCAAACGACTTTTGTTGGCCACGATGTCCTTTATGTATTTGGCATATTTAGGCACTCCCTGCAAGACATCAACAAGAGGTAAGTTAACATGTACCTGTTTAAGCACCTCCATGAATTTCTTGAAACATGCCTCCTCTTTGTGTTTCTTGAGTCATTGACGGAACGGGGGTGGAGGTCTTTCTGATTCAGCTTCTTTGGTCTTCCCCCTTTCCGAACTTTTCTCCCCCTCAACTTCTGCTGCTCCCGAGTGTTGAGGTGGTCTTTCTGGTTCCACCTCCTTCAGCTGCAAACCACTCCTTGTGGTCACTGCATTTACCTGCTTCGGATTCGGATCCATGTCGCTAGGCAGTCCTCCTCTAGGCCTTGTATTTTGGGCACTAGCAAATTGCCCAAATTGATACTCAAGAGCCTTGGTCGCTAACTGGTTATTTTTCACTTCGGCTGCCAATTTAACATAGTCAGCCTGCAATTGCGCTTGGTTAGCGATCATGGTCTTGAACATCTCCTCAATGCTGGGTGATGGTGGTGGAGGAGGTGCATTGTTATTTCTAAATTGAGATTGGTAGTTCTGTTGCCCTCCTTGATTCCTTTGCATACCCTGACCCGTACTTTGTCCTTGATGGTTGTTGCTACCCCATGAGAAGTTAGGATGATTCCTCCAATTTGAATTGTAGCTACTACCATACTGCTGGTGATTTCTTTGTGCATTACCCACAAAGTTTACCGAGTCAGGATTGGCTCCATAGCACTCAGCTGAGTGCTCACTGCTTCCACACACTTCACACCACAATTGCTAGACTGCATTAACTGGAGCTGAAGGCTGGTTCAAAGTCATGGTGTTGAAGTGGTTGTTCAATTGATTTTGCAAGGCAGCTATCTGTGCAGCGATAGCGGTAAACCCATCCACTTCAAGCACTCCTGCTGCTTTCCTTGCCCCACCTCGTGATGAATCAGCATTCCATTCTGGATTGCCCTATGAAATCCAGTTTAGCAAGGTATACAGCTCCTCATAAGTCTTTTCCCGCGCTTGCCCTCCAGCTGCTGAATCTAGCAATATTTTGGTGTGGGGTTCCAAACCCTCAATAAATGTGTGCACCAACACCTCATTGGACTGATGATGATGAGGACAGTCCCGCAACATGGATTTAAATCTCTCTCAGGCTTGATATAAATTTTCTCCCTCCCTCTGTTTGAAACTTAGAATTTGACTTCTAAGTCTTGCTGTTTTGCCAGAGGGAAAAAACCTTATCAAGAACTTTCGTGCAAGATCATCCCACGTTGAAATAGAATTTGGTGGCTCAGCTTTCAACCACCTCTTGGCTTCTCCGAGTAATGAGAACGGAAATAATGTAAGCCGAACATAATCAGGTGACACTCCAGCGGGTATATAAGTGTCACTTATCTCCAAAAGGTTTTGGAGATGCTGTTGTGGGTCTTCATGAGGGAGACTGGTAAATTGCCTGCTTGTGTGCAACAATTGCACCATATTTTGCTTGAGTTCAAATCTCCCTCCAGGCTCTGGTTTTCAGATACTGGATGTAACATTATTGGCATGTGGGATTGCCACCTCGCGAACCGGCCTTGCTGCTGCTTCTTCGGGCATTAACACTGCCCTCACAACCGGTGGATTTTGTTGCTCCATAATGGTCTGTCTGAGCAACTGCAGCTTCCTTTGTAGAGCTTCTCTTCTTTTACTGTGAAATATATGTTCTGGCTCTATATAAGATTCCACCAGCTCTTTGTCTCTTGCCAGTGTTCATAGCAATTAAGTCTGCAAAATACAGGCTAAGACCAAGTTGTCAACACTTAAGAAAAGAAAATAAAAATACAGTAAAATTAACACTTGATACAAATTCACCAATTGCCAAGTCCCCGGCAACGGCGCCAAAAACTTGTTCGGCTGCGTTTGTTGGGGTTATAAAACCGACACGCAAGTGCACGTGGTCGAACAAGTAGTAAGTGGCTTTAGTAAGCCAAGTATCGATCCCACAGAGACTTGGGATAAGTGCAATTTGCTCAAGTATACTATATTTTTACTTCTAAATATGCTGACAACTAAATAACCAAATATTGAATAATTTATTTTATAAATTTTATACTAAATTACAAACAATTATCTACTTTGAATTTGGACTATGGATAAAAGCATGCTGAGGTTAAAGAACATGTAATGAAACTGATTATCATCATAAATTGGTTAATCTTTTCTTCCAGTTGCTAGCCAAGAACAATTGCCAAGAGATTAAAACTCTTGTATTTAATCTCACTTAAGAATCATGAACCATCCGTCTACATTTCTGTGATCAAATGCAATTCATGTTCTAGCCATACAATTCCGGTTCCTAAATTGACTAATACGGCTTTCAAGTATATTTCTATCAGGAAAGCACATCAAAACTCAATTTTCCCAAATCAAGTAAAGAACAATACCCTATTAATTCACAACTTTCCAATTTCGTGCTCTCTCGAGTGAAATCAGACTTTTTAGATGTGCATTAATGTAGGCCACACAACAATGTAGTAAGAACAAGAATTAATAGAACAACATGGAAGAAAAAGATGAAAAACCATATAATCAATAATCAAAATTCATCACAAGTGTTCATAACCTCAGCAAGGAAGGGAATTAGCCACTCATTTGTGGATTAATCATCCTAAAACAAGTGTTAATCATACAAACAATTGAATTAGAGAAGAAAGAAAGAGAGAAAAAACCCTGAACTTTTCGTCCCTCAACTGCCTGTAACCCACGTCCTTGCTCCACCAAGTCTGCATTATGAAAAATACACTTAAGTGTTCTATTTATACTAGTGGGAATTTTTCCCGGAATAATGAGCAACGTGTCACGGAGTGCATCGCGGAGCACTGCCTCTGTGACACGCCGTGAACGCGGACCCTCACTGGAACTGGGGGTCTGGGAAATCAAACACCAACGTGGCACGGCGTGTAACGCGGAGGCTAGCCACCGTGCCACGGAGCAGACGCGAACCTCCACTGGAAATTAGTGAATTTTCACCCTCCAGGCAGAATGCCTCCGTGATAGTAGCGTGACACGGCTCCATCACGGAGCCCCTTTAATTCGTGCAGTCCTATGCCTTTTTCCTTGCTCGCATCGAAGTCCAACTCCGATATCATCCAACATACATTTTAGCTTCCCGAAATCACATTTTACCTACAAAACAATGCTAATCATGTTGGTTAGTATAAATTCATATTTTATTACCAATTACATGAAAACGTATACACATTGCTAGATAAACAAGGCGAAAATGATACATTTGAGTATCACTTGGGCATATAAATCTGCCCAAGATCAATCACATCAGCAGATTTAGTAGAGCTAGCCATGAGAGATTATGATGGTATCTTTGGCATGGATTGGCTACATGCATGTTATGCCCCAGTAAATTGTAGAACTCATGTGGTAGAGTTTTGATTTCCAGGTGAGCCAATCCTAGAAATGGAAGGTAGTTCAATTGTGCCTCCAGGTCTCTTCATTTCCTACCTTAAGGCCAGAAAGATGATCTCTAAAGGTTATGTGTACCATCTAGTTAGGGTTAAGGATGCTACATTCGAAACCCCAACTATCCAGTTAGTTCCTGTAGTGTGTGAATATCCAAAAGTGTTTCCAGATGATTTACTGAGAATTCCTCCCGAGCGGGAGATTGATTTTGGTATTGACCATCTTTCCAATATGCAGCCTATATCTATTCCTGATGAAGGGCGTACTGACGCACTTCATAGACGTATTTTTCCCATACTTTACTATGTTTGAGAATAAATTATGTGTGTTTGCATGTGTTTATGTTAAATATAAAAATGGCTAACGCGCGTGATTAGATGTTTACTGGGCTAAAAATAAGGTATTTTGATGTGATTGAGGCTTTTGGAATTAAATATGAAGAAGTTGGAGTAAATAATGCAAGAATCAAAGCTTGAAGAAGCAACACTGGCACAAGGCCAGGCGCGGCGTGGCAACAGCACGCGCGCACTACCAGGCACGAGGCACTACCTTCCCAACCCTATGCCAGGCACGAGGCACCCCTCTTTGGGTGCTACAGTAGACGCGAGCGCCCTACCTTGCAGCGCGTTTTCATGGGCAATGTGGCAAGCTTTTCAGACGGCCATCAAAAGTCCAATCCCACTTCAACTAGGAAAAGGAGCTTCCAATCCCAAATCAATCCGCAAAGAAACAAGAAAAGCATAAATCTACTACTATAAATACCCTTTTATTTTTATGTAATAGCGAGGTTTTACAATAAGATTTTAGATAAGTGTGGAAAATACGATTGTAAGGTTTTCTTTTTCAAAAATATACTTTGAGACGATTGTTGAATTGTTCTTCCAAATTTTCTCAATAATCAAGTGAGTTTCTTCCTATCATCATTGTAAGTATTAATTTACGCATTTTTCTATGAGTACTATTAATTCACTTATAAACATAATAGGCTAAAACTACGACAACTAGGGTTGTGGGAACCATGGGGAATTAACAAACTAGGGTTTGCACTAAGTGATTCTAAACCAATACTAAACGCTTGTATTGTATTTTCTTCATCTTTAACGTTTCTTAACGGTGCGCAACGTTAGGACATGCCTGAATTCTTTACTTTCTTAATCCTAGAGTGGTAGAGATCAGGAAAACAAAATTACAACAAAGCCTTGATCTTGATGATTAATGTATTAACTTGAGCTATGGTCGCATGATAGTTAAATTTGGGACAAATTGATAATAGTTAAATTGAAATCGCTCATGAGACCTGACCCAGTGATTGAGTATCTTTATCCAATAGGGACAAATCATTCATTTGGATGAACATATGTTATCAGTTCTACAAGTAAATTATTGGGATAGATCACAAGTATAAAATCCGAAGCAGTTACGGATCCATGGGGAACACTTACCTTAGTTAATTGCAGTAATTTGGAATCAACATTCAAATTTTCAATATTGTTATTTATTACTTTTGTAAATCCCCCCATTTAGGAGATAATTGACATAAAAGCTTAAATACTAGCGTTCTTCTATATCCTTCCATATTCCTTATAGGATCGACCCCAACCTCTAGTTGGGTTCTTTATTGACAACGACCGCTTCATAATTCGGTAGGAGGTATGGTTTGAGTGTTATTGATTCCTCCTTACAGAATGGCTCTAGCTAGGATAAAGGAGTTGAAAGAGCGGTTGAAGGATCTTTAGACAAGGGTTTCATTAGACCAAGAAAATCCCTGTGGGGTGCACCAGTTCTCTTTGTTCGAAAGAAGGATGGTTCCCTTCTGATATGCATTGATTACTGGTAGTTGAAAAAGGTCACCATCAAGAACAGGTATCCTCTCCCCAGAATTGATGACTTGTTTGACCAACTTCAAGGTGTCAAGTGTTTCTAAATGATAGACCTCAGATCCAGATATCATCAGCTCAGGGTACAAGAGAGTGACATTCCGAAGATAGCCTTTAGGACTCTGTATGGTCACTATGAGTTTGTTTTATGTATTTTGGACTAATGAATGCTCCTACAACTTTTATGGATTTGATGAACAGGGTGTTCAAACTATATTTGGATATGTTCATGATCATGTTCATAGATGATATTCTCATATACTCTCGAAACGAGGAGGAGCATGCCGCTCATCTGAGGGTGGTGCTACAGACTCTTAAGGATTGTCAGTTGTATGCTAAGTTCAGCAAATGTGAGTTCTTTCTAGACTCAATAGCATTTTTGGGTCATATGGTTTCAAATGAGGGTGGTACAGATGGACTCTCAAAAGATAGAGGTTGTGAAGAATTGGCCTAGACCAGTTAGTGCTTCGATATCAGGAGTTTCTTCGGTTTAGTTGGATACTATGGAGGTTTGTTGAAGGATTTTCATCCATTGCAGCACCGTTGACTAAGTTGACCCAGAAGAAAGTAAATTTTCAATGGTCGGAGGCTTGTGAGAAGAGCTTTCAAGAGTTGAAGACTCGACTCACCTCAGAACCAGTGTTGACCCTACCTGAGGGTACTGATGGATTTGTGGTTTATTATGACACTTCAAGGATTGGCCTTGGTTGTGTATTAATGCATCAAGGTAAGGTTATAGCCTATGCTTCCAGGCAACTGAAAGTCCATAAAAGGAATTATCCAACTCACGACATCGAATTGGTAGAAGTAGTATTTTTCTTGAAGATTTGGAGTCACTATCTGTATGGGGTCCATGTGGATGTGTTTACGAATCATAAGAGCCTACAACACGTGTTTACCCAGAAGGATCTAAATCTACGTCAAAGAAGGTGGTTGGAGCTTCTTAAAGATTATGATATGAGTGTCCTTTATCATCCGGGCAAGGCTAATGTGGTGGAAGATTCTCTTAGCAGGCTTTTTGTGGAGAGTGTGACCCATGTAGAAGTGGAGAGGAAAAACTTAGTGAAGGATGTTCATCGGCTTGCACGACTAGGAGTTTGTCTTGTTGATTCGACAGATGGTGGTGTCATTATTAAGAATGGATCAGAATCTTCCTTGGTGACCGAGGTCAAAGTTAGACTAGAAAAGGATCCTTTTTTAGTAAAGTTAAAGAAAGTCGTTCAAAATAAGAAGGTGGAGTTTTTCTCCCTACGGGGAGATGGTGTACTACAATATCAGGGTCATTTATGTGTACCGAGAGTTGATGAATTGAGGGAGAGGATGCTGCATGAGGCTCATGGTTCCACATATTCTATACATCCAGGTGCCACAAAGATGTATCATGACCTATGGGAAGTTTATTGGTGGAATGACATGAAGAAGGACATAGCAGAGTTTGTGGCTAAATTTCTGAATTGTCAAAAGGTGAAGGTTGAGCATCAAAGACCAGAGGTGTGCTTTGAGAAATTAGTATCCCTACTTGGAAATGGGAGGAAACCAATATGGACTTCATCACAGGGTTGCCTCATACTCGTCGACAGTATGACTCTAATTGGGTGGTTTTAGACAGGTTGACTAAAGTAGCTCATTTTCTACTAGTCAAAACTACCGATTCAGCAGAGGATTATGCTATGTTGTATATTTGGGAGTTAGTTTGGATGCATGAAGTTCCTTGTCCTCATATTATATTGAGGTACTCAGTTTACCTCACAGTTTTGAAGATCATTTAAGAAGGGACTTGGTACTTAGGTCAACCTTAGCATAGTATTTCACCCGCAAACAAATGGTCAGGCTGAATGGACCATTCAAACTCTTGAGGATATGTTGAGGCCGTGTTTGATTGATTTCAAGGGTAGTTGGGATGATCATTTGCCTATCATTGAGTTTGCATATAACAAGAGTTACCATTCCAGCATTCAGATGGCTCCATTTGAGGCTCTTTATGGGCAGAGATGTAGATCGCTAATTGGTTGGTTTGAAGTTGGTGAAGCTAAGTTGACAGGACCAGATTCAGTTCATGACTCCATGGAGAAAGTCCAACTTTAAGGGAAAGGATGAAAATAGCCCAGAGTCATCCAAAATCCTATGCGGATGTGAGGAGAAGAGAACTTGAGTTCGAGATTGATGATTGGGTATTTCTAAAGGTATCTCCCATGAAGGGAGTGATGAGGTTCGGAAAGAAAGGGAAACTTAATCTCCTTTATGTTGGCCCATACTGGATTGTGAGATGTGTTGGCAAGGTGGCTTATGAGTTGGATATGCCCTCAGAATTGGCTTCAGTGCATCCAGTTTTCCATGTATCACTTTTGAAGAAGTGTATAGGTGATCTAGCTTTAGTGTCTCGGTGAAGAGTGATGGTGTGAAGGATAGCCTTAGCTATGATTTCGGTTGAAATACTTGATCGTTAGGTTCGAAAGCTAAGAAACAAGGAACTAGCTTCAGTAAAGGTTTTGTGGAGGAATTAGCATGTTGAGGGAGCTATGTGGGAAGCCAAAGCAGATATGATGGCTAAATACCTGCATTTATTCCCTTCCAGTTCAGTTCGAGTTTAAGGTACCAATTTCCTCCTTAGTACCCTATTCAGTCCCGTGTTTAGTGCATGTGTCCCAGTTTCTTTCATGTTAATGTATGTACGTTTCATTCATGAATTCAATTCAGTTATGTATTCTAGTCCAGAGTCAGTCACTCTGTCAGTTTTCAGCTTTAGATGTTCAGTATTTAGGATGACAGGTTTTTCCCTAGTGATTCAGTATGTTCACCTAACATTCGAGGATGAATGTTCCCAAGTGGGAGATATTGTAATACCTCGGAAGTTCCTAAGGCTAGTCGTGGGAGTTAAAAGGTGTTCAGCATAAATGTTGGGAAAAATGTCACAGAACGACCCGTTGAACGAGTTGTGGGAAGCTCCCATAGACCGTTGGTCCCTGTCGTGGTGAGAGGGTGGTCGGAAGGTATAGGACCAATGAGCCATGGAACGACTCATTGGTCAGTGTAACGAGTCATGGTAAGGAGTCGTTGTGAGGGTGGTCCTTGTCAAAGTGACTGGCACGTGTCATGGTGCGACTCATTGTATGGGACAATGAGTCGTGGTATGTTTTCATTCGGAGAACTTCTAGAAGGAGAGCAGCCGCGGGTAGTGGTGGCAATGGGCGGAAACGAGGAGTCACTAGGACTAGTAACAACTCATCCTGTCCAGTCGTGGTTGAAGACCTGAGTTTAGAATTTAGCAAAGTAACGGGATGAAGTAACGGATCATTGTATGGAGTAAAGACTCGTTCTGTCGAGTCATTATCACAGGATCGGAGAAGGTAAGAATTGATGGAAGGAAGTAATGGGTGGATACCACGAGTCATGGTATCGAGGGACGACTCGTGGTATCGATCGTGGTCACTGACAGTGCAAAATTTCTAGAATTTTTATTAAGGGTATTTTTGTAATTTCTAAGCCCCTAAGGTCCTAAACTACGTCGTTTTAAGCTCAGTTACAAGAGTTTTAAGAGTGTCAAACCTATCATAATCCTTATCATTCCATGCATGCAAGTTAGAGTTCTTCCTTGGAGATCAAGCTTGAGGAATTCCCCAATTTTTCTCCAATTTCCTTTGGGCTTTCAAGAGGGAGTGTAAATCAGATCTACCCAGATATGTGAGGCTATGAATGAGAGTTCCTTTCACTCTCATGCTCAAAATTCTTCTCATTTCCATGAATTTAAATTCTAGATTCAAGTTCATGATCTATTGGGGTTTATCCCTAATTTTGTGAAATTCTCTATGATCTATATGTGGGTCAATTCTCTTCATGTATCAAATTATGTTTTATGATCTATGGGCAGAAATTATACCAATATTTAATTATAAATTCATAGTTTCAAATTTTAGTTAAGTTGTGCCCAATTATGCAAGTTTCATGAAAATTCAAGTTATGATTTTATTATGCTTTTGATCTTACTAAGTCTAATTATGATTTATGATTCATGTTATCACTTCTCTTCAAGTTCTCTTCATGGATTTATGAATATCAAATATATGTATTTTCACAAGTATGCATGTTCTTCATGGTTTATGAATTTACGACTCTTGGCCAACTCATGGGCCCTTATTCATGGCTAATCATGTATTTCAAGTGGGATCCATTATGTTATTATTTATTTGTCCATGAACGTCATGAATGACTTTAAGATATCTATACGAGCCCTCATGTGCATGTTTTTGGGAGCAGTTTCTAGCACCGAGTAGACTCGGCGTTCAGGTAAACCCCTTGGCCTCAAAACTATGTAGCACCATAGGTATATACATTTATTATTGGATCCCTATGATATCACCATACTGCACGTCCCTTTCCTGGAAAGCCTGGGACGGTCCTGACCACTTGGGCGAAATAGTGGGGCATCATGTAAGCTCTATCATGATGATATTGGTTCAAACGAGACCTCCCATTATTCCTCATAATTTATGCATGGTTATTTTTATGTTACTATGTCTCAAGTTATGTTTTATAAAGAGTCTCTTATGACTATGATTGAATTATGAATGGTTTGAAAACCCTAAGCCTTATGTTTGCATTATGCTATTTACTTTATGATCATGTTGTCCTACTCTTATGAACTCTTATTTATTTTAATTTTCCATTTTTACTTACCTTGCATACTCAGTACATTGCAAGTACTGACCGTATACTCTATGTTGTATCATTTCATGATACATGTCTGACGGGTCAGTCTCAGTTGCATCACTAGTCTTGCTTTCTCCTCAGGCCTGTCTAGCTAGTGTTGGTGAGTCCTCATCCTTCGATGACATTCAATTATCCATTGTTACATTCTTTCAGTTATAGACTTTGTCGAGCTAGTTTGGAGTGTTGTCCTAACAGCCCATCAGTTATGCTAGAGGCTTTTTCAGACATTATGTAGAAATCAGCTTGTCATTGTTGACTCTGTTTTAGATTGATATGTATGCAGACTTCCGCTTAAGCATGTTTTATTTTATAATTTTCTGCTTGTTGTATGCTCTTAGATTCTATTTTCATGCCATGGGTCGACTTGGAGGCTCTCGAGGCTCCTTGTCCCATGTCTCTATCCAGGCCTATGTTCGGGTTGTGACATTCATGATACGAGTCTTAGGATGAGGCGGCGGTAGTTAAATTAGTTTCCCTGTTAATTTAGGAAAAAGTTCTAATTATTTATATAAATACTTTTCTAGGTTATTTTTAGAAAGTCATGTCATATTTCAACTAGGAAAAGGAGTTACAAATCCCAATTCCACTCCATGAAGGAACAAGGAAGGGTTACTCTACTATTATAAATACTCTTTATTTCTATGTAATGTAGTAGAAAATTAGGATCTAGAGAGAAAGTAGCAGAGACGTGTGAAGAGTAATATTTGTGAATTTTTATCAAGTTTTGGAGAGAAATTCTTATGATCAAACACTCTATTTCATCAATTGTTCTTGAGATTATTCATTGATAGTCAAAGAAGGTTTTCTTCCAATTATTGTTGTAAATATTTAATTATGTGTTTGTCTATGAATGCTAAATATAATTTTACAATCATGAGAGGCTAAAACCTCCACAACTAGAATTGTGGGAACCATGGTGGAATAATGAAATAGGGTTACACAAAAGTTATTCAAAACCAATGATAAACGCTTGGTATTGTATTCTCTTCATCTTTAAAAGTTTGTTAATGGTGTACAACGTTAAGACTGGCCCGAATACTTTCCTGGCTTGAACCTAGAGAAGTAGAGATTAGGAAAAGAGAATTACAACAAAGCTTTGGTCTTTATGATCATTGTATTAACTTGAGCTATGGTTGTAGGAAAGTTGAATTTCGAACATATTGATAACGATTAGAAAGAAATCGCTCGTGAGACCTAACCTGGTGATTGAGTATAGTCATCTAATAGGGGCGAACCAGTCATTTGGATGAACCCTAGTTATCAGTTCTACAAGTATTGGGATTGATCATGTGTGTATACCCTAAGTAGTTAAGAACCCATGAGGCACACTTATCCTAGTTATTTGCAAATCTTGATAACAACCAAAATTATAATCTTGCTTCAATATTGTTTTTGTTTAAACCCCCCAATTTGGAGATAACTGACTAACAAGTTTAAGTACCGATATTAGTCTTGATCTTACCTTATTCCCTATGGGTTCGACCCCAACCTCTTAGTTGTGTTCTTTATTGACAATGACCGCTTCATACTTTGTCACAAAGTGTGAGTTTGAGCGTTATCATCACCCTTGACCCGTTACCACTGGAGAGATTTCCAACTTTCTAATCTTTTCTTGACGCCTCCACTTAATGATTTGTCATGTCACTTAACGGATCACTTCACCAGTCTTTAAGATTCATCGAAACCAACACTTTCTACAACTTTTCCTACTTCATGGGTCACTTAATGACCCTTCAAGTGACTTAACGGGTCACTTGATGGCTCATCTTGTGACCTGGTGCAGTTCTGCTATTTTCACCATTTCATGCCTCAGGTTTGATCTTAGGGACTTTTAGGGTGTTACATCATCTTCCCCTGGGGAAAATTCATCCTTGAATGTAGATTAAGTAGACTAGAAGGATAGGGAAGGAACTGCAATCCCAAAACTGAGTAGCTATAGCTGAAAACTAACGGAGTGACTGACTCCGAACTGAGATACATGACTAAACTGTATTCATGAAACATACATGCATGATAAGACATGAAAGGAACTGACAGACATGAATTTGATATGAAACGGATTATAGTACTAAGGAGGAAACAAGTACCTCATGTTGAAACTGAGCTGGAAGGGAAATAATGCAGGTATCTAGCCATCATATCTATTTCAGCTTCCCACATAGCTCCCTCAACTAGTTGGTTTCTCCACAAAACCTTCATTGAAGCTACCTCCTTGTACCTCAACCTGCGAACCCGATGATCAAGGATCCCAACTAGAACCTCCTTTTAGGTAATGTTTCCCTTCACACCACTGCTCTCTACTAGAATGACTAAAGCTAGATCAGAGATGCACTTCTTCAGCATAGATGCATGGAAAACTGGATGTGATCTTGGGCAGAATTATATGCCCAAGTGATGCTCAAATGCTGCATTTCGTCTTGTTTATCTATCGTTATTTGTACATTATCATGTGATTTGTAGTTAAAATGTGAATTTATACTAACCAACATGATTAGTGTTGTTTTGAAGGAAAAATGTAATTTTAGGAAGCTAAGTTGCATGTTGGTGAAAATCGGGAATGGACTCGGAAGCGAGCAGTGGAAAAGGTCAAGGAAAAGCAGCAAACAAAGGGGCTCCGTGATGGAGCCATGTCACGCTGCCATCGCGGAGGCAGTCTGCCTCGAATGAGTTACTTGGACAAATTCCAGTGAAGGTCCACGTCGGTACCGTGACACGTAGGCCAAGCCCCGCGTTACATGTCGTGGCACGTTGCCCATATTTACCTGGAACATAAAATTCCAGTGAGGGTCCGCGTTTGCGCCGTGTCACGGAGGCAGTGCTCCGCGATGCACTCCGTGACACGTTGCTTGTTATTCCGGGAAAAATTCCCACTAGTATAAATAGCACACTTAGGTTTATTTTTAATTATTCTGACTTAGTTGACCAAGTACGTGGGTTACAGAAAGTTGAGGAGATGAAATTCATAGGGTTCTTCTCTAACTCTTTCTCCTTTATTTCAATTGTTTGTATGATTTATACTCATTTGATGATGTTTAATCCACAAATGAGTGGCTAAATTCACTTCTTGCTGAGGTTAAGAACATTTGTAGTGGAATGTAATTGTTGATCATTTTGGTTTTTCACCTTTTCTTCCATGGTTGTTCTATCAATTCTTGTTCTTACTGCATTAATGTCTGGCCAATGTTAAGGTATATCTAAAAAATCCAATTTTATCTTGAAAAAGAAAGAAATTGGAAAGTTGTGAATTGGTAGGATATGATCTCTTCTTCGTTTGGGAAAATTGAGAATTGATTTACCTTCAGAATTGAAATATATCTGAAAGTCGTATTAGTCAATTAGGGAATCGGTTTCGTAAGGCTAGAACATGAAATTCTTTTATCACAGAAATGTAGGTTGAAGGTTCATGATTCTTAAGTTGGGTAGAATACGAAAGTTTCTCTCCATAGGCAATAATTCTTGACTAGCAACCGAAGAAAATATTAACCAAATTGTATCAATAAATTACTTCCCTGCATGTTCGTTTTAGCCTCAGCTTGCTCATTACTATAGTTCAGACTCACTTTATAATTTTGTTTTAGATTAGTATAAATTAGGAAACCAACTCTCAAAATCTTCTTTAATTTGTTGTCTGCATTTTTAGAGTTAGATTTCATTAACACTTAATTCGATTATTACCTTGGTTCAGTCCCTATGGGATCGATACATGGCTTACTTTATCCATTCTACTACTTGTTCGACCACGTGCACTTGCGTGTTGTTGCGAAACAGACCGAACAAGTTTTTGGCGCCATTGCAGGGGACTGGCAATTGGTAAAATTGTTTTTTTAAGTGTTATTCTATGATTTCTATATTGTGCTGACAACTTGATCTTAGCCTGTCTTTTGCAGATATTGAATTCTACTGAACACTGGCAAGAGACAAGGAGCTGGTGGACTCATACTTAGAGCCGGAAAGACAATTTCATCGTCAAAGGAGAGAAGCTCTAGAGCGAAAGCTACAGTTGCTCACACAAACAATCCGTGAGCAACAATAGAATCCACTGCTTGTAAGGGCAGTGTTAGTGCCCGAGGAAATGGCAGCTAGGCCGGTTCGCGAAGTGGCAATCCCATATGCTAACAATGTTACATCAAGCATTCGCAAACCCGAGCCAGGAGGGAGGTTTGAGCTGAAACAGAATATGGTGCAATTGTTGCACACCAGCGGGCAATTCACAGGTCTCCCTCACGAGGATCCACAACATCTCCAAAACGTTTTGGAGATAAGTGACACTTACATCTCCGCTGGAGTATCATATGATTACGTAAGGCTTACACTTTTCCCATTTTCACTATCGGGAGAAGCAAAGAGGTGGTTGAAAGTTGAGCCACCTAATTCCATCACCACTTGGGATGATCTTGCACGGAAATTCTTGATACGGTTCTTTCCATCCGGGAAATAGCAAGACTTAGAAGTCAGATTCTAAGTTTTAAACAAAGAGAGGGGGAGAATCTGTATCAAGCTTGGGAAAGATTCAAATCCATGTTACGGGATTGTCCTGACCATCACCAGTCCAATGACGTGCTGGTGCATACTTTTATAGAGGGTTTGGAACCCCACACAAAAATTTTGCTAGACTCAGCAGCTTGGGGACAAACATTAGAAAAGACTTATGAGGAGTTGTATACTTTGTTAAATCGTATTTCGCAGGGAAATCCAGAGTGGAATGCGGACTCTTCTAGAGGAGGAACAAGGAAACCAGAAGGAGTCTTGGAAGTGGATGGTTTTACAGCTATCGCTGCACAGATAGCTGCATTGCAAAATCAACTCAACACCCACTTCAGCAACATGAGCTTAAATCAATCTCAAGCCCCAGTTAATGTAGTGCAACAGATTTGGTGTGAAGTATGCGGTAGTAATGAACACTCACCTGAGTGTTGTGGTGCAAATCCAGATTCAGTGAACTTTGTTGGTAATGTACAGAGAAATAATCACCAACAGTATGGAAACAACTACAACTCTAATTGGAGGAATCATCCGAATTTCTCCTGGGGTAGTAACAGCCATCAAGGGCAGAGTTCGAATAAGGGTGCACACAGAAATCAAGGAGGGCAGCAGAACTATCAGACTCAATACAGAAGCAACAATGCACCTCCTCCACCACCACCACCCAGCGTTGAGGAAATGTTTAAAACAATGATAGTTAACCAAGATCAATTGCATGCTGACTATGTGAAGTTAGCGGTGATCTTGGGCAGATTTATATGCCCAAGTGATACTCAAACGTATCATTTTCGCCTTGTTTATCTAGCAATATGTATACATTTTCATGTAATTGGTAATAAAATGTGAATTTATACTAACCAACATGATTAGCATTGTTTTGTAGGTAAAATGTGATTTCGGGAAGCTAAAATGCATGTTGGAGGATATCGGAGTTGGACTTGGATGCGAGCAAGGGGAAAAGCATTGGACTGCACAAACTAAAGGGACTCCGCGATGGAGCCATGTCACGCTGCCATCGCGGAGGCATTCTGCCTGGAGGGTGAAAAATTCATCAATTCCAGTGGAGGCTCGCGACAGCTCCGTGGCACGGTGGCAAGCCTCCGCGTTGCATGTCGTGCCACATTGGTGCTTTATTCCCGGACCCCTAATTTCCAGTGAGGGTCCGCGTCCACGCCGTGTCACGGAGGCAGTGCTCCGCGATGCACTCCATGACACGTTGCTTGTTATTCCGGGAAAAATTCCCACTAGTATAAATAGAACACTTAAATGTATTTTTCATCATTCAGACTTGGTGGAGCAAGGACGTGGGTTACAAGCAGTTGAGGGACGAAAAGTTCAGAGTTTTTTTTTCTCTTTATTTCTTCTCTAATTCAATTGTTTGTATGATTAACACTTGTTTTAGGATGATTAATCCACAAATGAGTGGCTAATTCCCTTCCTTGCTGAGGTTATGAACACTTGTGATGAATTTTGATTATTGAATTATATGGTTTTTCATCTTCTTCTTCCATGTTGTTCTATTAATTCTTGTTTCTACTGCATTGGTGTGTGGCCTACATTAATGTACATCTAAAAAGTCCGATTTCACTCGAGAGAGCACGAAATTGGAAAGTTATGAATTAATAGGATATTGTTCTTTACTTGATTTGGGAAAATTGAGTTTTGATGTGCTTTCCTGATAGAAATATACTTGAAAGCCGTATTAGTCAATTTAGGAACCGGAATTGTATTGCTAGGTCATGAATTGCATTTGATCACAGAAATGTAGACGGATGGTTTATGATTCTTAAGTGAGATTAAATACGAGAGTTTTAATCTCTTAGCTAATGTTCTTGGCTAGCAACTGGAAGAAAAGATTAACCAATGTATGATTATAATCAGTTTCATTACATGTTCTTAACCTCGGCATGCTCATATCCATAGTTTAAATTCAAAGTAGATAATTGTTAGTAGTTATAGTATAAAATTTATAAAACAAATTATCCAAATTTTGGTTACGTTGTTGTCAGCATATTTAGAAGTGAGGTATAATATAGTATACTTAAGCAATTTTCACTTATCCAGAGTCTCCGTGGATCGATACTTGGCTTACTAAAGCCACTTACTACTTGTTCGACCATGTGCACTTGCGTGTCGGTTTAGATAACCCATATAATACCCACCGAACAAGTTTTTGGCGCCGTTGCTGGGGAGACTTGGCAATTGGTGAATTTGTGTTAAGTGTAAATTTACTGTATTTTTATTTTATTTTCTTAAGTGTTGACAACTTGGTCTTAGCCTGTATTTTGCAGATTTAATTGTTGTGAACACTGGCAAGAGACAAAGAGCTGGTGGAATCTTATATAGAGCCTAAACGTATATTTCACAGTAAACGGAGAGAAGCTCTACAAAGGAAGTTGCAGTTGCTCAGACAGACTATTATGGAGCAACAAAATCCACCGGTTGTGAGGGCAGTGTTAGTGCCCAAAGAAGCAGCAGCAAGGCCGGTTCGCGAGGTGGCAATCCCACATGCCAACAATGTTACATCCAGTATCTGCAAACCAGAGCCTGGAGGGAGATTTGAACTCAAGCAAAATATGGTGCAACTGTTGCACACAAGCGGGCAATTTACCGGTCTCCCTCATGAGGACCCACAACAGCATCTCCAGAACTTTTTGGAGATAAGTGACACTTATATACCCGCTGGAGTGTCACCTGATTATGTTCGTCTTACATTATTTCTGTTCTCATTACTCGGTGAAGCCAAGAGGTGGTTGAAAGTTGAGCCACCAAATTCTATTTCAACGTGGGATGATCTTGCACGGAAGTTCTTGATAAGGTTTTTTCCCTCTGGCAAAATAGCCAGACTTAGAAGTCAAATTCTAAGTTTCAAACAGAGGGAGGGAGAAAATTTATATCAAGCCTGGGAAAGATTTAAATCCATGTTGCGGGACTGTCCTCCTCATCATCAGTCCAATGAGGTGTTGGTGTACACATTTATTGAGGGTTTGGAACCCCATACCAAAATTTTGCTAGATTCAGCTGCTAGAGGGCAAGCGCTGGAAAAGACTTATGAGGAGCTGTACACCTTGCTAAACCGGATTTCACAGGGCAATCCAGAATGGAATGTTGATTCATCACGAGGTGGGGCAAGGAAAGCAGCAGGAGTGTTTGAAGTGGATGGATTTACAGCTATCGCTGCACAGATAGCTGCTTTGCAAAATCAATTGAACAACCACTTCAGCAACATGACTTTGAACCAGCCTTCAACTCCTGTTAATGCAGTCCAGCAAATGTGGTGTGAAGTGTGTGGAAGCAGTGAGCACTCAGCTGAGTGCTGTGGAGCAAATCCTGATTCGGTTAACTTTGTGGGCAATGCACAAAGAAATCATCAGCAGTATGGGAGTAGCTACAATTCAAATTGGAGGAACTATCCAAATTTTTCATGGGGTAGCAACAACCAACAAGGCCAAAGTGCGGGTCTGGGTATGCAAAGGAATCAAGGAGGGCAACAGAACTACCAATCTCAATTCAGAAATAACAATGCCCCTCCTCCACCACCATCACCCAGCATTGAGGAGATGTTCAAGACCATGATCGTTAATCAAGCGCAATTGCAGGCTGACTATGTTAAATTGGCAGCCGAAGTGAAAAATAACCAGTTAGCGACCAAGGCTCTTGAGTACCAATTTGGGCAATTTGCTAGTGCCCAAAATACAAGGCCCAGAGGAGGACTGCCTAGCGACACGGATCCGAATCCGAAGCAGGTAAATGCAGTGACCACAAGGAGTGGTTTGCAACTGAAGGAGGTGGAACCAGAAAGATCACCTCAAAACTCGGGAGCAGCAGAAGTTGAGGGGGAGCAAAGTTCGGAAAGGGGGAAGACCAAAGAAGCTGAATCAGAAAGACCTCCACCCCCGTTCCCTCAACGACTCAAGAAACACAAAGAGGAGGCGTGTTTCAAGAAATTCATGGAGGTGCTTAAACAGGTACATGTTAACTTACCTCTTGTTGATGTCTTACAGGGAGTGCCTAAATATGCCAAATACATTAAAGACATCATGGCCAACAAAAGTCGCTTGACTGAGTATGCCACGGTGGCTTTGACGGAGGAGTGCACTTCCCGGATCCAAAATAGACTGCCCACGAAGCTAAAAGACCCTGAAAGTTTTACTATCCAGCTTACTATTGGGCAGAGCATCCGAGCTCGTGGATTGTGTGACTTGGGGGCGAGCATAAATTTGATGCCATCTTCGGTATTCAGAAAGTTAGGTCTATGGAGTCCTAGACCTACAACCGTAATCTTGCAGTTGGCGGATCGATCCTTAGCTAGGCCGGATGGCATTGTTGAGGATGTTCTAGTGCAAGTGGGCTCCCTAATTTTCCCGGTAGATTTTATTGTTCTGGATTTTGAACCAGACGCGGAAGTCCCATTTATTTTGGGACGACCCTTCTTGGCAACCGGGAAAGCATTAATCGACGTAGCTGCGGGTCAACTTACAATGCGAGCACATGACAAGGTAGAGGTGTTCGATGTGTACAAAGCACCCAAGCTCCCGATGGTGAATGAAGAACTCTCGGTGATCAATGTAATTGATCATGGTAATGCTAAGCAAATGAATGATTCCCGAGAGTTGATGGGAAGACCACCGGATAGGTGTAAGCACTACTGGGGGGAGGACAATGATCGTGAGAAATCGTCCATCACCCTAGCGGACAATTGAGCGTAAAGGACGTCGAGCCGCGACGGTAAACCAGGCGCTGCACGGGAGGCAACCCGTGAAAAAAATATTTTTTTTCCCTCATTTTGTAAAGTGTAAATAGATTTTACTCTTCTTTTTCTTGATTTAGTACAAAATTTTTCGTTTTAGTTAGTAATTTTTTTATTTTTAGGTGAAACCTATTATTCTAACCAATTTTTTTTAGTGAGATGATTTTCAGGTCAAACGGAGAAAAATGTGCACAGAATCGCGAAGGAAAAGGCAAGGTATGAAAAAATTAATAAAATGTAGAAGACAGTGAGCTGGGGCGATAGCTCCGTGTCACGGAGGAGGACCTCCGTGTTACCCTCCGTGACACGTTGAGGTGTAATCTGGAAATTTCAAAATTTCCAGTAAGCTATCGCGATGGCTCCGTGTCACGGAGGCAGTGCACCGCGATGCACTCCGTGACACGTTGCCATATAAATTGTGACAGGTCACACCGGGTTGCCGGGTGACCCGCGTGTTTTTCTACATTTTAAACCCCGATTTCTCCCCTTTTCCCCTCATTTTTAATTTCCTCCACGACCAAACATCCCTAAATCCCTTCCCTACCGACGTGCCACGGCTTAAGGCAAAGAATTACCAAGTTTTCTTCGGTTCTTCAACTTCGAGGTATGTTTTCCGATTCTCTCTCAAGTTTTTAGCAATTTTATTCGAATTTAAGCATGGGAGGAGAGATAAATCAACCTAAGTCGAAATTTAGCATGAATTCGAGTTATTTATTGATTGATAAAAGTTCGGAATGTTGTAATGATCGTTTGAACTTGTTAATTGCATGAATTATTCGAATTTGATTGCGAAAATCAATTCTAGGGCTTGGTTGTTGAATTTGAAGTTGGGAATGTGTTGAATTTGTGAATTCTATGCCGGGTTGTACATAGTGAATGAGATAAGTCGTTGTAAACATTGTTGAATGTAATAGACGATGAATTCTCGGGTTTTGGGGAAAATGTTGAAATCTGTTCAAATTGGGTTGGTTGTATAGGTTATTGTGTATAGACTTTTTGTTGTTGTTTTTGTTTCGTTTTTTCTCTTTGCTAAGTGCGATGGTTGAATTTCTAGCGATGGTAGTGATTGGGATTAGCTGTACGAAGTCTGAGTAGTATGCAGAAGTTATACCGTCGAATTTTTCTTGTTGAACGCACTAAAGCATGAATTGTATAGCTGGTTGTTTGGTGTAAATAAAGTTATTCTTGCCGTAGTATCATAACTGTAGCTAAGGACTAAGTGTGGGGTAAACTTAGCGTAACCCGACTTTAGCTGAAGTTAATATTCATTTAGCTTGACATTGCGATTGTTTACTTGTGTTGACAGACAAAATGGCAAGCAGGAAAGATAAAGGTAAGGGTGCATCAACTTCAGGCACCGGGAGGAAAAGACTTAGACTGGGCACAGCAGTCCCAGCAGCACCAGCAGTTCCACGCGGCCAGCGCCGCCAATACGGAACGAGATGGGTGACTGATGAGGGGAAGAAGTGGTATGCTAAACACAAGGAGAACAAATACTTCCCCGAGGAGCATATAGCACGGGAACCATTAGCACAGGAGTTCCCCCGAATAGTTCAACGGATCGAGGCTGCTGGGCTAAGTTTCATATTTCAGGAGCCCAAGCAATGCAACCTACACCTGGTCCGGGAGTTCTATGCTAATTGGAACCCGGCAATCAGAAGCCACACCATCAAGATCAGAGGGCAGATAGTCACTCTGGAACCCCAACAGCTAAATGCCATCATAGGAGCGCGGGACACAGACGCCCACGTTCTCCGCCAGCTGAATATTACCCCACCGTATGCCGAACTCAGACGCACACTATGTGGGGCTCGATCCACAGCTAGATGGAGCAGACACAAGGAAAGGGGCTACCACCAGACTCTGCCATATTCTCAAATGAACAGGGAGGCCCGAATCTGGCTGAAGATAGTCTGCTCGTGCCTAATCCCAGGGGTACACATGACTGATGTGACACGGGACCGTGTTTGCCTGGTGTATGCCCTGATGAAAGGGCTGGAGATTAATGTTGGGGCAGTCATCATATCCGCCATGAAGAGAGCCCGATTACACTAGGGCCACAAGTATGGGTTTGGTGGACTAATCACCACCTTTCTCCGGGGCCTCGACGTCGAGGAAGAGGCTTTGGATTATATCCCGCAGTTGAAGCGGCAGGCCTTGGATGTGACTAAAACTAAGGCCCCCGACACCACCCATGGGCCAGTACTGACACTTGGCGAGTGACATGCTCGTGATAACCAGTACATGGCGCGGATGTTTGGGATGCAAATGCTCCAGCTCAGGATCGGTGGGAGACCAGCCACGGAGGAGGAGCTATGGCAGCTCGAGCTAGATTACCCATTTGGCGAAAACGCCAGGGCTCTATGTCGAGTGGGGCCAGCCTTTGTAGAGCCCACTGACGATGACGTCCCCACGGACGAGGAGACACGCCGGGAGGACTCCGATGTGGAGTCCGATGACGACGACGGAGGCGACTCGGACATGGGAGATGAGGCAGCAGCACCTGATGAAGAAGTGGAATATTTTGACTGATCAGGGAGTTCCACCACCCAATTTTGTGATTTTTAATTTTTGTGAACACTGGGGACAGTGTTCGGTTTAAGTGTGGGGTGGGGAGTAGTTAGGTGCTGGGCTGGGCTGGTTTGCTTGTATGCTTTCTTCTTTATTTTTGTATGTTATGTTTCCCTGTGTTTGCGAATTTGCAAATTGTTCTGTATTTGTACTTGTTTGTGGAATTGATTTGTGTTGGGAAATGTTGATGTTGCCATCTGAGTCCGTAAAATTTTTGTAAATATTTTTGCTTATCGAAATGATCGATAATTTTAAAATTTTGCGAAAATATTTTTTTCATATTTAAAAATATTTTGTAAATAATTTTTCCATCGAAATGATCGATGTTTTGCAAAATTTTTCAATTTTTACTTTTGGGTTTCTCGGCGTTTATTTTCGGTTCTTTTACCGAGAATGGTCCCATTGAACCGACGTCATAGCTAGTGACTGTTCCCTATGATGGATGGATGACGACCGTCTTAAAGGAAATGTAGTCGGTAGGAGTAGTTATTTTAATTTATTTTCAGTTTTTTTCTTTGGTGGATTGTATCACGGAACCTATAGTTACTATATGGTTGTGAAATGTTAGTTGCGTGTTGTACCTGATATTCAAAATGCAAAAGTGATTCGTATGAAAGCATGCAATTTTGTAAATATGTTGAGATACCTAGGCTGTAGAGTTCGATTCGGTGTGATTGAGGCTTAATGTTTGAATTCATGTAATTAGCTGATTGAAGAGTCTGTAAATGCATCTTGAATCGAGCATGTGCATAAAGTGTGAAGTGAGGTATTGTTAGTCCATGCTATTGTGAAGTGTCTAGAACTTGCCCGGTGTGTGTACAAAACGAAATGAAGGAGGTGTATTGTTGGAAAGGATGTAGGCATTTCTTTGTTTTAACCGAGAGTTTCTATTTTTTTCTTGTCATACTCCCCTTTTTATGTGATTTTATACCCTAGTCAGCCCTTTGAGCCTTTAGCCTATTATTTCTTTCTTTTGTCCAAAAAGTATAAACTGAGCTTAATTCTTTCTTTTCATTAGCCGTAAAGTCTATACAAAACTCTTAAGCGCTTAAGAAAAAAAATATAATTTTCCCAAAGTGTCAAAGAGTGAGAATGGTGAAAAGAAAAAAAAGAAAAGCAGAGAGAGGGAAGAAAAGAAAAGGTTGAAGGTGCACTTGCTAAAATTAAATGATAATAAAGGTGCATGAAAAACCTTTGTTACCATGTCAAGTGTGCGTGATGAAATGGGCCATACTAAAGTAAATCATCAAGAATGGGATGATGGAAAAAAAAAAAGAAAAGAGAGAAACAATGTCCATGAGTTGATGGGAATGTGTAGAAAAGGCGCTTAAGGATGCTAGTGGCTATGATTGGCTAATCCAATATATACTAGTTCCATAGCCTCCATTACAACCCATTAAAGTCCTACGTGATCTTACATTGCATTTCTTTATATTAGTGGAGTAATACACTAAGGGCAAGCTTATGGGTCATGACATGATGCATGTGAATTCTTTATGGAGAGAGAGTGAAATTAATTTTACATGCCCCTACTTGAATGTTTGTGTGTCACATGAGCAAAAAGGGGAAGATTCTCTTGAGTTGTGAGGGTACATGCTTGATGAAAGATTGATTTTTGTGTCGGATATCTTGATTAGCTGATTTGCATGAGTTTGCCGATATCGAGAGTCGATTCTTAAAGTCTAGGAAGTCTTAATGTATGGAAGGTCATTGCATTGTTAAGACCATGCATGTTTTTTTTGATGATTCGCAATGTTGAATGATCGGTATGATCGTAGCTCAAATTGTCGCTCCATAGTGGCGAAGGTTGGGATGTAAATTGCATGAATTGTATGTTTGTTGTTCGAGGACGAACAAGGATTTAAGTGTGGGGTAAGTGATCTTGGGCAGATTTATATGCCCAAGTGATACTCAAACGTATCATTTTCGCCTTGTTTATCTATCAATGTGTGTATATTTTCATGTAATTGGTAATAAAATGTGAATTTATACTAACCAACATGATTAGCATTGTTTTGTAGGTAAAATGTGATTTCGGGAAGCTAAAATGCATGTTGGAGGATATCGGAGTTGGACTTGGATGCGAGCAAGGGGAAAAGCATTGGACTGCACAAACTAAAGGGGCTCCGCGATGGAGCCGTGTCACGCTGCCATCGCGGAGGAATTCTGCCTGGAGGGTGAAAAATTCATCAATTCCAGTGGAGGCTCATGACAGCTCCGTGGCACGGTGGCAAGCCTCCGCGTTGCATGTCGTGCCACGTTGGTGCTTTATTCCCGGACCCCTAATTTCCAGTGAGGGTCCGCGTCCACGCCGTGTCACGGAGGTAGTGCTCCGCGATGCACTCCGTGACACGTTGCTTGTTATTCCGGGAAAAATTCCCACTAGTATAAATAGAACACTTAAGTGTATTTTTCATAATTCAGACTTGGTGGAGCAAGGAAGTGGGTTACAAGCAGTTGAGGGACGAAAAAGCTAAGGGTTTTTCTCTCTTTCTTTCTTCTTTCAATCAATTGTTTGTATGATTAACACTTGTTTTAGGATGATTAATCCACAAATGAGTGGCTAATTCTCTTCCTTGCTGAGGTTATGAACAATGGTGATAAATTTTGATTATTGAATTGTAGGGTTTTTCATCTTCTTCTTCCATGTTGTTCTATTAATTCTTGTTTCTACTGCATTCGTGTGTGGCCGACATTAATGTATATCTAAAAAGTCCGATTTCACTCGAGAGAGCACGAAATTGGAAAGTTGTGAATTAATAGGGTATTGTTCTTAACTTGATTTGGGAAAATTGGGTTTTGATGTGCTTTCCTGATAGAAATATACTAGAAAGTTGTATTAGTCAATTTAGGAACCGGAATTGTATTGCTAGGTCATGAATTGCATTTGATCACAGAAATGTAGACGGATGGTTTATAATTCTTAAGTGAGATTAAATACGAGAGTTTTAATCTCTTGGCTAATGTTCTTGGCTAGCTACTGGAAGAAAAGATTAACCAATGTATGATTATAATCAGTTTCATTACATGTTCTTAACCTCGGCATGCTCATATCCATAGTTTAAATTCAAAGTAGATAATTGTTAGTAGTTATAGTATAAAATTTATAAAACAAATTATCCAAATTTTGGTTACGTTGTTGTCAGCATATTTAGAAGTGAGGTATAATATAGTATACTTAAGCAATTTTGACTTATCCAGAGTCTCTGTGGATCGATACTTGGCTTACTAAAGCCACTTACTACTTGTTCGACCATGTGCACTTGCATGTCGGTTTAGATAACCCATATAATACCCACCGAACAAGCGGCAGATGTAAAGAAGAATCAGTTAGCTACAAAGGCGTTGGAGTACCAGTTTGGGCAACTAGCTGGAGCTCAAAACACCAGGCCAAGAGGAGGACTACCGAGTGACACTTACCCGAATCCCAAGCAAGTAAATGAAGTGACCACGAGGAGTGGTTTACAACTCAAGGAGGTGGAACCATAAAGACCACCTCAGCAGTCAGGAGCAGTGGAGAAAGAAAGGGAACACGATGATGAGAGGGGGAAGAAGAAGGAAGCTGAACCAGAAAGACCACCAACCCCCTTCCCTCAAAGATTAAAGAAACACAAGGAGGACGCGTGTTTCAAAAAGTTCATGGAGGTGCTTAAACAGGTACACATTAATTTACCTCTTGTTGATGTTTTGCAGGGAGTGCCGAAATATGCAAAATATATCAAGGACATTGTAGCGAACAAAAGCAGATTGACAGAGTATGCTACGGTGGCGCTTACGGAGGAGTGCACTTCCAGGATACAGAATAGGTTGCCAACAAAGCTCAAGGACCCTGGGAGCTTTACAATTTAAATCAAAATTGGGCAAAGTATTTGAGCTCGTGGACTATGTGATTTGGGAGCGAGCATTAACTTGATGCCAACATCGGTATTCAAGAAGTTGGGGCTGGGTAGTCATAGACCAACTACAGTGATCTTGCCGTTTGCGGATCCTTCTTTGGCCAGACCAGATGGCATTGTGGAGGACGTGCTGGTGCAAGTGGGCTCCCTTATCTTCCCGGTAGATTTTGTTCTGCTGGATTTTGAGCAGGATGCGGAAGTCCCATTTATTTTGGGACGTCCTTTCTTGGCAACCGGGAAAGCTTTGATTGATGTAGCCTCAGGGTAGCTAACAATGTGGGCGCACGACAGGGTGGAGGTATTTGATGAATTTAAGGCCATGAAGCTTCTGACCATACATAAGGAGCTTTTAGCAATCAGTGTGCTTGATCAAGCAGAAATTCTTCAGATTGTTGAATCCTGAGATTCATTGGAAAGAGCATTGCTGAGCTCCGATCATTTCGAAGTTAGAGATACTTATGAGGTGGTGCAAATGTTGAATGAACCACAAATGTATCCAAGGAAGCAGGACTTTTAGCCTTTAATGAGGTCCCTAGAACCATTGTCGAAACCATCTATTGAGGAAGCACAAAAGCTGGAATTGAAAACATTGCCTCCCCATTTAAAGTATGTCTTTTTGGGGGAAGAGTATACTTTGCCAGTCATCCTCTCCACAGAATTGACAGAGGCACAGGAAAAGGAAGCATTGGTGTTCCTCAGAAGAAGGAAGAAAGCAATGGGTTGGCAAATGTCAGATATTCAGGGTATCACCCAGCTTTTTACACACACAGAATTTTCATGGAGCCAGGAGCAAAGCCAACTGTTCAGCCTCAGCGAAGGTTGAATCCGGCAATGAAAGATGTGTTTAGGAAAGAAGTAATTAAGTGGCTTGATGCAGACGTGGTCTATCCTATTTCGAACAGCAACTGGGTCAGCCCCGTACAGTGTGTCCTAAAAAAGGAGGGATGACCGTGGTCACCAATGAGAAGAATGAGTTGATCCCTACTCGCACCGTCACAGGATGGCGGATTTGCATGGACTACAGAAAGCTCAATGAAGCCACAAGGAAAGATCACTATCCTATCCCATTCGTTGATCAAATATTGGACAGATTGGCAGGACAAGAATATTATTGTTTCCTTGATGGGTACTCTGGCTATAACCAAATAGACATAGCACCGGAGGATCAGGAGAAGACTACCTTCACATGTCCTTATGGGACATATGCTTTTAGGCGGATGCCATTTGGGTTATGCAATGCACCCGCCACATTCCAGAGATGCATGATAGCTATCTTTCACAACATGGTGGAGGATTTCGTCGGGGTATTTATGGATGATTTTTCTGTTTTCGGTAATTCATTTGCTACTTGTTTGCAGAATCTTGACAGGGTGCTAGCTCGTTGTGAAGAATCCAACCTTGTACTCAACTGGAAGAAATGTCATTTCTTAGTCAAGGAGGGTATCGTCCTTGGCCATAAAGTGTCTTGCAAGGGTTGGAGGTCGATCGTGCTAAGATTGAAGTTATTGAGAAGCTACCACCACCTGTGTCGGTGAAGGGTGTTCGCAATTTTCTCGGGCATGCAGGGTTCTACAGACGGTTCATCAAAAACTTCTCCAAAATTTCTAGACCATCATGCAGATTACTAGAAAAAGAGGTGAAGTTCAAGTTGGATGATGAGTGTGTCAGAGCATTCGAGGAGTTGAAGCAGAAATTGATAGAAGCACCTATCCTTATTTCTCCATATTGGGAACAACCATTTAAACTGATGTGTGATGCAAGCGATGTGGCTGTGGGAGCTGTATTGGGGCAGCGGAGGAATAGAATCTTTCATTCTATTCATTATGCAAGCAAAACAATAAACACTGCCCAAAGTAATTATACAGTCATAGAGAAGGAGATGCTAGCATTGGTGTTTGCGTTTGATAAACTCAGGTCCTATTTGGTGGGTTCGAGAGTAGTGGTGTATACCGATCATGCAGCAATTCGGTATCTGTTTAACAAGAAGGATGCAAAGCCCAGGCTGATCAGATGGATCTTGTTGTTCCAAGAGTTTGACCTAGAAATTAAAGACAGAAAGGGGAGCGAGAATCAAGTGGCAGATCACCTACCGCGATTGGAAAGTCGGTCGCATGTGAAGGAAGGTGACTGCATCAAAGAGGAGTTCCCGGATGAGCAGCTCTTGGCAATAGGGGAAGCTGAGATCCCGTGGTATGCAGACATAGTGAATTTGCTAATGAGTGGAGTCTATCCACCAGAGGCTATAGCTCAACAGAGAAAAAAATTGAAGCATGATTGCAGGTATTTTATTTGGGATGAGCTGTACTTGTTTAAACAGGGACCGGATAAGGTTATGAGAAGATGCATCCCGGAGAGCCAGATTGTAGAAGTTTTGAGGAGTTGTCACTCTTCATTGTATGGAGGGCACCATCGAGGTCAGCGGACAGCGCACAAGGTGCTACAATCAGGTTTCTTTTGGCCTACAATGTTCAGAGACTCGATGGCATACGTCAAAATGTGTGATAGATGTCAAAGGACAGGCACAATTGGTAGGAGGCAAGAGATGCCGCTGCAGTATATACTAGAAGTGGAGATCTTTGATGTATGGGGTATTGATTTCATGGGCCCGTTCCCACCGTCATTTGGTAATCGTTACATCTTGGTGGCCGTTGATTATGTATCAAAGTGGGTTGAAGCACTAGCTTGCCCTAGGAATGACAACAAGGTGGTAACCAAATTTGTGAAGAAACACATTTTCATCAGGTTCGGGACACCCCGATCCATTATCAGTGATGGAGGGGCTCATTTTGTCAATGCAAATTTCAAAAAGTTGCTGGCTAAGTATGGGGTGCGCCACAAGGTGGCAACAACATATCATCCCCAAACTAGTGGGCAAGTGGAGGTGTCGAACAGAGAAGTGAAGCAGATTCTCCAGAAAATAGTGAATGCACAACGTAGTGATTGGTCAAGCAAACTTGACGATGCGTTGTGGGCATATAGAACTGCTTACAAGACACCAATTGGGACTTCTCCATACCGATTGGTCTATGGAAAAGCTTGTCATCTGCCGTGGAGCTAGAACACCGAGCTTTCCGGGCCGTGAGGAAATTGAATAAGGGCTTAGAGCTAGCGGGCAAGAAGAGGCTGATGCAACTCAGCAAACTTGATGAGTTTCGTTGGCATGCTTATGAAAGTGCCAAGGGCTACAAAGAGAAAGCAAAAAGGTGGTTCGATCAGCATATGGTGCATCGTGGCAGAAAGTGTTGCTTTTCAATTCAAGATTGAAGTTGTTTCTAGGGAAATTGTGGTCCAAATGGTCAAGGCCGTTTGAGGTAGTGAGAATGACCCCGCACGGGGTAGTGGAGTTATGGCAAGAAGATCGAAGTGCCACGTTCTTGGTAAATGGGCAGCGGTGTAAGCATTATTTGGGTGAGGACGTTATTCTAGAGTAAACGTCTGTCATTCTAGAGGATGATTGAGCTTTAATGACGTCGAGCGCGACGGTAAAACCAGGCACTGCACGGGAGGCAACCCGTGAAATTGTTGTAATAGATGAGTATAATTAGTTAAAATGAAAAAAAAAAGAAAAAGAAAATAAAAATAAAAATAAAACCAAAAAAAAATTTGTGTTAGTGTTTGAAACCTATAAATTCTAACCAATTTCTTGTTGTGAGATAATTGTCAGGTGTAACGAAGGGCAAAAATGCAAAGGATCGCAAAGGAAAAAAAATCGAGGTGAGAAAAAATTAAAAAGTGGCAAAACAGTGAGCCTGCGTGATGGATCCGTGTCACGGAGGGGGTGCTCCATGTTACCCTCTGTGACACATTGAAGTGTTATTCGCGACGGGTCATACCGGGTCGCCAGGTGACCCGCGCGAAAAATGCCCTTCTTAACCCCGAAAACACCTCATTTTTTCCCACTTCTCACTCCCCTCCTCGACAGACTCCCTAAAATCCCCCCTTCCCCAACGTGACACGGACCTAGGAGCAAATTTTCTTCCAACTTTTCTTCAAGTTCATCGAATTAAAGGTATGTTCTTGAACTTAACCTCAATTTTTGCCGAAATTTTCAATTTTTAAGCATGTGAGGTGACTAAAGCTTGCCCTAAGTGTAAATTGAGCATGAATTCATTTAAGTTATTGTTGATTGATGTTCGTAGTATTGTTATGATTATATGAACTTGATAAATACATGTTTGATTGAATTTGTGAGAAATTGGTAGCTAGGGTTGGAATTTGAATGAAAGAAACTAAATTTGGTTGAAAATTTGAAAATGATTGGGTTGTGCATGTTGGGTGATGTAAATGATGTTGTGAATATGGATGAATATGCTAAATAAACAAGGGAATATTTAGGAAAATGAAATTGGTGAATTGCATAGGTTATTGTTGTTGAGAAAAATTTTGGCTGTGTTATGTGATGTAATGGAATCGATGGTGAAATTGTGATAAGTTGTACGAAGTCTGAGTAGTACTTAGTCATTATTCCATCGAGTTATCTGAATGCATGAGGCATGTTGGTTGATAAAAATTGGATAGAATGATCGTCTTGCCGAATTGTTTTCATTATGGCTACAGATTAAGTGTGGGGTGGTGTAACTCAACCCAACCTTAATCGAAGAAAATTTTTGACTTGAATGACATTGGGACTTTCTGTTTGATTTGACCGGAACAATGTCAAGCAGGCAAGACAAAGTAAAGGGCGCATCTGTTGCGCGCGTATCGCTGCTCGGTATATATTAAAAACCGACACGCAAGTGTACGTGGTCAAACAAGTAATAAAGTGGCTAAGTAGCCAAGTATCGATCCAAGGAGGCTGCTCTAGATATTCAAAGCTTCCTAGTTTACTATATCTCTATTCTATTTCTAACTATGTTAACAACAATCCAACCAAGATTTGAGTGAGTTTTGTTTCTAACTAATTATATACTGAAATTAATAACTACTATTTACGTTGAATTTAGACAATGGATATGCACATGCCAAGGTTAAGAACGAGTAATGAACTTGATAATCATGATAATTTGGTCATCCTCTTCTTCATATTGCTAGCCAAGAACGTTTGCCTAGAAATTAAAACTTCCGTATTTAATTTCACTTTAGAATCATAAACCATCCGTCTACATTTCTGTGATCAAATGCAATTTATGACCTAACACTCCAATTCCGGTTCCTAAATTGACTAATACAGCTTTCAAGTATATTTCTATCGAGAAAGCACATCAAAACCCAATTTTCCCAAATCAAGTTAAGAACAATACCCTATTAATTCACAACTTTCCAATTTCATGCTCTCTCGAGTGAAATTGGACTTTTTAGATATACATTAATGGTGGCCAATCAATAATGTAATAAACACAAGAATTAATAGAACAACATGCAAGAAGAAGAAGAAACCATATCAATTATTACCAACATTCATTACACAAGTTCAAAACCTCAGCAAAAAAGGAATCAGCCACTCATTCTTGGATTAATCATCCTAGAATGAGTGTTAATCATGCATACAATTGAAGGAAAGAAGAAGGGAAGAGAAGAAAACTCTTATCTTTTCTATTCTTCAACTGCCACAAAACCACGTTCCTGCTCTCCACTTCTGAACTCAGGCTAAAAAAACTAAAACTAAAAAACTCCTCTTTAAAAATAACCTAAGTGTGCTATTTATACTAGTGGGAAATTTTTCCCGGAATAAAAAGAAACGTGTCACGGAGGCCAACGCGGAGCACTGCCTCCGTGACACGGCGTGGACGCGGACCCTCTCTGGAAATTGCAGGGTCCGGATAATTGGCCTCAACGTGGCACGGAGGCCATCGCGGAGGCCTATCTCCGTGCCACGGAGCTGACGCGCAGGCACACTGGAAATTGCCAATTTTATTTCTGCCCAGGCAGTGTGCTACCGCGATGGCAGCGTGGCACGGCTCCATCACGGAGCCACTGTAAAATGTGCCATCCAAGGCCTTTTCCACGCTCGCATCCCAGTCCAACTCCGACATAGTTCCAACACGCATTTTAGCTCCTAAAAATCACATTATCCTGCAAAACAAATGCTAATCATGTTGGTTAGTATAAATTCGCATTTTATTACCAAATACATGATATTATATACACATTGCACAACAAACAAGGTAAAAATGATACGTTTGAGTATCACTTGGGCATATAAATCTGCCCAAGATCACTTACCCCACACTTATATCCTTGTTCGTCCTCGAACAACACATACACAAATCATGCACATCACATCTCAACCTTTGTCACTATGGTGCAGCCATTTACGTTACGGTCATACCGATTATTCGATTTTTTGCAAATCATCAAGAAAACATGCTTGGTCGTACAAAACAATGACCTTAATACATTGAGGCTTCCTAGACTTTTAAGAATTGATTCTTGATATCGGCAAACTCATGCAAATCAACTAATCAAGAAATCTGACACGAAAATCAATCTTTCATCAAGCATGTACCCTCACAACTCGAGAGAAACTTCCCCTTTTTATGTTCATGCAGCACACAAACATGCAAGTAGGGGCATATAAAAATTAATTTCACTCTCTCTCCCAAAAGAATTCACATGCATCATGTCATGACCCATAGGCTTGCCCTTAGTGTATTACTCCACTAATATAAAGAAATGCAATGTAGGATCAAATAGGACTTTTAATGGGTTGTAACTGGGCTATGGATCTAGTATATATATATTGGATTAGCCAATAATAGTCGCTAGCATCCTTAAGCGCCTTTTCAACTCATTCCCATCGACTCATGGACATTGTTCCTCTCTTTTCTCTTTTTCTCCCATTCATGCTGGTTTACTTTCATACAGCCCATTTCATCAGGCACACTTGACACAAAATAGAAGGTTTTCATGTACCCTCAATTTCATTTAATTACAACGGGTGCCTCTTCAACATCATCTTTTCTTTCCTCACTTTGCTTTTCTTTTCTTTTCACTCTTTTCACTCTTTAACACTTTGGGAAACATTTTCTGTTCTTTATAAGCGCTTAAGAGCTTCTTAAAGACTTTAAGGCTAATGAAAAGAAGGAATAAAGCTTAGTTCATACAATTCTGGACAAAAGAAAGAAATCGGCTAAAGGCTCAACGGGCTGACTAGGGTATACAACATATAAAAAGGTAGAATTTGACAAGAAAAAAATGGAAACTAACGGTTAAAACAAAGAAATGCCTACATCCTTTCCAACACTACACCTCCTTCATTTCGTTTTGTATACACACCAGGCAAGTTCTAGACAATTCACTATGACATGGAATAGCAAAACCTCACTTCACACTTCATGCACATGCTCGAATCAAGATGCATTCACAGACTCTTTAATTAGTCAATTACATGAATTCAAGATTAAGCCTCAATCATAATGAACCAAATTCTATAGCCTAGGTAACTCAACATATTTACAAAATTGCATGCTTTCAACCGAATCATTTTCACATTTCGAACATCAATTACAACACGCAACGAAATTTTAGCAACCATAAGCAACTACAGTTTATTGATGCAATCCACCAAAGAAAATCTAAAAACAAAACATCTACTTCTATCGACTACATTTCCCTTAAGACGGTCGTCATCCATCCATCATAGGGAACGGTCACTAACTATGACATCGGTTCAATGGGATTATTCTCGGTAAAAGAACCAAAAACAAACTCCGAGAAACCCAAAAATAAAACTTCAAAATTTTTGCAACACATCGATCATTTCGATAGAAAATATTTGCAAACTATGTTGATAAATGCAAAATCTTTTCGCAAAAATTTTGAAAAATATCGACCATATCGATAGAAAAAAATATTTACAAAATTTACAAAATATTTACAAAGGCAACCATAACTTTCAAAACACACATCATCAGCCACAACACAAATATATACACATAGATCACAAAATCAGTTCACAACAACAGGGAAAGCACAGGCATACATAAACGTCAAGGAAAAATTACACAGCAAGTTTAGAGCCTATGACCCAGCACCTAACTACTCCCCACCCCACACTTAAATCGAACACTGTCCCCAGTGTTCACAACAATACAAAGCACAACATATGGGTGGTGGAACTCCCTGCTCAGTCGAAATATTCGACTTCCTCATCTGGTGTTGCGGCCTCGTCGCCCATATCCGAATCGGCTCCATCGTCGTCATCGGACTCTACATCAGAGTCCTCACAACGTGTCTCCTCATCAGTAGGGACGTCGTCATCAGTCGGCTCCACAAAGGCTGGCCCCACCTTGCATAAAGCTCTTGCGTTCTCGCCAAAGGGGTAGTCCAGCTCCAGCTGCCATAACTCATCCTCGGTGGCTGGTCTCCCACCTATCCGTAGCTGCAGCATCTGCATGCCGAACATACGGTCCATATACTGGTCGTCACGAGCATGTCGCTCGCCCAGAGTCAGCACCGGTCCGTGTGTAGTGTCGAGGGCCTTGGTCTTTGTCACATCAAGGGCCCTCCGCTCCAACTGCGGAATGTAATCCAAGGCTTCTTCCTCAATGTTGAGGCCTCGGAGGAAGGTGGTGATGAGTCCACCAAACCCGTATCTGTGGCCCTGGTGTAGTCTGGCTCTCTTCATGGCGGATATGATGACCGCCCCCACATTAATCTCAAACCCTTTCATAAGGGCATACACCAGGCAGACACGGTCCCGGGTCACGTCTGTCATATGCACTCCCGGGATCAAACACGAACATACCATTTTTAGCCAAATTCTTGCCTCCCTGTTCATCTGCGAATAAGGCAGAGTCTGATGGTAACCCCTCTCTTTGTGTCTGCTCCATCGCACTATGGATCGAGCCCCACACAACGTACGTCTGATGTCGGCGTACGGTGGGGTGATGTTGAGCTGGCGGAGAACGTGGGCGTCTGTGTCCCACGCTCCAACGATGGCATTAAACTGCTGGGGTTCCAGAGTGACAATCTGCCCTCTGATTTTAATAGTATGGCTCCTGAGGCCGGGTTCCAGTTGGCGTAGAATTCCCGGACCAAGTGAAGGTTGCACTCCTTGGGTTCCTGAAAAATAAAGCTGAGCCCAGCTGCCTCAATCCTCTGTACGATGCGAGGGAACTCCTGTGCAAGTGGTTCCCTTGCAATATGTTCCTCCGGGAAGTACTTGTTCTCCTTATGCTTTGCGTACCATTTCTTCCCTTCATCGGTGACCCATCGTGTCCAGTATCGGCGGTGTTGACCGCGTGGAACAGCAGGTGCAGCTGGGACAGCAGTGCCCAGTCTCATTCTCTTTCTGCCGGTGCCTGAGGTTGAAGCACCCTTGCCTTTATCTTGTCGGCTGGCCATTGTACCTGCGAATTTACACAGACAAGCACAACGTTAAGCTAAAAACTTGTTAGCTTCGGCTAAGGTCGGGTTAAACAAAATTTACCCCACACTTAGTCTTTAACAATATTTACAACATTTTAGCAAGGATAGCTCTATTTACACCCCAAACACAATCAACTATAAACATATTGCTTAGTGCGTTCACAAAAATTCGACAGCATAACGGCTAGTGAACTACTCAGACTTCATACAGCTAACCCAATCCTACTATCGACAGTTATTCACCCATAGCACTTAGCAACAATAACAACAACAAAATAAAAACAACAATACAAACCTATTATATACAACTAATCTAAGCAATTCAACCAATTCACATATTATGCACTTTCCCACAAAAATTCGAGAATTAGTCGACTTTCAACAATTATACAATAGTTACCACGACTTATCTCAAATAATAAACACACCCCGGCATCAATTTCATTAAACTATCAAGTTACCCAAGTTAAAATTCAACAACCCCAAGCCCTAGAATGCAATTCGAAAATCAAAATTGAACTATTCAATCAATCGATAAGTTCAAACGTCAACTACAACAATCCGAACATAATCATTTACAAAATAATTCACGTCATGTGTAATTTCTACCTAGGGTGATATATCTCACCTCACATGCTCAAAATCGACAAAAATCGCCAAAATTTTGAGATAGATGATAAAAACATACCTTGGAATTGAAGAATCGATGAAAACTTGATGTTTTCCTTGCCTCTTAACGTGGCACGGAGCTTGGGGGTAGGGGAATGGGTGTTTTTGTCGCGGAGGGTATAGGGAATGGGGGAAAATGGGCGAAAATCGGGGGTTTATTTAAAGGAAACACGCGGGTCACCCGAAAACCCGGTGTGACCCGGCATTGGGATAAGGGCAACGTGTCACGGAGGGTAACGCGGAGCCCCTCCTCCGTGACACGGAGCCAACGCGTTGGCTTACTGGAATTTTAAAAAATTCCAGATTTGCCTTCAACGTGTCACGGAGGTCAACGCGGAGCATTGCCTCCGTGACACGGCGCCAACGCGCCAGTGCTCTGTTTCACCATCAAATTTTATTTTTCATACCTCGCCTCGTTTCCTCGATTCCAAGTATTTTTCCTCCAGTATACCTGAAAATCACCTCACTAAAGAAGAATTGGTTAAATTAATAGATTCCCTACTAAAAGAATAATAAAATTTACTAAATTACTAAAAAAAAAAATTTACTAAATAAAACGCAAATCTAAGCCTAGTCAAGAAAAAGAAAAGAAAATAGAATAAAAGAAAAACTTTACACTAAGGAAAAAGAAAGAAAAATATTTTTCACGGGTTGCCTCCCGTGCAGCGCCTGGTTTAATGTCGCGGCTCGACAGCCTTTATGCTCACGTGTCTACTAGGGAGATGGACGATTTGTCCCAATCATGGTCATCTCCCCAGTAGTTCTCAACCTTGTCTGGTGGCCTACCTAGTAACTCTCGGGAATCACTCAATCCATTTGCATTCCCATGATCAATCACGTTGATCACCGAGAGTTCCTTATAGACAGTCGGGAGCTTAGGTGCCTTGTACACGTCGAACACCTCAACCTTGTCGTGTGCTCGCATTGTGAGTTGACCCGCAGCTACATCGATCAATGCCTTTCCGGTTGCAAAAAAGGGTCGTCCCAAAATAAATGGGACTTCCGCATCTGGTTCAAAATCCATAATAATGAAATCTACCGAAAAAATGAGGGAGCCTACCTGCACTAGCACATCCTCAACAATGCCATCCGGCTTAGCTAAAGACCTGTCTGCTAGCTGCAAGATCACTGTTGTAGGTCTAGGACTCCCTAGCCCTAACTTTCTGAATACCGAAGATGGCATCAGATTTATACTTGCCCCCAAGTCGCATAACCCACGAGCTCGGATACTTTGCCCAATCGTCAGCTGGATAGTAAAACTTCCAGGATCCTTCAGTTTAGTGGGAAACCTGTTCTGAATACGGGATGTGCATTCCTCCGTTAAAGCCACCGTGGCATACTCAGTCAAGCGACTTTTGTTGGCCACGATGTCTTTGATATACTTTGCATATTTTGGCACACCCTGCAAGACATCAACAAGAGGTAAGTTAACATGTACCTGTTTAAGTACCTCCATGAATTTCTGGAAACACGCCTCCTCCTTGTGTTTCTTAAGTCGTTGAGGGAACGGGGGTGGAGGCCTTGCTGGTTCAGCTTCTTTGGTCTTCCCCGTATCTGAGGTTTGTTCTCCCTCAACATCTGCTGCTCCTGACTTCTGAGGCGGTCTTTCCGGTTCCACCTCCTTTAATTGTAAACCACTCCTCGTGGTCACTGCATTTACCTGCTTAGGATTGGGATCCGTGTCGCTAGGTAGTCCTCCCCTTGGTGTAGTATTTTAGGCACTAGCAAGTTGCCCAAACTGATATTCAAGAGCCTTGGTTGCCAATTGATTGTTCTTTACTTCGGCCGCCAGTTTGACATAGTCAGCCTGCAATTGTGCCTGGTTGGCAATCATGGTCTTGAACATTTCCTCAATAGTCGGTGATGGTGGTGGAGGAGGGGCATTGTGATTTCTAAACTGATTCTGATAGCCTTGTTGCCCTCCTTGGTTTCTGTGCATACCCTGCCCTGAACCCTGGCCTTGTTGATTGTTGCTACCCCACGAAAAATTTGGATGATTCCTCCAGTTCGAGTTGTAGCCACCACCAAACTGCTGTTGATTCCTCTGTGCATTTCCCACAAAGTTGACAGAATCAGGATTTACACCACAACATTCAGCTGAATGCTCACTACTACCACACACTTCACACCACATCTGTTGGACTGCATTGACTGAGGCTGAAGGCTGGTTCAAATTCATATTGCTGAAGTGAGTGTTTAACTGATTTTGCAAAGCAGCTATCTGTGCAGTGATAGCTGTGAATCCATCCACTTCAAACACTCCCGCTGCTTTCCTTGCTCCACCTCTTGACGAATCTGCATTCCATTCCGGATTGCCTTGTGAAATTCGGTTGAGCAAAGTGTACAGCTCCTCGTAAGTCTTCTCCAGCGCTTGCCCTCCAGCTGCTGAGTCTAACAAAATTTTAGTGTGGGGTTCCAAACCCTCAATAAAAGTGTGTACCAACACCTCGTTTGACTGATGATGATGAGGACAGTCTCGCAACATGGACTTGAATCTTTTCCAGGCTTGATAAAGATTTTCTCCTTCCCTCTGTTTAAAACTTAGAATCTGACTTCTAAGTTTAACTGTTTTACCGGAAGGGAAAAATCTGATCAAAAACTTCCTTGCAAGATCATCCCACGTTGATATAGAGTTGGGTGGTTCAGCTTTTAACCACCTCTTGGCTTCACCAAGTAAGGAAAATGGAAATAAGGTGAGCCGAACATAATCAGGTGACACTCCAGCGGGGATGTAAGTGTCAGTTATCTCCAAAAAGTTCTGGAGATGTTGTTGCGGATCTTCGTGAGGGAGACCGGTAAACTGCCCGCTAGTGTGCAAAAGTTGCACCATATTTTGCTTTAACTCAAATCTCCCCCCAGGCTCTGGTTTGCGGATGCTGGAATGTACATTATTAGCGTGTGTGATTGCCACCTCGCGAACCGGCCTGGCTGCTACTTCCTCGGGCACTAACACTGCCCGCACAACTGGTGGATTTGGTTGCTCCATCATAGACTGTTTAAGCAACTGCAGCTTCTTCCGAAGAGCTTCTCTACGTTGACTGTGCAATTCACGTTCTGGCTCTAAGTAAGATTCCACCAGCTCCTTGTCCCTTGCCAGTGTTCACAGAAATAAACATCTGCAAAATACAGGCTAAGACCAAGTTGTTAACACTTAAGAAAATAAAAATACAAATACAGTAAATTTACACTAAACACAATTTTACAAATCGCCTAGCCTCCTCGGCAACGGCGCCAAAAACTTGTTGCGCGCGTATCGCTGCTCGGTATATATTAAAAACCGACACGCAAGTGTACGTGGTCAAACAAGTAATAAAGTGGCTAAGTAGCCAAGTATCGATCCAAGGAGGCTGCTCTAGATATTCAAAACTGCCTAGTTTACTATATCTCTATTCTATTTCTAACTATGTTAACAACAATCCAACCAAGATTTGAGTGTGTTTTGTTTCTAACTAATTATATACTGAAATTAATAACTACTATTTACGTTGAATTTAGACAATGGATATGCACATGCCAAGGTTAAGAACGAGTAATGAACTTGATAATCATGATAATTTGGTCATCCTCTTCTTCATATTGCTAGCCAAGAACGTTTGCCTAGAAATTAAAACTTCCGTATTTAATTTCACTTTAGAATCATAAACCATCCGTCTACATTTCTGTGATCAAATGCAATTTATGACCTAACACTCCAATTCCGGTTCCTAAATTGACTAATACAGCTTTCAAGTATATTTCTATCAAGAAAGCACATCAAAACCCAATTTTCCCAAATCAAGTTAAGAACAATACCCTATTAATTCACAACTTTCCAATTTCATGCTCTCTCGAGTGAAATTGGACTTTTTAGATATACATTAATGGTGGCCAATCAATAATGTAATAAACACAAGAATTAATAGAACAACATGCAAGAAGAAGAAGAAACCATATCAATTATTACCAACATTCATTACACAAGTTCAAAACCTCAGCAAGAAAAGAATCAGCCACTCATTCTTGGATTAATCATCCTAGAATGACTGTTAATCATGCATACAATTGAAGGAAAGAAGAAGGGAAGAGAAGAAAACTCTTATCTTTTCTATTCTTCAACTGCCACAAAACCACGTTCCTGCTCTCCACTTCTGAACTCAGGCTAAAAAAACTAAAACTAAAAAACTCCTCTTTAAAAATAACCTAAGTGTGCTATTTATACTAGTGGGAAATTTTTCCCGGAATAACAAGCAACGTGTCACGGAGGCCAACGCGGAGCACTACCTCCGTGACACGGCGTGGACGCGGACCCTCTCTGGAAATTGCAGGGTCCGGATAATTGGCCTCAACGTGGCACGGAGGCCATCGCGGAGGCCTATCTCCGTGCCACGGAGCTGACGCGCAGGCACACTGGAAATTGCCAATTTTATTTCTGCCCAGGCAGTGTGCTACCGCGATGGCAGCGTGGCACGGCTCCATCGCGGAGCCACTGTAAAATGTGCCATCCAAGGCCTTTTCCACGCTCGCATCCCAGTCCAACTCCGACATAGTTCCAACACGCATTTTAGCTCCTAAAAATCACATTATCCTGCAAAACAAATGCTAATCATGTTGGTTAGTATAAATTCGCATTTTATTACCAAATACATGATATTATATACACATTGCACAACAAACAAGGTAAAAATGATACGTTTGAGTATCACTTGGGCATATAAATCTGCCCAAGATCACGCATCTACATCAGGCACCGGGAGAAAAAGGATTAGACTGGGAACGGCAATCCCAGCAGCACCAGCAGTTTCTCGCATCCAACGTCATCAATACGGAACCCGATGGGTGACGGACGAAGGGAAGAAATGGTATGCCAAACATAAGGAGACCAAATACTTCCCTGAGGAGCACATTGCAAGGGAGCCACTTGCATGGGAATTCCCCAGAATAGTACACCTTATTGACGCTGCAGGGCTGAACTTCATCTTTGAAGAGCCCAAGGAGTGCAATCTCCACTTGATTCGGGAGTTCTACGCAAACTGGAACCCGACACTCAACAGTCACACCGTCAAGATAAGGGGGCAGGTTGTCACCTTTGAGCCCCATCACCTGAATGCCATATTGGGGTTGCGGGACACAGACGCCCATGTACTCCAGCAGCTGAACATAACTCCACCCTATGCGGATATCAGACCCACTCTGTGTGGAGCCCGTTCGACAGCGCGGTGGAGCAGGTACAAGGAGAGGGGTTATCATCAGACTCTGCCCTACTCTCAAATGAACAGGGAAGCCAGGATTTGGGTCAAAATAGTGTGTTCCTGCCTGATCCCGGGGGTGCACATGATAGATGTCACCCGGGATCGTGTGTTCTTGGTTTATGCCCTTATGAAAGGGCTGGAGATTAATGTTGGGGCGGGGATCATCTCCGCCATGAAGAGAGCCCATTTGCATTAAGGGCACAGGTACGGGTTTGGTGGTTTGCTGACCACGTTTCTGAGGGGCCTCGACATCGAGGAGGAGGCCCTAGACTACATCCCGCAATTGGATAGGCGTGCTTTGGATGTCACCAAAACCAAGGCACCCGACACCACTCACGGTCCAGTTCTCACACTAGCCGAGCGACATGCTCGGGATGATCAGTATATGGCCCGTATGTACGGGATGCAGATGCTGTAGTTGTGCATAGGCGGGAGGCCAGCAACAGAAGATGAGCTATGGCAGCTCGAGCTAGATTACCCCTTTGGCGAAAATGCTAGGGCTCTATGCCGAGTGGGGCCAGCTTTTGTGGAGCCTGTTGATGATGATGTCCCCACGGATGAGGAGACACGCCAAGATGACTCAGATGTTGAGTCAGATGAGGACAGCGGGGGCGATTCAGATATGGGGGACAAGGCAACGTCACCTGACGAAGAAGTTGAATACTTCGATTGATCAGGGAGTTTCACCACCTACTTCTGTGCTATGTGAATTTGATGAACACTGGGGACAGTGCTCGATTTAAGTGTGGGGTGGGAGTAGTTAGGTGCCAGTTGTTTTGTTGTTGTTTAAGTGCATGTCTTGTTGTTGTGCCTGTGAAAAAATTGTGACCCTATGATTTTGTGCATATGTTTTGTATTGTAATTCGGTGTGTAGTGAATGTTAAGCTGTTGTGTGCTGTGTTAAGCTGTTGTTAGCTGGTTGTGTAAATATTTTTTTCTTCCCTATCGAAATTATCGATATTTTTAAAATTTTAAAAAAAAATTTTGTTAAATTCTTTTTATGATTGGGTTTCTCGGCCTTTGTTTTCGGTGCTTTTACCGAGAATAGTCCCATTGAACTGATGTCGTAAATAGTGACCGTTCCCTATGATGGATGGATGAAGACCGTCTTAAGAGAAATGTAGTCGATAGGATTAGTTTTTTTCTTTCTTTTATTTTCTTTCTTTAGGTTGTTTCCCAAACGTGTCGCTAATTCATGGTTCAAAAGTCTTGTTGCATGTTGTACGTGATATTGAGATGCAAAGATATGAATGCATGCAAATGTGAAACGTGTTGATATACCTAGGCCATAGAGTTCGATTCGGTGTGATTGAGGCTTAATATTGAATTCTTGTAATTAGCTAATTGAAGAGTCTGTGAATAAGTCTTGAGTTGAGCATGTGCAATAAGTGTGAGGTGAGGTTTCGATTCTTCCATGCTATTGTGAAGTTTCTATAACTTGGCTGGTGTGTGTACGAAACGAAATGAAGGATGTGTAGTGTAGGAAAGGATGTAGGCATTCCTTTGATTAAATCGAAAGTTTTTTTTTCTTATCATACCTACCTTGAATGTACATCCTAGTTAGCCCCATTGAGCCTTTAGCGTATTTTTTTTCTTTCACTGAAGAGGTAGAAATTGAGCTTAATTCCTTCTTTTCATTAGCCATGAATTTGATCCAAAGCTCTTAAGCGCTCAATAAAAAAAATAATTTTCCCACAGTGTCAAGGAGTGAAAAGTGTGAAAAAGAAAGGAAAAGCGGAAGTGGTGAAAGTAAAGATAAGGTCAAAGGTGCACTTGTCGAATTTAAATAAAATGAAGATGTATAACTAATCTTTGTTATTAAGTCGAGTGTGCTTAAAGAAATGGGAACAAAAATAAAGAAAGACTTCAAGAATGGGAGATGAAGGAAGAAACAATGCCCATAATGATGGTGGGATGTATTGAAAAGTGCTTAAGGAGGCTAGTTGCCATTATTGGTTAGCCCAGTATTTACTAGTTCCTTAGCTTACATTACAACCTGTTAAGTCCTACGTGATCTTACATCACGCTTCCTTATATTAGTTGAGTAATACACTAGAGGCAAGCCTATGGTTCATGACATGATGCATGTGAATTCTTTGGGAGAGAGAGAGAAATCGTGTTCATATACCCCTACATGTAATGCTTTGGAAATCATATGATTGGAAAAGGGGTAATTCTCTTGTGTTGTGAGGGCACATGCTTGACGAGAGATTGAATTTCGTGTCGGATGTCTTGATCAGCTGATTTGGATGAGTTTTCCAAGATCGAGAGTCGATTCTTGAGTCTAGGAGGTCTTGATGTGGTGAATGTCAATGTGTTTATGAGACTATGCATGTTTTCTTGATGATTTGCTATATTAAATAATCGGTATAACCGTAGCTTGAATTGTCGAGCCAAAGGAGCTATACGTGGGTGTCAATTGCATGAGATATGAGATTATTGTTTGAGGACGAACAAGGTTTTAAGTGTGGGGTAAGTGATCTTGGGCAGAATTATATGACCAAGTGATGCGCAAATGCTCTATTTCGTCTTGTTTATCTATCGTTATTTGTACATTCTCATGTGATTTGTAGTTAAAATATGAATTTATACTAACCAACATGATTAGTGTTTTTTGCAGGAAAAATGTAATTTTAGGAAGCTAAGTTGCATGTTGGTGAAAATCGGGAATGGACTCGGAAGCGAGCAGTGGAAAAGGTCAAGGAAAAGCAGCAAACAAAGGGGCTCCGCGATGGAGCCGTGTCACGCTGCCATCGCGGAGGCAGTCTGCCTCGGATGAGTTACTTGGAAAAATTTCGATGAAGGTCCGTGTCGGTGCCGTGGCACGTTGCCCATATTTACTTGGAACATAAAATTCCAGTGAGGGTCCGCGTTTGCGCCGTGTCACGGAGGCAGTGCTCCGCGATGCACTCCGTGACACGTTGCTTGTTATTCCGTGAAAAGTTTCCACTAGTATAAATAGCACACTTAGGTTTATTTTTAATTATTCTGACTTAGTTGAGCAAGAACGTGGGTTACAGGCAGTTGAGGAGACGAAATTCTTAGGGTTCTTCTCTAACTCTTTCTCCTTTATTTCAATTGTTTGTATGATTTATACTCATTTGATGATGTTTAATCCCCAAATGAGTGGCTAAATTCACTTCTTGCTGAGGTTAAGAACATTTGTAGTAGAATGTAATTGTTGATCATTTTGGTTTTTCATCTTTTCTTCCATGGTTGTTCTATCAATTCTTATTCTTACTGCATTAATGTCTGGCCAATGTTAATGTATATCTAAAAAATCCAATTTTATCTTGAAAAAGAAAGAAATTGGAAAGTTGTGAATTGGTAGGATATGATCTCTTCTTAGTTTGGAAAAATTGAGAATTGATTTACCTTCAGAATTGAAATATATCTGAAAGTCCTATTAGACAATTAAGGAATCGGCTTCGTATGTCTAGAACATGAAATTCTTTTATCACAGAAATGTAGGTTGAAGGTTCATGATTCTTAAGTTGGGTAGAATATGAAAGTTTCAATCCATAGGCAATAATTCTTGACTAGCAACCGAAGGAAAGATTAACCGAATTGTATCAATAAATTACTTCCCTGCATGTTCATTTTAGCCTCAGCTTTCTCATTACTATAGTTCAGACTCACTTTATAATTTTGTTTTAGATTAGTATAAATTAGGAAACCAACTCTCAAAATCTTCTTTAATTTGTTGTCTGCATTTTTAGAGTTAGAGTTTATTAACACTTAATTCGATTATTATCTTGGTTCAATCCCTGTGGGATTGATATTTGGCTTACTTTAGCCATTTTACTACTTGTTCGACCACGTGCACTTGCGTGTAGTTGCTAAACAGACCGAACAGGATGCACCGAAGCTAACTCTGCTGGTAGCTCTAAATCATAAGAAACTTTGACAACTTGCCTCAGAATCCTGTAAGGACCAACATATCGAGGACTAAGCTACCTTTTTCTTACCCAAACTCATAACTCCCTTCATAGGAGACACCTTCAAAAGCACCTAATCATCAACGATGAACTCAATCTCTCTCCTCCTAACATCTGCATATGATTTCTAATGACTCTGAGCTATTTTCAACCTTCCTCTAATAAGATGAACTTTCTCCATAGACTAATGAATCGAATCTTGCCCTACCAATGTAGCCTCACCTACTTCAAACCATCCAATAGGTGATCTACATCTCCACCCATCAAGACCCTCAAATGCAGGCATTTGAATGCTGGAGTGGTAATTGTTATTGTAGTCAAACTCGATGAGAGGCAAGTGATCATCCCAACTACCTCTGAAATCAATCAAACATGCTCTCAATATGTCCTCAAGTGTCTGAATGGTCTATTTGGCCTGATCATCTGTCTGTGGATGAAAAGCAGTGCTAAACTACACCTGAGTAACAAGGCCTTTCTGAAACGATCTCTAAAACTAAAAGGTGAATTGAGTACCCTTATCTTATATGATAGACAACGGAAATTCATGCAACCAAACTAACTCTCGAATGTAAATTCTAGCATAGTCCTTGGCTGAATCGGTAGTTTTGACCGATAAGAAATATGCTGACTTGGTCATCCGATCTACAATCACCCATATAGAGTCATGTTGTTGGCGTGTATGAGGAAACCCTGTAATGAAATACATATTGATCTCTTCCTAATACGAAGTAGGATTGCTGATATCTTATAGCATACCTCCAGGTCTCTGATGCTCAACCTTCACCTATTGGAAATTCGGACACAGCCACAAATGCTGCTATATCATTCTTCATACCATTCCACTAATAGACTTCCATATAGATCACGGTTCATCTTGATGGCACCTGGATGGATGGAATAATGAGAGCTATGAGCCTCTCTCCACATCCTCTCTCCTAGTCATCCACATCTGAAACATACAATTGGCCTAGATAACGGAGTACACCATCTCCACCTTGGGAGAAAACCTCCACTTTCTGATTTCGAACAGCTTTCTTCAACTTCACCAAAATAGGATCCTCATCTTGCCTTGCCTTAACCTCTATCACCTATGAAGATTCCGACCCATTCTAAACAATAACACCACCATCTGCTGAATCAGTAAGGTGAACCCCTAAATAATCAAGGCAATGGACATCTTTCATCAATTCCTTTCTCCCATCCTCCACATAGGACACACTCTCCATGGACAACCTACTAAGAGCATCTGTCACTACATTGGCCTTACCCGAATTGTAAAGGAAGCTCCTATCATAATTCTTGAGAAGATCAAGTCATCTCCTTTGCCGCAAATTCGTATCCTTCTTATTAAACACATACTAGAGACTCTTGTGATCCATGAACACATCATCATGCACCCCATACAAATAGTGTCTCCTAATCTTCAAGGAAAACACCACCACTGCTATCTTAAGGTCATGCATTGGACAATTCTTCTCATGAGCCTTAAGATGTCTAGAAGCATAAGCAACAACCTTCCCATGCTGCATCAACACACACGCAAGGCCGATCCTCGAAGCATCACAATACACAACAAAGCCAACTGTGCCCTCTGATAGGGTTAATTGGAGCTGAAGTGAGTTGAGTCTTTAACTCCTGAAACCTCTTATCACACTCATCGGACCACTAAAATTTGACCTTATTTTATGTCAACTTAGTCGACAGTGCAACAATGGATGAAAAACCCTCTACGACCCTCTGAAAGTTGCCAGCTAAGCCCAAAAATCTCCTAATATCAGTAGGGCTGACAGGTTCAGGCCAATTCTTCACCACCTCAATCTTTTGAGAGTCTACCTGCACACCCTCACTAGACACCACATGACCCAAAAATGCAACTGACTTCAGCCAAAACTCACACTTGCTAAACTTACCAAACAGCTAAAGATCCTTAAGAGTCTGCAACACAATCCTCAAGTGAGCAACATGCTCCTCCTCACTCCGAGAGAATATGAGGATATCATCTACAAACAATGACTAACATATCCAAATACTTCTTGAAAACCATGTTCATCAAATCCATGAAAGTTGCAGGAGCATTCGTTAGTCCAAAATATATAACGACAAACTCATAGTGACCATATCAAGTTTTGAAAGTTGTCTTCGGACTGTCAGTCTCCCTAACTCTAAGATAATGATAGTCGGATCTGAGGTATATCTTTGAGAAGCACTTGGAACCCTGAAGCTAGTCAAACAATTCATCAATCCTGGGGTGGGGATACTTATTCTTGATTGTGGCCTTGTTGAACTGACAGTAATTGATACACATTCTGAGAGAGCCATCTTTCTTCTGAACAAAGAGGAATGGTGCACTCCATGGGGACTTACTAGGTATGATGAAATTCTTATCTAGGAGATCCTTCAACTGTTTTTTCAACTCCTTAAGCTCATATGGAGCCATTATGTAAGGAGGAATAGATATGGGTTGTGTATCAGGGAAAAGGTCAATACTAAAGTCAATCTCTCGCTTGGGAGGGACTCCTGGTAGATCATCAAGAAACACCTCTAGGTATTCACATACAACAGAAACTGATTGGAGAGTTGGGGTCTCGAGCGTAGAATCCTTAACCCGAAGTAGATGGTATGCACAATCCTTGGAGATTATTTTCCTAGCCTTAAGATAGGAGACAAAACGACCTACAGGAACTGCTAAACTATCCTTCAATTCTAGGACTTACTCACCCGGGAATCAAAACTCTACTGACTAGGTTCTACAACTAACTGAAGCATAGCAAGCATACAACCAATCTACACCAAAAATAAAATCAAAATCGGTCATATCTAAATCTACCAAGCCGACTAAGGTGACTTTCTGAAAAGCTGTAATAGGGAAATTTCTATATACCCATCGAGCTATAATTGACTTACCAATAAGAGTAGAGACTAAGAAAGATTCTGAGAGGATTTTTAGGATGACACCAAAACTAATAGCAACATAAAGAGTCATGAAGGATAGTGTAGCATCTGGGTGTAGCAATTCATAAACATCAAGACGGAAGACTAATAACATACCCATGACTATATCGAGGGAGCTCTCCTGCTCCTAACGAAATGATAATACATAGAACCTATTCTGGATCTGCCCACCACCTGCACTAGCAGATACACCTTGCTAAGGTGGCGAGTTGCTGGAGGTGTTGAAGTAATGGCTTGGGAACTTCCTTTATCGTCACCAGGATTAGCTGAAGGGTAATATCTAAGTTTGTGACCGGGCTTCCCACACCTGTAGCAAGCATCTGATCCAGTCAAGTACTCTCCTAGGTGGTTCTCACCACACTTCCTACAAACTAAGAATGTGCGCTCCCCTGACATGCTCCTCTAACCCCTAGAGCCTGGCACTCCACCTCTCTGATCACCTCTAGGCCTAGATGGAACACTAGCTAATGATGGAGTGGGGATTGATGACCTCTGGTGGTACTGTGGGCTATGTCCACCACCGGACCTCTACTGAGAATGCCTGAAGCTACATGTCTTATCTTGATTGGCATTTCTCTCCCTCTCCTTCATATGCTCCTCCTCTATTTGTTGAGCATAAATCATCAATCAAGAGATATTTATGTCACTGATAAGCATAGCAGTCCTGCAGTCTTTGACTAGCTAATCTGCAACCCTTGATACAAACTTGATCATACGAGCTCTCGGCTCAATAACCATCTTCGGAGCATACTTGGATAACTGGCTGATCTTTAGAGAATACTCCTGAATAGTCAGTCGTTCTGCGTCAAATTGATGAACACTATTTCCATTGCTTCCCTTAACTCTCAGGGAAAGAACCTATCAAAGAATGTCGTAGAAAACTTATCCTAACAAATAGGAGCTACCCCTACACCATGATCCTCCTTCCACTGTCAAAACCAAATGTGAGCTACCCCCTTCAGTTGATAGGAGGTCAAATCTGCACTCTCCTTCCATGAAACTCCCATAATATGGGTAATCTTTTGTATTTCCTTAATGAAATCCTGTGGATCCTCATCTACCTTTAAACCATGAAACTCTAGCAGGTTCATCCTAGTGAAGTCCCGCACTCTAGCCGTCACCGTATTCACATTCTTGTTCACATAAGCCACAACTTGCTAGTTGACCTAGGCTTTCATTGTCTGTGCCAACATCTAAAAAGTAGCTCTAAACTCAGTATGAGTCACCTACTCATGCAAAGGGTACACTAGAGCTGGTAAGGTTGGCTGATGCCCATCTCCATTACCATTTCCGTGTCTATTACTTATAATACCCCGGAAGTGCCTAAGACTAGACCTGGAAATTTAAAAATGGAAGTTGGTATAAATCCAGAAAATTTATCAAAGAACGTTCATGCAACGGATCGTTGGTATCACCAATGATCCGTGTGAGGTACGGTAGGGTCGAAGTTGGGATTAACGAGTCAAGGAACGACTCATGGTTTGATGTCACGAGTCATTGTTTGTGTTCATGGTGAGATTGGTCCTTAGTATAGGAGGATGTAATGGGTCGTAGGATGACTCGTCATGATAAACAATGGATGGTTGTAAGTAATAGTGGGAAGGAGCAAGAGAAATCTCCAGGCAAGCTGACGGATGGAAACCACGACTCGCTAGAAGTAGGCACAAGTCGTGGCGTGGCTCGTGGGGAAGTCCAGGTGCAGGTCATCAGGGGGAAGTAATGGGAAGATTCATTGGACCGCACCTAATTGTAACGACTCATCTTTTCGAGTCATGGGATTAGAATCTGAGAAGTTAAGAATTGGCAGGAGATGTAACAGATGGATACCACGAGTTGAGGTATCAAGGCACCACCTGTAGGATCTGATGTTGTCCCTGGTAGTGCAGAATATTTAGGAAATGTATTAAGGGTATTTTCATCATTCATAAGTCCTAATGTCCTAAACTATGTCATTTAAGGCTCGAAATGCAGTATTTTATGATGGAAAAATCTATCCTAGGATCATTCACATCCATGCATGCATATTGAAGGGGTTTAGGAGGTGATCGAGTTAGATTTATTCAAGATTTCTTTCAATCTTCATTGGGATTTCAAGGGTTGGTAAATCAGATCTTCCCCAGGTATGTAGGGTTATGAATGGGTGACTCTGTTCACACCCATGCACAATCTCTCTCTAAATCATCGGAATTCCTATGTTGATTTTGTGGGGTTTTAACCCAATGTATGAAATTCCTAAATTCTCTACATGGGTATGATCTAACTGAGTTTTTATTATTGAATTATGATTCATGGGAAAGTTTTACGATGTTTTCCATTAAAATCATGTTTCAAGATTTATAAATTTGAATGCCCATTTATGAAGAGTTCATGAAAGTTGAGATTTATGATGAACGTTCATGTATGATGAGATACTAATGATGAAAAACATGTTTTCAAGTTACCCATGTTTATAATCGTGTTTTCAAGTGAATTGAGTATTTTCAAGCATGTTAAAATATTGGGCTATGCCCACATGTTCAACTATGATTTATGATTTATGATATGAATTTCATGATTGATCGATTTATGATGTTGGCCGATTCGTGGGCCCTTGATTTATGGATAAACATGTATGTAAATGGAGATCAACAATGCTAATGTCTATTTGGCCATGAATCTCATGAATAATATTTATGATTTACATACGAGCCTAATGTGCATGTTTTTGGGAGCAGTGTCTAGCACCGAGTAGCCCGGCGTTCAAGGAAATACGTCGGTGTCTCATAACTACGTGTCACCATAGGTTCCTATTGATACATTACAATTTTAATATAGCCCCTCTTTCGTGATATCACATACTGCATGTCCCTTGCCTGGAAAGCCTGGGACTACTCTTCCCACTTGAGTGAGATAGTTGGAACACCAAGTAAGGCTCTACCATGATGGTGTCGCATATGACGAGTCCTCCCATTCTTCTTCATGATCTATACATGTTTATATTCCTATTATTTTGGCTCAAGTTACGTTTAATGAAGATTTTCTCCTATTATTATGATTATGACTGGTTTATGAATGTTTTGAAAACCATGATCCTTATGTTACATTATGATATTTATATTATGAGCATGTTGTACTACTCTTATGAACTTTTATGTATTTTGAATTTCCATTTTACTTACCTTGCATACTCGATACATTCCACATACTAATCGCATACTCTATGCTGTATCATTTTATGATACAGGCTCCGACCTTTAGACCTAGCACCGTCATTAGCTCGTTCCTGGAGTTAGCTTCCAGTTCATTAGTGAGTCCTCATCTCCCGAGGACCAGTTGATATCAGTTATCCTTTATGTCTAGTTTTCCAGACTTGTGGGGCTAGTTGTGGGTGTTTTCCCATCAACCCATCAGATATATTAGAGGCTTTCAGACTGTATCTAGTATCCAGCTATCATGCATGAAGTGCGTTTAGCTTTCTATGATATTACATGATTATGCTTCCGCGATGTTATTATGCTGAGTATTCCGCTTTATTTGATTAAGTCAGATGTATGTTCATGCCATGGATCGACTTGGAGTCTCACGGGGCTCCTAGTCTCATGTTGCAATCCGGGTCTATGTTTGGGTTATGATAGACTTGGTATCAGAGCAATAGGTTTGAAGTATCCTAAGGTGTTTGAAAGCCGCATTAAGTAGAGTCTTTTTCATGGGTGTGAAGCGCACCACACTTATGATGAAAAGGCTACGAGACGTTTAGGAATTTTTCCCTTCTTTCATGATCTGTCTCGTGCGATGAAATGTCTTCCTATCCTTCTAACTCATACTATTCGCGATTGCAAAATCATGGATCCCCGCAGAGTTAATGGTAGGAGGAATGGAAATGAAAACGCCCATGAGGATGGCAACGGAGATGGGCACCAACAAGCCCCACCATTTCAGGAGCACCATGCACTAGAGCCAATTCTCCATGCTGAATTTTAGGAAACCATTCAGATGCTAGCGCAGGCCTTGACCGCCCAGATCAACCAGCAGGAAGTGGCGCATGTCCCGCAAAATAGGAATGCAGCAGTGGCATGAGTCAGAGATTTCTTAAGGATTAACCTACGAGAGTTTCTTGGTTCCAAGGTTGACGAGGATCCACATGAGTTTATCGATGAGATTGTGAAGATCACCCAAGTCATGGGGGTGAATTGAGTTAGAGTGTGCTGAGTTGGCCTCATATCAATTGAAAGGGTTCGCACACATTTGGTTTCAATAGTGGAAGGATAGTAGGGCAGCCGGAGCAGGCCCTATAAGTTGGGAGAAGTTTCACATTTCTTTTCTAGACTAGTTTTTCACTCGAGAAATGAGGGAGTTGAAGGCAGCTGAGTTCGTCAATTTTAAGCAAGGGAAGATGATTGTACAAGAGTATTCCCTTGAGTTTACTCGTTATCAAAGTATGCCCCAAAGTTAGTGGTCGACTAGAGGGCGCGAGTGAGCAGGTTTGTTCATGGGGTGACGAACTATTTGGACAAATATTGTAGGACCACTATGCTCCACTAGGATATGGATTTCCCTCGTATGGTCTTATATGGCCAGTAGATGGAGGAGGCGCACATGAGGAAGAGAGAGGACAAAAGGGCTCGGACAAATAGATATGGGTTTACTCAGCAGAGATCCGGCGGTGGTCACTACCCTCAAATTCAGCAAAGGTCACTATCCCAGCACCATCATCAGCCAGTGTTCCATCTAGACCCTAGGGTGATCATAGGAGCAGGGCCTTAGGTTTAAGGGACCAAAGGGGCATGCAGGCAGAGCGCATATTTTCGGCCTGTGGGAAGTGTGGCAAGAGTCATGCCGGCTCAAATATTTGTTATGGGTGCAGTAGATTCGGCCACATGTGCCAAGCTTGTCCATTGGCTAGACAGGGTGATGATAGATGTCATGCACAGACTACCAGGTCAGCAGCAGCTCTAGTTCATCCACTAGTTAGGGTGGCGGGCAGCGCCAAAACATATTCTATGCCCTCACTTTGCGTCAGGAATAGAAGACTTCACCGGATGTGGATACTGGTATGTTACGAGTGTTTCATCTTGATTTTTATGCTTTGTCAGATCCAGGGGCTACCTTGTCTTTTGTGACACCTTATATTTCTAGTAGCTTTGGAGTCAGTCCCGAAATTCTGTCAGAACCATTCTCAGTCTCTACTCCCTTTGCTGATTCAGTTGTAGCTAGATGGGTGTATAGAAGTTATCGGTTCATGGTATTGCAAAAAGTCACCTTCGCAAACATAGTAGAGTTAGCCATGAATGACTTTGATATTATTCTCGGCATGGATTGGTTTTATGCATGTTATGCTTCCGTTAATTGTAGAACCTATGCGGTAGAGTTCCTTTTTCCAGGTGAGTCAGTTTTAGAGTGGAAGGGTAGTTCAGTCGTGCCTGTACATCATTTTATTTCCTATCTTAAGGCAAAGAAAATGATTTCTATTGGTTGTGTATACCATCTAGTTAGGGTTAAGGATGTTTAGTCTGAGGCCCCGACTATCCAGTCAGTCCCAGTAGTAAGTGAGTTCCCAGAGGTCTTTCCAGATGATTTAGCAGGAGTTCCTCCCGAGCAGGAGATTGATTTTGGTATTGACCTTCTTCCCGATATGCATCCTATATCTATTCCTCCCAACAAAATGGCTCCAACCGAGATAAAAGAGTTGAAGAAACAGTTGAAGCATCTTTTGGATAAGGGTTTCATTAGATCTAGCAAATCCCCATGGGGTGCACCAGTTCTTTTTGCCCAAAAGAAAGATGATTCTCTTCGGAGGTGTATTGATTTTCGGCAATTAAACAAGGTCACTATCAAGAACAGGTACCCTCTACCCAGAATTGATGATTTGTTTGACCAGCTTCAGGGTGCCAAGTGCTTTTCGAAGATAGATCTCAGGTCCGAATACCATCAGCTCAGGGTTCGGGAGAGTGACATCCCGAAGACATCCTTCAGGATGCGGTATGGTTATTATGAGTTTATAGTTATGTATTTTGACTAACGAATGCTCCTACAGCTTTTATGGACTTGTTGAATAGGGTGTTCAAGCCATGTTTGGATATGTTCATGATTGTGTTTATTGATGACATCCTGATATACTCTCGGAGCGAGGAGGAGCATACTGCTCATTTGAGAGTGGTGCTATAGACTCTCAAGGATCTCCATCTACATGCTAAATTTATCAAGTGCGAGTTTTGGTTGAACTCAGTGGCGTTTTTGGGCCATGTGGTATCAAATGAGGGTGTAAAGGTGGACTCTCAGAAAATAGAAGCGGTGAAGAATTGGCCTAGACCGATGAATCCTTTCGATATCTAGAGATTTTTGGGCTTAGCTGGCCACTATTAGAGATTTGTTGAGGGCTTTTCATCTATTGCAGTGCCATTGACCAAATTGACCCAAAAGAAAGTGAAATTCCAATGGTCGGAGGCTTGTGAGAGAAACTTTCAGGAGTTGAAGACTCGACTTACCTTAGCACCATTGTTAACTCTACCAGAGGGTACTGATGGATTTGTGGTGTATTGTGATTCTTCAAGGATTGGCCTTGGTTGTGTTTTAATGTAGCACAGCAAGGTTATAACATATGCCTCTAGACAGCTGAAAGTTCATGAGAAGAATTACCCAACCCATGATCTTGAGTTGGCGGCGGTGGTATTCGCCTTGAAGATATGGAGAAATTATTTGTACGGGGTCCATGTGGATGTTTTTATGGATCATAATTAGTCTACAATATGTGTTTACCTAGAAGGATCTAAATCTACAGAAACGGAGGTGGTTGGAGCTACTTAAGGATTATGACATAAGCGCCTTTACCACTCGGGAAAGGCTAATGTAGTAGCAGAAGCACTTAGTAGACTCTCTATGGAGAGTGTGTCCTATGTGGATGAGGGAAGAAAAGAGCTAGTGAAGGATGTGCATCGACTTGCAAGGTTGGGAATTCAGTTGGTTGACTCGACCGATGGCGGCGTTATTATTCAGAACGGATCGAAATCGTCCTTGGTGACTGATGTAAAGGCTAGACAAGATGAGGACCCTATTTTGGTAAAGTTAAAGGAGGTCGTTCGGAATCAGAAGGTAGAGGTCTTCTCCAAAGAGGGAGATGGTGTGCCTCGATACCAGGGTTTCTTATGTGTACTAGATATTGACGATTTGAGGAATTGGATGTTGCATGAGCCTCACGGTTCAAGATATTCAATCCATCTAGGTTCACCAAGATGTACCTTGATTTTATTGGTGGAATGGTATGAAGAAGGAAGGACATAGCAAAATTTGTGGCAAAGTGTCCAAACTGTCAGCAGGTGAAGGTTGAGCATCAAAGACCTGGAGGTGTGCTCCAAGATATTGGCATTCCTACTTGGAAGTGGGAAGAGATCAATATGGACTTCATAACCAGTTTTCCTCACACTCATCGGTAGTATGAATCCCTTTGGGTTGTTGTAGACAAGTTGACCAAAGTCGCTCATATTCTACCGGTCAAAACCACTGATTTCGCGGAGTATTATGCCAAACTATACACTCGAGAGCTAGTTTGGTTGCACAGAGTGACCTTGTCCATCATATCAAATAGAGGTACCCAATTTACCTCTAAGTTTTGAAGGTCATTTCAAAAAGGATTGGGTACTCAGGTTAAGCTCAGTACTACATTTCACCGACAAACAGATGGTCAAGCAGAGAGGACAATTTAAACTCTCGAGGACATGTTGAGAGCATGTGTGATTGACTTCAAGGGTAGTTGGGATGACCATCTGCCTCTTATTGAGTTTGCGTACAATAACAGCTACCATCCCAGTATTCATATGGCTCTGTTTGAGGCTCTCTATGGGCAGAGATGTAGATTGCCTATTGGCTAGTTTGAAGTTGGTGAAGCTGCTATGGTAGGACCAGATTCAGTCCATGAGGTTATGGAGAAGGTTCAAATCATACATAACAGGTTGAAAATAGCTCAAAGTCGCCAAAAGTCCTATGCGGATGTGAGAAGGAGAGAATTAGAGTTTGAATTGGATGATTGGGTATTTCTAAAGGTGTCTCCTATGAAGGGAGTGATGAGGTTTGGAAAGAAAGGAAAACTCAGTACTCATTACGTTGGCCCCTATCGAATTTTGAGGCGGGTTGGTAAGGTAGCATATGAATTGGAGTTGCCCTCAAGATTAGCTTCTGTTCATCCTATTTTTCATGTATCCCTCTTGAAGAAGTGTTTAGGTGATCCACCTCTAGTTGTCCGGTGGACAGTGTCAGTGTGAAGGATAGCCTTAGTTATGAAGAGGTTCCGGTGGAAATACTGGATCTTTAGGTTCGAAGGCTAAGGAATAAGGAAGTAGCTTCAGTCAAGGTTTTATGGAGAAATCAGCTTGTTAGGGAAGCCGAAGAGCACATGATGGCTAGATACCCACATTTGTTCTCTACCGGCTCAGTTCCAGCTTGAGGTATGCCCTAAAACTCTATTCAGTTTCATGTTCAGTTCATGTTCTACATCTTCTTTCATGTATATCAATGTATGTATGATTCATGAATTCGATTCATCCATGTAGTTTAAATCAAAGATAGTCATTCCAACAGTTTTGCAGCTTGGATAATCAGTAATTGAGTATGATGATTGCATTTATCTATTTTCTATATTCTTTTCCACATTAGAGGACAAATGTTCCCAAGGAGGAGATGTTGTAATACCCCGGAAGTGCCTAATACTAGACTTGGGAATTTAAAAATGGAAGTTGGCAAAAATCTGGAAAATTTATCAGAGAACGGGTCATACAACGGATCGTTGGTATCACCAAAGATCTGTAGGAGATGTTCGTAGTGAGGTACAACAGGGTCGAAGTTTGGAGTAACGGGTCAAGGAACGACCCATGGTTTGATGTCACGAGTCATTGTTTGTGGTCATGGTGAGACTGGTCCTTAGTCTAGGAGGAAGTAACGGGTCGCAGGATGACTCGTCGTGAGTAACAACAAATCGCTATAAGTAATCATGGAAAGGGGCAGGAGAAATCTCCAAGCAAGGTGACGGATGGAAACCGCGACTTGTTAGAAGTAAGCACGATTCGTGGTGTGGCTCGTGGGGAAGTCCAGGAGCAAGCTATCAGGGGGAAGTAATGGGAAAATTCAACAGACTGTACCTTGTTGTAACAACGCATCCTGTCGAGTCATGAGATTAGAATCTGAGAAGCTAAGAATTGGCAGGAGATGTAACGGACGGATACCACGAGTCATGGTATCAAGGCATGACACGTAGGATCAGTCGTTGTCCCTAGCAATGCAGAATTTTTAGGAAATTCATGAAGGGTATTTTCATCATTCCTAAGTCCTAGGGTCCTTAACTACGTCGTTTAAGACTTGAAATGTACTGTTTTATTAGGGGAAAATCTATCCTAGGCTCATTCACATCTATGCATTCTTATTGAAGGGTTTAAGAGGTGATCAAGTTAGATTTCTTCAAGCTTTCCTTCAATCGTCATTGGGCTTTCAAGGGTTGGTAAAATCAGATCTTCCCCAGGTATGTAGGGTTATGAATGGGTGAATTCGTTCACACCCATGCCCAATCTCTCTCTAAATCATGGAAATTCCAATGTTGATTCTATGGGGTTTTAACCCAATGCATGAAATTCCTAAATTCTCTACATGGGTATGATCTAAATGAGGTTTTATATTGAATTATGAATCATGGAAAAGTTTTACATTGTTTTCCATTAAAATCATATTTCAAGCTTTATAAATTTAAATGCCCATTTATGACAAGTTCATGAAAGTTGAGATTTATGATGAATGTTCATGTATGATGAGATACTAATGATTGAAAGCGTGTTTTCAAGTTACCCATGTTTATAATCATGTTTTCAAGTGAATTGAGTATTTTCAAGCATGTTAAAGTATTGGGCAATGCCCACATGTTCAAGTATGATTCATGATTTATGATATGTATTTCATGATTGATCGATTTATGACGTTGGCTGATTCATGGGCCCTTGAATTCATGGCTAAACATGTATGTAAATGGGGATCAACAATGTTAATGTCTATTTGTCTATGAATCTTATGAATAATGTTTATGATTTACATACGAGCCTAATGTGCATGTTTTTGGAAGAAGTATCTAGCACCGAGTAGCCCAGTGTTCAAAGCACTCTACCGGTGTCTGATGTCGCCTAAATAACACCTCGCAATAGAGATATAAAGCGGTTGATGTCAAATATAGAACCCAATGAAGGTTGAGGTCGATCCCACAAGGAATATGAAAAGAACTTGAGTTAATGCGAATGGCTATTACTATCGGGTTACTTATTTCCTAAGGGGGGAAGAAATAAACTACTAAATAAGAGTAAAAACTACTAATGCTTAAGTCAAATTTGGTTTGTATTCAATCAACAACTTAACTAGGATTGTGATCCCAAAGACTTCATAACCACAAGGCTTTTACACTAGTGATTTATTCTAGTGTTTAACATGCAATATCGATAAGTTATGTTGTCACGACCCGGACGGAAGCCCGAATTGAAGAAACGGAACCAGGGACCCCGAGAGACCCCAAGTCGACCCATGGAATAAGCATTCAACTAATTAATTAAATAAACATGAAGAAAACATAATTATAAACTCAGCCGAAAGTCAAACTTAACATAATAACAGAATAAATATCTGAAGATGAATACACATCTAAGTCTAATAAGCCTATAATCTAGATGAGCTGATGGGACAACACCCCCAACTAGCTCAACTATACTGGAACTGAAAGGACATCTAAAACAACTGGAGGCTTAGTCCTCAGAAGTGAGGACTAACCAAATAAGCAGGTGCAACTCTGAACAGCGACTACAAATGGGGATGAACCTAAGAACCGGGTCCTGCATCATGAAACGATGCAGCATAGAAAGTATGCGGTCAGTATGTGAAATGTACCGAGTATGAAAGGTAAGTAAACCTCTTTAGAAAAGTAAATCATTTAAAACCATTCGTAATATATCATAAGCTTTTAAGCATAAATAAATGGGCGACATGCTTAAATTCTGAAATTGCAATCTGATCATCGATCCTAGGCAAAGGATACCTATTCTTTACAGTAACTTTGTTCAACTGTCGATAGTCAATGCACATCCAAAGCGAACCATCCTTCTTCTGAACAAACAATACTAGTGCACCCTATGGAGACTTACTCGGCCTAATCTAACAAGTCCTTCAATTGATCCTTCAATTCTTTTATCTCGGTTGGAGCCATTCTGTAAGGCAGAATAAATATAAGCTGCGTGTCGGGAAGAAGATCTGTACCGAAGTCAATCTCCCATTCGGAAGGGACACCTGGCAAATCATCAGGAAAGACCTCTGGATACTCACATACTACTGGTACGGACTGGATAGTCGGGGTTTCCGACTCCACGCCCTTAACCCTAACTAGTGGTACAAATAACCCTTAGAAATCATCTTTCTGTCCTTAAGGTAGGAAATAAATCGACCTACAGGCACAGCTAAACTACCCTCCCATTCTAAGACAGGCTCACTCAAAAATCTAAACTCTACTGATCGAGTCCTACAATTAACTAAAGCAAAGCATGAAAATAGCCAGTCCATGCCGAGAATAACATCAAAATCGGTCATAGCTAACTCTATCAAGTCTGCTGAGGTGATGTTATGAAGAACTGATATCGGGCAATCTCTATACACCTGTCTAGCTATAACTGAGTCACCTACTGGAGTAGAAACTGAGAAGGGCTCTTATAAGACATAGGGACTAACTCCGAAGCTACTGGCTACATATGGTGTCACAAAAGATAAGGCAGCCCCCGGATCTAGCAATGCATATACATCAACATGAAAGACTCTGAACATACTAGTGACTACATCTGGTGAGGCCTCCTGCTCCTGACGAGTGGCTAAGGCCTAGAATCTATTCTGGCACTTCCCGCTAGCTGTGCTAGTAGATGCCCCCTGATGTGTTGTGCGTGGGGGTGGGGCTACTGAACTAGAAGCTGGGCCTCGGCCCCCAACCCGATCTTGTCTCATAACGGTACAATCTCTGAGCATATGTCCTGGTTTCCCACATCCAAAACAAGCTCCTGACCCTGCTAAACACTGGCCTGTGTGCCTTCGGCCACACCTGCAACAAGCTGGAGTGCTAGAGTCTGCGGGCCTACTGCTTTGACCCCTCGAGCCTGACACTCGCCCTCTCTGATCATGTCTGGGCCTAGATGGCACACTTAGTGCTGAAGATGTTGGGGCTGATGATTTCTGGTGGGTCTGCTGTCGATGCCCACCACCGTACCTCTACTGAGAGAACCTGTGGCCCTCGATCCTGTCCTTCTTGGCCTCCCTCTCCCTCGAATATGCCACCTCCATCTACTGAGCATACAACACAATGCGAGGGAATTCCATGTCCTGATCGAGCATAGTTGTCCTACAGTCCTTGTCCAAATAACCTGCTACACCATGCACAAATCTGCTCACCCGCGCCCACTGGTTGGCCACTAACTCCGGGGCATACTTAGATAGGCAGGTGAACTTAGGGGCGTACTCCTGAACGATCATCCTTCCTTGTTTCAAATTCACAAATTCATCTGCTTTCAACTTGCTCATCTCTCGAGGGAAGAACCGATCAAGGAACACAACCTGAAACTCCTCCCATGTGACCGGACCTGCTCCAGCAACCCTGTTGTCCTTCCACTGGCAGAACCAAATATGCGCAACCCCTTTCAACTGGTAGGAGGCTAACTCTTTGCACTCAACACTGCTCACCCATCTTGACAATCTCATCAATGAAATTATGCGGTTCCTCATCTACCTTGGACCCCAGAAACTCCGATGAGTTAATCCTTAAGAAGTCCCTGACTCGAGCCGCTGCCGCATTGCCATTTTGCGGAACATGCGCAACGACCTACTAATTGACCTGAGCGGTCAAGGCCTGTGCAAGCATCTGAATGGCAGCCCGAAACTCACCATGAGCGGCTGGCTCCGGTGCCTGAGGCTCCTGAACTGGTGGGGATAGCTAATTCTCATGACCATTTCCATCCTTGTGGCCCTCGCATCCTTCCATTCATCCTTCGAGGAGCCATGATTCTGCAATCGTGGATAGCACGAATTAGAAGGATAGAAAGGCTTTTCATCGCACGACATAGATCATGAAAGAAGGGAACATTTCCTAAAACATCTTGTAGCCTCTTCGTCATAAGTGTGGCGCGCTTCACACTCATGAAAAAGACTCTACCTAACACGGCTTTCAGACTCCCTAGGACACATCAAATCTATGGCTCCGATACCAAGTTTGTCATGACATGAATAGAAGCCCGGATCATAGACACGGGATCAGGGACCCCGAGAGACCTCAAGTCGACCCATGGCATAAGAATTCAACTAACTAATTAAATAATCATGAAGAAAACATAATTAGAAACTCAGTGGAAGTCAAACTTAACTTAATAACATAATAAATATCTGAAGCTGAATACACGTCTAAGTCTGATAAGCCTCTAATCGGGACGAGCTGATGAGACAACAACCCCAACTAGCTCAACTATACTAGAACTGAAAGGACATCTAAAACAGCTGGAGGATTAGTCCTCAAAAGATGAGGACTCACCAAATAAGCAGGTGCTAACTCTGAACAGCGACTACGAATGGGGTTGAACCTGAGAATCGGGTCCTACATCATGAAACGATGCAGCATAGAAAGTATGCGTTCAGTACATGAAATGTATCGAGTATACAAGGTAAGTAAACCGCTTTAGCAAAGTAAATCATTTAAAACCTTTCATAATATATCATAAGCTTTTAAGCATAAATAAATGGGCTACATGTTTAAATTCTGAAATCGCAATCTTATCATAACATGACTATGCATAGCTTTATAACATCATGATTAACTCGAATGACTCAAAGATGAACATAATATTTACATCAAAAGATGAACAATGAGTCAAACCTTTTATGAACATGCATGCATAAGTAATCATCATTAGAAATGAATATGCAAATCTGAACGATATAGGCAGTGGGAGACTCGTCTCTTAACCGACATACCACGATAGAGCTTACGTGGTCCCAACTATCACACTCCAGTGGGTAGAGTCTTCCATAAACTTGCCAGGGTGATGGATGATCCCATGATATCGATATCAAGCTGAAGGGCCAATCGTGTCGGAGATAGCTCATAAGGGAGGTCCTGATAATATAATAGTATCAACCTACGTTGACATGTAGTTCTAGGGCATAGGGTAATCGACCCTTAACCCACTCGGTGCTAGACTCTTCTCCCAAAAACATGCAATTCTCTCATCGTATATAATGAAGCTCAACATGAAATCATGCATGACTCAGCATCGTATGAAACGAAGCTCAACATTGTCTATTGACAAAGCTCATTAATGAAATCATTCATAGACTCGACATCATATGAAAATGAAGCTCAACATTGTCCTCCGACAAAGCTCAATAATGCCATACATCTCAATTATAATTCCATGCATATGAGAAGCTTTATTTCGAAACATACCACAAGCTAGAATTCATAATAAAATTGGGAAATTTCACTTTAAACAATGTGATAAGCTTATGTCGGGAAAATCATTGCTTTAATCAACATGTGGTCATCACCCAAATATCTATCATTCTAGAATCCAACCGATTTATTTAGGAGCAACATCAAAATCCTGGGCAGTTTTAAAAACATGCTTTTCATTATCAACTTCATAATCATCAGACATTTACCATAAATCATCTCTTTTATGAACTCTTCACCCATGGGCGTTTTAGATTCAAACTTTAAAAAACAATGTTTATAAGGGAAAAACAACTTAAAATCTGCCCAAGCTTCATAAATCAACAATTTAAATATAATCTAATCATACCCATGTGTAGAGATTGAAGAATCATGCAATTGGGCAAAACCCCATACTTAATCATAGATAATTTATCACATTTTGATAGGGATTGGGCATGGGTGTGGAAGAAAGAACCCACTCATAGCCTTACATACCAGGGAATGGTGAATTCTAACATCCTCTAATAGCCCCAACTGAGATTCCAATGGAAACCTTGAGATTTTGCCTTGAATCTCCTCTTCAATCCTTCAAACTTGCATGCATGAGAATAATGGCTTAGGATAGGTTTTACCCCGCTTAAAACCCACTAAAACAAGCCTTAAACGATGTAGTATAGGTCTTAGGAACTTAGGAAATTATGACAAAGCCCTTACTAATTCGCAGAAAAATAACTGCCAGGTGACCCTAACGAGTGACCTGACAACTCGTTACCATGGACAATGATCCGTTAGGTTGCTCGTCAAGTACGCTGGATGACCTGCACACTAGGGCTCGTAACGGGTGACTTAACGACTTATCCCCCATGGCCACCACTCATGGCGACCTTCCATCTGGTACACTACCTTTACATCAACCTGCTAGCTCACGACTCACCTCACGAGTCATTGGGACTGGCCACGACTCATGGGGGTCTCATCCGTTAGGTACACTGGCCATTCTTCAAACGTAATTCCAACATCACCCCCACGAGTGACATGACGACTCGTGGTGGCTGACCACGAGTCATTCTCTCCCTCGTGGGGACCTCGATTCCTCCTCTATTCCAGGACTACCCACGAGTCACTTGACGACTTATGGGGTCTCCTTACTAGTCATCCCACGACTCGTCTTGTGCCTGCAACATCAATTCCACATTTTCCCGCTTCAACTCCCAGGTCAGATCTTTGAGCCCCCGGGTTATAACATATGTTCACCTAAATGGTTGGTCCCCAATCTAGATAATTATCACCACGCAACTTGGTCCATATATGGGTGTATGCTTACTTAACCCTTACCCTTAATATCGGATTAGCTATCCCCGGAAAAGTTCAAGCTATTAGATGAGGGTTGATAGCCTCAAATCTCAGTTGTTAATTCCTTTTCCCATTCACTACCTCCTTGATCCAGTAAGTAAGAATAAGGCTAGTTCTAATATTTGCAACCATTAAGAAATAATTAAAACGAAGGGAAAAATACTACATGCATTAAACCCTGTTCAAGAATCACTAAGTGTTTAACCTATGTGTGTAAATTCATCTTGGTTCCCACAACCCTAGTTATGGGTTTAGCTACTTAAGTTTGAATAATCACAATAACAAAATTTTGAATAAATCATAATTGTAACTTACAAATTATTGTATAAGAAAACCAATTAAATTGAATAGAACTCCAAACTTGATGAACAAATTCCAATGTTGCTTTTGATCCTCAAACTCAAGAACAAAATTGTAAACATTATTTCTTGAACCAAGGATAATAGTACAACACCAAAATCTATGTGAAAAATAGTAAAACTAAAATTGTGCGTCCAAAACAAACCAAAATAATGTATTTATAGTTCCTAAGAAACCTTTTCCTAACTAAAATCGAAACCCAGGTCGTCAGTGGTCACGGTCTATGTAACGACTCGTTAGGTCCCCTGACGAGTCGTGATCAATCAATTGCAGGCGTCCTCAGTGTTAAGCGCGTTGTGGCAACGGGTCACCTAACGATTTGTCATGACTAGGCACAAGTCGTTAGGCCCCTCGTGGTCTAACTTCTTCAAATCTCTAGTGTATCCTATGATTCGCTCCAGTGATCTCCCAACGAGTCGTATAGTCCACTAACGACTCATTATGTCTTCCATTATCTCCGCTGGTTACTTCTTCAATAATTCATCTCCCAGACTTCGCAACTAGCTTCACGACTCGTTACCAGATGTAACAAGCTGTGCCTTCAACTCGTTAAGTACACTGTTCCTTCATCTTCAAAACTCAATATTTTCCCACGAACTCAGCAACGAGTCGTGCTAAGTTCCAATGACTCATGAAGTGCCTAGCAGCCTCCTGTTCAGTTGTTTTCAGCATTAATTTGCCCGTTTCACTTTCGAACCTGTTGTCCTGCAACATTAAGCATAAAACGCATCATACCTACATAAACATACCTGGAATGTGCATAGTTTCTTGGTTTTAAGTGTCGAAACTGCCGTAAAATCACGGCACATCAACACCCTCAACTTAGAACTTTTGCATGTCCTCAGGCAAAAACAAAAATAAAATAAACCAAACTACTTCGATGCTTCAATCGAAAGAACTCTACGAAACTTACGCAAGTCACATTTATTCATTAAATCAAATTCTCTAACCCCTCCTTCATCATACCAACTCAAGTCACCATACATATGCAACATTTCCAACCATGACACAAGGGAATCAAAACATGGCAAAACACTGTCACTTGCAACCATGCACATAAATATATAACACTGACCCGGACAATTTGTAGACGATTTTGTTGACCAAATTCTCTCACCTCAAAGAAGTCCTATGCTCACGCATGTGTATATGATTATTTCAGTGTATTTCTCATGGGACTAGGTACTCTCTCTCACAAAGAAATTCTAATTGTGTGCATGTAATGCCATAGGCTTGCCTTTACTTTCAATACCTCGATTTTCAGACAAGTAACCAGGATCACTATATGACTTTTTTTAGGCTTGTAACATAGGCTCAGCTTCGGGTATGGTACATATGGAATTATTAGCTTAACCCTCCTTGGCACTACACAGTCTTGACTCCACTTTTAACCTTTTTTCCTATTTTCTCCCCTTTTTCCTTTACTTGCTTCTTCTTTTATTTTCATTTGTAACTATGGGTGCGGTTCTTCTTCTTTCAAGAATTCATTGATGTCACATTTCTCTTTTTTTTTCTTTTCTTGATCTTTAACAACAACATTTATTTCTATCTTTTCTTTTCAATATGCATACTGCACCCGCTCTTTCCTTTTTATTACCCAATTTCTCATTCCACCCTACTCTTCTTAATCACCCCTATAATGCCACCCTTAACTTAGGCGATTTGCCTGAGTTGAGGTTCACAATATCCAAGGAGGGACCAGGGCCAGAACAAGTTCATTCTAAATCAAAGCATAGAGGTTCACAGTGTCCAAGGAGGGAACAAGGCCAAAACAATTTCATTCTAAATCAAAGCAGGAAGGTGAATTGGTGTAAACAGAAAGAAAGGTCGATTTAAGCTCAAACATACAGATCAAAGGATATTTATTCTATTTTGGTAGGTCTTTTAAAGCTAAAGTGGGCTCATAAATAAAAAATGACCTATGATCCTTTCCTAGTTTCCTATCCTCTATCTCGGAATGACTGACTAGGAAAGTTCTAGATTGACACACACGACTGAATTTGGCTATTAAACCTCACTCACACATAGCAAAGGTCAACATCATCACTTCTACTAACTTCTAGTTCAGGTACGGCCATACAATGGTGAACATGTTCACAGTTTCAATGCCATGCAAAGATTCACAAAAGTCATACTTGTCGACTTTAACATAGACAAAAAAAATTAGGAGGGGTATCAAATTATCAGTTCAACGAAAATCAATAGTTTAAGCTTTTGACTGCCTTAAGATCACCTAACTTTCCTCCAACTGACACAAACAAACACAAAAAAACATAAAACCCTAAACATGTCGGTTCTACTAGATATGGAAAACCTGAGGGAAAAAATATCTGGCAATAAAAACCCTTTGGTTATGTTCAGCAAAAATGCAAAAAATTCACAGTTATCCCTCCCCACCCCCATCAGGAAAAGCATGTGTCGTCCTCGACGCATATATATATATATATATATATATATATAATAGAACTAAGGAAATAGGGAACATACCTGTGCGACCTAGGTGTCAGCTACCTTGACGGTGGAGGTTGTAACTACTCCTACAATATCCTCTCCAATATTACCGGTTTGACCTGGTGCATTTTCAGAACCAAAGGAGCTCGTCCCTTCTCCACGAGCTCTCGCTGCCTCAATTTCGGCTCTATATCGCGCCTCCTCTCTCGATATATGCAGCGCTCTCTCCATCGCACTCGGCTCTCACTTTTGCTGATGGAGCAGAGAATCATCATCTTCAAAGATTGCCTCCTCACAAGGCCTTTTGCCTTTATCTTGTGCCACCGGCTCCTCTATAATGAAATCGAACATAGACGGTAGCTCTTATTCACTCTCATTTTCTATCACGGGAAGCACTGGTGGAGGTACTGCAGCTACCTGTCGTGCAGCCAAATCCCGCACCTCAGCTCTGACTGCTCCTAGCGCTGGATACCACTTTGCCAATTCAGGAGCCTGTAACTGTGCAAGGCGCTCATCCATGCGTCTCTCGAAAGTGTCCAACCGTCCATGCACAGAACTAGATAATGCCTCCAACTACTTTGACACCCAAGTCTTTACCTACTCCATTAAAACTTTAACCTGTAGAGTCGTGTGTTCCTGCTGCTTTTTGGCCTTAGCTAGAGAAATCGTAACTAAGCCGGTTGTAGGGGCTCGTGGAGGAGCAATTGGTGGTCTAGACGCTGCTGCAGAGGATGATGACTCGGGAACATCAACAGGTGCAGAGGTGTCTGTTGCATCTGTAGCCTCAAGCTGGCTACCCGTCTCTCTACCCTCAGTAGGCTCAGTCGCAAAATCAGTGAACTGTGCAGCATCGATCTGCATACCGCTGCCAAATGCCTCTTCTAATATGGTCGCTCCAGTGGATGTGGTGGACTGACTCCTCACCCTCGATACTGGGTTTGTCTCATCTCTGATCAACCCAATATCTATAATCTTCTGTACCACTATCCTATGGTCAACTGATGGCAACTCCGATACTTTTGACTCCTAACAGAGTCTATCAATCAAACATGGGAAGGGAATCATAGTACCGTCATTTATGGCCCGCTCTCTAATCTCCTCAGTAATGTATTTCGGGAAATTGATGGCATATCCCTCAATAATGCTGGCTACCAATGTCACTCTGTCAGGTGTGAGAATATTATCATTGTTGGTTGTCACCAGCCTATGTGGCACCAATGACCACCAAAATTTTGCTTGAAAGTTAAGTGTGGCCTTCTTGATCTAAGATTCGGTGTCATGCAACTATTCAACCAGAAGACCTCTTGTGGCAATGACCTGATATAGCCAAGTGTATTTTTTGATGCGCTCCTCACTATTTAGCTTCTTACTCTTGACTTTCTTTAGCTCAAATATCTTGTGGTCAAACTCGGTTGTGTTCATCGGGGCATGATAGTCTAGCCCATGCAGTAGCCTGGAGATGGTCCTCTCAGATATATCCACCAGTGTCTCTCGAACCAATACCTGAGTCAAGGCAGACCTTTTTTCCAGTCTTGGCCCCCTAAAGCCAAAAGTTGTAGTGTGGCTGCGTAGGCTGCATAAAATTCTCTGACTAAGGAGGGGCTATAACTTCTTGATGGCTCAGTCAACCACTCAAACCTGTACTTGTCAAACAATATTTTCAGCTCTAGAAGGTCCTTAAGCCCTGTGGTGACTAGCCTGGGCTCCTCGTAGATGCTCCTCTTTGGATGCCCTTTACCATTTAGAGCAATTTCTCTGTTATATATATCCCTCATACCATGAACACACCATCTCCTCAAGTTCCTTGGTTGATCATTGGATGTGTTCGAGGTCTAAGACAATTCATCAACAAAGTTCCCTCACTGAGCATGTGACTCCTCAGCTACCTCTACGTTTTGCCCAGCTATGGTGCCCTCAGGAGCAATTGTGGCTGCAGCCCCGACATTCTCATTTGTATGGCTGGGCGGATCCCTTGCCAATGGAGTAGGAGCATCAACTAGGGCTGTCAAATTTGTATTTCATGGAGCCCTAGCCCTGGTTGATTTCCGCACCAACTGCTCTTCTGACACTTCATATTCCTCCTCTAAGCCACTTGACTCTTCGGAGGATGGCTCATCCCGAAGTCTACGGTATAATGGTTGACTTCTCTTCGGCACTTGTTTCTTTGCCGAACCTTTCTTTAGTGTACCCGTCAGAGCCATTATACATGTGGAAAAGTTGTTAGTATAGGTGAAAAATAAACACTTTTAAACTGACTCTCAGTGGACAAAACGAGTGACACAATGAGTCGTTGCCACAGGCAACGACTCGTGAGGTCATTCATTGTCTCAGGCTTTGGTTTCCTCATGATGGACCAGTGTACTTGACGACTGGTCACAATGAGTCAGTACCTGAGTCGACGACTCGTTAAGTCAGTCGTTAGGTACACTGGTCTTCAAGTTTTAGTTCTACTCAGGACGAGCCATATGACGAGTCGTGAGATGATACCACGACTCGTTACATGGCTCGTGATCAAGAGTTTCAGGTTATCCACCCTCATCTTGCAGTTTACTTGCTATTTTCAATCACAAAATCACACAATAACTCAGTTAACATGTCCCTAAATTCCAGTTAAATCAAATTTTGATATCTTCTGCTACTGAGGGTTTACTATCAATTTGAAGTAACCATCAATCATTATATATCATAGACAGGTATCTGAAGATCATAACATTAATCAAGCATTAATCTATTTGAAGCATAGCAAAACTTACACAATGAATGTAGTGATTTACGTATGGTATACGGAGTGCAATGAATTTTGTGTGGTGTGCTGCGTGCAGTGAGTGATTGTGATAAGAAGAAGATGGAGTCTTGAGTTGGAGTGGTGCTGGGTTCTAAATTCAAATGAGAATTTGAAGGGTAAGAGAATCGGGCTTAATATAATTTAAGTTAAATTTTACCCTAATTCTGGCATGGGTCGGGTCGGGGGAGTTCATTTTTAAAACTTTTGATGACCTATGCAAGGATTCATTATATGGTTAAATGAATCGTTTGTCCCTTCGTGCAGTAAATGGAGTTCAAAAACTTACCTGGGACCTAACGACTCAAGACACGACTCGTGGTGTCACCCAATGAGTCGTGGCCTGAGTCGTGATCCTTGAACTGTTGAAGCTTTATGATGGGTCACCTGACGAATCGTTGGATTACCTAACAATTCGTTATGTCCCTCATTGGTGCCTTCATCATTTTTCTGCATTGACACGATAGTGCACTCGGTGGAAGACACCATGACTCGTTGTCAATGGCAACGAGTGGTTAGGTCGACCATTGTTCCCCTGTTTTCTGCTGATGTCTTCACGGTTTGACTGAATGAGTCGTGAGGTCAAACGATGACTCGTTCTGTGATATTTTGCACTAGAATTGAAGTTTTAGATTTTGGTTCCAACTTCAAAATTTCCATCTTAATCACCTACACCCATTAACAAACGTAAACACTATATTTTTCTTACATTTACAACTTGGGTTGCCTCCCAAGAAGCGCTTGATTTAAGTCGCGGCACGACGCGGGTATTTTGATTTCTCATACTTCACCAAAATACCTCCATGGGTTTCCTCCCATGAAGTGCCTAATTTAACGCCACAGCACGATGCATTCTCCCAAGTTACTCAGACTTCACTCAAGGTCCAAAGGTCTCCCATTTTGAATTCTTCACTTCTCCCTAAACAAGCTTTCACCCGCTGACCATTCACTTTAAACCGCTTTCCTTCATGGTTTTCTAGTTCGATTTCCCCATGGGAGAATACTTGAACCACTCAAAAAGGTCCCAGCCATTTAGACTTTAACTTACTAGGAAACAAACAAAGTCTAGAATTGAATAGTAACACCATATCACCCAGACTGAATTCTCTTTTCTCAATTTTCCGGTTATGCTCAATTTTTATCCTTAATTTGTAAATTTCATAACTCTCATAGGCTTTCCACCAAAATTCATCAAGCTCATTTAACTGATCAAGCCTCAAGTTTGCAGCTTCGTTCCAATCCAAAATCAGCTTCTTGAGTGCCCACATAGCTTTATGCTCAAGTTCAACCAGAAGATGACATGCTTTTCCATACACAAGCTGATACGGACACATACCTATAGGAGTCTTGAATGCCGTCCGATAAGCCCATATAGAATCCTCTAGCTTTATTTTCCAATCTATCTGGTTTGCATTCACAGTCTTCACCAAGATAGTCTTTATTTCCCGATTTGCGACTTCAACCTGCCCACTAGACTGCGGATGATAGGGTGTTGCCACCCTGTGTTTAACCCCATATTTTTCCAATAATGAGCGAAACAACCGGTTACAGAAGTGCGAACCCCCATCACTAATTATGGCTCTGGGAGTCCCGAATTTAGCAAATATATTCTGCTTCAAGAATGTTGTGACACTCTTTCCTTCATTGTTTGGAAGTGCAACTACTTCCACCCATTTTGAAACATAGTCAACAGCAACAAGTATGTACTTCATCCTGTTTGAGCTCACAAATGGGCCCATGAAATCAATTCCCCATACATCAAATAGCTCAATGACCAGAATGGGAGTAAAGGGAAGCTTATGCCTCCATGATATGCCTTCTTGCCTTTGACATGCATCACATGCCTTTGCGAAATCATGCGCATCCTGATGAATGGTTAGCCAATAATACCCATATTGCAAAATTTTATGGGTTATGCGAATCCTACTGTGGTGGCCTCCAACACGGGATGAGTGGCAGGCCTCCAATATACTTAGCATCTTCACCTCAGGTACGCATCTTCGAATAACTCCATCAGCACATATGCAAAATAAGTAGGGCTCATCCCAGAAAAATTTCTGCACATCAGACATAAACTTCTTCCTCTGGTGAAAAGATAACTGCTCCAGTACAACATCACTCGCTAGATAATTAGCAAAGTCTGCGAACCATGGGATGAGATCTTGTGAGGCCGCTAGAACCTGCTTGTCTGGGAATGCATCATCTATTTCATGCTCATCTCTAAGTGCTGCATTGGGTTCCAATCTTGATAAGTGATCTGCCACCTGATTTTCAGTCCCTTTCCAGTCTTTTACCATGAACTCAAACTCTTGTAGCAGCAGAACCCATTGAATTAACCATGGCTTGGCATCCTTCTTTGCCATCAAATATCTCAAAGTTGCATGGTTTGTGTAGACTATCACCTTAGTTCCAAGCAAGTATGCTCGAAACTTCTCAAATGCAAAAACTACAGCCAACAGCTCTTGTTCTGTCACGGTATAATTTTTCTGAGCTACATTTAGAGCCTTGCTAGCATAATAAATCGGATGGAAAATTTTTCACGCCTTTGACCCAACACAGCTCCTAGGGCCACAGTGCTAGCATCATACATAACCTCAAAAGGCAAAGACCATTCTGGTGCTACTATTATTGGGGCAGTGGTCAATCTCTCTTTAAGACATTCAGACGCCTTCATACATGCCTCGCCAAAAACAAACTTCACCTCCTTCTTGAGCAGTTTACACAATGGATGTGCAATTTTGGAGAAGTCCCTGATGAATCTTCTATAAAAACCTGCATGACCCAAAAAGCTTCAAACATCTTTCACAGAAATTGGAGGTGGAAGACTAGAAATTACCTCAATCTTGGGGCGGTCCACCTCAATACCCTTACCAGAAATCTTGTGGCCTAGCACTATACCTTCCTTGTCCATGAAATGGCACTTTTACCAGTTAAACACCGAGTTTGTCTCTTCACATATCTGCAGCACCTTGCTCAAATGAGCCAAACAATCTTCGAATGAATCACCTACCACCAAAAAATCATCCATAAAGACTTCAATGATGTCTTCCACCATGTCAGAAAATATGGACATCACGCAACGCTGAAAAGTGGCGGGTGCATTAAATAACCCGAACGACATCCTCTTAAAAGCAAGTATACCATATGGGAAAGTGAATGTGGTCTTCTCTTGGTCTTTAGGGGCTATAACAATTTGATTGTACCCTGAATAACCATCAAGGAAACACTACCATCCTCTGCCTACAAGTCTGTCTAACATCTGATCCATGAATAGCATCGAAAAGTGATCTTTTTACATCCAACGGTTCAACTTTTTGTAATCCATGCATACTCTCCAACCAGTGACTGGTCTTAGAGGAATGAGCTCATTGTTAGCATTTGGGACCACCGTGATTCGTCCTCTTTTTCGATACACACTGAATTGGGCTTACATATTTGCTCTCTGCAAAAGGATAAACCACACCTGCATCCAACCACTTTATGATTTCTTTCTTGACCACCTCTTGCATAGATGGATTCAACCTACACTGATGCTCAATATTCGGAATACAATCTGGCTCCAACTGGATCTAGTGAGTGCATATACCGGCTGGGATTCCAATAATATCTGCAATGGTTCACCTGATAGCTTTTTTATATCTCTTCAAAATGGAGACCAGAGCCTCCACTTTCATCCTCCAAGTCAGTTGCAACAATGACCAGCAACGTGTTACTGGCTCCCAAAAATACATACCGCAAATGAGACGGGAGTGTTTTAAGCTCCAATATTGGAGGCTCCTCAATAGATGGCTTGGCTGGTGGGGTCACCCGATTTTTTAAGTCTAGATCAATCTTCTTTGGAGCATGTGTATGACCCCGTGCAAGCAAGAGCATTTACAATCTCCTCACCCCCGTGAATATCCTCAGCACCAATATCCATCAAAACTACTTCTAAGTCATCAAGAATCAATAACTCCTCCATAGGCAGAATTGGGTAATCAAGTTCCACTACATCAATTACAGAGACCACCCTCATATCATTTGGTTGCTTCATGGATATGCACACGTTGAATGTCACTTCCTCGTTGTTTAATCGAAATTTAGGTTGTCCGATCTCCATATCTACAAGAGCATATTTGGTGGCGAGGAATGGTTGTCCCAAGATAATGGGGACCTCAAAATCAACTTCACAGTCCAGGATGACAAAATCGGCTGAAAATATAAAGGACTCCACCTTCACTAGAAAATCATATAGAATTCCCATCGGATTCTTCACCGTACGATCTTCCATCAAAAGCCGCTTTGTAGTCGGTTTGGAGGATCCCAAGCCCAACTATCTAAAAACTGTTAATGGCATCAAATTAATACTAGAACCAAGATCACATAATGCCTTAGCAAAATTAAAGGCTTCAATAGTGCACAGTATGGTGAATGCCCTAGGGTCCTCCTTTTTTTGAACAAGAGAACAAGATACTATTGCACTGCAATGGTGCAAATTGTCTCCAAGTTTGAAACTCACAGTCCTCTTTCTAGTGACAAGGTCCTTCATGAATTTGGCATAGCCAGGCATCTGCTCAAGTGCCTCAACTAGTGGGATGTTCACGGACAATTGCTTCAACATGGAAATTAACTTCTGATACTTCCCGTCTTTGACCTTTTTCTTCAACCACTATGGAAAAAGAGGAGGAGGTCTAGGGATCGGTGTGAACTTTTGATGAGTCTCCTTCTCCTTCTCATTGCCAGATCCATGCTCCTTTGCATTACTAGGAGAAGTCTTTACCACTGAATCTCCAACCAAAGTTGGATCCTTGGAATATGCTATCTTGTCATCATTAATTGATACGGGCTCTTCTGTTTCATCAATCACAACCGGCCTCAGATGATCAATTGTCTCCTTCCCACTCCTAGTAGTGAACGCCATGCAGTGACTATTATTTTTTGAATTTCGTGTTGTGTTGCTGGGAAGTGTGCCTTTTTGCCTCTGATTAATTGCAATAGACATCTGACTCAACTGCTGCTCAATTTGCTTGATGGCCACGGCATGTGATTCCACCTTTTGATTCATACCAGAAATATCAACTTCGAGCTCCTTAAAATGGTTATTTGTTGCCTCCATCTACTTAAGTACTTTGGACAACATGTCTTCAACCCTTGAACCACTAGACTCTGGCTCTCGGTTCCTTGGAGGAACATACAAATTGCTTCTATCATTCTTGTATTCCTCGCTCTTCTTCCATTCTCCATTGTCTCTGTACTGGCCTCTATTGTAATTGTTATCCCTGTAAAAGTTCTGACCTTGGTTCCCTTGACCTTGACGCCAAGAAGTCTTGGTTAGACCCTTGGGTGTTGGTTCGGAAACCCGCCCTTTGATCATTCAGATAGTTAGCTTCCTCCTCAAATTCAGATTCACCTCCATTATTTCTGAAGGCCTTGCCCTGAGAACCCATAGCATTAACTTTCTCAGCTCTAGCTCCCATTAGATGCTTAGCAAGAAGCCCCATTGTGGTCTTTATCTCTGCAATATCTTGATCACGCTCTTCATCTTTCCTTCTCTATTCTGCGGACATACCAACCGCATAAGAACCAGTCAAAATCTCTGACTCTCTTGTGTGCCAAGAGCGGTTGGTTTTTGGTGATTCTATCAAGTAATTCAACAGCTTCTGCATAGGTGTGACTCATAAAGGTTCTGCCAGAGATGGTATCAGCCACTGCCTTGGTGTTAGCCGTCATAGACCTATAGAAGATTCCAACAATGTATCATCTGGAATCCTGTGATTCGGTACCCTTTTGAGCTTCTTGTTGAAACGCAACCATGTCTCATGAAGTGCCTCTGAATTCAATTGCCTATAGTTATATATCTCATCTTTCAGTTGCAACATTTTTGAAGGTGGGAAGAATCTTTCAAGAAAATCTCTCTTAAGCTCCCCTCAAGTAGTGATGGAATCATTTGGCAGCTCAGCCAACCACATCGTTGCCTCACTCCCTAATGAAAAGGGAAATAACCTCAGTCTGATTGCATCCTGGCTCACTCCCAGTTGTTTTATGCCTTACAAATTCCCACGAAATTTGTCAAGTGAATATATGGCGTCATCAGTTGCATGACCCACAAATATTCCCTTTATGTTGAGTAGTTGGATCATAGCACTAGTATATCAAACTTTGCCCAGTAGGCAAAGAGGGAGGGACAATAGCTCCAGTGGCACCGACTTCGTCTATATCAGCATCATCTTCCTCATAGACATATCGGTGTCTCTGTTGTTCTGGACCTCTGTGCCTTCTAGCTCGTTCTGCTTCAGTAGATAGACGTTGCTCTTCAGCAACCCTAGCTAACTCACAATCTCTGGCCCGATGTTTCTCCTCAGCCAACATTCTCGTTGTGGCTTGGTCCACTGTCTCCTGTTCTTGTATGTTGGCCATTCTTCTTAGAGTCCTTAGTGTCTACTCAAGTTCGTGATCAATTGGAACCAGGGGATTTCCTTGGCTCCTAGTATTGGGCATACACGAACCTAAGACCTATTAAAAACTAAAACAACAAAAGAAAAATAAAAAGGAAATAAGAACCAACAGTAAAGCAAACACAATTAACAAAAGCCTTAGCCGTATTCCCCGGCAACGGCGCCAAAATTTGATGTCTCCCAAATTACACCTCGCAATTGAGATAAAAAGCGGTCCATGTCAAATATAGAACTCAACGAAGGTTGAGGTTGATCCCACAGGGAATATGGAAAGAACTTGAGTTAATGTGAATGGCTATTACGATCGGGTTACTTATTTCCTAAGGGGGAAGGAAATAAACTACTAAATAAGAGTAAAACCTACTAAATGCTTAAGTCAAATTTGGTTCGTATTCAATCAACAACATGACTGGGATTGTGATCCCAAAGACTTCATAACCACAAGGCTTTTACACTAGTGATCTATTCCAGTGTTTAACATGCAATATTGGTAAGTTATGTTCACCTAAATGGTTGGTCCCCTATCTAGATGATTATCAACATGCAACTTGGTCCGTATACGGGTGTATGCTTAATTAACCCTTACCCCTTAATATTGGAGTAGCTATCCTCAGACAAGTTTAAGTTATTAGATGAAGGTTGATAGCCTCAAATCTCTGTTGTTAATCCCTTTTCCCACTAACTACCTCCTTGATCCGGTAAGTAAGAATAAGGCGAGTTCTAACATTTGCAACCATTAAGAAATAATTAAAACGAAGGGAAAAACAATACATGCATTAAACCCCGTTCAAGAATCACTAAGTGTTTAACCTATGTGTGTTAATTCATCTTGGTTCCCACAACCCTAGTTATGAGTTTAGCTACTCATGTTTTAATAATCACAATCAAAAAATATTGAATAAATCATAATTGGAACATACAAATTATTGTAGAAGAAAACCAAGTAAATTTAATAGAACTCCAAACTTGATGAACAAATTCCAATGTTGCTTTTGATCCTCAAACTCAAGAACAAAATTGTAAACTTTGTTTCTTGAACCAAAGATAATAGTACAACACCAAAATCTATGTGAAAATAGTAAAACTAAAACTGTACGTCGAAAACAAACCAAAATAATGTATTTATAGTTCCTAAGAAACCTTTTCCTAATTAAAATCGGAACCCAGGTCGTCAGTGGTCATAGGCTATGTAACGATTCGTTAGGTCCCCTGACGAGTCATGATCAATGAATTGCAGCCGCCCTCAGTGATAAGCCCAGTTGTGGAAACGGGTCACCTAACGACTCCGCGTGACTAGGTACGAGTCGTTAGGCCCCTCGTAGTTTAACTTATTAAAGTCTATAGTGTATCCTATGATTGGCTCTAGTGATCTCCCAACGTAACGACTCGTTATGTCTTCCATTATCTCCACTGGTTACTTCTTCAATAATTCATCTCCCAGTCTTCACGACTAGCTTCACGACTCGTTACCAGATGTAACGAGTTGTGCCTTCAACCAGTTAAGTACACCATTCCTTCATCTTCAAAACTCAATATTTTCCCACGAACTCAGCAATGAGTCGTGCTAAGTGCCAATGACTCGTGAAGTGCCTAGCAACCTCCTGTTCAGTTGTTTTCAGCATTAATTTTCCAATTTCACTTCCGAACCTATTTTCCTGCAACATTAAGCACAAAACGCATCATACCTACATAAACATACCTGGAATGTGCATAGTTTCTTGGTTTTAAGCGTCGAAAGTGTCGTAAAATCACGACACATCAGTTTCTCATAACTATGTGCCATTGTAGGTTCATATTGATATATTACAATGTTAATGGATCCCCTCTTTCGTGATATCACATACTGCACGTCCCTTGCCTAGCAAGCCTGGGACGACACTTCCACTTGAGTGAGATAGTTGGGGTATCATGTAAGGCTCTATCATGATGGTGTCGGTTATGACGAGTCCTCCCATTGTTCCTCATGATCTATGAATTGTTATATTCCTATTATTTTGGCTCAAGTTACGTTTAATAAAGATTTTCTCCTATTATTATGATTTTAACTGGTTTATGAAGTTTTTGAAAACCTTGATCCTTATGTTACATTATGATATTTATGTTATGAGCATGTTGTCCTACTCTTATGATCTTTTATATATTTTGAATATCCATTTTACCTACCTTGCATACTTGGTACATTCCACGTATTAAACACATACTCTATGTTGTATCATTTTATGATACAGGCTCCGACCTTCATACCCAACACCATCATTAGCTCATTCCCGGAGTTAGCATCCAGTTCACTGGTGAGTCCTCATCTCCCGAGGACCAGTTGATATCAGTTATCCTTTGTGTCCAATTTTCCAGACTTGTCGGGCAAGTTGAGGGTGTTGTCCCATCAACACATCAGATATGGTAGAGGCTTTCAGACTATATGTAGTATCCAGCTTTCATGTATGAAGTGTGTTTTGCTTTCTATTTTATGTCATGATTATGCTTCCGCTATGTTATTATGTTGAGTATTCCACTTTATTTGATTGAGTTAGATGTAATTTCATGCCATGAGTCGACTTGGAGTCTCTCGAAGCTCCTTATCCCATGTTGCGATCAGGATCTACATTCGGGTCGTGACATTACTGTTTCCATTTCTTCTTCCATTTACTCATCGAAGAGGCATATTTCTGCAAATGCGTATAGCACGAGTTAGAGGAATAGAGAAAGTTGAGCTTTATCGCACAACATAGGTCATTAAATAAGGGAAGTTTCCTAAAATGTCTAATAGCCTCTTCCTCATAAGTGCAGCGCTTTATACCCATGAAAAAAACTCTACTTAATGCGGCTTTCAGACACCCTAGGATACACCTAAACATGTTGCTCTAATATCAAGTTTATCATGACCCAAGCATGGACCCTGAACCACTACACAAGATCTAGAACCACGAATGGCTCCAAGCTAACCCATGGCACATACATAGCATAATTAAGAGCATATAACTAAGTGGAAGTAAATCATAAACCATATTATGAGCCAAAGCCTAGAAATTCATAAAGCATAAACGGGACTACAAGCCAACATCGCTGACCATCTACACATATTTTTATGAAAATATTCTAGTCATAGATGAGCTAATGGGACAATGCCCCTAACTAGCTCTAGAAATATCTAAAAATTGAAAGACAATAAAGAAAGAACATGTAACAACACTGACGTCCTCAAATCATGTGGACTCACCCAAGCTGGTGCTGAAGTAGACTAATACGGGAGCAAAGCTAACGTTGGGACTGAGACTGATCACTCGAACCTATATCATGATACGATATAGAATAGAAGTATATAGTTTGTACTTTGAATGTACTGAGCATGTAGGTTAAGTAAAACATGGGAGTAGGGACAACATGATAAAAACATAATCCTGAGATAGTCATAAACATGAGTAATTCATCATAAGCTGAAACATAATAACCCAAGGTTTTAAAAGTAAAATCATACATCATTACATGTTTGAAGTTATAATTAAAAGCTCATAAACTGATCAATGGGTCAACTATACTATGAAACATGATATCATAAATCCTGAACATGAACATCTTAAAACGTGAGGAACAATTGGAGACTCTCATAATCGACACCATCGTGAATAAGCACATGATGCCCAACTATCTAGCTTGAGTTGGAAAAGTCATCCTAAGACTTTAGAGGGCAAAGAACGATAAAGGCATGATATCACTCGTGAGCCCCATTGGGCTGGGGCTCTTTGGTGAGGCCCCAAACATGAGTATATACCTAGAGTGGCATGTAGTTCTGAGACCTGGATGTGCTGAAACTCGGCCTACTCGGTGCTAGATACTACTTCCAAAACATGCATATTGCTCATAGTCATAATCATGAGACATACTTTGTCTGCATGGGCTAGTTAGAAAACATGAAAATCATAATCATACTTGTCATATGTGAGCTAGCCCTAAAAATGATTCTTTTGAGTCAACCATGATAAATAATCTTGAGATTTATGAAAATAATACATAATTGAGTAAAATCATCATAACTTCAAAATCATAGTTTCATGACAGATAATTGTAAAAAACATTCATTCATAATCATAAAACATATATTGCATCATAAGAGAATCGAATTCATAGAAGATCATGAGAGTTTTCATCAAAGTTGGATCTAACACTAGAATTTCATATAATCATGGTTGGAGACTTGAATTCATGAGATTGAGTTGAAATTGGGTATGAGGGTGGAATAAATCCCCCATTTATGACCCTACATACATGTGCATGAAGGACCTTGCTAGGGTTTGAAACCCAAGAGAATTGGAGAAGAAGGAGAACCTTGATTGCTTGAGGGCTTGAGAGGAAATGACCTTTAACATGAGTTGTTAAGATTAGAATGAGGGTTAGGAATGAATGTAACTAAGAAACCTTTCTAGGGTTTGAAACCCAAGAGAATCGGAGAAGAAGGAGAACCTTGATTGCTTAAGGGCTTAAGAGGACATGACCTTTAACATGAGTTGTTAAGATTAGAATGAGGGTTAGGAATGAATATAACCATAAAATACACCCTCTTAGGAGATCAAAATGACTTAGTTTAGGAGTTAAGTACATAGGAAGTACGAAAATATCCTTAATGACTCGGTTAGGAAAATCATTCCGGTAGTCATAATGGGTCACTTCACAACCTATTAGGAGACTTCAGGGGTTGTCACCCTTGACTCGTTACCACTGGAGAGATTTCCAACTTTCTGATCTTGTATTGACACCTCCACTTAATGATTCAGCATGTCACTTAACATATCACTTCACCAATCATTAAGACTCTCCGAAACTAACACTTTCTGCAACTTTCCTACTTCACGGGACACTTAACCGCCCATCAAGTGACTTAACAAGTCACTTGATGATTCATCCTATGACCTGGTATAGTTTCAGCTATTTTCTCCATTTCATGCCTTGAGTCGGGGTATTACACCCTGACTTATCTGAAAATTATTGTGGGGCCTTTGAATGTTCTTATTTCCTCCCCATAGAAGATTTGTTGCATTCCTATATCCTTGATTGTAATTATTACCTTGGAATCCTCCGTTGTGACCCTATTGACCTACATAATAGATAGATTTCAGGCTTAGTGGACAACCTGAATAGGCATGATTTTCTCCACAAGCCTTACATGATGGAAGTGAAGTTTGAACTTACTAAACCCGATGAACCTAATTCACAGCTAGTGCAATCACTAACTTGTTGATAACATTCATCAACTAACAAATATCTGACCTAATCCCAGCCACACCATCAACCTTAAGTTTCCCCAGAACCTTGGTTACTGCAAACCCTCTGCTTGAATCCTAATAATCCTGACTTTCAACTGCCATGACTTTCAGCAGAGCTTCTATCTCATCATAACTTTTGGACAGTATATGTCCCTGTGTAGTAGCATCAAGCAAAAGTTTTGACTATGGCTTCAGTCCCTTTATGAAATTGTGTCAAATGATCTCCTTTGGCTACATGTGATGAGGGCAATCTCATAGATAACCCTTGTATCTCTCCCATGCCTAAGCTAAGCTTTCACCATCTTTCTTAATGAACAATGAGATCTTTCCTCTTAACTCCTTCATTCTCCTCAAAGAGAAAAAAACTATTATGAACTTGTTGTAAAGAGCTTCCCAAGTGATAATAGACCATGCTGGTTTATTTTATAGCCATTCTTTTATCTCTCCAATTAGTGAGAATGAAAATAGAGTAAGCTTAATGTACTCATCATTAGAGACGTTTTGGTAGTGAAATTTCTCACTCAGTTCCACAAATGTCATCAAATGCCTGTAATGTTCCTCGTGCAGCTTGCCCTAATACTGACTAGTATTTTAAACCAACCACACAGTTCCCTCCTTCAATTCAAAGTTCCCAGTTATGGTTGGCTTGATGATTGCTTTAGAAGCATTCTTCAAGTTTGTCCTAGCAAAGTTCAGCACTGGGATCCATTCTTGGTCGTTGGCACGATTCTGTCTATTGTTGCCTTCCATTACTACCAACCAATGAAATGTTCTCTTTATTTCAAGATCAAATGAAGCCAAGGGTTGTACTTGACTTTGAGTAACTAACATACACTGAATAAACAATATCTGAAATGTACAACGACCAACAACAAAGTAAAATACTGAATAATGGAATAAAAATTCTAACAAAAAATAATTAATCAATACTAAAGTCCCCCGCAACTGTGTCAAAAACTTGATGCTGCCAAGCATACACGCAAGTGTACCTGGTCTCAAGTAATATAGCACAAAAGTCTAGATATCGTCTCACAGAGACTTCTCAAATTAATTGTCTCAGTTTGAATCTTTATTTCTCTATTCGCAAGAGAAGGAAAATTGATTTGCAAGAGTTAAAGTAAATTCTACAAAGTGTTGCAATTGATATACCCCGTAAGGTTTCAGACACCTAGATGGCCTAATCACACGGTGATTAAGCATATTTGTAAGTCATACGTGCTAGAGGAAGGCCCGAAAAAGGATCGGACGGATAGCCTGTCGAACCATCGCGAAAGGAGCCGAGGCAGAGCCCCTCCGCGATGGCAACGTGTCACGGAGGTGGAGCCTCCGTGTTTGCTCCGTGACACGTTGGCCCTGTCCAGGCTCAAGTATATAAAGCCCCACTTCGGTTTTAATTCATTAAAAACTTATAAAATTTCCTAAAAATGCAGAGGAAAAGAGGAGAACGAAGAGGGTAAACATATAATCGTTCGATTACGCTGTCAAACGTAGTCCAAACCCAAATTAACCTCAGATACCGAGGTATTTAGCAGCAGAGAGCATTCCTACGGATTTAGTTTCCCAAAATACGGCCAACGAATCATCGAGCTACCGGACTAAGGTAAGTGGAATTGCTCGCAACTAGTGTCTATGTGTTCCTAGTTGTGAAGTGAATACTTCTCCCTTCTGGACTTCTGAAAAATAGCGAGTTTTCGACCGTCTTTCGATAAGCCTAAGTTTAGGCTATAATTATATCGAAAGTGATGTTGTCCTTTAGAATAAAGTTGTATTTAGTACTGATTGATATATATATATGAATGCAGTTGGGAGGAATAGCTGAAATACTGACCAAGCTACGTCGGTTAGTCGGGAAATCAAAAGTGAAGGTATGTAAAGCTAGTTTCCTTGGCAAGTTAGTACTTTCGGTATAGTAAAGTAGTTTAAAGGCCAGTAGAATGTTCAGAAGTCGTGTGTTATGTTTATTACAAATGTTGGTACAATATTAGAAGCATCATGTTATGTATAGCGTGAAACTTGCTAGCACGATAAATTCTTATACGAGTGTTAGGAACTGTACAACATGCCCAGTATGCGATTTAGTAAAGAATGTTAGGATATTATTGTACTCAGCTGAAACCTAGTAAAGCAATGTAAATACCTGTAAGGTGTCTCAGAAGTAGAGTGATAGGTTAAAATGAAGTTTAGAAAGCATGTTAGAAATAGTAAATCATGTTACTATAGAAACTCAGTTATACAGCATGGTTTCCAGCAGAAAAACTATATCTTGTTCAACATTAGACTCAGTACAGTATGGCAGAAGATTATATTTATATATATAAATACTATTATCAATCTCAGCATATATTAAATACATACATATCACTATCGCTAGTCAGCATACAGTATGTACAAATACTTTATTATTATTAGCTTCAGTAAGTGGTATATGCAGATAGTATTACTAGTTGAGACCACTGTATTGTCTTGGGGTTGGATTACCTAGCATACATGACCGCCCCAGGGTTAATAGCTGTATCGACTCGTCCGCCAGAGGACGAGGATACGTCGCTCTACGGAGTGGCATGCCGTCCCACGGGGGACGAAGATGGGATGCCAGTTTTCCCCATATTGTGCCTTGGTCGGCCCTTATACACCCCCGTCGAGCGGATACGCCCGGGTGTTGATTCAGGAGTCCTCTGTACTCAGATACAGTTATATTCATGGGCTCAGCGAGCCCAAGTGCATACCCAGGGGACCAGCAGGATGCTTATAGTTATTATAGGAGATGGGACGACCGGGGTAGGGGTATAGATTGCGCGTTGGTTGTACCTCCCGGCTTATGGGGGCCGGGTAAGGTTTGTGTGTTCTATGTTATGTTATGTTATGTTATGCCATGTTACACTAGATACGAGTAGATCGACAGTAGAACGATGCATCTCCAGGTATGACTCCTATTCCCTCCAGTATAGTTAAGAGTAGGCTTGGTTTTACATTTTCAGCCAGTTAGTTTATTCCTTCCTATTTCAGTTCCATCAGTTGTGTTGTTGTTTTTCAGATATTTCTTTCAGTTATTGTTTTACATACTCAGTACCAGTGGTACTGACGCCCGCTTGGGGCGCTGTATTACTTGCTTGCAGGTACTCATAGATGAGGGGCTGATACCTCGTGATTCCAGCCAGCTCACAGGGTCATCAGCTCCAGTCATCCGGAGCTAGATAGCTAGAGGTTTATCCCTTTTCTTTTATTGTACAGGATGGGTAGGCCGGGGCCCTGTCTCGACCATCTTATCAATATTCTTAGAGGCTTGCAGTCTGTACATATTTCCCTGTGGTCAGATGAGCCGGTCGTGTGAGGCCGTGCAGTTGTATAGCTGTTAGTACTTCTGTTTCTTTTATGTTGGCCATGTGGGGCCATAGCTTGACAGTAGTGGTGACCTTGCCGGTCACGTAGCTTTCCAATATTTCATTGTTGAGACTAGACAGCATGGTGGCCTTGTCGGCCCGCATAGGCTCCCCTATATTGATATATTTTTGGTTAGCTGTTAGTACAGGTATAGGTGGCTATAGGCCTAGTCGGCCGGAGGATGTATTTACAGCCGTTATATAGCCCGTTGTTTCCCTGAATCTAAGTTAGAGCTAGCCAGGCACCAGATGTGCTCAGGCTCAGTAGTCTAGCAGTTCAGGTCCTAGTAGGGCACCAGGTGCCAGTCATATCCCCCAAAGCGGGGTGTGACAAACTTGGTATCAGAGCAGGTCGTATCCCAGGGAGTCTGCAAGCTGTGATAAGTAGAGTCCTGCCTATGGATGTGTTGTGCACCACATACTATGGGTTGGGGGCTACAAGGCATGATAGGGTGGTTGTCTTTTATTCTTATTCAGTCATGCTGTAGAGCGTTACAATATAGGGTTGAGTCCCTAAAGCTTACTGTATTCTTTGGTTACAGATAATGTCAGACCAGCAACATCCTATCACAGGCCGGAGCTTAGATATTGCAGCTGGGGAAGGCACCAGCAGGATGCCTCACCCTCGTTTAGAAACAGCCTGATCAGAGGGCACTACAGAGGCATCGTCCCAGCCTTCTCAACAGTCTCCACCACATCATGAGCCACTTGGGACGAAACTACCTCCAGCAGTCCCCATACCGATACCTTTCGACCAGGAGGTTAGGAGTGCGGTAGTCATGTTAGCACAGATGATGGCTGCTCAGCGTCAGCCTATGCCGTCTATAGTTGTGGAGTCATCAGGAGGGCCCGATAGTTCGAGGGTCCGAGAGTTCTTGGCTTTGAATCCCCCACAGTTTACAGGTACGGACCTAACAGAGGACCCTCAGGATTTTCTGGATCAAATGCAGAGAATTTTCAGGGTTATGCATGCCACGCCTACAGAATCAGTTGAGTTGGCAGCATTCCGGTTACGGGACATCGCCGTATTGTGGTATGAAAGCTGGGAAAGGTCCCAAGGGAGAGATGTTTCCCCTCCGACCTGGTCCAGCTTCTCAGGAGCTTTTCTGGATCACTATTTGCCGCGGGAGATTCGACAGGCCCGGGTAGACCAGTTCCTACATCTAGAGTAGGGGGCTATGAGTGTTCGGGAATATTCCTTGCAGTTTGATTCTTTGGCCCGGTACGCACCGGCCTTTGTTGATACCATGGCATCCAGAGTACACCGCTTTATCATGGGGTTGAATCCATAATATGTTGAGACTTGTATTACGGTCACACTGCGATAGGACATGGATATTGCCCGAGTTCAGGCATTTGTCCAGAATATTGAGGGCATCAGGCAGTGGCATCGGGAGATCAGGAGGACCTATCAGGAACAACGCCGCCGGGATAGGCCAGTTGAGTTACAGAGGGAGGCTCGGGGAGGACCCAGGCCACAATTGTTAGATAGGCCGCCCAGGCCCTCGCCTCCACCACAGTTGCAGAGGGGTAGATTTAGCCGCAGGGGGCAGTCAGAGGCCGGGAGAGTCTCACAGATGGCAGATTCACCATTACAGAGGAGGGCGGAGCAGAGTAGGTATACCCTACCACTTTTCCCTATATGCAGTCGATGTCATCCTGGAGCATGCAGGTATGGCTCCACCGGATGTTATATTTGTGGCCAAGAAGGCCATTTGATGAAAGATTGCCCAGCTAGAGGTCAAGAGGATCGGGACAGGGCATCCACAGGGTCACGAGCTACAGCATCCTTGGTAGGGCGCAGGCCCTCAGTTTCAGCAGGCAGGGGTCAGGGCAGATCAGAGGCCTCCAGTGCAGGTGCGGGTCCAAGCCGCACATATGCTTTACCAGGGAGACAAGATTCAGAAGCGTCACCTGATGTTGTGACAGGTATGCTAACTATCTGCTCACACCCTGCTTATGTATTGATTGATCCAGGGTCTACTTTGTCCTACATTACTCCATTTGTGGCACAAAAGTTCAATATTGCACCAGAATTATTGCAGCAGCCCTTTTTAGTATCCACACCCGTCGGTGACTCTATTGTAGCTAGCAGAATTTACCGAGGGTGTACAGTAGTGGTTGCTGACCGTCAGACCACAGTAGATCTGGTCGAGTTAGAAATGATAGACTTCGATGCCATAATGGGTATGGATTGGCTAGTGCCGTGCTTTGCCAATGTTGAATGTTGGACAAAGACGGTCCGATTCCACTTTCCAGGAGAAGCAGTGCGGGAGTGGAAGGGCAGCACCGCTACGCCAAAAGGTAGGTTTGTTTCCTACCTTCAGGCGAGGAAATTGATATCTAAGGGATGTATTTACTATCTGGTCAGAGTTCAGGATGTCCGAGCAGAATCTCCGACGCTCCAGTCTGTTCCAGTGGTGAACGAGTTCCCTGATGTGTTTCCCGATGAGTTACCTGGTATTCCCCCAGAAAGGGAAATAGATTTTGCTATTGATTTGTTACCAGGCACTCAGCCAATATCAATTCCTCCCTACCGTATGGCTCCTGCAGAACTCAGAGAATTAAAGGAGCAGCTGAAAGACTTGTTGGATAAAGGTTTTATTAGACCGAGTACTTCACCATGGGGTGCGCCAGTTCTGTTTGTGAGAAAGAAAGATGGCTCACTCCGTATGTGCATAGATTATCGACAATTGAACAAAGTTACAGTGAAGAACAAGTACCCGCTTCCCAGAATTGATGACTTATTTGATCAGTTGCAGGGAGCCAGATACTTTTCTAAGATTGACTTGCGGTCCGGATATCACCTGGTTCGAGTACGTGAAAGAGATATCCCTAAGACAGCGTTCAGGACCCGATATGGACATTTTGAATTCCTAGTCATGTCCTTCGGGTTAACGAATGCCCCGGCAATCTTCATGGACCTGATGAACAGTATTTTCAGACCCTTCCTGGACTTGTTCGTAATAGTATTCATTGATGACATTCTGGTGTATTCTCGCTCTAAAGAAGATCACCGGACTCATTTGCGGACAGTGCTCCAGATCCTCAGGGACCGCCAGTTATATGCTAAATTTTCTAAGTGTGAATTCTGGCTTAATTCAGTAGCCTCTTTAGGGCATATTGTGTCGGATGCTGGTATATAAGTTGACAAGCAGAAAATAGAAGCAGTTAAATCATGGCCTAGGCCTACCACTCCGACTGAAGTCTGTAGCTTTCTGGGATTAGCAGGATATTACAGGAGGTTCGTTGAAGGGTTCTCGACTATTGCGGCACCTCTGACTAAACTGACACAGAAAGCAGCAAAGTTTTAGTGGACAGAGGCATGCGAGCAGAGCTTCCAGGAACTGAAAGACAGATTAACCTCTGCCCCAGTGTTAGTATTGCCGGAAGGTACCAAAGGTTATTCGGTGTATTGCGACGCATCAGGCGTCGGGTTAGGTTGTGTGTTGATGCAGCATGGTAAAGTGATTGCATATGCTTCCAGACAGTTGAGGAAACACGAAAAGAATTACCCTACCCACGACCTGGAATTAGCTGCAGTGATCCACGCCTTGAAGATGTGGAGGCATTACCTGTATGGCGTCCATGTTGATATTTTCACAGATCACAAGAGCCTACAGTACATCTTCACTCAGAGGGAGTTGAATCTGCGGCAACGTCGCTGGTTGGAGCTGTTAAAGGATTATGATGTGAATATTCTATACCACCCAGGAAAAGCCAATGTTGTAGCAGATGCTCTCAGTCGTAAGTCCATGGGGATTTTGGCACATTTCCAGCCTGAGCAGCAGGAATTAGTCAGGGAGATACATCAGTTAGCTAGCCTAGCCGTTTGTGTAGCAGAAACAGAGGACAGTAGTGCAGTAATACAGAACACCGTCGTGTCATCATTAGTTGTGGAAGTGAAAGAACGGCAATATGAGGATCCTGACCTGATCCAGCTCAAAGACAGAATCCAACAGGGTAAAGCGCCAGATTTTTAGGTAACTGAGGGAGAAGTGCTGTTATGAAATGGTCGCCTATGTGTCCTAGATGTTTCAGGGCTCCGCTAGAAGATTATGAACGAGGTACATTACGCCCGTTATTCTATTCACCCCGGTGCGACAAAAATGTACCATGATATCAAGGAAAACTACTGGTGGCCAGGTATGAAAAGAGAAATTGCTGAATTTGTAGCCCAGTGTCCTAACTGCCAACAGGTGAAAGAGGAACATCAGAAACCAGGCGGTTTGACTCAGGATATAGCTGTACCTCTCTGGAAATGGGAAACAGTGAATATGGATTTTGTAGCAGGATTACCCTGTACTAAGCACAGATATTACTCTATATGGGTGATAGTTGACAGATTGACAAAATCAGCTCATTTCCTGCCAATAAGAACTACCTTCTTGGCTGAAGATTATGCGGAGTTGTATATCCGAGAAATAGTCAGGTTACATGGAGTACCAGTATCCATTATTTCAGACAGAGGAGCACAGTTTACGGCTAGATTTTGGAGGTCGTTTCAGAGAGGTCTGGGAATGCAGATTAATCTGAGCAAAGCATTCCACCCTCAAACAGATGGACAGGCTGAGCGCACAATTCAGACGCTCGAAGACATGTTGCGAGCGTGTGTGCTAGATTTCGGTGGTAGCTGGGATGAGCATTTGCCATTAATTGAATTTGCCTACAATAATAGCTATTACTCAGCCATTCAAATGGCGCCTTTTGAGGCTCTATACGGGCGAAAATGCAGATCACCGGTTGGCTGGTTTGAAATAGGAGAATCAGCGTTAGTTGGGCCAGACATTGTTCAGCAGTTAGAGGAAAAGGTAAAGCTTATCCGAGAACGCTTACTGACTGCACAGAGCCGCCAGAAATCATATGCAGATGTGCGGCGCAGAGATTTGGAGTTTGATATGAATGACTGGGTATTTTTGAAAGTGTCTCCAATGAAAGGGGTAATGAGATTCGGCAAGAAAGGTAAGCTCAGCCCGAGGTTTGTTGGGCCTTATCAGATTCGTCAAAGGATAGGCCGAGTAGCATATGAGTTGAACTTGCCTCCAGAATTAGAATCCGTTCATCCGGTCTTTCATGTATCCATGCTGAGGAAATGCATAGGAGACCCGTCCAGAGCAGTTCCAGTCCAGGATATACAGGTTACAGAAAAGCTGGCCTATGAAGAGGTTCCAGTAGCTATCCTCGACAGACAGATTCACAGATTGAGGACTAAAGATATTGCGTCTGTCAAGGTATTGTGGCGTAATAGGAACCGAGAGGAGATGACTTGGGAGGTGGAGGAAGATATGAAGACCAAATATCCTCACTTATTCCAGGCCTAGTCAAGCGACAGGTATGTCCGTATTATTACTTATGCAATACCTTATAGTTGTATATGAATAAATGAGAAAGATTGATGCTTAGCTATCCAGTGAATCTTAAAGTATTGTGTGTAGTACCTGTATTGGACTTTTCTGCGTTTCAGGTTTTTGGTATAGTCCATATTACAGGGGAGACTCTGCCAAAATTTTTTTTTTCTAAATAAGTAAATTAAGAAGTCCTCTAGATAGTAGTTTCCATTCGAGGACGAATGTTCTTAAGAGGGGGAGAATGTTATACCCCGTAAGATTTCCGACACCTAGATGGCCTACTCGCACGGTGATTAAGCATATTTGTAAGTCATATATGCTAGAGGAAGGCCTGAAAGAGGATCGGACAGATAGCCTGTCGAACCATCGCGGAAGGAGCCGAGGTAGAGCCCCTCCGCGATGGCAACGTGTCACGGAGGTGGAGCCTCCGCGTTGGCTCCGTGACACGTTGGCCCTGTCCAGGCTCAAGTATATAAAGCCCCACTTCGGTTTTAATTCATTAAAAACTTATAAAATTTCCTAAAAACGCAGAGGAACAGAGGAGAACAAAGAGGGTAAACATATAATCATTCGATTACGCTGCCAAACATAGTCCAAACCCAAATTAACCTCAGATACCGAGGTATTTAGCAGCAAAGAGCATTCCTACGGATTTAGTTTCGCGAAATACGGCCGACGAATCATCGAGCTATCGGACTAAGGTAAGTGGAATTGCTCCAAACTAGTGTCTATGTGTTTCTAGTTGTGAAGTGAATACTTCTCCCTTCTGGACTTCTGAAAAATAGCGAGTTTTCGACCGTCTTTCGATAAGCCTAAGTTTAGGCTATAATTATATCGAAAGTGATGTCGTCCTTCAGAATAAAGTTGTATTTAGTACTGATTGATATATATATGAGTGCAGTTGGGAGGAATAGCTGAAATACTGACCAAGCTATGCCGGTTAGTCGGGAAATCAAAAGTGAAGGTATGTAAAGCTAGTTTCCTCGGCAAGTTAGTAGTTTCGGTATAGTAAAGTAGTTTAAAGGCCAGTAGAATGTTCAGAAGTCGTGTGTTATGTTTATTACGAATGTTGGTACAATATTAGAAGCATCATGTTATGTATAGCATGAAACTTGCTAGCACGATAAATTCTGATACGAGTGTTAGGAACTGTACAACATGCCCAGTATGCGATTTAGTAAAGAATGTTAGGATATTATTGTACTCAGCTGAAACCTAGTAAAGAAATGTAAATACCTGTAAGGTGTCTCAGAAGTAGAGTGATAGGTTAAAATGAAGTTTAGAAAGCATGTTAGAAATAGTAAATCATGTTACTATAGAAACTCAGTTATACAGCATGGTTTCCAGCAGAAAAACTATATCTTGTTCAACATTAGACTCAGTACAGTATGGCAGAAGATTATATTTATATATATAAATACTATTATCAATCTCAGCATATATTAAATACATACATATCACTATCGCTAGTCAGCATACAGTATGTACAAATACTTTATTATTATTAGCTTCAGTAAGTGGTATATGCAGATAGTATTACTAGTTGAGACCACTGTATTGTCTTGGGGTTGGATTACCTAGCATACATGACCGCCCCAGGGTTAATAGCTGTATCGACTCATCCGCCAGAGGACGAGGATACGTCGCTCTACGGAGTGGCATGCCGTCCCACGGGGGACGAAGATGGGATGCCAGTTTTCCCCATATTGTGCCTTGGTCGGCCCTTATACACCCCCGTCGAGCGGATACGCCCGGGTGTTGATTCAGGAGTCCTCCGTACTCAGGTACAGTAATATTCATGGGCTCAGTGAGCCCAAGTGCATACCCAGGGGACCAGCAGGATGCTTATAGTTATTATAGGAGATGGGACGACCGGGGTAGGGGTATAGATTGCGCGTTGGTTGTACCTCCCGGCTTATGGGGGCCGGGTAAGGTTTGTGTGTTCTATGTTATGTTATGTTATGTTATGCCATGTTACACTAGATACGAGTAGATCGACAGTAGAACGATGCATCTCCAGGTATGACTCCTATTCCCTCCAGTATAGTTAAGAGTAGGCTTGGTTTTACATTTTCAGCCAGTTAGTTTATTCCTTCCTATTTCAGTTCCATCAGTTGTGTTGTTGTTTTTCAGATATTTCTTTCAGTTATTGTTTTACATACTCAGTACCAGTGGTACTGACGCCCGCTTGGGGCGCTGTATTACTTGCTTGCAGGTACTCATAGATGAGGGGCTGATACCTCGTGATTCCAGCCAGCAGGGTCATCAGCTCCAGTCATCCGGAGCTAGATAGCTAGAGGTTTATCCCTTTTCTTTTATTGTACAGGATGGGTAGGCCGGGGCCCTGTCTCGACCATCTTATCAATATTCTTAGAGGCTTGTAGTCTGTACATATTTCCCTGTGGTCAGATGAGCCGGTCGTGTGAGGCCGTGCAGTTGTATAGCTGTTAGTACTTCTGTTTCTTTTATGTTGGCCATGTGGGGCCATAGCTTGACAGTAGTGGTGACCTTGCCGGTCACGTAGCTTTCCAATATTTCATTGTTGAGACTAGACAGCATGGTGGCCTTGTCGGCCCGCATAGGCTCCCCTATATTGATATATTTTTGGTTAGCTGTTAGTACAGGTATAGGTGGCTATAGGCCTAGTCGGCCGGAGGATGTATTTACAGCCGTTATATAGCCCGTTGTTTCCCTGAATCTAAGTTAGAGCTAGCCAGGCACCAGATGTGCTCAGGCTCAGTAGTCTAGCAGTTCAGGTCCTAGTAGGGCACCAGGTGCCAGTCATATCCCCCAAAGCGGGGTGTGACAAACTTGGTATCAGAGCAGGTCGTATCCCAGGGAGTCTGCAAGCTGTGATAAGTAGAGTCCTGCCTATGGATGTGTTGTGCACCACATACTATGGGTTGGGGGCTACAAGGCATGATAGGGTGGTTGTCTTTTATTCTTATTCAGTCATGCTGTAGAGCGTTACAATATAGGGTTGAGTCCCTAAAGCTTACTGTATTCTTTGGTTACAGATAATGTCAGACCAGCGACATCCTATCACAGGCCGGAGCTTAGATATTGCAGCTGGGGAAGGCACCAGCAGGATGCCTCACCCTCGTTTAGAAACAGCCTGATCAGAGGGCACTACAGAGGCATCGTCCCAGCCTTCTCAACAGTCTCCACCACATCATGAGCCACTTGGGACGAAACTACCTCCAGCAGTCCCCATACCGATACCTTTCGACCAGGAGGTTAGGAGTGCGGTAGTCATGTTAGCACAGATGATGGCTGCTCAGCGTCAGCCTATGCCGTCTATAGTTGCGGAGTCGTCAGGAGGGCCCGATAGTTCGAGGGTCCGAGAGTTCTTGGCTTTGAATCCCCCACAGTTTACAGGTACGGACCTAACAGAGGACCCTCAGGATTTTCTGGATCAAATGCAGAGAATTTTCAGGGTTATGCATGCCACGCCTACAGAATCAGTTGAGTTGGCAGCATTCCGATTACGGGACATCGCCGTATTGTGGTTTGAAAGCTGGGAAAGGTCCCAAGGGAGAGATGTTTCCCCTCCGACCTGGTCCAGCTTCTCAGGAGCTTTTCTGGATCACTATTTGCCGCGGGAGATTCGACAGGCCCGGGTAGACCAGTTCCTACATCTAGAGTAGGGGGCCATGAGTGTTCGGGAATATTCCTTGCATTTTGATTCTTTGGCCCGGTACGCACCGGCCTTTGTTGATACCATGGCATCCAGAGTACACCGCTTTATCATGGGGTTGAATCCAGAATATGTTGAGACTTGTATTACGGTCACACTGCGATAGGACATGGATATTTCCCGAGTTCAGGCATTTGTCCAGAATATTGAGGGCATCAGGCAGTGGCATCGGGAGATCAGGAGGACCTATCAGGAACAACGCCGCCGGGATAGGCCAGTTGAGTTACAGAGGGAGGCTCGGGGAGGACCCAGGCCACAATTGTTAGATAGGCCGCCCAGGCCCTCGCCTCCACCACAGTTGCAGAGGGGTAGATTTAGCCGCAGGGGGCAGTCAGAGGCCGGGAGAGTCTCGCAGATGGCAGATTCACCATTACAGAGGAGGGCGGAGCAGAGTAGGTATACCCTACCACTTTTCCCTATATGCAGTCGATGCCATCCTGGAGCATGCAGGTATGGCTCCACCGGATGTTATATTTGTGGCCAAGAAGGCCATTTGATGAAAGATTGCCCAGCTAGAGGTCAAGAGGATCGGGACAGGGCATCCACAGGGTCACGAGCTACAGCATCCTCGGTAGGGCGCAGGCCCTCAGTTTCAGCAGGCAGGGGTCAGGGCAGATCAGAGGCCTCCAGTGCAGGTGCGGGTCCAAGCCGCACATATGCTTTACCAGGGAGACAAGATTCAGAAGCGTCACCTGATGTTGTGACAGGTATGCTAACTATCTGCTCACACCCTGCTTATGTATTGATTGATCCAGGGTCTACTTTGTCCTACATTACTCCATTTGTGGCACGAAAGTTCAATATTGCACCAGAATTATTGCAGCAGCCCTTTTTAGTATCCACACCCGTCGGTGACTCTATTGTAGCTAGCAGAATTTACCGAGGGTGTACAGTAGTGGTTGCTGACCGTCAGACCACAGTAGATCTGGTCGAGTTAGAAATGATAGACTTCGATGCCATAATGGGTATGGATTGGCTAGTGCCGTGCTTTGCCAATGTTGAATGTTGGACAAAGACGGTCCGATTCCACTTTCCAGGAGAAGCAGTGCGGGAGTGGAAGGGCAGCACCGCTATGCCAAAAGGTAGGTTTGTTTCCTACCTTCAGGCGAGGAAATTGATATCTAAGGGATGTATTTACTATCTGGTCAGAGTTCAGGATGTCCGAGCAGAATCTCCGACGCTCCAGTCTGTTCCAGTGGTGAACGAGTTCCCTGATGTGTTTTCCGATGAGTTACCTGGTATTCCCCCAGAAAGGGAAATAGATTTTGCTATTGATTTGTTACCAGGCACTCAGCCAATATCAATTCCTCCCTACCGTATGGCTCCTGCAGAACTCAGAGAATTAAAGGAGCAGCTGAAAGACTTGTTGGATAAAGGTTTTATTAGACCGAGTACTTCACCATGGGGTGCGCCAGTTCTGTTTGTGAGAAAGAAAGATGGCTCACTCCGTATGTGCATAGATTATCGACAATTGAACAAAGTTACAGTGAAGAACAAGTACCCGCTTCCCAGAATTGATGACTTATTTGATCAGTTGCAGGGAGCCAGATACTTTTCTAAGATTGACTTGCGGTCCGGATATCACCAGGTTCGAGTACGTGAAAGAGATATCCCTAAGACAGCGTTCAGGACCCGATATGGACATTTTGAATTCCTAGTCATGTCCTTCGGGTTAACGAATGCCCCGGCAATCTTCATGGACCTGATGAACAGTATTTTCAGACCCTTCCTGGACTTGTTCGTAATAGTATTCATTGATGACATTCTGGTGTATTCTCGCTCTAAAGCAGATCACCGGACTCATTTGCGGACAGTGCTCCAGATCCTCAGGGACCGCCAGTTATATGCTAAATTTTCTAAGTGTGAATTCTGGCTTAATTCAGTAGCCTCTTTAGGGCATATTGTGTCGGATGCTGGTATATAAGTTGACAAGCAGAAAATAGAAGCAGTTAAATCATGGCCTAGGCCTACCACTCCGACTGAAGTCCGTAGCTTTCTGGGATTAGCAGGATATTACAGGAGGTTCGTTGAAGGGTTCTCGACTATTGCGGCACCTCTGACTAAACTGACACAGAAAGCAGCAAAGTTTTAGTGGACAGAGGCATGCGAGCAGAGCTTCCAGGAACTGAAAGACAGATTAACCTCCGCCCCAGTGTTAGTATTGCCGGAAGGTACCGAAGGTTATTCGGTGTATTGCGACGCATCAGGCGTCGGGTTAGGTTGTGTGTTGATGCAGCATGGTAAAGTGATTGCATATGCTTCCAGACAGTTGAGGAAACACGAAAAGAATTACCCTACCCACGACCTGGAATTAGCTGCAGTGATCCACGCCTTGAAGATGTGGAGGCATTACCTGTATGGCGTCCATGTTGATATTTTCACAGATCACAAGAGCCTACAGTACATCTTCACTCAGAGGGAGTTGAATCTGCGGCAACGTCGCTGGTTGGAGCTGTTAAAGGATTATGATGTGAATATTCTATACCACCCAGGAAAAGCCAATGTTGTAGCAGATGCTCTCAGTCGTAAGTCCATGGGGATTTTGGCACATTTCCAGCCTGAGTAGCAGGAATTAGTCAGGGAGATACATCAGTTAGCTAGCCTAGCCGTTTGTGTAGCAGAAACAGAGGACGGTAGTGCAGTAATACAGAACACCGTCGTGTCATCATTAGTTGTGGAAGTGAAAGAACGGCAATATGAGGATCCTGACCTGATCCAGCTCAAAGACAGAATCCAACAGGGTAAAGCGCCAGATTTTTAGGTAACTGAGGGAGAAGTGCTGTTATGAAACGGTCGCCTATGTGTCCCAGATGTTTCAGGGCTCCGCTAGCAGATTATGAACGAGGTACATTACGCCCGTTATTCTATTCACCCCGGTGCGACAAAAATGTACCATGATATCAAGGAAAACTACTGGTGGCCAGGTATGAAAAGAGAAATTGCTGAATTTGTAGCCCAGTGTCCTAACTGCCAACAGGTGAAAGAGGAACATCAGAAACCAGGCGGTTTGACTCAGGATATAGCTGTACCTCTCTGGAAATGGGAAACAGTGAATGTGGATTTTGTAGCAGGATTACCCTGTACTAAGCACAGATATTACTCTATATGGGTGATAGTTGACAGATTGACAAAATCAGCTCATTTCCTGCCAATAAGAACTACCTTCTTGGCTGAAGATTATGTGGAGTTGTATATCCGAGAATAGTCAGGTTACATGGAGTACCAGTATCCATTATTTCAGACAGAGGAGCACAGTTTACGGCTAGATTTTGGAGGTCGTTTCAGAGAGGTCTGGGAATGCAGATTAATCTGAGCAAAGCAGTCCACCCTCAAACAGATGGACAGGCTGAGCGCACAATTCAGACGCTCGAAGACATGTTGCGAGCGTGTGTGCTAGATTTCGGTGGTAGCTGGGATGAGCATTTGCCATTAATTGAATTTGCCTACAATAATAGCTATTACTCAGCCATTCAAATGGCGCCTTTTGAGGCTCTATACGGGCGAAAATGCAGATCACCGGTTGGCTGGTTTGAAATAGGAGAATCAGCGTTAGTTGGGCCAGACATTGTTCAGCAGTTAGAGGAAAAGGTAAAGCTTATCCGAGAACGCTTACTGACTGCACAGAGCCGCCAGAAATCATATGCAGATGTGCGGCGCAGAGATTTGGAGTTTGATATGAATGACTGGGTATTTTTGAAAGTGTCTCCAATGAAAGGGGTAATGAGATTCGGCAAGAAAGGTAAGCTCAGCCCGAGGTTTGTTGGGCCTTATCAGATTCGTCGAAGGATAGGCCGAGTAGCATATGAGTTGAACTTGCCTCCAGAATTAGAATCCGTTCATCCGGTCTTTCATGTATCCATGCTGAGGAAATGCATAGGAGACCCGTCCAGAGCAGTTCCAGTCCAGGATATACAGGTTACAGAAAAGCTGGCCTATGAAGAGGTTCCAGTAGCTATCCTCGACAGACAGATTCACAGATTGAGGACTAAAGATATTGCGTCTGTCAAGGTATTGTGGCGTAATAGGAACCGAGAGGAGATGACTTGGGAGGCGGAGGAAGATATGAAGACCAGATATCCTCACTTATTCCAGGCCTAGTCAAGCGACAGGTATGTCCGTATTATTACTTATGCAATACCTTATAGTTGTATATGAATAAATGAGAAAGATTGATGCTTAGCTATCCAGTGAATCTTAAAGTATTGTGTGTAGTACCTGTATTGGACTTTTCTGCGTTTCAGGTTTTTGGTATAGTCTATATTACAGGGGAGACTCTGCCGAAATTTTTTTTTCTAAATAAGTAAATTAAGAAGTCCTCTAGATAGTAGTTTCCATTCGAGGACGAATGTTCTTAAGAGGGGGAGAATGTTATACCCCGTAAGATTTCCGACACCTAGATGGCCTACTCGCACGGTGATTAAGCATATTTGTAAGTCATATATGCTAGAGGAAGGCCTGAAAGAGGATCGGACAGATAGCCTGTCGAACCATCGCGGAAGGAGCCGAGGTAGAGCCCCTCCGCGATGGCAACGTGTCACGGAGGTGGAGCCTCCGCGTTGGCTCCGTGACACGTTGGCCCTGTCCAGGCTCAAGTATATAAAGCCCCACTTCGGTTTTAATTCATTAAAAACTTATAAAATTTCCTGAAAACGCAGAGGAACAGAGGAGATCGAAGAGGGTAAACATATAATCATTCGATTACGCTGCCAAACATAGTCCAAACCCAAATTAACCTCAGATACCGAGGTATTTAGCAGCAAAGAGCATTCCTACGGATTTAGTTTCGCGAAATACGGCCGACGAATCATCGAGCTATCGGACTAAGGTAAGTGGAATTGCTCCAAACTAGTGTCTATGTGTTTCTAGTTGTGAAGTGAATACTTCTCCCTTCTGGACTTCTGAAAAATAGCGAGTTTTCGACCGTCTTTCGATAAGCCTAAGTTTAGGCTATAATTATATCGAAAGTGATGTCGTCCTTCAGAATAAAGTTGTATTTAGTACTGATTGATATATATATGAGTGCAGTTGGGAGGAATAGCTGAAATACTGACCAAGCTATGCCGGTTAGTCGGGAAATCAAAAGTGAAGGTATGTAAAGCTAGTTTCCTCGGCAAGTTAGTAGTTTCGGTATAGTAAAGTAGTTTAAAGGCCAGTAGAATGTTCAGAAGTCGTGTGTTATGTTTATTACGAATGTTGGTACAATATTAGAAGCATCATGTTATGTATAGCGTGAAACTTGCTAGCACGATAAATTCTGATACGAGTGTTAGGAACTGTACAACATGCCCAGTATGCGATTTAGTAAAGAATGTTAGGATATTATTGTACTCAGCTGAAACCTAGTAAAGAAATGTAAATACCTGTAAGGTGTCTCAGAAGTAGAGTGATAGGTTAAAATGAAGTTTAGAAAGCATGTTAGAAATAGTAAATCATGTTACTATAGAAACTCAGTTATACAGCATGGTTTCCAGCAGAAAAACTATATCTTGTTCAACATTAGACTCAGTACAGTATGACAGAAGATTATATTTATATATATATATATATATACTATTATCAGTCTCAGCATATATTAAATACATACATATCACTATCTCTAGTTAGCATACAGTATGTACAAATACTTTATTATTATTAGCTTCAGTAAGTGGTATATGCAGATAGTATTACTAGTTGAGACCACTGTATTGTCTTGGGGTTGGATTACCTAGCATCCATGACCGCCCCAGGGTTAATACCTATATCGACTCGTCTGCCAGAGGACGAGGATATGTCGCTCTACAGAGTGGCATGCCGTCCCACGGGGGACGAAGATGGGATGCCAATTTTCCCCATATTGTGCCTTGGTTGGCCCTTATACACCCCCGTCGAGCGGATACGCCCGAGTGTTGATTCAGGAGTCCTCCGTACTCAGGTACAGTTATAGTCATGGGCTCAGCGAGCCCAAGTGCATACCCAGGGGACTAACAGGATGCTTATAGTTATTATAGGAGATGGGACGACCTGGGTAGGGGTATAGATTGCGCGTTGGTTGTACCTCCCGGCTTATGGGGGCCGGGTAAGGTTTGTGTGTGCTATGTTATGTTATGTTATGTTATGCCATGTTACACTAGATACGAGTAGATCGATAGTAGAACGATGCATCTCCAGGTATGACTCATATTCCCTCCAGTATAGTTAAGAGTAGGCTTGGTTTTATATTTTCAGCCAGTTAGTTTATTCCTTCCTATTTCAGTTCCATCAGTTGTGTTGTTGTTTTTCATATATTTCTTTCAGTTATTGTTTTACATACTCAGTACCAGTGGTACTGACGCCCGCTTGGGGCGCTGCATTACTTGCCTGCAGGTACTCATAGACGAGGGGCCGATACCTCATGATTCCAGCCAGCTCACAGGGTCATCAGCTCCAGTCATCCAGAGCTAGATAGCTAGAGGTTTATCCCTTTTCTTTTATTGTACAGGATGGGTAGGCCGGGGCCCTGTCCCGACCATCTTATCAGTATTCTTAGAGGCTTGCAGTCTGTATATATTTCCCTGTGGTTAGATGAGCCAGTCGTGTGAGGCCGTGCAGTTGTATAGCTGTTAGTACTTCTGTTTCTTTTATGTTGGCCGTGTGGGGCCATAGCTTGACAGTAGTGGTGACCTTGCCGGTCACGTAGCTTTCCAATATTTCATTGTTGAGACTAGACAGCATGGTGGCCTTGTCGGCCCGCATAGGCTCCCCTATATTGATATGTTTCTGGTAGCAGTTAGTACAGGTATAGGTGGCTATAGGCCTAGTCGGCCGGAGGCTGTATTTACAGCCGTTATATAGCCCGTTGTTTCCCTGAATCTGAGTTAGAGCCAGCCAGGCACCAGATGTGCTCAGGCTCAGTAGTCTAGCAGTTCAGGTCCTAGTAGGGCACCACGTGCCAGTCATACCCCCCAAAGCGGGGTGTGACAGCAATGTATATTAAATATTTTGGAACTTCATTTTTTAGGAAGATTGTATTTCAAATGATGAATAAAAACCAAGGTCTTGGCACTTTCTCTTTCAGGTTGAGTTATCAAGTCCAATTATACCAAACTTAATCTCCAAGATTGTTAGTTTTAGGTTACAAATTCATTTCTCAACTAATTCTTTCGAATAGTCAAGAACTATTTCACTAACTCTAGCACTTATATTTTTATAGTTGGAGGAGAAAAGTGAAATGATGATTAAAGACACTTGATTCAACTAAGTAGGGTTACAGGGTATATCTCTATCCATAATAACGAATTCAATTCCCTTGTTCTTGACAAAGAATCGAAACATACTCTACACTTCTTTTGACCCTGATTTATTACCTCTTTCAAGTTCAACACATGGGCCAATAGATATTATTCGAAAGGTAATTAGACTAACGAAAAATCATTAAAACAAAAAAGCATAAACAATCTTAGAAAGGATATTTAAACATCTTGAATAAATGAACTTTAAACTACAACCGTCTTGCTTTTGGCTAAAACTCTAGAATAAGGTTATTAGTCAGTCATATTCAAGCGTAAAACCATAAGAATAATCTTCTAGTACAAGAAAATAGTAGTGATGTAAAGAAGAAAATCTAAAAGATGGAACTCTTGTCTCTGCATTCTTCCTAAATCAACGTCGATATGTTTTACATATGTACTAAAGATGTATCTATAATCATAAGAAAAATTCTTATTTTGCCCCTAAGTAATTCAGTTGTCATGACCCAAACGTACACCCGGATCATAGACACAGGACAAGGAGCCCTGAGAGACCCCAAGTCGACCCATGGCATTAGCATACATCTAATTCAATCACATGAGTGGAAGACTTAACATAAAAAATGTAATCATAACATAGAATAAGGAAAAACAATACTAAACTTATACAATATGGCAGAATACAACTTATGGTCTGAATAACCTCTAAACATGAAAGACGGATTGATGGGACAACTCCCCAACTAATCCAACATCAAGAAACTGAAAGGTATAACATAGAGTGTGAACATGTAGCTCTCAGAACATGAGGACTCACCAAATGCACTGAGAGCAAAGCTGAAACTAGCTACGGGTGAGGATGAACCTGAGAACTGGGACTTGTATAATGAAATGATACAGCATAGAAAGTATGTGGTTAGCACATGGAATGTACTGAGTATGCATGGTAAGCAAAACAAACATTAAAAACATATATGAAATTCATAAATGATCATAAGAGTAGGACGTCATGCTCGTATTGTAAATCATAATAACATATCATATGGCTCAAGGTTTTCAAAATATTCATAACATAACAAAATAATAATCATAATAGAAGAGATTTACTTAACATGACTTGAGCCAACATACATAATCATAACATGCATAAATCATGAGGAACAGTGGGAGATTCTCATAACCGATATACCCCATATGAGCACACATGAAGCCCGACTTGTAACCTTTGTTGGGAGGGTGTTCGTATCTTGCCAAGGGTAGAATCATGAAAGTGTGATGTCACCATGAAAAGGGCCATTTGGGCCAGGGACTAACATGAAAGGGTCCCGACATACCTATGGTGGCACGTAGTTCATAAGATCCCGGGGCTTAACCTGAGCCTGGAACCTACTCAGTGTTTGATACTACTCCTAAAATATATATAGTGCTCATAATAATATATGCATGAGTTCATGGGCTAGTTAAATCATGATAATCGTAAACATGCTTGAACATATAAGAACTAGCCATGACATGAGGCCCATGAGTCGGTCAAAATATAATTCATGAATAATAAGATTCATACATACTTATAGATCTTGTACATAGCTTGAATTTCATAAAATCATAATGGATAACATAATGCATTCACAATTTAGGACATGATTCATGCTGGGATCGTGAGAACATTGATGGGATAATAGGTCATAAATCAATTCATCATGGGGCATGCATAATTAAGCTTAATGATTTTAAAAATCAAAATCAATTCATTATAACCAATTTAAATCTCAAAAAGATGATCAAAATCCATAGATTATGATAATATTTCAAAATCACAAAGCCCATAATTAAATCATTAGATTTTATATAAATCAAATACAAAACCCCATGAGTTTTTCATAAATTATAAGTAAAATCATAGAGTAGGAGCATGGGTGTGGAAGAATTCACCCATTGAGGACCATACATACCTGGAAACACTTGATTCTTAATCTCCCTTGAAAGCCCAAGGTGGAATTGTGAGGAAATGGGGTAATCACTTTTTATTCTCCTCCCTAAACTCTTGCATGCATGAATGAGGCCTAACATGAGCTAATCCCCCTTAAAAGACCCCATTTATATCTTAGAACGGCATAGTTTAGGCCTTAGGAACTTAGGAATTACGAAAACTCCCTTATTAAAATGCAAGAAAAACACTGCCAGGGCCCCTAACAAGGGACCTCACAGGTCGTTGCCAAGGAGCACAACTCGTGGCTAGGACTCGTGAAGTCCATTGTCCAAAACACTCAGGGGGATCCCACGAGGGACCCCACAAATTGTGGTGGCTTCCCACGAATCGTGGTGGCTGACCACTACTTGTGGTCACCACCCGTGACCCCTACTGCCCCAAAACCTTAGCCCACCCTTCAATGCAGACCACAGGTGACCCTCATGAGTTGTGAGGTCGGACCTCGACTCGTGGTCAGGCCCGTGGCCTCCTCAATCTGAGCTTTCCCTGCCTGCTGACCACGAGTCACATCACGACTCGTGGTCACTCCTCATGAGTCGTCCTGCAACCTGATGCAAATTTCCAGTTTTTCTCCATTTTGACTCTCGGGTCTGATACTTAGGTTCCCCGGATATACAAATATCTCCCCCTTGGGAACATTCATCCTCGAATATTAGAAACATGCAGAAAACTCAAAAACAAACAATCACCATATATAAATACTAATCATTAAGCTGAAAACTGACGGATTGACTGCCTCCAAAAAGAACTACATAACTGAACTGAATTCAAACACCACATACATATACCATATCATAAAACAAACTTGTACGCATGAACAGAACATGAAAACTGATTAGGGGTTTAGGACAAAACTAATACCTTAAGCGGAAACTGAGCCGGTAGAGAACAGGTGTGGGTATCTAGCCATCATATCCGCTTCGGCTTCCCACATAGCTCCTTCAACATGCTAATTTCTCTGCAATACTTTAACTAAAGCTTATTCTTTGTTCCTTAGCTTACGGACTTGACGTTCTAAGATTTCCACCGTAATTTCTTCATAGCTGAGGCTATCCTTTACACCAACGTTGTCCACCGGGACTACTAAAGCTAGATAACCAAACAATTTTTTCAAAAGTGACACATGAAACACAAGATGAACTAAAGATAACTCTGAAGGCAAGTCCAACTCATACGCCACCTTACCAACTCTCCTCACAACCCGATAGGGGACAAAATAGCGGGGACTGAGTTTCCCCATTTTCCAAAAACGCATGAGTCCCTTCATGGAAGATACCTTTAGAAATACCCAGTTGTCCACATCAAACTCCAAGTCTCTTCTCCTCACATCGGCATATGATTTATGACAACTCTGAGCGATTTTCAACTGGTCCCTTATCAACTGAACCTTCACCATCACCTCGTGACCAAATCTGGCCCTATCGCAGCTGCCTCACCAACCTCAAACCATCCGATGGGAGATCTACACCTCCGCCCATAGAGGGCCTCGAACAGTGCCATTTGGATACTAGAGTGATAACTTTTATTATAAGCAACCTCGATCAAGGGCAAATGATCATCCCACCTACCTTTAAAATCCATAACACATGCCCTTAATATATCCTCAAGAGTCTGGATTGTCCGCTCTGCCTGGCCATCCGTTTGCGGATGGAATGCGGTGTTAAGCTTAACCTGAGTACCAAGACCCTTTTGGAAAGTCTGCCAAAATTGAGAGGTAAACTGAGTACCTCGATCTGAAATAATATACAAGGGCACCCCATGAAGTCAAACCAACTCCCGAATATACAACTTGGCATAATCATCCGCTGAATCCATGGTCTTTTGACCGATAGAAAGTGTGTAGCCTTGGTTAACCTGTCCACAACAACCCAAATGGAGTCATACTGTCTCTGAGTGCAGGGAAAACCTGTTATAAAGTCCATGTTGATCTCTTCCCACTTCCATGTGGGAATGTTGATATCCTGAAGTACGCCTCCCGGCCTTTGATGCTCGACTTTCACTTGCAGACAGTTTGTACATTTGGCTACGAACTTTGCAATATCCTTCTTCATACCATCCCATCAATATATTTCTCGAAAGTCCCGATACATCTTCGTGGATCTCAAATAGATAGAATATCTGGTACCATGTGCCTCATGTAATATCCGAACTCTCAAATTATCGACGTTCGAAACACATAGTCGATCCTGGTATCATAGCACACCATCTCCCGCTTGGGAGAAAACCTCCACCTTTTGATTCTGCATTGCTTCCTTTAGCTTCCTCAAAATCGGATCCTCATCTTGCTTAGATTTGACATCAACCACCAAGGACGATCCTAACCCATTCTGCACAATGATGCTGCCATCGGTCGAGTCGACGAATCTAACCCCCAATCTTGTGAGCCGATGGACATCCTTCACCAACTCCTTATTTACCTCCTCCACGTGGGACACACTATCCATAGAGATCCTACTAAGTGCATCCTCCACCACATTAGCCTTGCTTGGGTGGTAAAGAACACTCATATCGTAGTCCTTTAATAACTCCAACCACTTTATTTGCCGAAGATTGAGATCCTTCTGCGTGAACACATATTGCAAGTTCTTCCGTGAACATCCACGTGGACCCCACACAAGTAATGCCGCCATATATTTAATGCAAGCACCACCGCGGCCAACTCGAGATCATGGGTCGGGTAATTCTTTTCATGAACTTTCAGTTGTCGAGAGGCATATTCTATTACTTTCCCATGTTGCATCAGCACACATCCCAGTACAAATCTCAAAGCATCACAATATACAACAAAGTCATTCGTACCCTCGGGTAAAGTCAACACTGACGCTGAAGTGAGTCGGGTTTTCAATTCCTAGAAGCTTTCCTCACAAGCCTCCGATTATTGGAACTTTACCTTCTTCTGAGTCAACTTGGTCAAAGGTGCCACAATAGATGAGAAACCCTCAACAAATCTCCGGTAGTAACCTGCTAGGCCCAAGAAACTCTGAATTTCTGAAGGATTCACCGGTCTGGGCCAATTCTTCACCGCTTCGATTTTCTGGGAAGCTACGTTAATGCCCTCACCTAAAACCACATGGCCTAGAAATGCCACCGAGTCCAACCAAAACTCACATTTGCTGAGCTTTACATATAACTAACAATCCTTGAGGATCTGAATCACTATAGGAAACTGAGAAGCATACTCCTCCTCGCTCCGGTAGTATATAAGGATATCATCGATGAACACAATTACGAGCATGTCCAGATACTTCTTGAACACCCTGTTCATTAGGTCCATAAAAGCTATAGGAGCGTTAGTTAGTCCAAATGACATAACTACAAACTCACAATGGCCATACCGAGTTCTGAAGGCTGTCTTCGGGGTCTCACACTTTCGAACTCTAATTTGATGGTATGCGGACCTGATATCTATCTTCGAGAAACACCTGGCACCCTGGAGCTGGTCAAATAAGTCATCAATCCTTGGCAAGGGGTACCTGTTCTTGACAGTGACCTTATTAAGCTACCGATAATCAATACACATCCGAAGGGATCCGTCCTTCTTTCAAACAAACAGAACCGGTGCACCCTATGGAGACTTGCTCGATCTAATGAAACCCCTATCCAACAAGTCCTTCAACTGTGCCTTTAACTTTTTTAACTCCGGGGGAGCCATCCTATAAGGAGGAATGGAGATTGGCTAAGTATCGGGAAATAGATTAATACCGAAATCGATCTCCCTCTTCGGAGGAACACCTAGCAGATCATCAAGGAAAACCTCCAGATACTCACACACCACTGGAACTGAGTGAATAGTCGGGGTCTCGGACTCTACATCCTTAACCCTAACTAGGTGGTACATGCAACCCTTAGAGATCATCTTCCTAGCCTTAAGATATGAAACAAGCCAGTCGGCTGGTACAGCTAAATTACCCTTCCATTCCAAAACTGACTCACTCAAAAATTGGAATTCCACCGCACAGGTCCTACAATTAATTGAAGCATAACACGCAAACAACAAATCCATACCCAAGATGATATCAAAGTCATTCATGGCCAACTTGACTAAGTCTGCGGAGGTAACCTTATGCAACACTATGATGGGACACCCTTTATATACCCGTCTAGCTACCACTGATTCACCGACTAGAGTAGATACGTAGAACGGTTCTGACAAAATTTCAGGACTAACTCCAAAACTACTGGCAATATAAGGGTCCACAAAAGACAAAGTAGCTCCTGGATCTAACAAAGCATAAGCATCAGTATAGAAGACTTGCAACATACCCATCACCATATCTGGCGAAGCCTCCTGCTCATGGCAAGGCATTAGGGCATAAAACCTGTTTTGGCACTGACCACCGCTGAACTAGTGGAGGCACCCTACTGAGGGGGTCATGTTGCTGGAGCGGTAGAACTGGCTATAAGGCAATCCCTAATCTTGTGTCTGGGTTTGCCACACCCAAAATAAGCATCCGCGCCGACCAAACACCTACCGGGATGATTCTTGCCGCACTTCGCGTAAACTAGAAAAGTGCACTCCACCTGCATGCTACTATGATCCCTCGAGCCTGTAACCTTGCTCCTCTGGTCTCCCCTGAACCTGGATGGAGAGCTGGCCGATGATGGAGTTGGAACGATGGACCTGTGTTTGGTATGCTGACGTGGTCTACCTTATGACCTAGCTTGGGAAACCCCGTAGTTGTCGGTCCTGGCCTTCTTGGCATCTCTCTACCTCCTATAGACCGACTCCATCTGTTGCGCATGCAATACAATATGGGAAAGTCAATGTCCCGGTGAAGCATGGCAATCCGGCAATCCTTTTCCAAGTAATCTGCCACTTCATGCACGAAATGGGCCACCCAAGCCCACTGATCCACCACCAACTCCGGAGCATATTTCGATAACTGGGTGAATTCCAATGCATACTCCTGGACAGACATGTTACCCTGCTTCAGATTCACAAACTCAGCCGCCTTGAGCTCCCACATCTCTCGAGGAAAGAATTGATCCATGAATGCAGTGTGAAACTCATCCCATCCTATCGGGCTTGCACCCGCTGCCCTAGCATCTCTCCATTGCTTAAACCCTATATGTGCTACCCCCTTTAGCTGGTAGGAGGTCAAATTAATGCATTCCCCATTTTTCAACCCTATAAACTGGGTGATTTTCAAAATCTCCTTAATAAATTCATGTGGGTCCACATCTACCTTTGACACCATGAACTCTGAAGGGCTCATCCTCAAAAAGTCCCTCACCATAGCTGCCGTTGCATTCCCATTCTGAGGGAGATATGCCACTGTCTGATTTTGGACCTAGGCAGTCATGGCCTGTGCCAACATTTGAATCGCTACCCTAAACTCAGCATGGGCAGTTGGCTCTGGTACATGCTCTCATGAACGGGTGGAGTTGGATGATGCTCACCATCATGGGCACCCTCATTATCATTACCATTTCCATTTTTCCTGGCGTTAACTCGACGTGGAAGCATGATTTTGCAAATGTGAATAACACGAATTAGAAGAGTAAAGGACGTTCACCGCATGACATAGATCTTGAAAGAAAGGAACATTTTCTAAACGCCTCGTAGCCTCTTCATCATACGTGTTGCGCGCTTCACACCTATGAAAAAAATACTCTACTTAATGTGGCTTTCAGACTCCCTAGGACACATAAACCTATGGCACTGATACCAAGTTTGTCACGACCCAAAATACACCCGGATCATAGACACGGGACAAGGACCCCCGAGAGACCCCAAGTAGACCCATGGCATGAGCATACATCTAATTCAATCACATGAGCAGAAGACTTAACTAAAGAACGTAATCATAACATAGCATGAGGAAAAATAGTACTAGACTTATACAATACAACGGAATACAACTTATAGTCTGAATAGCCTCTAAACATGAAAGATGGATTGATGGGACAGCTCCTCAACTAATCCAACATCCAGAAACTTAAAGTTATAACATAGAGTGTGAACATGTAGCCCTCGGAACATGAGGACTCACCAAATGCACTGAGAGCAAAGATGAAAGTAGTTGCGGGTGAGGATGAGCCTGAGAACTGAGACTTGTATCATGAAATGATACAGCATAGAAAGTATGTGGTTAGCACGTGGAATGTACTAAGTATGCATGGTAAGCAATATGGACATTTAAAACATATATGAAATTCATAAATGATCATAAGAGTAGGATGTCATGCTCGTATCATAAATCATAATAACATATCATGTGGCTCAAGGTTTTCAAAACATTCGTAACATAACATAATCATAATCATAATAGAAGAGATTTACTTAACATGACTTGAGACAATATACATAATCATAACATGTATAAATCATAAGGAACAGTGTGAGATTCTCTTAACCGACATACCCCATATGAGCACACATGAAGCCCAACTTGTAACCCTAGTGGGGAGGGTGTTCGTACCTTGCCAAGGGCAGAACCATGAAAGTGTGATATCACCATGAAAAGAGTTATTTGGGCTAGGGACTAACATGAAAGGGTCCCAACATACCTACAATGGCATGTAGTTCATGAGATCCGGGGCTTAACTTGAGCCCAGAACCTACTCAGTGTTTGATACTACTCCTAAAACATAGTGCTCATAATAATACATACATGAGTTCATGGGCTAGTTAAATCATGATAATCGTAAACATGCTTGAACATATAAGAACTAGCCATGACATGAGGCCCGTGAGTCGGCCAAAACATAATTCATGAATAATAAGATTCATACATACTTATAGATCATGTACATAGCTTGAATTTCATAAAATCATAATGGATAACATAATGAATTCATAATTTAGGACATGATTCATGTTGGGCGTGTGAGAACAATGATGGGATAATAGGTCATAAATCAATTCATCATGGGGCATGCATAATTAAGCTTAATTATTTCAAAAATCAAAATCAATATCATTATAACCAATTTAAATCTCAAAAATATGATCAAAATCCATAGATTATGATAATATTTCAAAATCACAAAGCCCATAATTAAATCATTAGATTTTATAAATCAAATACAAAACCCCATGAGTTTTTGATAAATTTTAAGTAAAATCATAGAGTAGGAGCATAGGTATGGAAGAATTTACCCATTGAGGACCTTATATACCTGGAAACAGTTGATACTTAATCTCCTTTGAAAGACCAAGGTGGAATTTTGAGGAAATGGGGAAGAACATCTTGAATCACCTCCTATTCTCCTCCCTAAACTCTTGCATGCATGAATGAGGCCTAACATGAGCTAATCCCCCTTAAAAGACCCCATTTAGAGCTTAAAGCGACGTAGTTTATGCCTTAGAAACTTAAAAATTACGAAAACATCCTTATTAAAGTGCAAGAAAAACACTGTCAGGGCCCCTAACGAGGGACCTCACGAGTCATTGCCAAGGAGCACGACTTGTGGCTAGGGCTCGTGAAGTCCATTGTCCAAAACACTCAGGGGGACCCTACGAGGGACCCCACGAATCATGGTGGCTGACCACGACTTGTGGTCACCACCCGTGACCCCTACTACCCCAAACCTTGGCCCACCCTTCATTGCAGACCACGGGTGACCTCACGAGTCGTGAGGTCTGACCACGACTCGCGGTCAGGCCTGTGGCCTCCTCAACCTGAGATTGCCCTGCTTGCTGACCACGAGTCACATCACGACTCGTGGTCACTCCTCACGACCCACCTCACGAGTCATCCTGCAACCTGATGCAAATTTCCAATTTTTCTCCATTTTGACTCTCGGGTTTAATCCTTGGGTTCTCGAGGTATAACATCAGCTTTTGAGCTTAGAAAAGTCCACTCCAAAATAGCCCTGGCACACTACGCCAGGCATGAACAAACTTGTGCTTGGACTTCTCTGAAGTTTGAGTCCTGGCACACCACTCCTCTTATCTTACCTAGTAGCTAAATACTTTTCTCTGAAGCTCAAGGGGTGGCGCGTCACTCCACCCGCTACACCATGGTGTTAGGTAATTTTTTGCCCATTTTTTTCCCTGGTGCCCCATGTCAGGCATCTCGCCACTATTTGCAATATTCTTCTGAAGTTTATGGTCTGGAGCGCCACACCAGACCGATTTTCTTTGAATTCTTCTTTCATCGCACCTTGCATCTTGAACTTTCCTTAATTGCTCTTTTTTTTTGGATATTTTTTCATTTATTTCCTTTAAATATCATCTAAACACACTTGTTAGCTCTTTTCAACAACACTTTCATAAAACATTAACTTTCATAGGAATTTTTTCTCGAAACACGGTGAAATAGGGTAAAATATGAAAAGCAGGGGTATAAATATGCCCAAGATCACAACGAATAGTGAAATCTCAACCCCACCTTTCTGGCAGATAAGTTGGTGTTGGCTGAGTGTGTTGTTAGATGATTCATTGCTATTTCATAGAATTGTTGGTGGTTATTTCAATACCTTACCTTTACCTGGTCGAACATATCTTTCTCTATCAATAAGGTTAGCCAATATATTCACTTGCCTACGGTTCACCATTGGACTGTTGTGACGTGAATCTTGCGCTACTTAATAACTACTCCTCATAGTTTGTTTTTCCTATTTCATGGTACACATGCTTATATGACTTCTGTGATTCTGGCTCAGCAGGTAGTATTGATGATCATAAGTCTAAGATGGATTTTTCTATATTTTATGGTACCTCACTGGTCTCGTTATCCAAGAAGAAAAAATGTTATATGTCTCACTCCTCCACTAAAGCTAAGTACTACATCCTTGCTGCTGCCACCTTTGAACTACTATAGATTTGAAATCTGCTCTAAAAAATTGGACCCTTATATCTAGTTCAGTAACCTTTTGGTTTGACAACCTTATTGTCACGTATCTCACGGTGAATTCGTACTTCACACTTGTACCAAATATATGAATATTGATTTTTATTTTTACGCGAGATTTGATTTGACAAAAATGCTTAAAGTATAATATATCTCTCCCATGACTAGATTACCAATGCACTGACAAAGCCATTATGCAAAGTACATTTTCAGAAACTTCAAAATAAGCTGACCGTGTCTACCAACCGACCGGCTAAACTTGCGGGGGAAGGGTGCAGGTGGTAATAAGGAGTATATTTTAAGAAATGTACGTACTTTCCTATATTCTAGGAATATTTATAATTACTTACCTTCATTGTTTAAGATTCTTAATACGACATGTAATTTATGTATATAAATACTCTTACATACATAATGAGAATTACTATGTTTTCATAACCTTTACAACAACTAGTTAAGATTATTTTCATTTTTATTAGATTTTCCTAACATTAATAATAACAACGCAAAAATTCCCTTCCTCATCATTTAAGTTACTTATCTTTGTATATTATCTTTCTTTAAGCTCATTGTATCATACTTTTCCAATTCTTTTATTCCTCTCTAGTTCTTTTTCACACTTTAGTCAATAAACCAGTCTTCTTTGGTACAAAATTCAACATTCATTCATTTATGTTTCTATACTTAATTGTTTGATTGTTTATTCCAATAGATCACTTAACATTTTTTTTGGTCAAGAAATATATTCTATCTTCTTTGTTTTTTCTTAAGTTTTTTTTTCATTTATTATATAATTAAAATTTTTCACCTGTCAAACACATAATTTTTCATCTACATAACTCTATATTTTTTAAATAATTTAAATAATACTTATATCTTACTCTTTCATACCATTAAATATTAATGTATAAATTTATAACAGTTTATTACATTCCTTCATAAATATGTATATAAATTTATATGTAAGATAAGCACTATAAAAAATCTTTCATTTGGTGATACTTCTTGCGATTATTACTTTATTTATATTATTATTATTATTACAAGATCAATATATCTCATATCTCTGCCTATTACATATTCAATTTCCTTTGAAGAGCATAATTATCAAATTAACATTCAATTCAATTGTGTAACATGACTATCTTTAAGGCATAACTTACCAAGTTCTTATATCGCTAGCAAGTAATCACAATAATGATTCGAGTAATATTGCAAATAGAAAGATGACTATATATAGCAAATTTTGTGCAGTAGAATGTTAACAATTTTTTTTTCTAATAAAACTTATTTTGTTTTCTTTTTTTTTTCTTTAGATTTATGAATAGTATTATTTCACGGAATATCTTAATTATTTTTCCATGAAATTTTAATTTATTTATAATTGATTTAATTAGCGAGACTTTTAAAGAAAAAAATATATCAAAAAATAAATTAAAATTCAAAAAATTAAAATTAGGGTTCGAAATAAGGTCACTTAAATACTGGACTATCCCCTTTGAAACTAATAGTAATTAATCAGTACATGAGTTTTAACCTCAAACAATCTTTTAAATTTGAAGATACATCTATTTTTGTCTTTGTTTTAATATTAGAGCATACATGGTCCATTAAGTTTATAAAATTATGCATTTCTAATACAATTAATAAAATATTTAGACTTAAAACATTTTTAACAATAATGTCATGTGTTCTCTAAGTGAATGATCTTAAAAGGACAAAGGATATTTTCTAAAATAAAAAAATTATACTTTTAAAAGTATATATGTTGCAACTAATCAGTTAATAAGAATTATTTATATATTTTTAGAACAATTAAATATCTCAAGACTAAATGAGAAATATTAAATTAATCATTCAATATATAATAATTTTTAGTACATATAGTTGGTTCCTTTTATAAGATTTTAGGATTGATGTTTAGATTTTTTTGTTGTTGTGTCTCTGTAGTTGTTTTTTGTTATTTTTTTTTTTACTTTTTTGTTTAAATAAATAAAGTGATGCTTTGATTTGATTTAACTTTTTATTTTAGCTTTTGAAAATCTAATTTTAGCAAAATACATATAAATTTAAAGTTATAAATTTATATGTTTAGATTATCTTTTTGAAGAAAAAACTAACAATAACTTTAAATATGACAAAATATACCTTATGATAATTCTTGTATTTAAATAATTAAAAAGATTTAAATTATAAATTCTAAAAAGTTTTTCACAGCCACAAAAAGTGCGAATAAATTCAGTAGTTACTGTTAAATCAAAAATATTAGTTGAGAAGTTTAATCTTGCCTGGAAATTTCTGAAGTTTTGAAAACTATATGTAAAAATACCTGAAGTCATATTCCAGAATACATTAAATGCATGTAACACTCAATTATTTTTCTTGACACCAATAGGGTATATACGTAAATAGTACGTATGCCAGCCATCTTCTAGAGTACAGTACGTTATTTCATCGATATTGGTAATTTGGAAATTTCTTAGTTCCTCTTCATATACAAGTAGATAGAACAAGAGTATAATAAGTTCAACTAAAACGTCTACATCCAATATTTTAAACACAAAACACACACACATAGATAATTATTGAAAATTTTAAATATTGAATTTGTAATTTTAAAAGTGCGATATTTTAAGTGGTAATTGTAATTAAATTTGAATTTATCAAATTTAAATTTTAAATTTTATTTAATATACATATATATGGTACAAGAATGAAGGATCCCTCCCTCACAGAAATATGTGTACCCTTTGCAAAAAAGTCAAATATTCAAATTTCTCACTTTGGATCAGTTTTCCCATTAAATATGACCCAAGAGAGTGGCGTGGTCATTTGGGGCTAATGTCATAATGTGCATACAGAAACATCCAAATCTGTAGTATTTCGGTCATTCCATAGTGTCAAAAAAAGCTGAAACATTTTTCCAAGTCAAGCACAACATCTCTCTTCTAGGTATGAACTGGCTCAGGAAATAAAGATGCTTTGACAGAAAAATAGTTCCACTTTCTCCACATTTGGATTGGTTCTAGATATTCAAAGGAATTTAATTTGGCTCCACTTTCTGTTATTATTATTCAACTTCAACGTGCTGAGAGCAAGCATAAAAATAAATAGTCTTTCATTAATTTTAGGATGAATTTATCTCACATTTTGTTAAGTAACTTATTTCAAGATTAATTATTTCAAAATTATAGTATTATTTTGATCTCACATTAAGAATAGAATAATAATTTTGAAATAATTAATTCCGAAATAATTTATTTTTCAACCAAATAAACGTTATTTAAAGTTGTTCCTCATACAAATGAAAGGAAAATTATTTATCCTTTTCCAGATTGTGGAGTAATATAACATATTAAAATCCTCAAACCATAGATTGAAATGTTTAAACATTTGTATCTTCATAGAAGTTTAATTTCTAAAAAAGGAACATTCATCGCAAATTAAGGGCTACATCTAGATAATACACTGTGGATTGAAAAGGTCAAATACGAAGCTTCTTTAGAGAGAAGTGTCTATACACGAATCTGACACCTTGACATTACTCACCATTTTTTTTTCTATATTAGTTTCACGAATTAACCAAGGAAGAAAGGAAAAGCAAATATAAAATGAATGAGGTGTCAATTCTAAGGTGATTTAGTTTTGTGCGGAGTATTGGAGAAAATAATTTCCATAAAAAATTTAACATTGCTAATATAATATTTAATTTTTTTTCTTAGTTTTCACATGAAATTAATATTATTTTATGAAGGGAATTAAACTAAAAACTAGCTAGTCTAGAAGACTTACAAGTTTGTTCTTGCCGAAATTTATCTTTTTGTACCTATACTTTAGATTCAACTAGGATTACCAATCAGTGGGAACCTGAATGGCCATGGGACGCACTATAGCTAGTTGAGACTCTCTTAAAGGTCAACAGGGTGTTTAAAACATATTAACGGATATACTAAATGACAATAGTGTGGCTTAAAACTAGCTTCAACCCACTCCATCGTGTCTCTTCGATTACACTTGTGCCTATCCTTATACTGGTGAGCTTTTATCCACTCGATCAAGGATATGATTACGCAACCGCACATGCCAAAGCCTTACTAACTCTGAAATATTCAATCTCACAAATTTGTTCGCCAAGACCTGTATATCCCTAGTCAAAGGACGCTCCTCAATTGTCATAAGTGTCAAACTACCCATGCTGGCTGATTTACGACTCGAGGGATCTGTTAGAATATTAATTTGCCTTCCCTAGATAATATAGGGCAGTAATGTCCTAATCCTTGAGTAACTCAAGTCACCTACCTAGACTCAAATTCAGGTTTTTCTAGTTGAATATGTATTGTACGTTGCGATGCTCTATGTAAAAATGTGCACCATACAAGTAATACTTCAAGATCTTCAAGACAAATAACACAACACCTCCAAATCATACATGGGCTAGTTCTTTTCGTGCACCTTCAGCTATCTTGAAGTATATGCAATCACTTTGTTATTTTGCATCAACACACATACTTCCCAATATATAAAGCAACATAATGCACAATAAATTTCTCGAATTTTGTCGGCAAAGTCAAAACTGGAGCTATGGTCAACAATATAGTCTTAAGATTTTGAAAGCTCGTTCCACACAAATCCAACTACTTGACCAATACACTCTTTTGTGTTAAAGGGTTCATAGGAGTTGCTATGAACGAAATTCCTCTATGACCTTTCTATAATAATCTTCCTGGCCCAAGAAAATTCATATCTTAGTAGGCGTAGTAGTTTTAGGCCAATTTTAAACTACATCAATCTTCTTACGATCAAGTAATATCCTCGCTTGACACCACGTGACCCAAGAAAGATATTGAATATATCCAAAACTCACACCTGAAAAACTTGGCATACAATTTCCACTCCTTAGAATCTACAGCATGATTCTCAGGTGTTGCCCATTCTCCTTACTAATATGGAAATATATAAGAATGTTATCAACGAACACGATGGGTGAATCCAAATACGGTTTGAAGATCCAGTTCATCAAATCCATAAAGGGTGTCAGTGCATTCTTCAAGCTAAGATGTGGCAATAAACTCATAATGCCCATGACAAGTTATGAACACTTTTGGGAATATTTGAAGTCTAATCTTTAGCTGATGATAACTCGATCCCTGATCGATCTTTGAGAAGATCGTTGCACCATATAATTCATCAAATAGATCATTAATGCTAGCAAAGGATATTTATTTTTTACTGTTACCTTTTTTAGTTTTTCATAGTCAATACACATATGCATCACGTCATCCTTCTTCTTCACAAATAAGTTAGGATCATTTGTCACGCCCCAAGCGTTGGTAAGGCTGACCGACACTTGATGCTTAACTTGATTGGGCATACCAGCTCTATATGAATGATAAGACCACATATAAATAATAGAACTTAAAGTATTCTAGAATCATGTGAGAAGGTGATACAACTAACATGCTCTGATAAAGAGAAATGTACATTTATATAAAGGGCCACTGGATCTAAAGACATATGATTGAGACAAGGCTTAATTGAAATATGTCCTGAAATAAAATATGTACATACGTGAAAACATCAACACAGGTCTATGAAGCCTCTACTAGAGCCTGAGAATTATAATACTTGTTAGGACAAGTTCCTAACCAACCTATAATGTCTATGTGTACATTGAAAGGGAATGTAACACCACAGAAGTCTCTAAGATTAGACCCGAGGATTTAATCAGAGAATCAAGGAAAAATTTCATCTAAGTCATGGAACGACCCAAGGGACGGGTCGTTGTAGGGAATAATGACCTATTGTGTCCCTCATGGTAAGACCATAGTTAGACCTTTCCAGCAAGCAACAAGCCTAGAAAAGACTTGTTGGAAGATCCAATGGGTCATCCTGAGTGTCCGTTGAATAGGGTTCAGAAAATGCCCAAAAATCGAGTCAGTGACGACGAGATAATATGACGAGCCGTTATTCCAAGGAACGAATCGTTCTGTTCGATTATCGATTAGAGAATCAAAAGAGTAATAGAGTTTTCCCTAGAAGCAGCGGGTGGAGCAATAGGTCATTATTTCATACGACGACCCATCTTGAGCAATCGTTGATTAGAAATCAGTAGAAGACTGGAAGTGCTTTAGATACAATGGACAGTTGCAATGATCTATTGGAGTGAGTAACGACCCGTCCTGTCATTCATTGGTGAGGGATCAGCCGAGTATCAGAAATAGCCCAGGGAACGACGGATGATCCAATGAGCCGTCATATCCTACAATGACTCATTGGATGGATTGTTGTAACTGGCAGTATCCATTTTTTCAGACGAATCATTAAGGGTATTTCCATCAAAGCTCCTAAGTCCTAAACTACGTCATTTTAAGCCCTAAAGGAGTGTTTTAAGATTGTTTAGCCTATATCATGTTATTAGGCTTCCCATGCATGAAAAGATTTGAGTTCTCTTGGAAGATCAATCTAGAACTCTCCCAATTCTTCCCCAATTCTCTTGGGCTTTCAAGTATAAGTTGAGAATAAATTTATCTAAGTATGTAGGGCCATGAATGAGAGATTTCTTTCACTCTCACGCCCAAAAAATTCTCCTCAAGTTCATGAATTTAATTCCTAATTCAAGTATATGGTTTTATAAGGTTTTAACTCAACTTTATGAAATTCTCTATGATATGTCTATGGGTCAATTTTTCTCATGTTCCAAAGTTTTAAGATTTATGGGCAGATTTTATACACAATTTAATTATAATTTCAAGATTTTAAGTTATTAGAAATCATGCCCAATGATGCAAGTCTTATGAAAAGTCAAGTTTATGATTCATGATTTCAAGTCTGATGAGATATCTAGCATGAATGAATGTTTATAAATTACCCATGTATGAATCTTTGATTTTGGCTTATGAAGTCTACTTCAAGTATGCATGATTTTAAGATTTGGGCAAGCCCACACAAGTTAAGTATATTTTCATGAATTAGCCAAGGCTAATAAGATTAACTTTTTATATGTTTTGAAATCAAGACTCCCACTGCAGCTTATGATATATTTTGGAGTCAAGACTCCCCATGTTCAGATTTCAGACATTGCATGTAATTTGGATTTAAACTTCATTGAAAAACGATGGGAGCATAATGCATATTTTTTTGAGTAGTGTCTAGCACCATGTAGGCTTGAGGTTCCAAGGTTCTCCGGTCTCAGAACTACGCGTCAACGAGGTGTCTATATATATATATATATATATATATTAGGACCTCTTAAGAGATTTTTCCCCTGCCCCCAAGGTGCCTCAGCTTGATATTGATATCATGGTATTGTTCTTAGCCCTGACAAGATTTTGGACTGCTCTGCTCACTTGAGTATGAAAGTTGGAGTATTACGTAAGCTCTATTATGATGGTATTTCTTATAACGAGTCTCCTATTATTCCTTATGATTTTAGTTATTCATGTTCATGGACTACGATATTATATTTTACAACAGATTTGACCCAATGATCAGTTTATGAGCTTTTACTTACGATTTCAGCTATGACAAGTCACATGATTCTATTTCTAACATTGGGTCACTATATTCAGATATGATAATTAGCTTATGACTATATATGTCGCAGATTTATATTTCAGCATGTAGTCCTAACTCTCATGATATACTGATTTATATTTATATGAATGATTTTAATTAATATTTACTCATCATGTTTTACTTATCTTACATTCTCAGTACATTTCAAGTACTGACAATATACTCTATGCTGTATCATTTCATGATATAGGTCCGAGCGATTAGACTCAATTTTGCCGTTAGCCCAATCTCCTACAATCCAGGTCAGTTCCCATTGTTGGTGAGTCCTCATCTTCTGAGGACATTCTTTTTAGTTGTTTTATTATGCTATTTCAATCACAGACTTTACTGAGTTAGTTGGGGGGTGTTATCCCATAAGCTCATCAGACAGTTTAGAGGCTTATCAGACATTGTGTAGACTTAGCTTTATTGAGTGTTGACTCTGTTTATGATCATTGTTATACATTATGTTATTTAGAATTCCTCTTATTCATGTTTAAGTTATTAGTTTCCGCTTTGATATATGCTCTTTTGTTGCTATATTCATGCCATGGGTCGCCTTGAAGCCATTCGTGGTTCTAGGCTCGCGTCTCGGTCCGGGGTCCTAGCTCGGATCATGACAGAGTACTAGACTCAACCCAACTCCAAGTAGAAATGGAGCTCATCAATCAACAACTAAAGTTCAAGAAAATGTCTAGCAAGGTGGCTTACTACTTTGTACGTCTTAGCCTGCAGTGTGAATGTAATGCCCTCAGCAAAATCGACATGAATTCATATGGAATAGTACTTGTATGTCAAGTAGAACAAATAATATAAGATAGATCATGAAGCTTATAAAAGAAACATGAACACATGGTATACTGGACACATCTGAAAGCTAGAAAACATCCTATAGCACATTATGCCTTACCACACATAGATTGTTATGCAAATCTCTTTTGGATCATGAAACATTATTAACACTTGGAATCATGATACAGTATCATACTTGGATCATTATATATTAGATGAGTTCTTTTAATATCTAGAAGTAATGTAGGCCAGAAAGGCATATATTACACGGGTAAATGAGTCACGAGGGCATATATCACATGGGCAAATGAGCCACACAAAGGCATATATCACATGGACAAATGATCTATGAGGGCATATATCACATAAGCGGGACATCAACATTCCTGGGTACATTAATATGGTTTGTTATGATCTTTATACTTCATAAATAGTTCGTTTAGCACACGTGACATAGACATCTCAATTAGAGCACTAAAGACTATATAAGGTAACATGGAAGCATATCCCAATAGGAGCAATAACAATTGAAAGAGTGAGAAACCACGAATCATATAACATAGGGACTCATGTCGTGTAATCATTTAGGACTTCATAGAATCATATAAGAGGACACATGTGACTCGAGGTCATGCCATTGCGGGGAGAAGAGGGTTTAGTCTTATATATTCTCGATTCCAAATTTAGTGTGACTACAAAGAGTTAATTCTTCCTTTAAGGTGTTAATTTACAAGAACGATGAGTAATGAAACTAGTATTACTAGCTAAACTACAAGTTTGGGCCATATAAGCAATACAATAAACATTTGATGAGGGATGAGCTTGCAAGGCCCTCATAACAAAGGTGTTTCACCAAATCCTTCCTTGCTGCCATATCAATAACATCACATGACCCTCTTATGAGGCCACCTAACATCTCTAAGCTTCACATCACATATAACATCCCTCAAAACATCTTTCAAAATTATTAAAACTTGGACTCATGAATTTCGATCACCATCCCGTGAGTCTTTACTAAAAACATACTTAGAATACTCACACAAGCTCATAAATAAGATAGGACTCAAATATTATCGTGGTTCCCAAAACCCTAAGATTTCTTTGCGTAGATTCCTTTGTAAGTTACCTTTGATTTTCTATAATTGGAGAAGAATCGACGTTAGTATCACATGTTTAATGGAGGAATATCCATGTTTAAACTTAGAATTAGCTTACCTTGAAGTTTGGAGGAGAGAAAATGAGATTAGGTGTTTAAGAGATCCTATTTATGATGAGAGAGATGAGAAAATAAAATTTACAAAAATTTGATTTTTGACTTATATAGAATTCCACCACCTCTCACATATGGTCATATGTGACCATGCACGGAGTATATGTTGCTTTGTTTGTGGAACTTGACCAATTTCCAGAACCTCAACCTTAGGGGTCCTTCATCTACACCCCATATACAACCTTGCCTTAATTTACAAACCATATATGATCTAGTACCTGGCTTGTACATTTCACAAAACTAGTAACAAGTGAGGCTTCCGCCTACGTTTGACATATGGTCGATATGTCATTTATATGGACGTATGTCACTTTGTACGTGACATGCTTTGATTTAATTTTCATTCTTTTAGATCTTATTCACTTCAACCTTAGCTTAACACTTTAGTACACTTAGATCCTTAGTCTTTAGACTTAAATACAACCTCATTCTTCCAAGTTCAGATATATTCATCGACGTCGAATTACTCGTACCCTAGTTTGGGGATACAGGAAGTTACACACCCCTAGATAAGAGACTTAATCTAATAAACTCTCTGCTCAACATATTTTGCAATTAAATTTTCAATTCCTTCAAATCAGTGGGCACCATCCCATATAGTGGGATAGAAATAGGTTGTGTTCCCGATACTAAATAAATACCAAAATCAATATTTGATCAAGAGGAATGCCCAACAAATTAGTAGGGAATACATCAGGAAATTCCCTTACCATAAGTACTGAGTCAATGGTAGCTGACTCCACATTTATGCTTGAATATAAAAATGATAGGCTACACAATATTTACCCACCATATGGTGTGCCTTTATGATTGATATCACTTTGTTTGAGGGAAAATTTCCCCTCCAAGTCACACTAGGCACACCTGGAATAGCCAAAGTCATAGTCTTGCAACGACAATCTAAGGTCATATAACTCAAATATAGCTAATCCATACCGAGGATAACCTCAAAATCAACCATATCCAATAAAAAGAAATCAATCGATGTATCACAACTATGAATAGGAACCAACAAAAACAAGACTAAAGGCTCAATTTACTATAATCGCATCATCAACTTGGGTGAAAATATATACAGGAACATCAAGTAGCTCACAAAACATACTCAAACCCAATGTAAAATAAAATAAAACATATGAATAAGTGGAACTCAAATCAAATAGCACAAAGCACCGCAGTGAAAAACTGAAACAATACTTTTAATGATCGTGTTCAATGTTAGGACCTATCGTCTACTATGAAATGTATAAATATACAATGAGCCATTAGGTCATTTTGAGTTTTAGAACCCTTTTACTTTATTTGGGACTTTTTGTATGTCCATTTGATATTTTATGACTTATGGGTATAGTGAAATAGGTCTGAATGGCCCAGGTGCATTTCAAAATGCTTGAAACTAAACTAATGATTTAAAAAGTTAAGAGTTGAAAAGTCACATATATATTTGAATAGGGTCAAATTCATGTTTGAAGGTTTTTATAGGTCTATGTGATGATCTTGAAATTTTATATATGTTTGCATTACAGCCCGAGGGGCTCAAGTGAGTTTCAGGGGCTAAAACCAAGTTTGGAGTACATCAAATTTCATTTTTTTCTAGTGCAACAACACTATATCATGACACGAGAGGGGAGGTCACAATCGGAAGGCTTGGGAGTTAGGTCAACATAGTCACTAAGTTATTGACCACATCACATAGGGTCCATTCCTAATTATTCTTCATAATCGCGTGAGACTTAGTAAAAATCACGAAAGAGGTTTACTTGATACATCAAAACATTTCAGATGGGGTTTAAGGCATTTCAAAACACATTTTGAGAACTTAAAGCTCGACTTTGGGTGATATTCTGGGGGATCTCAAACATTTGAGTTGGGGTAAAATACTAACCTTTGATTTATTAATATACTTTGATAGCCGACTTTATTAAAAGATTAGTCTGTAAATTCATAGTATAAAGATGAGTAAAGATGAGATTTTTAGCCTTGGATTAAGTGTCGATTAATTGATAATTGGAAAGTCGAATTGAGGTTGGATTGACTTGAAATTTTAGATTTGGAACTCTTAAAAAGTGGGTAAGCCAATTTTGGAATGAATTTTAGATTTTTCCTTGAGGCTTGAGTTTGAGTTTTTTGTTTGTCCTTTTTATATTACAATACGGGTATTATTGAATTTGTTCAATCACGTAGAATACATTTTTGAATAGATTGGGAGCATTCAGAGGCTTTAAAAAAGGGAAAAGTCATCTGAGGTGGTTGAAAGGCTTCAAATTAAGTTAAGTTAAGGCTCTAACTTTGGTGGAATATTTTTCCCTACTAAATGACTACTGAAATGATTTAAGGGTAAGGGGATGATATATACGCGAGATATGAGCACTTATGTGGGTACCAAGTAACATGTTAAGGTTATTTATCTATTGTGTCTTATTGAATTGATTTGAATGATTATTTGATTAGCTAATCACTTTCTAGTAGGATTTCAAAATTTTATTTTAGGCTATGTACATGTAAAAATCATGTTATGTTGTTGATCATGCATTATTGATATGTCATATGCTTGTATATCTAAATATAATTTGATTATGAAATGCATGTGGATACCATTCATGATGAGTATGAGATATGCATGTTGAGACCATCAGTGTCGAGTATTGATATGTACATTTAGATCATCTATACTACATATGAAGATCGTTTGTGTGTCAAGTGGACAATGCAATTGTCCCTCATGGGTCACTACTCCGACACATCCTCGAGACATAGTGTGCACACAGGTTGTGTTATGTTGAGTTATAGTATCGTTGATTCATTAGCCTCTATTTGTGCATATCCATTCATATGTTATATTAGTGCTTAATTACTTAGTTAATTTGGTAAGGGATGTGTATTATTAATTATCCTTGTTCTGTATTATCCTTTATTTGTTGATGACGCATGAATCATATAGGATTTACACCATGTATTTCTAAGGCCAGACCTTACCACTATCTTATTAGGGATAGTCGATGGTACTTGTAAGGAACACATTATTTTATGTACTCATACTACACTTACTACACTCTTTGTATGGATCCGAATATTGGTACTAGTAAAGCTCATAGTTGCATTAAGAGGTTCTGGTTTTGGAGTTTCAAGGTAAGGCTCTTCGCTGATCAGTATCACTAGACTCCCTTTTTGTGTTTATCTTCCTGTCTTTCCTATTTAGAAAATGCATTCATGTTGTCGGTTGTGTTGAAGAGCAATGATCTCTGAATATACATTCAAGATCTTATGAAGATATGATGAAGTTTTAATGATTCACAAATAGTGTACAAGTGACATCCATATGTTGAAGAATGAAGATAGCAGTATCATGAACCAGGTCCTTATAGATCTGTAAGAAGAAGTTAATATATAAGAAACACTACCAGAGGAACTCATTGTAGAACTTATTCCTCTAAATGGAGAATGAAATTGTCAAAGACAGAAGATTGAGGTTGTTCACATGTACACGAGAATTCCTATTGGAATTTTAATATAGGAGAATTCAATTTAAATAAGGAACTGGTAAACTATATAAGAAAAGTTATCATAAACTTGCACATGGAATTAACTTCAAATAAGAAGATAAAGAAGTCCAATGCACGTCAACAAGGGGAAGACCAAGTCAAATTAGAATTAGATTCTTGGAAATTTTTGAACCAAATATAATTTGAATAGGAGACCGACCAGTGACTTACTCCTATAGTAACAACACATCAATCAATCATTCGAGTTTGACCATACCAAAAGATGGAGTCCTCTAAATTCTCTCTATTTAGCAAGAAGAGTCTCGAAGAAGAAATTATTGTTGTAACAAAAAATCTATTCCTATCAAGTTTTATCTATACAGTTCTTAGTTTATAATAGTAGTTTCTTGGAGTGGTTCCAAGAAAAGATCTTTATTACTTTCTTTTAGATTGTAGTAGGTGTTGTCTTGTTTATTATAACGGACTTCATTGACTAGAGTAGGGTCATTAAAGATTAAGAGGGTAGAAGAGAAACTATTGGGAACCATTCGTGTAGGTGTTACAAGGGTAATTATAAACCTATTATGGAGTTGGGATCAAGTTTAGTAGAAGAGATTGGGAAAAGTCCTATGCAAAGTAAGTCATAGTTTTTGACTCCTTTGAGTAAAGAGTTTTTCATGTAAAATTTTTGTGTTGATTTAATTTTTGCAAATACTTTCTTTCATAGTTACTCAAAGAACCAGGTTCTTTTGGTACTTAGGACATACCCAAACTAACAAGTGGTATCATGCTAGATCATTCAATAAAGGTTAGTACCTTGAAAGACAGAGAATGGTTGCACTTTTCGGAGTCCTAGAAGGCCAATCAATCACAGTACCACCATATTTTAGTGAAAAATATTATGGCTGGTGGAGAGTAACAATAGAAGACTTTATTATTGGAGAAAATCCTAAATTATGGAACATTATTCATAAGGATCCAAACAAAATTCTACTCAAGGATACATAGTTTGATCACAAAGTAAGAAGGATTCTCATATGTGAGATTGGTCCAAATGAGTTAAAAGAATGTCTCCCTCCATACCACTAGCAAATTGATATGGAGCACACTGCAAAATAGTTATGGGGAACCTGAGATAGAAATTCATTAAACCAATAGTATAAAAGAAGAGAATCAATTTATAGAAGATAGAAGGATGGCGTATAAAGGAAAGATCACATCATCAAGAGCTCAATTATTCCAAGAAGAGGAAGAAGATAAAATTGAAGTAGGTTTAGCCAAAATCAAAGATGAGATCCATACTTACTCCAATGAAAATTTGGAATATATGATTCACATAGTAATAGAAACCCTTAAAAAATAGTCTATTGAGGAAAAGTAGGATGATACATGTTAACTCCAAGGTAAAGCAAGACAATACAAAGTTTGCAAAAAAGAAGAAGAAAGCAATTCTAAAAAAATAAGTCCTCTTCACTAGAAGATCAACCTAACAAATAGGAAGAATCAAAAGGATATCAATGCTACAAAGGGAAAGGTCATCCATAAATCTCTCAAGATCATTCTAAGAGAGAATCAAACGCCATATCTCCTCTTTTACATGCTAAATCAGAAAAAATAGGATGCTATAGAAGGAGCTTATCAAGGTTTAAAAAAAATTGTAAACGTAAACAAATAGAACAAACTCTCTAAGAAGCAGATATCCAAGCACTTCAACAATATAAAGGCATCTTGACTTAATAGAGCCAAGGGCATGTATAACTGTCCAAACACAAGAATGCACACTGCTAAAGGACATATAAATATTAAGCATGGGAACAAGAAGAATCCTAATAGATGACATGGAATTTGAGAAAAAATAATACTAAATATTACACTCCACAAGAATTAGAAAAGGACATTATCCCATGGAGAGATAGGAAATTACCTGGATGGACTAAAAAGGTACCTAATCCATCCACTCTCACAAAATCGAAACTCAAAATTTTGTGGATTCCTACAACCATCCTCTAAAAAAAATGACTTCAAAGTCTAGGTGACAATAGGGGGTTACTCTCACCAAAAGGCCTCATAAAGGTGGAAACGAAAATGTTTGAAGACATGAAGAATAACTCAAATAAAACAGTACTGGCATACAAAATATGCCTCCATCAAAACATTTAGTTATGAACTTAGTTCATATAATCCAAATGTATGCATCCCTTTCAAATATATGTCATTCAAAATTACCTATCCTCCACATACTTCAAAAAGATTATTGGTATAAATTCATAAGAAACAGGTTCTATAGAAAAACTTCATCCCTTATTAGAGTTCCCCGAATCTATGAATTCTCGCTATATTCGCACAAAAGGTTTTAAAAATCTACTGATAATAAAAAAGTTGCCTAATCACCTCCTATTCAAATTCAAATAGGGGTGTTTAAAAAGGATTCAACACTTCTCACTTTCCCTCTCATCGTCCACTAAAAAGAGCAAAAGAAATCTCGTATTTTAAGAAAATCCAAGATTACCCCTCTCTAAGAAAACTCTCTCGAGAATGTTAATACCAAGAATAACTTCTAATGCTACCTATAATATACTCAATCAAGAAAAAATTGAATAGTCAGAGCATCCAAATAGCCATCAAGAAAAGAAAAGGGAAGATAGGGGAAAATCCTCTAATAAAAGGGAAGGGACGCTTCAAGATATTTAAGAAACTGCTTTCAATGATGGTCTAACCATAGAAATGATAAAAGTAAGGTTTGAACTAAGCGATGGGCCTCTCTGACTTTTGAGGGGAAAGGTATCAACCTTTTAGTGATGGAAAAATCAGGTATAAAATACCTCAAGAAGATTTTGAATTATCTGGGGTGGACTCACCTCTGTCTTTATTATATCCCTAGAGAATACGAAGAAAAAGTTAGAGAGTCTTATTCAATTCTTTGTTTATATGGTGGAACCGAAATGCTAACTAAATTAAAGGAAAAACAAATATCATTTACAACTAAAGATTTGGCAGACATTTTGAATATTTCATCTATGGGTTTCGATCATTATGGAACAAAGAAGTGGGATGAAGAAGGTTCTAGAAAAATCAGGAGGTATCTGACTATCAAATATGCTAGAAGCGTACAATAAAAGAAAATAACATCCACTCATAAGCTCTTATTCGAGCTGGTGAGAAAATGCATTATTCCTAAGTCAAAAGATAGAGAGGAGGCAAATTTCATATGCATGACTCTGATGGAGTTGATTGAGAAAGAAATTTTGATAAATTAGCCCGCTGTAATGATTTAGAAAATGAGGAGAGCAACTACAAGAGAATCTTTGTCTTATGGCTTCTTGCTTCTAAGGATTTTCATTCATATTAAAGTCCCCTTGGGTTATGGGAAGACATAGACAAAGAAAGACAATTAGCTAGTCCACTCTAGAAAGGTGTGAACTTCTCCATAATAAAATAGTGAAGCTACTAGATGATCTAGAAAAGGAGAAAGAAGGGAGGAAAATGTGATGACATGAGAGACAAAGTTGATATTCTGATAGCAGAACTTGAGGATATACATAAGTCTTTAATCAATATCTCACCACCATTCTATCTTAAGAACCTTCTTTACAAAGAAACAATTCCTTAGGATAGAACCCTCCTTTCTTTTTCACTCTACTGTAGTGACATATATATTTTTATTGACAGTATATCTTGAAAATTGTCTTTTTGATTCTTATGATGCATACTTGTAATTAATAAAATATTTTGTTCATACTGAATTAATAATTGTGTTTTGCTATGTGAGTTACTCTATGAAATTTACTGTTTAATGATGCCAAAAGTGAAAAAAATATTAATGAAATTGAGTTATATGAAACATTTGAAATAGTTGCTAAAACGAAAAGAAACTGGTCCTTAAAAGATCCCATATAAAATGGATACTTTTCACGTCTGTTTTCAGAATCGCTAAGATAGGAACAAATTGTAAAGAAATAAGTTTCTACTTATAAAGAAACCTAGTTCTAATTAGAGTACATTTCTATATTCAATTGCTAAGTAAATAGCTCGCATTGTAAAGGAACTATTTCTTACTTATAAAAGAACCAATACTACCATAGAGGTACTAAAAACTGGGGGAAATATTGTGAAGATTTTATGTTTGAAGAACCTAGACCTTATGCAAAAGTTAAAGAATATTTTTAAAAAGAGACATAGGAGAGAATGTTTCTTTGAAAAAACATATGGTTAGGATCAGGTTCACAAACCTAGCCATCTACAGGACTACAATGAATGGAAGGTAAGCCCCTACAACTAATTAAGTGAGACCATAATTCTTACTTAGTCATGCAAATTTAGCCATCTAATGAACTTAGATGAATGAAAGATTAGTCCTGTAGCTGGGTATGTAAGTTCCTAGAATTTACTTAATCATTTAACCTAACTACTTGTACAAGCTAGAAGAGGTTGAAGTTGTTGATGCTTATTAACTCGGGAAGCTTATGAACCTTATTGAGATCTAGGGTGAACTACTACAAGCTTACAAACCTTGTGTTGTAACCTTGTTGTATCGATATGAAGACGTAAGTGTTGAGTAACAAAAGAGCTAGTTGTTAAGAAGAAAATTGATGAGATAAAAACTATTATTAAGGGAGAAGATGCACATCAAGAACTTATGAAGATTGATGATATTAAAGAGAGTATATGAAGGCTTATGAAGCTATTATGGATTTTTCATCATCGAAAAAGAAGAATGAATTTATTATTAATATGTTATTTTTTTGTTTTTGTTTTAATTCTAGCTATTTTATTGTGTCCTATATATAATTCTATTTCTGACTATTGTTTCTTTGCTCTTCAACTTCTTTAAACAAGTGTCCCTTCTTCAAAATTTCTTATATTTTTTTATGATAGTGCTTCATTATATATAAATAACACAAAGGGAAGCATGGTTCACAAAGTATTTATATATAAAATTTGAAGAATAATTACATTTTAAAGGGTGAGATGTAGATAATTTATTCTAATACAAATATTAATAACTATTTTCACAATTTGAATTCGTAATCTATAATCACACACTAAAAAATTTTTTAGCAATAATTATTTAACAATAATAACATAATTGTTGGTAATCTATATTTTAGGATGAATTATTAGTGGTAATTAAATTTTAGTCGGTGAAAGAAACTTTTTAGTGGCAATTGGTAGAAACAGCTGGCAAAATTAATATCATTCCAAACCTTAATTATTTTATCATTCCTCCAAATTTTCTTTTATTAATTGAATTCAATGACAATTAAATAATGACAAATAAAAGTTTTAACAATAATGGCTTCTCAAATGTGCTCGCATGTTTATGGCGGCGAGAATAGAGTTATCGTACGGTGGAAGAAACTTGAAAACAATAGCAACATAAAAGGGTTTTCCAATTTATGGGCATATTGGTAAGTTTATTGTCTTCTAATTAAATTCATTGACTGTTCATTTACTTACCTGATGAGTGAATTAATAAAAAATATTTTTGATCTTCAAATAAAATAATTTGTTTTTTTATTTTTTTTTATAAAATAATTTCAAGTTTGTTCTTTTTGTTTTCTTATCTCTTTCCCCCTCCCGCACTCATCAAATCCGACTTGTAAAGCATGGTGCAACACTTTAACTGTGACTTTCAAATTGCAATTGAGAAAAGCGACTTCTAAATTGCATTTGTCAATATAACTTATATGCAAAATGCAATTAGAGAAAACACTCCCAAAATCGTACCGCAATTTTATAAAATTAGAGCAAACACATTAAAAAATCATACCGCAATTTCATCAAAAATTGGTCTCGCTTACTTTGCTTGTGTGATGTGTAAGGATTTAGTGACACATTTGTACTTCTTTTAGCTTTGCATGCCTTTAAGTGATAATTTAAGCGAATACTAACATTATTTTGCTACTTTTCAGGAATTTCATGAGTTGATGGAAGGAGGCACAAATAAAAAGAAGTCCACCAGAAAAAGGAGACAGATGACCGCAAATCCAAGATGCGGTCCACACTTCAAACCGTATTCTAAACTAGAGAGGGTCAACAATCAGTCAGCAGGAAATGACTTAAGATACGAACCACATATTCAAAATGTGGACCACTAATTAAATTGCAAGATAACAAGTGTCATCTGGTGAAGCAATTGATAGAAAGGACTATAGACTGTAATTTCAATAAGTTGAAATACATAAGACATCAGATAGAATGACAACTTCAGTTTACGGTTGAAGATATGGACCGTACCTTTAATGTCCGATCCGATCCTACGACCAGGGCCCTCTGAATTTAAATTAGAATTGGAATTTTGCACTTTAGTATAAATAATATTTTTTTCATGTTTTGGAGAGTGTTCTTCTGAGTTTCAATAGTTTGATAATTCTAGAGAAGAAGAATAATTTTTAGGAGACACTCATTGTAATTTGGATATTAAATAAATTTCAATTCAAGTTTTCTTCTCTATCTTACTGCTTCGTAAGTGATCATGTCTTAATTTATGCTTCTTTTCTTCTTCTTTCTCTATGAGTAACTAAATTCAAATCTAGGGTTGTGAACTCAATAGGTTTTCAAACCCTAATGATCTCAATTGGAATGAATTGATTATGCGCTTTTGAATATTTAATTGATTTATGTTTTGTGAAGTGCGATTGGAGGTTGCAAACATCTAATTATGCCAAATTACCTCCATTGTGTTTGAAAGAGGCAATTAAGATTTGGGTAGAATCATTCAACAATGACCCAAGACTTAAACCTTATTTAATAAGATCACTTAGAGATTTGATGAATCTAATTGGCAATTTAGAATTTATTTTGATTTGAATTCTAGTTAATTTGAGAAAATTAATTTAGCTGGACATTGTTAGGTTGTTGAGAGACACCTAATGATTACCTAGATGATTGCTTGTATATTCATGAATAGCTCATTTTCAATAATCCCAATTGAGTGATTTAGGGAGATCAACCCTATGCGGGGAGACATCCCTAGTATTTCTCTATATTGATTTCAATCAATTGCAATCTTAGACTTTAGAAATTTAGATTAATTCTCTTTTACCACTAACTTGTAGTATTCAAAGCATTGAATCAATTCTGATTCATTTGATTGCTTAGACTGATCCTAAGTCTCTTTGGATACGATCCCGACTCCTAATTGAGTATTTAAATTGCAACCGACCACTTTCATTCTCTTAAGTAGAGGTGTAATTAGGCTGATCAATTTTATGACGCCGTTACCGGGGATTTAGACAATTAGTCCTATTGAGTGATTCAGATTTTTGGTTTGGTTGTTTTGAACCTACTCTATCACACTTGATTTTACTTCTAATTGTAAAATAGGTGTAGGATGGAAAATCCTTGAGGTGAATTGGATAATGTATTTGCGGAGGTCAACAAAGACGTAGACTATGCAAGTGACATGGTTCCTCCAAGGGTCAAAGGCCAGTTTCACAATTTCACTTATCATGATTGTCATGATTTGAGTTAGGACCTCGAATCGAGACACAGAACCTAGAACCGCGGATGTCTCCAATTCAACCCATGGCATGTGCATAGCAACACAAGAGTATAAACTAAAGCGAAAACTGATAACTTAAACATGAATAAGTGGAAGTCTGAATAACATAAACGTATATCAAACGATTACATCATAATGCTAAGTCTCAAAACAAAACATGCTAGTCTATGTCTGAAAAGCATCTACTATTAGCGCATAGTTCTGAGATCGAGGAACATCGGACCCCAAGTCTACTCGGTGCTAGAAACTACTACCAAAAACATGCATAGTGCTCACATCGTTTTTCAATAAAGTTGCAGTCATAATTACAAGCATAGCGCTCACAACATTTCTCAATAAAGCTAAAATAATAATTTACATGCATACATCATTTCTCAATAAAGCGGAAATCATAATTTATACATAACTTGAAATCTGAACAATGGGAGTCTTGACTCCAAAAATATCATAAGCTGCATTGGGAGTCTTGACTTCAAACCATACGATAAGCTGATCTCATTAGCCTTGGCTAAATCATAAAAACATACTTAACTTGTATGAGTTTGCCTAAATCATAAAATCATGCATATTTGAAATAGACTTCATAAATCATAATCATGCAATCATAGGTGGGGAGTTCATAAACATTCATTCATACTAGATATCTCATCATACTTGAAATCATGAATCATAAGCTTGGATTTCATAAAACTTGCATAATAGGGAATAATTTCTAATAAATTAAAATTATTAATTTATAATCAAATTGTGTATAAAATCTACCAGTTATACTTAAAACATACTTTAGAACTTGAAAGGATTAGACCCATAAACATATTATAAATAATTTTAGAAAATTTGGTTAAAACCCTATTAATCAATATACTAGATTTAAAACTTGAATTCATGAGCTTGAGGTGAAATTTGAGCATGAGAGGGGAAGAAAATCCTTATTCATATCCCTACATACCTAGGTAAGCTAATTTCCAAACTAGCCTTGAAAGCCCAAGAGAATTGGGGAAGAAATTGGGGAGAATTCTAGCTTGATATTGAAGGGGAATCTCAATATCTTGCATGAATGGGAGTCTAATGACTTGGAATAGGATAAACCCTCTTAAAAAACTCCTTTAAGGGCTTAAAATGATGTCATTAGGAAGTTAGGAGCTCAAAAATTATGAAAATACCCTTAATAATTCGTCTGAAAAATAATCCACTGCCAATCATACGACTCGTACCACGAGTTGTACCACCAACCTACAACTCGTGGTTTCCTCTCGTAGCTAGCCAGTCCAATTCCTCCAACTCTCTGATTATTTCCACGGATGCCTACCATGACTTGTAGTTTCCTACTATGAGTTGTACAATCACTCGTATGACCAGCACCTGGTAACCTAGTAGCATACTACGACTCCGTGACCATGAGTTGTACCACTAAACAACGGCTCATGGTCTGGGGGATGAGCCTCCGAACCTTACCACGAGTCTTCCTATGACCTGTACCAGCTGACCACAACCCATACCATCAGTTGTACCAAGAGAAAAATTGCATACTCCTCTGCTAGACATATTCAACTTCCGGAACCTAATCTTAGAAAACTTTGGATTGTTACATTATCTCCCAATTCAGAAATTCCTCCTCGAATATGGAATAAGCATACTAAAAGGCTGGGGAAAGAACTACAATCCCAAGACTAAACAACTAAAGGTGAAAACTGATGGAGTGATTGACTTCAGACTGAAATACATGGCTGAACTGAATTCATGAAACATACACACATGCAATGACATGAAAGGAACTTAGAGGCATGAACCTGACATGAAATTGAATATAGTACTAAGGAGGAAACTGATACCTTATGTTGGAACTGATCCGGAAGGGAAAAGATGCAGGTACCTAGCCATCATATATGCTTCAGCCTCCCACGTAGCCCCCTCAACAAGGTGATTCCTCCACAACACCTTCACTAAAGCTACTTCCTTATTTCTCAACTCCCAAACCTAATGATCCAGGATCTCAACTGGAACCTCCTCATAGGTAAGGCTATCCTTCACACCTATGCTCTCCATCTGAACAACTAAAGCTGGGTCATCAATGCACTCTTCAATAGAGATACATGGAAAACTGGATGTACCCAAAGCTAACTCTGTTGGTAGCTCCAACTCATATGCCACCTTGCCAACTCGCCTTAAAATCCTACAAGGACCAACATACCAGGGACTAAGCTTTCCTTTCTTTTCGAACGTTCACTTCCTTCATGGGAGATACCTTCAGTAATACCCAATCATCAACCTCAAACTCAAGCTCTCTCCTCCTCACATCCGCATAAGATTTCTGACGACTCTGAGCTATTTTCAGCCTTTCCCTAATAAGCTGAACTTTCTCCATGGCTTCATGACCTAAATATGGTCTATGAACGTAGATTCACCTACCTCACACCATCCAATAGGTGATCTACACCTCCGCCCATAAAGATCCTCAAATGGAGCCATCTGAATGCTAAAGTGATAACTGTTATTGTAAGCGAACTCAATGAGAGGAAAGTGGTCATCCCAACTACCCTTGAAATCAATCACGCACACTCTCAAAATATCCTCAAGAGTTTGAATGGTCTGCTCGGCCTGACCATCTGTCTACGGGTGAAAAGCTATGCTAAGCTTGACTTGAGAACCAAGGCCCTTATGAAACAATCTCCAAAACTGAGAGGTAAACTGGGTACCCCCATCTGAGATGATGGACAAAGGAACTCCATGCAATCGAACCAACTCCTGAATGTACAATCTAGCATAATCCTGAGCTAAATCAGTAGTTTTGACTGATAAGAAATAAGCTGACTTGGTCAACCCGTCAACAATCACCTATATAGATTCATACTATCGGCGGGTAATAAGCAAGCCTGTAATGAGTCAATGTTGATCTCTTCCCACTTCCAAGTAGGAATACTAATTTGTTGTAGCATACCTCTAGTCCTCTGCTGCTCAACCTTCAATTGTTGGCAATTCAAACACTTAGCCATAAACTTCGCTATATCTTTCTTTATGCCATTCCACCAATAGACTTCCCATAGGTCACGATTTGTCTTGGTGGCACCTGGGTAGATAGAGTACCGAGAGCCATGAGCCTCGCTCAATATCCACCCTCTCAAGTCATCAATAGTTGGCACACACAATCGCCCAGATATTAGAGTACACCATCTCCCCCTTGGAAGAAAACTTCTACCTTCTGACTTCGGACTGCTTCCTTCAACTTTACCAAGATAGGATCTTCATCTTGCCTAGCCTTGACCATCGGTCACCAATGATGATTCTCACCTAATTTGAACAGTGACACCACCATCTATCAAGTTAACCAGAGGAACCATAAACGAGCAATCCTGTGGACATCCTTTGCTAATTCCTTCCTCCCATCCTCAAAATGAGACACACTCTCTATGGACAGCCTACTAAGAGCATCCGCAACTACATTGGCCTTGCCCGGATGTTAAAGGAAACTCATGTCATAGTCTTTGAGGAGTTCTAACCATCTCCTTTTTTGCAAATTCATGTCCTTCTGAGCGAACACATATTGAAGGCTCTTATGGTCCATGAATACATCAATATGTACCCCATACAAGTAGTGCCTCCAAATCTTCAATGAAAGCACCACAGCTGCCAACTCTAGGTCATGCGTCGGATAATTCTTCTCATGAGTCTTAAGCTATCTAAAGGCATACACAATGACCTTATCATGCTACATCAACACACAACCAAGACCAACCCTAGAGGCATCACAATACGCAACAAAGCCATTCGTGCCCTCCGGTAGGGTTAATACTGGGGCTGTAGTGAGTCGAGTCTTTAACTCCTGAAAACTCTTCTCACAAGCGTCCGACCACTAAAATTTTACCTTTTTCTGGGTCAACTTAGTCAACAGTGCTGTAATGGATGAAAATCCCTCAAAAAATTTCCATTGTAGTAGCCAGCTAAACCTAAAAGCTCCTAATATCCGAAGGACTAACTAGTCTAGGCCAATTCTTCACTGCTTCTATCTTTTGAGAGTCCACTTGTACACCTTCGCTAGACATCACATGGCCCAAAAATGCCACTGAGTTCAGCCAAAACTCACACTTGCTGAGTTTAGCAAACAGCTGACGATCCTTGAGAGTCTGTTACACAATTCTCAAATAAGCAACATGCTCCTTCTCGCTCTGAGAGTATATGAGAATATCATCTATGAAGACAATCACGAACATATTCAAATACTGCTTTAACACCCTGTTTATCAAATTCATAAAATTTGCAGGAGAATTTGTTAGTCCAAAAGACATAACTACGAAATCATAGTGGCCATACCAAGTCTTGAAGGTTGTCTTCAGAATGTCATTCTCTCCAACTTTGAGCTGATGATAGCCAGATCTGACGTCAATATTTGAGAAGCATTTAGCACCCTGAAGTTGGTCAAATAAGTCATCAATCTTGGGGAGGAGATTCTTATTCTTGATTGTGACCTTGTTCAACTATCGATAGTTAATGTACATTCTAAGGGAACCATCCTTCTTTCGAATAAAGAGAACGGGAGAACCCCATGGGGATTTACTAGGCCTGATAAAACCCTTATCTAGGAGATCTTTCAACTGCTCTTTCAACTCTTTTAGCTCGACTGGAGCCATTCTGTAAGGAGGAATGGATATAGACTGCGTATCAGGGAGAAGGTCAATACCAAAGTCAATCTCTCGCTCAGGAAGGACTCCTTGTAGATCATCTGGAAATGCCTCCAGATACTCACATACAACAGGAATTGACTGAAGATTCGGGGTCTCAAACGCAGCATCCTTAAACTAAACTAGATGATACACACATCCCTTAGAGATCATCTTCCTAACCTTGAGATAGGAAACAAAGCGACCTACAAGCATAGCTGAACTACCCTTCCACTCTAAACCGATTCACCTGAAAACCGGAACTCTACATCATAGGTTCTACAATGGATTGAGGCATAACATGCATGTAACCAATCCATACCGAAGATGACATCAAAGTCAATCATATTTAACTCCACTATATCGGTTGAGGTGAATTTCTGATGGACTGTGATAGGGAAATTTCTGTATACCCATCGAGCTATAACTGACTCACCAACTGAAGTAGAGACTGAGAAGGATTCTGATAGGATTTCGGGACTGACTCTGAAACTAACAACAATATAAGGATTCACAAAAGATAAGGTAGCCCTTGGATTTAATAATGCATACACATCAAGATGGAATACTTACAGCATACCACTGACCATATTGGGAGAGACCTCCTACTCTTGACGAGATAATAGAGCATAAAATCTATTTTGACACTGGCCACCGCCTGCACTAGTAGATGCATCCTACTGAGATGAACATGCTGGTGGAGCTGCTAAACTGGTGGTTGGGTCACGACCTCTATCATGGCCCTTTTTGTCTGAAAAGGGCAGTCTCTGAGCATGTGTCGGGGCTTCCCACACCCAAAGCACGCGCCTGTACCCACTAAGCACTCTCCGGTGTTCCTCCAACCACATCTCCCACAAGTTGGAATACTAGGTTATCCTGACATGCTCCCTTGACCTCTAGAGCTTAATGCTCTGCCCCTCTGATCATGCCTAGGTCTTGATGGAACACTGGCTGATGATGAAGCTGTGGCTGACGACCTCTAGTAGGATTGAGGGTGATTTCTAACACTGGACCTCTGCTGGAACTGTCTATAACTCTCTCCTTCTCTTTCATCTACTTCACCTCTATCTACTAAGTTTATATGAACAACCGTGAGAAATATATGTCATTGATCAACATGGCGGTCCTGCAATCCTTGACTAGCGAATTTGCTACTCTATTCACAAACTTGCTCATATGGGCCCTCTGATCCGTAACCATCTCCGGCTTATACTTAGACAGCTGGGTAAACTCCAAGAAATACTCTTGGACAGTCTTGTGGTTCTTCTTCAAGTTGACGAACTCCACCACCTTTGCCTCCCTCATCTTCCCAGGGAAGAACCTGTCCAAGAAAACAATCACAAACACATCCCAACCCACAGGAACTTCTCCAACTCCTCTACTATCCTTCTACTAATGGAACCATACGTGAGCAACCCCCTTAACTAATAGGAGGCTAAATCTGTACTCTCCTCTCTTGTCACCCTAATAATCTAGGTGATCTTCTGTACCTCTTCGAGGAACTCACGTGAGTCCTCATCCACCCTCGACCTAAGAAACTCAGGTGGGTTTATCCAGAGAAATTCTCACACTCTCACCGTTGCTGTGTTCCCATTCTAGGGAACATGGTCCACTTCCTGCTGGTTGACTTGAGTGATCATGGCCTGTGCCAACATCTAAAATGCCGATCTTAACTCGGCATGAGTGACCTGCTTGAGCAAAGGATATGCTGGTGCTGGTGGGGCTTGCTGATGCTCGTCTCCATTGCCATTATCATGGCTATTTCCGTTGCTATTCTTTCTACCATTCACTTGGCGGGGAGGCATATTTCTGCAAATGCGTATAGCACGAGTTAGAGGAATAGAGAGGTACTTCATTGTATGACATAGATCATGAAAAAAGGAAAATTTCCTCAAACATCTTATATCCTCTTCCCCATAAGTGTGACATGCTTCACACCCATGAAAAAGACTCTACTTAACGCGCTTTTAGACATCCTAGGACACACCTAAACCTCTTCTTTGATACCAAATTTGTGATGACCCAAGCTTTGACCTCGAATTGAGATACGGGACCTCGAACCACAAATGACTCCAAGTAAACCCATGGCATGTGCGTAGAAACTCAAGATCATAAACTAAAGTGGAACTAATAACTTAAACATGAATAAGTGGAAGTTTGAAAAACATAAACGTATATCAAATGATAACATCAGAACGCTAAATCTCAAAATTGAACATGCTAGTCTATGTCTGAAAAGCCTCTACTATCTGATGAGATGCTGGGATAAGCCCCCAGCTATCTCCAAGTCTGAAACAAAACTTACAAAACAAGACTAAACTGATAAATGTCCTCAGATGATGAGGACTCGCGCAACAGGGGTTGAACTGGACTGAGATGGGAGCGAGTTATCAGCGAGACTGAGCTGAATCACCTAAAACTGTATTATGAAATGATATAGCATAAAGTATGTGGTCAATACTTGGAATGTACTAAGTATGTAAGGTATGTCAAACATGCTTAGTAAATGTTAACGGAAATCATGCATATAAATACAAATCAAATAGATCATGAGAGTAAGGACTGTATGCTGAAAACTGTATCTAAGGCATAAGTAGTCATAAGTTGGTTATCATAACTGAACATAGTGACCCAAGCTTTAGAAATAGAAATAATATAACTTTTCACAGCTGAAATCATAAGTAAAAGCTCATAAACTAATCATTGGGTCAAATCTGCTGTAAAACATAATCTCAATAGTCATGAACATGAAATACTAAAATCATGAGAAACAATGGGAGACTCGTCATAACTGACCCCATCATGATGGAGCTTGCGTGATGCCCCAACTATCACACTCAAGTGGGCAGAGCCGTCCAAAACCTTGCTAGGGATAAGGACACTAAACCATGATATTGATATCAAGATGAGCCCCATGGGGAAGGGTAAAACTCTGTTGAGAGGTCCCAAAAATGTATACATATACTTACGATTGTGTGTAGTGATGTGTTGTGGGTTTACAACACTTTCGACACTTAAAAACGAGAAAATAAGCGTGGTATTAGGTGTGTTTTTCCAGATATGATGCACCTTTGCTTTATTCTCAAGGAAAAAAGGTGTTGGAGTTGAAATATGCAAAAGAAGTGAAAAGAGTGCAGAAAATGGGCCAAGTATAACTCACAGTATAAGTCGCACCTTGATGGTATGAGCCATACTGAGAGTCGTGGAAAAGTCCAGACAGTGTGCTAAGGCAAAGGCCAAGTTACGACTCTTGGTATGAGCTGTACCATCTTGGTACAAGACGTACCAAGACAATCATGGAAAACTTCAGAAGAAGCTGGATATAGTAGTCTGCTGGTATGGGTAGCAATGACGGATTGTGATGACTACCTATGACCCGTACTAAGGAGTCGTGGTAAAGTTCAAAAGGATTTTGGAATGATAGATCTCAAAGTACGAAAGGCAATCATGGGTAGTAGGATGAAGGTACGAGTCGCACCAAGACACTCATGGAATTATGCCGAGGATGCTAGAACTCACAGGATCATACCACAATAGGATTGTATCACTAGTAGGATCAATGTACGAGTCGTACCAAGTTCCAACACTTAGCCAGATTCAGAGTTGCTAGACATTGTACAAGCAGACTATACGACTCGTACAACCACGGTACGAGTAGTAGGTTAAGTCAGCGACAGTTATATCAGATTCCTTGTTAATTTAGGAAAAATTTCTAAATATTCCATTGTTCTTGAATTGTTCTTCATTGATCTTTTGCAATAATCAAGTGGGTTTATTTCAATCATCATTGTAAGTTGATAATTATGTTTTTATCTATGATTTGTAACTCTTCTCTTACAATCATGAGAGGCTAAAACCTCCAACTAGGATTGTGGGAACCATGGTGCTTAACAAACTAGGGTTTGCACAAAGTGATTCTAAGCCAATGTTAATGCTTGTATTGAATTCTATTTATCTTAAATATTTTTTAATGGAGCACAACATTAGGACTTGCCCGAATTCTCTACTTGCTTGAATCTAGAGAGGTAGAGATTAGGAAAAGAGAATCGCACTAAAGCCTTGAACTTTATGTTTTATTGTATAAGTTAAGCTGCGGTCGCAAGATAGTTAACTTGGAACAAATTGATAACGGTTAAGGTAAAATCACTCAAGAGACCTAATCCGGTAATTGAGTATAGTCATCTAATAAGGATGAACCAATTGTTTGGATGAACCTTTGTTATCAGTTCTACAAGTCAAGTATTGGGATGGATCACAAGTGTAAAACCCGAAGTAGTTATGAACCCATGGGGAACACTTCCCTAGTTAGTTGCATCATCTTGATAACAAAACACTTTTAAATACTGTTACGTGTTAAATTCCAAACCCCCATTAGGAAATAACAGACTTAAAAGCATTAATACTCGCATTATTCTACATCTTGACCATATTCCCTGTGGGATCGACCTTAACCTAGTTGGGTTCTATATTGACAACGTCCGCGTCATACTTTTACAGGAGTGTGATTTGAGCGTTATAAAAAATGGTGTCGTTGCTAGGGAATACGACTTAGGATTAGAGTAATTTCTTGTGTTTAATTTTTAGTCATTATTTTTCTCATTTACATTTTCTTTTATTTTTGACACCCATAGGTTTTCACTTGGTGGATGCTGAGTACTCGATGAAGCGGAAACCCCCTAATTTCGTTGGATCTTGAGCTAGAAAGAACTCTACAAAATATAAAAAACCCCGAGCAGAGAGAGGCACGACTGGCTGAAGAAGCTCGCCAAGCTGAGTTAGCTTGGAAAGCAGCACTTTAGGAAGCAAAAGAAGCTCGAGATGAGCTAGTGAATGCTGGCCACCATGGAAGTGGCAATAGAGGCCAATGATATGCTTTGCAATTTTATGATGATGATGACCCGGATACTAAGGAAGCCGGGTCAACATGAGACATTGTACCACCACCTTTTCCTGCTATGGAAAAGTTTGTTATCACTAGCACTATGATTCAGCTGCTGAATATGAAAGGGGTGTTTAGTGATAATACAACTGACAATACGAATCTGCACCTGATAAACTTTGTTGGTATATGCAAGGCGTACAGGTTACCCAATGTGAGTCAGGATGTTATAAGATTGAGACTCTTCCCATTCTCTCTATCTGGAGAGGCCACCCTTTGGTTGTCAGAGTTGCCCAACGACTCCATAACCAACTGGATGGATCTTAAATTGGCCTTCTTGGAAGGTTCTTTCCACCCTCCAAGATTCTATAGTTAAAGGATGAGATCTATAACTTCAAACATCTTAAAACGAAGGCACTTCATAAGACATGACTGAGATTTAAGAAGAAGCTGACTAAGTACCCAAATCATAAAATTCCTAATGACAGTTTGTTGGAAATCTTTTACAGGTCTCTAAACAACAACACTAAGGTTGTGGCAGATATGGTGGTAGGAGGAGCGTTGATGGGTCATTCATGGGAGCAAGCAACTATTATACTTGATTGAGTGACTAAAACAAATAGGGCCTAACACACCAAGGAAGCAGAAGCAGTTGCAGGTACATATGTTATTGGCATGACTGCGGATCAATGTAGAAAGGAGGAGGAGCGTGATCAAGAGAGAGCTCACATGAAGACATCCTTGGACCTGCTCATGAAGCATATTATGGGCTCTAGTAAGAAAAAGGTAAATTCAGTTGGGGCTCAAGATCAGGAGCTGGGTTTTGAGCAGTTGGATTTTGAAGAGGAGGCAAACTTCTTCTACAAATAAGTGCGGATTTTCAGGGTAATGCCCAAGGGTCTGGACAGGACAGTTTGCGTCAAGGTTCTGGAAATCAAGGTCAAAACCAGTATTGAGACAACTACAATAGGAATAGATATAGGGATAGGAGTGGAGGTCATGACTGAGAAGGATAATGGAGAAAGAATGATGGCTACTGCAACGACCATGCAGGTTTGTATGTTCCTCCAAATGCTCGTGAGGGTGAGGCAAGACCCTCAAAATTAGAGAACATGATGGCTGAGCTGCTAAACAAAGGCTAAATCAACTGATAGGTAGCTAAAGGATATTAGGGGTGATATATCTGGCATGGGCCAGAAGATTGACTACCATGCCACAATGATTAAGCAGATTGAGCAACAACTTGGTCAAATATCTGCGTCCCTAAACTAGAGGCAAAAGGGGACACTTCCTAGCAACATGACCCAAAATTCCAAAGAATGACAGTCATTGTATGGAGGTGATGACTAGGAGTGGAAAGACTTCTATTGACCCTCCCCTGCCGATTGTAGTTGAAATGGAGAAATAGAAGGAGATCGATCTTAATAAGAATGAAGAGGTTGCTAAACAGGATCTTATAGGTGTGGATGAGTTGACAAAGGCTCCAGGAGGTCCAGAGGAGTCTAGAGTCAAAAAAGGGAAGGAACAAGGGGCCACACAGATTTATTGGGCTATTCCTCGACCACCACCACCATTCTAACTGAGGAAGAAGAAGAAGGCGGAAGATGGTAAGTTTCAGAAATTTCTCTCAATGCTAAAATAGTTATCTGTGAACATACCATTGGTCGAGGCATTGGAGCAGAAGCGCAGATATGCCAAGTTTATGAAGGAACTTGTGACTAGGAAGAGGTCCGTGAGCTATGAGCCGGTGGGTAACTTGCACCATTGCAGTGCAATAGCCTCATGGGGTCTTGCCCAGAAGAAGGAGGATCCAGGTTCCTTGACCATTCCTTGTATGATTGGTGACTTTGAGTTTACGAAGGCCTTGTTAGGAGCTAGCATCAATTTGATGTTGTTATCTATGTTTAGGTAGTTAGGATTGGGAGCCCACACACCAACGATGATGCAGCTATTGATGGCTGACTGCATAGTTAAAAAGCCAGTGGGGATCCTTGCTGATGTGCTAGCTAAGGTGGATCTGCTCATCTTTCCAGCGGACTTCGTGATCTTGGATTACGAGGTTGATTTTGAGGTTCCCATTATTTTAGGGAGACCATTCCTTGCCACTAGGAGAGCTCTGGTAGATGTTGAGGCTGGCCAGCTGAAGTTCAAAATTGAATAAGGAGGAGGTCACTTTTAATATTTGTTGGTCAATGAAACAGCCCAATGAGTACAGGGTTATGTCAGCCATTGAGGATGATCCTGAGTTTCTGGAAAAATTCTGATTAGTCAAGAGACTTGCATCGTGCCGCGACGTTAAATCAGGTACTACATGAGAGGAAACCCATGAATGGTCAGTGAAGTCTGATTAGATGACAGGAGTGCTTAGAGCACCACAGGTATATCCCTTTCCCAATTGGTACATTTTATGCTTTGGGGACAAAGCATGCTTTCTTGGGGGGTGAACTTGTGTTTTTGGGGTTAATTTCGTCCAAGGGTTTTTTTCGTATTTCTTTTTCCTCGAATATGCTATCTAGTAGAATCTACATGTTTAGGATTTTGTTTTTGTGTTTTTTTAGCTAGATGTAATGCAGAAGTACTTTACAACCAATAACTGCACATATTTGATGTTGTGAAAACATAACCCGTTTAAAATTTTTTGGTGTCTAGCTGTGTATGTTAACTGCAATGCATGACTTCTATGGATCTTTGTATGACATTTTATACATTAGTATGAGTAGGTAGAATCAATGTGAACCTGTACCATGAGTGACTAAGGATGCTTACCTATTTCAATACTGCGTTAAGGATCTAGAACTTGCTCGGTTGGTCTTTACATAAGTTGTAGAATAGTTGTTTACGAAAGGATCATAGGACATTTTTTATTTATCCCACTTTAGCTTAAATTACCCTACCAAATAAAAATAATTTCCTTGATCTCTAATTTTAGCCTAAAAGTTGACCATTTTTCATTGATTATCCATTCACCTTCCCTTGTTTATAATGAACCTGTTTGGCGTTGGTCCCTTCTTGGACATTATGAATCTCAACTCAAGCAAAATGCTTATGTTGAGGGTGGCTATAGTAGGGGTGAAAAGAGAGAAGAATTCAAAGAAAAGTGAGGGATGGTGTGAAAAGAAAAAGAAAAAGAAAAAGTGAATAAAAAGAGCAGAAATGTAAAAATGAAAAGAAAAAAAAGAGTTGAAAAAAAAGATGAAAAAATATACACCACACCCACAAATGATTTTTGAATGGTGAAAAAGGGAGGAAAAATCTTAAAACATAAAAAAGGGTAAAAAGTGTAAAGTGAAGCTATGTATGTAGCGCCATGGAGGGTTAGTCACTAATATCCATATCTACCATACCAAACCCGAAGCCTACATTCCAAGTCAAGAAAAGTCCTATAGTGATTCTAGCCTAACTGTCCAAAAAATCAAAGTAGAGAAAATAAGGGCAACCCCATGATATCCGATGTGCAGTATTTGTAACTTCTTTGTGAGAGTGAGAGTCTTACTTGATTAGTCCCAAGTTTCATATTTCTATATATCTATGAGTTTCGGCGACTTCATTTGCCGTGAGGGTACATGGTTTATATTGCATTATGCTAGTTGTCTGTGTGAATAGCATTAGTTTTAGCTCAGTTCTCTGCTAATAGTTAGATACCATATCTTGATCCCTAAATGTCATGAGTTGTAGTTTCATGCGTGCATAGCTGACTTGGTTCAAATGGAAAAAGGGTCAAAAGTTGATAATGGTTTTTGTGCAAATCTGGTTGTGTTGACTGTAGGTCTTCTACTTTACTTTCTAGTTAAGCATTGATTTATAATTATTTTTAGTTTGCCTGAAGACATGCAAAAGTCTTAAGTTGAGGGTGTAGATGTGATGTGGATTTATAACAATTTCGATGCTTAAAACTGGGAAAATAAGCATGGTCTTAGGTGTGTTTATACAGATATGATGCACTTTTACTTCGTTTCAGGAAAATAAGGTGTTGGAGTTGAAATCTGCAACAGAAGTGAAAAGAGTGCAGAAAATGGGCAAAGTACAACTCTCAATACGAGCTGCACCTTGATGGTACGAGCTGTACTGAGAGTCATGGAAAAGTCCAGAAGGTGTGCTAAGGCAAAGGCCATGTTACGACTCTTGGTACGAGCTGTACCAAGGAAGTCATGGAAATCTTTAGAAGAAGCTGCACATAGTAGTCACTTAGTACAGGTAGCAACTACGAATCATGATGACTACCTACGATCCATACCAAGGAGCCATGGTAAAGTTTAGAAAGATTGTAGAATGGCAGATCTCAAGGTACGGAAGGCAATCTTGGGTCGTAGGATGAAGGTACGAGTCGCACCAAGACACTCGTGGAATTATTCAGAGGATGCCAGAACTTACAGGGTTAGAACACGATAGGATTGTATGACTCGTAGAATCAATGTATGAGTCGTACCATGTTCGAACACTTAGCCAGATGCAAAGTTGCTAGACATTGTACGAGCATAAGGTATGACTCGTACAATCATGGTATGAGTCATAGGTGAAGTCGACGACAATTATATCATATTCCCTGTTAATTTAGAAAAGGTTTCTAATTATTTATATAAATATTTTTCTAGGTTATTTTTGTTAATATGGAGATCAATAGAGGAAAGAATTAGATGAGAAAGATTATTATTGGACATTCTTGAACTAAGAGCGACTTTTTGGAGATTTTCTTGGAGTTTATTCCATTGTTCTTGAATTATTCTTCATTGATCTTTTGGAATAATCAAATGAGTTTATTTAAGTTGATAATTATGTTTTTATCTATGAATTATAACTCTTCTCTTACAATCATTAGAGGCTAAAACCTCCACTACTATTGTTGTGGGATCCATGGTGCATTAACAAACTAGGGTTTACACAAAGTGATTCTAAACCAATGCTAATACTTGTATTGTATTCTTTTCATCTTTAATGTTTCTTAATGGAGTGCAACGTTAGGACTTGCTTGAATTCTCTGCTTACTTAAATATAGAGAGGTAGATATTAGAAAAAGAGAATAACAACAAAACCTTGAACTTATGGTTCATTATATAACTTGAGTTGCGGTCGCAAGATAGTTAATTTGGAACAAATTGATAACGGTTAAGGGACTGCCATGACTCCATTACCACAATTGGTGTGGACTCGTGGCTTGGGGGATGAGCCTCTAAACCTTACCATGAGTTTTTCTACAACCCGTACCGGCTGACCATGACCCGTACCATTGATCGTAGTGAGAGAAAAATTGCAGACTCCTCTGCTGAACATTTTCAAGTTCTCGAACCTAGACTTAGGAAACTTTGGGGTGTTACAAATATCCACACCAACATCTTAAGAACCTTTTAGAGGTGTGCAACATGCACAAGCAGAATAATGTATTGGATGATACTATCCATCTTAGAGTCATCAAGTACTCCTTGGTGGCTGAGGCCTATGACTAGTTGCACCGCCTACCCCCCAACTCAATAAGCACTTGGATAAAACTTGTTGATACTCTTCTAAAGAAGTGGTTGCCGCCTAGAAAGAAGACCGAGCAAAGGGATAAGATTTTCAATTTCCTGTAGCTTTCGAGGGAATAGTTGTTTGAAGCATGGGAGAGTTTCAAGCAGTATGTCCTTTGGGAAGCCAACTGTCACACCCCGCCTTGGGGGTATGACTGGCACCTGGTGCCCTACTGGGACCTGAACTGCTGGACTGCTAAGCCTGGACACATCTGGTGCCTGGCTGGCTCTAACTCATATTTCTGGAAACAAAGGGCTATATGACGGCTGTAAACACAGCCCCCGGCCCATTGGCCTATAGCCTCCTGTACCTGTACTAACAGCTGACCAGAAACATATTAATTCAGGGAAACCTATGCGGGCCGACAAGGCCACCATGCTGTCTAGTTATCTATAACTCAATCATAAAGTACTAGAAAGCTACGTGACCGGCAAGGTCACCACTACTGACAAACTATGGCCCCACATGACCAACATAAAAGAAAGAAAGAGTACTAACAGCTATACAACTGCACGGCCTCACACGACCGGCTCATCTGACCACAGGGAAATATATACAGACTGCAAGCCTCTAGGAATAGCAATAGAAATGATCAGGACAGGGCCCCGACCTACCCGTACTATACAACCAAAATAAAATGAAATACACCTCTGGAATTCAGTTCCGGATAACAGGAGCTGAATACTGGATCGCTGACAGGAATCACGTGGTATCGCCTGCTCGTCTATGAGTACCTGCAGGCAAGTAATGCAGCGCCCCACCGAGCGTCAGTACCACTGGTACTGAGTATGTAAAGCAACAACTGAAAGAAATATCTGAAAGAAATAATATAACTGATGAAACTGAAGTAGAAGGAATAGCTTAACTGTCTGATAATGTAAGTCATACCTTCTCGTAATCATACTGGAAGGAGTAGGAGTCATACCTGAGGATTTATCATTCTACTGTCGATCTACTCGTATCTACTGTAACACAGTATAACATATCATAACATATATAGCACACACCAGCACAGAATCTATACCCCTACCCCGGTCATCCCATCTCCTATAACACTGTAAGCATCCTGCCGGTCCCCTGGGTATGCACTTGGGCTCGCTGAGCCCCTGACTATAACTGTACCTGAGTCCGGAGGACTCCTGAATCAACACCCCAGGCGTATCCGCTCGACGGGGGTGTATAAGGGCCGACCAAGGCACAATATATGGAAAACTGGCATCCCATCTTCGTCCCCTGTGGGATGGCATGCCACTCCGTAGAGCGACGTATCCTCGTCCTCTGGCGGATGAATCAATACAGCTATTAACCCTGGGCGGTCATGGATGCTAGGTAATCCAACCCCAAACAATACAACAGTCTCACTAGTAATGCTATCTGCATATACCACACACTGAAGCTAATGATAATAAAGTGTTTGTACATACTGCATGCTGAACTGGTGATAGCGATATGTACGTATTTAATACATGCTGAGACTGATAATAGTATACATATGTAGATATAATCTCCTGCCATACTGCATTGAGTCTAATGCTGAACATGATATAGTATTTCTGCTGAAAACTATGCTGTATACTGAGCTTCTATAGTAACATGATCTACTAGTTCTAATATGCTTTCTAGCTTCACTTTAACTTATCGTTCTATTTCTGAGATGTCTTTCAGATATTACATTGCTTTACTGGGTTTCAACTGAATACAATGATATCCTAACATTCTGTGTCACATCACATACTGAGCATGCTGTGCAGTTCCTAACACTTATATAAAAATCTATATCGTGCTAGCAAGTCTCGCGCTGATCATAACATGATGTTTCTAATATCGTACCAACATTCGTAATAAACATCATACATGGCTTTTGAATACCCTATTGGCCTTTAAATTACTGTACTGTACCAAGATTACTAACTTGCCGGGGAACTAGCTTTACATACCTTATCCTTGGATTATTCGTCTGTCGGACGAGGCTCGGCCAGCACTTCAACTATTTCCTCCCAACTGCATTCATAAATATGTCAATTAATACCAAATACAGCTTTACTTTAAAGAGTAACGTCACTTTCGATATAGTTTATAGCCTAAACTTAGGCTTATCGAAAGACGGCCAAAAACTCGCTATTTTTCAGAGGTCCAGAGGGGAGATATATTCACTTCACAGCTAGGAACACATAGACACTAGTTTAGAGCAATTCCACTTACCTTAGCTCGGTGGCTCGACGATTCGTCAGCCGTAATGCTCTCTGCTGCTAAATACCTCAGTATCTGGAGTTAATTTGAATTTGGACAACGTTTAGCAGCGTAAACGGTCGAAAATTATATTATCTCCTTCGTTCCTTTTCTCCCTCTGCTGGTTTGCTCTGTTCTCTGGAAGTTTAAAATATGTTTTTATCATTTAAAACCGAAGTGGGGCTTTATATACTTGGGCCTGGACAAGGCCAACGTGTCACGGAGCCAACGCGGAGGCCTCTCCTCCGTGACACGCTGCCATCGCGGAGGGGCTCTGCCTCGGCTCCTTCCGCGATGGTTCGACAGGTTTCTCGTCCGATCTTTTCCCGGGCCTTTTTCCAGCACGTATTGCCTTCAAATATGATTAACCAACGTGCGAATAGGTCGTCTAGGTGCCGGAAATTCTACGGGGTATAACATTCTCCCCCCCTTAAGAACATTCGTCCTCGAATGTACACTGCTATCTGGAGGATTACTTAACTTACTTCCTAGCAAAATTTCGGCAGAGTTTCCCCTGTAATATGGACTATAGCAAAAATCTGAAATGCAGAAAAGTCCAACACAGGTACTGCACGTAATATTTTAAGATCCACTGGATAACTAAGTATCAAGCTTTCTCATTCACACACATACAACTATAAGGTACTGCGTAAATAATAATATGGACATACCTGTCGCTTGACTAGGTCTGAAATAGGTGAGGGTATCTGGCTTTCATATCTTCTTCAGCTTCCTAAGTCATCTCTTCTCGGTTCCTATTACGCCTCAATACCTTGATAGACGTAATATCTTTAGCCCTCAATCTGCGAATCTACCTGTTTAAGGTAGTTATTGGAACCTCCTCATAGACCAGCTTTTTCGTAACCTGGATATTTTGGATTGGGACTGCTCTGGACGGGTCTCCTATGCATTTCCTCAGCATAGATACATGAAAGACTGGATGAATGGATTTTAATTCTGGAGGCAAATTCAACTCATATGCTACTCGGCCTGTCTTTCGACGAATCCGACAAGGCCCAACAAACCTCGGCCTGAGCTTATCTTTTTTGCCGGACCTCATTATCTCTTTTATTGGAGATACTTTAGAAATACCCAGTCATACACATCAAACTTCAATTTTCCGCGCCGCACATCTGCATATGATTTCTGGCGGCTCTGTGCAGTCAGTAGGCATTTTTCGGATAAGTTTTACCTTTTCCTTTGACTGCTGAACAATGTCTGGGCCAACCAATACTGACTCTCCGACTTCAAACACCGTTCGGCGATCTGCATTTTTGCTCGTATAATGCCTCAAAAGGCGCCATCTGGATGGCTGAATGATAGCTATTATTGTAGGCAAATTCAATTAACGGTAAATGCTCACTTTGGCTATTACCGAAATCTAGCACACACGCTCGCAACATGTCTTTGAGCGTCTGGATTGTGCGCTCAGCCTGCTTATCTGTCTGAGGGTGGGAAGCTGTGCTTAAATTAATTTACGTCCCCAGCCCCTTCTAGAATAAATTCCAAAACCTAGCCGTGAACTGCGCTCCTCTGTCTGAAATAATGGATACTGGCATTACATGCAATCTGACTATCTCTCGGATATATAATTCGGCATAATCTTCAGCCGAGAAGGTAGTTCTAACTGGCAAGGAATGAGCGGATTTAGTCAATCTGTCAACTATTACCCATATAGAGTCATGTCTGTGTCTGGCACGGGGTAATCCTGCCACAAAATCCATATTCACCGCTTCCCATTTCCAGATAGGCACAGCTATGTCCTGAGTTAACCCGCCTGGTTTCTGATGTTCTGCTTTCGCCTGTTGGCATTTAGGACACTGGGCTACAAATTCAGCAAAATTTCTCTTTTCATACCTGGCCACCAATAGTTTTCTTTGATATCATGGCACATTTTTGTCGCGCCTGGTGGAGAGAATAGCGGGCGTAATGCGCCTCGCTCATAAGCTGCTGGCGATGCCCCAAAATATCTAGAACACAAATGCGGCCTTTATATCGCAACACTTCATCCCTGGTTATCTGAAAATATGTCACCTCTCCTTACTGAACCTTGTGTTCAAGTTGAACCTGGCTAGGGTCTCCATACTGCCGTTCCTTTACTTCCACCACTAACGACAACACTGCGACATTCTGTATTATCGCTCTGTTATCCTTTATTTCTGCTATGTGAACGGCTAAACCGGATAACTAGTGTAATTCTCGGGTCTATTCTCGCTGTCCAGGCTGCAAGTATGCCAACTCCCCATAGATTTATGGCCAAGGGCATCTGCTACCATATTAGCCCTTCCTGGGTGATACAAAATTTTCACTCTTTAAGGCATAAACTACTGCAGCTAACTCCAGGTAATGGGTAAGATAATTCTTTTCACGTTTCTTCAACTGCCTGAAAGCATAAGCTATTACCTTACCATGCTGTATCAACCCTCTGTACCTCCTGGCAATACTAACACTGGAGCTGATGTTAACCTGGCTTTTAACTCTTGGAAGTTCTGCTCACACGCCTCAGTCTACTGGAACTTTGCTGCCTTCTGTGTCAATTTAGTCAGAGGTGCTTCTAAGGTGGAAAATCCTTCCACAAACCCTCTGCAGTACTCGGCTAACCGCAGGGATTGCGTACTTCGATCGGAGTGGTAGGTCTAGGTTATGTCTTCACTATTTCGATTTTTCTGTATATCTATCTGTACACCAGCCTCCGACGCAATGTGACCAAAAAGGCTACTAAACTCAACCAAAATTCACATTTACAAAGAATTGGCATATAACTAACGGTTATATTGGTTTATTATGCCGGAGAATCTGACAAGTAATCTACCGGTATAGCTACAGCTTATCTGGCCTTCTGGCCGTATGCTAAGGCTACTTGTTGCTAAGGTAACCTGAACGACCGTCTGCGCACCTTGTGCCTTTATCTGATCAGAGGATCCTGATATTGATCATGACCTCTAACGATCTGGCTGCATAACCTTAAATAACTGAATAGTCGGGTTGAATGACCCGAATGTGGCAGTAGTCTAACAATGCTCTAACTGTTCTACTTGAGTGCTTATAGTTCATGCATAACCGCAGACTTGTGGGCATCTAATTGCTCTGTTATTTTGCTTAAATCACTGTAAGGCTGGGCTTAATCAACCTTACTCCCAGGCGATCAATCTCTGGATCTTCACGGGGAGTCTACCGATCCCCCGGTCTTAGTAAACACTGTGCTAGCAGGGTACTATCAATTTCTTATGCCTTGTGTGTATCCACTTGGATTTATACTGCTATTCTGGGGAATTCTCGGTCTTATGAGCTATTCTGTAAATACCAGCCTTCTGCTAGGGCTCTGTATCTAAATATCTTACGAGAACCAGCTGAAGTACTAGTCTGTCGCTGACTACTGATGTGGACCCTTCTTTGGGGTACCCACGGGTATTCCGACTAGGGCGGCCGGCTGACTTATGGGGTGTTTCACATAATAACTGCTAGGTTGACTAAGGCCGACTCTCACCTACAAGGCTGGGAAAATGACGTACGACCACTTAACATACTAGAAAAATTCTGGTATTGCTAATCTCTGAAATTTGCCTATTCGGCCTCTAATCCTGGTTCTAGCATATGCACTAATGATTAATTACCGATCTTCAGGGATGCTTCCCTGCTAATGCAGGCACCAGCTGGTCGGTAGACCGTCTAACTGCGCCCTTATCATCTAGCCATCTAGTTGAGGTCATTAACTCTGGTAAGCTCCTAGAGCCTAGATCTGGCAACAACACGTAAGTCTATTAACCTAATAACTGAGAACTGAGATAGTTTCTATGAATCCATACGTAATTCACACTTACTCTGCCCTTTCCCTTCTCCTTTTCTGCTTTCCTTTTCTTTCTTTCTTCTCCTTTTTTTTTTCTTGGGAAGGGGGGGGGGGTCCTGCAATGTAATTTGTACATGCTTTCTATTACTAATCAACATCTGTAATTGTACCCCTTATAGGCGGCTACTCATAGCATATCTATTATCTGTATATATATATATATCAACAGCTACGTACAATATGTACTGAATTCTGCAGTAATACATAATCTCTGACATGCTCTGCTGAGTCTCATCCCGTACATGATACACCGCTTCTATGGCCTAATAATATCTCCTGCCCTGACTTATCATTTCATTGTATTGTCACCCCATTCTGGAAATAACAAACATAAACACTTTAGTTATTGTCTGCTGTTTGAAATCCCGCCACTCTTGCGATGTGGGGTCAACATTCGAATCTTGTGGCCTTACTAGGCATATATTGAGAGCCCATGACTGTCTGCTGGGCCTTATCTCCAGGCTACACTAGATTAGAATTACTGTATTAGTAATCTCTTAACTTCTCCATAGCGGACATACTGCGGTATTCTGAACTGCAATCTTACTGTCAGTCCGAGGCTTACTCCTTAATACGATATTTTATCAATCCGGGGGTAATTCTAATTTCCCCACAAGATCTGACATTCCTGCTTCTTTCCCTCATCTTACTTAAGCTGAACTCTGGGGTTCAAGGTACCTGCTCTTCATTGTTAACAAGATTACTGGTCCAGTATCAGTTCATACTTCCCCTGACTTGCAGTCAGACCTATCTGATTCACATGACCCCTCACCTTTTCGACATCACAACTGGATCATAACTACAATCTTACAGGTATGTCTTGCTATCTGTTAACATACGTGGCGGACTTGGCCTTTTTCTGACTCGAACATGACTATTACCCCGCATTCATCACTAATAGGTCTTTTACCCCTGCTACGGGTAAGCTATCGGTCTTACTTTCTCTACTGGCTTATTATCATAAGGGTCTGCACAACTTACGGAATCATAGGGGCTCTTTATACTTTCTAATACTTACTAGAATCAATCAGCCCATCTTTACTTACCGCTGGATTTGGCAACCCCATCTCAAGCCTTATGCCCCTTTACTATACTGGCATCAAAATCAAGAGGTAGGAATAGCCCTTTTCTTATTGCAACAAATAAAAGCAGTTAACTGTACCATATCCAAAAAGATGTATTTGGGATTCCTGCATTTCCCTCTCTTTCTTATACTTACCTGGTGGTCTGACCTTGTCTGTAATCTTAATCAGATCTTATATGGCTAATAAATAAATCAACTCGTATGTACATTACACTCCTGACTTCCTATTCTGATGTTATCAACGTATACTGGGGATAGTACCGATAAAGGTATCATGCTGGGAGGTCTCGGGTACCTTCCTCCTGCTGCTGTGATTATCATGTAACTGGCTGATGCCTTCTTCTATTGCTATATCTGATCTTCTGCCTGTAATAGGGTAATGCTGATCTGCCCTTATATCTGTAATCAAAGAATACGGTAAGTTTTTAGAGACTCCACCCTATACTATATCGCTCTAAAGCACGACTGACTGAGAAGGAAGGGTAACCATCCTATCATGCCTCGCAGCCTCCTGCCTATAGTATGTGGTGCACAACACATCCATAGACAAGACTCTACTTAGCACGGCTTGCAGACTCCCTGGGACACGACTTGCTCTGATACCAAGTTTGTCACACCCCGCCTTGGGGGGTATGACTGGCACCTAGTGCCCTACTGGGACCTGAACTGCTGGACTGCTAAGCCTGGGCACATCTGGTGCCTGGCTGGCTCTAACTCATATTTCTGGAAACAAAGGGCTATATGACGGCTGTAAACACAGCCCCCGGCCCATTGGCCTATAGCCTCCTGTACCTGTACTAACAGCTGACCAGAAATATATTAATTCAGGGAAACCTATGCGGGCCGACAAGGCCACCATGCTGTCTAGTTATCTATAACTCAATCATGAAGTACTAGAAAGCTACGTGACCGGCAAGGTCACCACTACTGACAAACTATGGCCCCACACGGCCAACATAAAAGAAAGAAAGAGTACTAACAGCTATACAACTGCACGGCCTCACACGACCAGCTCATCTGACCACAGGAAAATATATACAGACTGCAAGCCTCTAGGAATAGCAATAGAAATGACCGGGACAGGGCCCCGACCTACCCGTACTATACAATCAAAAGAAAATGAAATACACCTCTGGAATTCAGTCTTCGGATAACAGGAGCTGAATACTGGATCGCTGACAGGAATCACGTGGTATCGCCTGCTCGTCTATGAGTACCTGCAGGCAAGTAATGCAGCGCCCCATCGGACGTCAGTACCACTGGTACTGAGTATGTAAAGCAACAACTGAAAGAAAAATCTGAAAGCAATAATATAACTGATGAAACTGAAGTAGAAGGAATAGCTTAACTGTCTGATAATGTAAGTCATACCTTCTCGTAATCATACTGGAAGGAGTAGGAGTCATACCTGAGGATTTATCGTTCTACTGTCGATCTACTCGTATCTACTGTAACACAGTATAACATATCATAACATATATAGCACACACAAACCTTACCCGGCCCCCATAAGCCGGGAGGTACAACCAGCACAGAATCTATACCCCTACCCCGGTCATCCCATCTCCTATAACCCTGTAAGCATCCTGCCGGACCCCTGGGTATGCACTTGGGCTCGCTGAGCCCCTGACCATAACTGTACCTGAGTCCGGAGGACTCCTGAATCAACACCCCGGGCGTATCCGCTCGACGAGGATGTATAAGGGCCGACCAAGGCACAATATGGGGAAAACTGGCATCCCATCTTCGTCCCCTGTGGGACGGCATGCCACTCCGTAGAGCGACGTATCCTCGTCCTCTGGCGGACGAGTCGATACAGCTATTAACCCTGGGCGGTCATTGATGCTAGGTAATCCAACCCCAAACAATACAACAGTCTCACTAGAAATACTATCTGCATATACCACACACTGAAGCTAATGATAATAAAGTGTTTGTACATACTGCATGCTGAACTTGTGATAGCGATATGTACGTATTTAATACATGCTGAGACTGATAATAGTATACATATGTAGAGATAATCTCCTGCCATACTACATTGAGTCTAATGCTGAACATGATATAGTATTTCTGCTGAAAACTATGCTGTATACTGAGCTTTTATAGTAACATGATCTACTAGTTCTAATATGCTTTCTAGCTTCACTTTAACTTATCGTTCTATTTCTGAGATGTCTTACAGATATTACATTGCTTTACTGGGTTTCAACTGAATACAATGATATCCTAACATTCTGTGTCACATCACATACTGAGCATGCTGTGCAATTCCTAACACTTATATAAAAATCTATATCGTGCTAGCAAGTCTCGCGCTGATCATAACATGATGTTTCTAATATCGTACCAACATTCGTAATAAACATCATACATGGCTTTTGAATACCCTACTGGCCTTTAAATTACTGTACTGTACCAAGATTACTAACTTGCCGAGGAACTAGCTTTACATACCTTATCCTTGGATTATTCGTCTGTCGGACGAGGCTCGGCCAGCACTTCAACTATTTCCTCCCAACTGCATTCATAAATATATCAATTAATACCAAATACAGCTTTACTTTAAAGAGTAACGTCACTTTCGATATAGTTTATAGCCTAAACTTAGGCTTATCGAAAGACGGCCAAAAACTCGCTATTTTTCAGAGGTCCAGAAGGGAGAAATATTCACTTCACAGCTAGGAACACATAGACACTAGTTTAGAGCAATTCCACTTACCTTAGCTCGGTGGCTCGATGATTCGTCGGCCGTATTTTACGAAACTGAATCCGTAGGAATGCTCTCTGCTGCTAAATACCTCAGTATCTGGAGTTAATTTGAATTTGGACAACGTTTAGCAGCGTAAACGGTCGAAAATTATATTATCTCCTTTGTTCCTTTTCTCCCTCTGCTGGTTTGCTCTGTTCTCTGGAAGTTTAAAATATGTTTTTATCATTTAAAACCGAAGTGGGGCTTTATATAGTTGGGCCTGGACAAGGCCAACGTGTCACGGAGCCAACGCGGAGGCCTCTCCTCCGTGACACACTGCCATCGCGGAGGGGCTCTGCCTCGGCTCCTTCCGCGATGGTTCGACAGGTTTCTCGTCCGATCTTTTCCCGGGCCTTTCTCCAGCACGTATGGCCTTCAAATATGATTAACCAACGTGCGAATAGGTCGTCTAGGTGCCGGGAATTCTACGGGGTATAACACCAACCATGGGTTTCCCAAGAACATTTTACTTGAAATGTTCTACATTGGTCTTGACCCATTGACACAATCAGTGGCTAACAATGGGGAGAGAGGCTATTTTAAGGACAAAACTTACAATCGCATAACTACCATACTCGACAAGATAGATATCTTGAGGGACAGGCTAATAACAATGGCAGGCCCAGGCATGGAATCACAAAAGAGAGAGCTATAACGACTACTGGGTTGGGGGTTGGACCAATACTCGGATACTAGGGAGTAGATTCACTTTTAGCAATGTGAATTCATCCTCTATCCTTTCGGTTGTATATCTAGACTCTCATGTGAGATTTTTATGCATCCTATGATGCCACCCTCTAGGCCACCAACCCAAGGTTGCGGTCATTGGTCAAGGTATTAGTGTTCGTGAGGGTTAGAGGAATGTCAGCTGGTATCCATCCTAAGGTGATCAACCAATACTACTTGTGATATAACTATGCCGCCATTGACACCATAGAGTTTGATGCAGTAACTAATTTTGGGATACGTTTTAAGCCATAGATGGCTAGAGTTATCGTTAGGGCTCCACCCATATGAGCCTCCTTAGACACAACATCTATCTATAAGAGGGACCTAAAGCTTCAGGCAAAATATTTGTGGAACATATTGGTGAGTCATATATGTCCTACAAAAAGCAACAACACAGTGACACATGACCGAGCACTAGTGATTAGGCCCTCATGGACAAGAAGAGGTGGATATTCGCCAGATGTTGGCCAGTGAGCTGAAGCAAATATCCTTGCAAATTGTCACCTCATTACCATGGCCCTGCCTAGTCAATGCCTTATGTCGAAGGGCGGGAGTTTCCTCATTGCAGAGAAAAGATATTTACACAGCGGCAAGGCAGGTGATGGACGTTACCAAGATTAGAGATGAGGCCTTCATTACAGCCCTTGGACACCCAAGTGCTCTAGTGCAAGTTGGGGGTGAGGCAAATGTTGAGAGGGTCTGTTCTGAAACCCTTGAGAGCACAATAGCTCCTCTACCACCAACATCTGTGCCTACTCCTCGAGGAGCTAGTTCACCTACAATAGCCACTTCCCCAACAATTGTCTGTCCAGCCTGACCATATCCATTCCAAGGGCATCGAGTGGAACAATCCAGCTTACTAGGGAGAGTTTTGTAAGCTTGGATGCTATATCAGAAAGGGAGGATAGGTAGTAGGATAGATTGATTGATGAGATGCCTACATTCATGGACAAAGTTATAGAGAAGACTTTGTAGCCTTTGAGGAATTCACTGCTTGTAACCCAACAAATAGTGTTGGCTAGAGTTGGGCTATTGAGTCTGAGGTGACACAACTTAAGAGAGGCCCCATCCTGACAGAGATGATGAGCCTCCAAGTAGATCTGGAGAATACTAAAGCAACAGTACTTAAGTTACAAAATAGAGTCTTTTAGCTATGATTGATTTTCCAGTTGTCGACAGTACCCCGTTACTTACTAGTCTTCTAGGCTCACCTTTGTGAGCCTCATTGGCTAGAGAGTCTCAACTGCCAGCTTCATCTCCCAGAGATTCACCTCCTAGAGCTTTACCTAAATGGACTGCACCAGTGAAAGCCCAGTCTACCAGTCTGTCACCACCCAGAGGACCGACCCCTCCACGAGCTACAAGAAAGATGCCTAAGATGGAGAGGGGAGTGGATACATATGAGAAGGACCTCCAGAAGAATGATGATACATACATGGATCCTGCTAAGGCGACCAACATTAGAGTTGTAAAATTGGAGCCATTGACTACATGAGGATTAGAGCCATATTGATAATGAGGCAGGCACTTCAGCTGCAGCCATTTCTACCACCCCAACATCCATCCCTGATGTTATTCCATATGATTCAGATTAGAGTGCTTTGAGAGCCTAAGGGAGTTGCTTCCACTTCTATTTTTCATTTTTGCGTGCATTGAGGACACTGAACATTTCTTTTTTAGGCGTATGGGGTATATTTTGACTTATAATGATTTTGCTTGATGTAATTCATATTTTAAAATAAATATTGATTATTGATGAGTTTGATATGCTAATGATGAGTTCTGTATTACCATTTCTTACTTTCGTAGTGTAGAGTCCTCTCGGGTTTTCTTAGTCATAATTCTTTCTCAGAAGGTTTAATTTCTATTGAATCTAGCATAAAAAGGTAGTTAAGTATCATAGTGATTGATCTCGATGATAGATTTTTCAGCAACTTTCTTAAGGATATCAGCCTACATTTGAGTCATTCTTGGTTGAATAGAGAGTCTTTGACTTAGGTAGTGGTGGAAAATGAGCTTATTGCATTGCTGTTTGATTATTTTGAAAAATTACCCCCCTCTAAAAAATTTTGCCACAACTGTTTGGTGTAGAAATGTTTATCTCTGTTTTTGACATCTACTTTATTATTGTGGCTTTGATTTCCTTGTTACGAGTATAAATGATTAGTCTATTTGATATCCATATGCCAATGAAAGTTTGTTTCTTCACTAGTTATCACTCTAGAAATTGCTCGGTTTGCTTTAGCTTAGGATTGATTGTGGGTTGTAGAGATAAACTTAGGCCTTCCTTGTGTTCAACAACCCCATTTGCCTATATGATCTTAGCAAATAATTCATGTATCCCTAGTCTACCTTTTTGAGCCTATGACCCTTTTCTTGATTAACCACATTGAAATCGAAACTAATTCTCAAGTTGATCCTCTTTTGAATTCATCCTCCTTGATACTACAAAATATTGTGTTAATCTGAAAAAGTGTAAGCTAGAAGTGATAAGGTGAAAAATAAATAAAAGGAAAAACTTGAATAGGTTGACCATTTCCCAAGATACATTGAACAAGAAAAAGAAAAAAACATTGGAAAAAAAAGAAAAAAAGGAGAAAAAGAGAAAGAAAATAATAATAATAATAATAATAATAATAATAATAATAATAATAATAATAATAATAATAATAATAATAATAATAATAAGATTCTTACAAAAGTACTTTGGGTAGTGTGAAACTACTAAGGAAAGAATGGAAAGAGAAAGAAGCAACCAAAAATGAATAGGAAATGGGAGAGTGGTGTAGTGTCAAGGATGGTATTGAGCCACTAAATTTCATATATGTATCCTACCAGCCCTTCAGACGAACATTAAAAGATTAGAGAAGCCCTATCATGATCTCAACTTAGATTTTCAAAAGAAGAGACATTTGAGAAGAAAGGCAAGCATATGAAAGTTGTGATCTAACTTGTTGAGTGTCTCTCTCTTTTGATCTTGTATTCATGTATTGTGTATGCTCCTTATTTTTTGAAAATGGACACTCTCCTTGGTCCAATACGAGGGCATGTGGACTAAAATGTCTCGCATAAACTACTTTTCAGTATAGGGATCTTGCATATTGAATTAATGCCATGATTGGACATTGCATCCTTAGCCTTAATACTTGTGAGAAAGTTAGTTTTGTATGATGGAGGGGGTGGCTATTTTGAAAGTTACATGCTTGTAGCTACTTTTCATGACCACCCTAGTGATTGCACTTTGTGATACCGTAATATGAGTTTTGATTACAGTTTTTTATATTAGTTTCTTGAGGATAAGCAATAGCTTTAAGTTAGGGGTGTTGATGTGTAAGGATTTTGCGACACATTAGTACTTCTTTTGATAGAGTTTTATGATCTTAGGCATATTTATGCATCCAATTACCATGTTTTTCCATGTTTAGCTATGTTTTGGGAACAAAGTTCGTGTTTGTTGCTACGATTTATTTTTTTGTCATGCCCCAAAACTAGGGAAGGGTGCAACTAACTTCCGATACCTAACTAAACGGAAAGTCAGCTATATAATGTTTGTGTTGTAACCCTCATGCCAACTATGCCACCTGTCATAGCCAACCATAACATAGAAATGGACCAACCAGGTCTTAGCATAAGCAGTAAAGATAGAATGCCGACAAGGATACAATAACAACTGAAATAAACTATGATAGGCCAGCGAGGCCACACACTGAACTGAAATTATACAACTGTGCACATTAACTTACCTCTTGTTGATGTTTTGCAGGGAGTGCTAAAGTACGCAAAGTATATTAAGGACATCGTGGCGAACAAAAGCAGGTTGACTGAGTATGCTACGGTGGCTCTTACGGAGGAGTGCACTTCCCGGATACAAAATAGGTTGCCCACAAAGCTCAAGGACCGTGGGAGCTTTACTATACAAATTACAATTGGGCAGAGTATCCGAGCTCACGGATTATGTGATTTGGGAGCGAGCATTAACTTGATACCGTCATCGGTATTCAAGAAGTTGGGTCTAGGGAGTTCTAGACCAACAACAGTGATCTTGCAATTAGCAGATCATTCCTTGGCAAGACCTGATGGCATTGTGGAGAACGTGCTGGTGCAAGTGGGCTCCCTCATCTTCCCGGTAGACTTCGTTGTGCTGGACTTCGAGCCAGACGCGAAAGTCCCATTTATTTTGGGATGTCCTTTCTTGGCTACCGGGAAAGCACTTACTGATGTAGCTGCACGGAAGCTAACCATGCGAGCACATGACAAGGTGGAGGTGTTTGATGTATACAAGACCACCAAGCTCCCGGCTGTGTATGAGGAACTCTCGGTGATCAATGTGATTAATCGAGCTGATATTTTCCAGAGAGTTGAGTCGCGGGAGTTATTGGGGAAACCACCAGAGCGATGTAAGCATTACTAGGGTGAGGACGGTAGTCGAGAGAAAACATCCGTCACCTTAGAGGAGGATTGAGCTTAATGACGTCGAGCCGCGACGGTAAACCAGGCGCTGCACGGGAGGCAACCCGTGAAGATTTTGTAATATTTTATTAGATTTCATAGAAAAAAAAAGAAAAGAAAAAAAAATGAGAAAATTAAAAATTAAAAACAAAATGTGTATTTTATGTGAAACCTATAAATTCTAACCAATTTCTTGTGGTAAGATGAATTTCAGATTGAACGGAGGATAAATATGCCAAGGATTGAAAAGAAAAAATCGAGGTATGAAAAATAATAAAAAGTGGCAAAACAGTGAGCCCACGCGATGGCTCCGTGTCACGGAGGAGGGCCTCCATGTTACCCTCCGTGACACGTTGAAGGTAATTCTGGAATTTTTACAAATTTCAGAACACCTGCGTGATGGCTCCGTGTCATAGAGGGCATGCTCCGTGTTACCCTCCGTGACACGTTGAAGTGTATTTCGCGACGGGTCGCCGGGTGACCCGCGCGAAAAACCTTCTTTTTAACCCCCTTTTTCCCTCATTTTTCCCATTTTTTCACTCTCCTCCACGACAAACAACCCAAAACCCCCCTTCCCCAACGTCACACAGACTAGGAGCTCAATTTTATCAAATCTTCTTCGATATCATCGAATTTAAGGTATGTTTGGTAACTTCATCTCATTTCTTACCTTATTTTTCCGATTTTTAGCATAGAAAGTGAGGAAAACTTGCCCTAAGTGTAAATTGAGAATGAATTCATGCAAATTATTGTTTATTGATGTTCATAGTATCGATGTAATGGTATGAACTTGATAAATACATGTTTGATTGAAATTCTTGCAAAATGGTAGCTAGGGTTAGAATTCAAATATGAAGATGTTAAAATTGAGTTGAAATGTGAAATTCTGCTTGGTGTGTGCATGTTGGGTGAGGAACATGAGGTTGTGCTTAACGTTAAGACGATTAAGGCGCGACGGATTTTCGGGTTAATAAAATTGTTGAAATTGCATAGAAATTGGGGGAATTGTATCGGTTTTGTTGATAGAAATCCTTGCTAGCTATGTGATGAAATGTGAACGATGGTAATGTTGTGGTTAGTTGTACGAAGTCTGAGTAGTACAAAAGAATTTATACCATCGAATTCTTTGAATGCACGAGGCATATTTGTTGTGTTTTGTTTTTTTTGTAAACTGGAAATAAGTATGATCTTGTCGTAATGCTGTGATTGTGGCTAAAGACTAAGTGTGGGGTGGCCTAGCTTATCCCAACCTTAGTCGAAGTAACATTTTAATTTGAATAACATTGGGACTGTCTGTTTGGTTTGACAGGAATGATGGCAAGCAGGCAAGAAAAAGGGAAGGGCGCATCTACATCGGGCGCCGGAAGGAAAAGAATTAGACTGGGAACAGCAGTCCCAGCAGCACCAGCGGTTCCACGCGGCCAACGCCGTCAATATGGAACCAGATGGGTGACAGAGGAGGGGAAGAAATGGTACGCAAAGCATAAGGAAAGCAAATACTTCCCCGAAGAACACATTGTTAGGGAACCGTTGGCACAGGAGTTCCCCAGGATTGTCCACAGGATTGAGGCAGCCGGGCTGAACTTCATCTTTGAAGAGCCCAAGGAGTGCAACCTGCACCTGATTCGGGAATTCTACGCCAACTGGAACCCGACACTCAGAAGTCACACCATCAAGATAAGGGGGCAGATAGTCACTTTTGAGCCCCACCACCTTAATGCCATCTTGGGGGCGCGGGACACAGACGCCCATGTGCTTCGGTAGCACGGTGGAGCCCAGATATCAGACGCACTTGTGTGGAGCCCGGTCTACATCACAGTGGAGCAGGCATAAGGAGAGGGGCTACCATCAGACTTTGCCCTACTCACAAATGAACACGGAAGCCAGGATATGGCTTAAGATTGTTTGTTCCTGCCTGATCCCGGGGGTGCATATGACAGATGTCACCGGGGATCGTGTGTGCTTGGTATATGCCCTGATGAAAGGGCTAGAGATCAACGTTAGGGCGGTGATTATCTCCGCCATGAAGAGAGCCCGTTTGCATCAAGGGCACAGGTACGGGTTTGGTGGCTTACTGACCACGTTCCTGACGGGCCTGGATATTGAGGAGGAGGCCCTTGACTACATCCCACAGATGGAGAGGCGGGCCTTAGATGTCACCAAATCTAAGGCACCCGACACCACTCACGGGCCAGTTCTTACACTAGCCGAGCGACATGCTCAGGATGATCAGTACATGGCTTGCATGTTCAGGATGCAGATGCTCCAGTTGTGCATAGGCGGAAGGCCGGCAGCAGAAGATGAGTTATGGCAGCTTGAGCTAGACTACCCTTTTGGCGAAAATGCCAGGGCTCTATGCCGAGTGGGGACAGCTTTTGTGGAGCCCACTGATGATGACAACGGGGGGCTTTTCAGACATGGGAGATCAGGCAGCGGCACCTGACGAAGAAGTGGAATACTTTGATTGATCAGGGAGTTTCACCACCTACTTTCATACTATGCTGAATTTTGTGAACACTGGGGACATTGTTCGATTTAAGTGTGGGGTGGGAGTAGTTAGGTGTTGGTTGTTGTTATCATTAATGTCTCTGTTTTGTTGTTGTGCTTGGAAAAACTTGTGACCTTGTGATTTTTGTGTGTATGTCTGTATTGTAATTAAGGTGAAGCTGTTGTGTACTGTTGAATGTTGTTAGCTGGTTTTGTACATATTTTTGTTTATCGAAATGATTGATATTTTTTTTAAAAAAAATCATGAATTTTTTAATTTTTGGGTTTCTCGGTGTTTGTTTTTGGTTCTTTTACCGAGAATAGTCCCATTGAACTGAAGTCATAATTAGTGACTATTCTCTATGATGGATGGATGATGACCGTCTTAAGGGAAATGTAGTCGTTAGGAGTAGATTTCTTTTGTTCAATTTTTTAAGTTCTTTCTTTTGTTTGTTATATCCCAAAACCTGTCGTTACTGTATGGTTGCGAAATTCTGGTTGCGTGTTGTACATGATATTTGAAATGCAAAGGTGATTCATATGAAAGCATGCAACTGTGTAAATACGTTGAGATATCTAGGCCATAGAGCTCGACTCAGTGTGATTGAGGCTTAATGTTTGAATTCTTGTAATTAGCTGATTGAAGAGACATGTGAATATGTCTTGAGTTAAGCATGTGAAATGAGTGTATAGTGAGGTTTCGTTTCTTCCATGCTATTGTGAAGTGTCTAGAACTTGCCTGGTGTGTGTACGAAATAAAATGAAGGATGTGTATTGTAGGAAAGGATGTAGACATTTCTTTGCTTTAACCGAAAGTTTCTTTTTTTTTTCATTATCGTACCCACCTTGAATGTACATCCTAGTTAGCCTATTGAGCCTTTAGCCTATTATTTTTATTTTGTCAAAAAGGTGTAAACCGAGCTTAACCCCTTCTTTTCATTATCCATGAATTTGATCCAAAACTCTTAAGCGCTCAAGAAAAGAAAATAATTTTCCCACAGTGTCAAGGAGTGAGAATGGTGAAAAGAAAAGAAAAAGTAGAGTGATGAAAGGAAAGAAAAGGTTGAAGGTGCACTCGTTATAAATTAAATATAATGAAGATGTATAAATAATCTTTGTTATTGAGTCAAGTGTGCTTAATGATATCGGGTCAAAAATAAGGACAGACTTCAAGAATGGGAGGATGAAGGAAGAAACAATGCCCATAAGGTTGATGGGATGTATTGAAAAAGCGCTTAAGGATGCTAGTTGTTATTATTGGTTAGCCCAGTATTTACTAGTTCCGTAACTTACATTACAACCCGTTAAGTCCTACGTGATCTTACATCACACGTCCTTATATTAGTGGAGTAATACACTAAAGGCAAGCCTATGGCTCATGACATGATGCATGTGAGTTCTTTTGGGAAAGAGAGTGAAATTGTGTTTATATGCCCCTGCATGTAATGTCTTTGAGTTCATGTCATTAAAAAGGGGGAAAAATTCTCTTGTGTTGTGAGGGCACATGCTTGACGAGAGATTAAATTTCCTGTCGGATATCTTGATCAGCTGATTTGCATGAGTTTGCCGATATCGAGAGTCGATTCTTGAGTCTAGGAGGTCTTAATGTGTTGAAGGTCATTGTATTGATAAGACTATGCATGTTTTCTTGATGATTTGCTATATTAAATAATCGGTATAACCATAGCTTGAATTGTCGAGCCAAAGTAGCCAGGATGGGGTGTCAATTGCATGAGGTGTAAGATTGTTGTTCGGGGACGAACAAGGATTTTTGTGTGGGGTAAGTGATCTTGGGCAAATTTATATGCCCAAGTGATACTCAAATGTGTCATTTTGCCTTGTTTATCTATCAATGTTTATACATTATCATGTGAATTGTAATAAAATGTGAATTTATACTAACCAACATGATTAGCGTGATTTTGCAGGAAAAATATAATTGTACGAAGCTAAGATGCATGTTGGGAGAAATCGGAATTGGACTCGGAAGCGAGCAAGGGAAAAAGCACAAGGAGAGCACGAATTAAAGGGGCTCTGCAATGGAGCCGTGTCACGCTGCCATCGCGGATAGGTTCTGCCTGGATACGGAAGTTTTGCCAAATTCCAGTGAAGGTGCGCGTTGGGGCCGTGGCACATTGGCCTAGCCCCACGTTGCACGCCGTGCCACGTTGGGCCTTAATACCTGGACGTCCGGATTCCAGTAAGGGTCCGCGTTGGTGGCGTGTCACGGAGGCAGTGCTCCGCGATGCACTCCGTGACACGTTGCTTGTTATTCCGAGAAAAATTTCCACTAGTATAAATAGAACACTTAGGTTCATTTTTAATAATTCTGACTTGGTGGAGCAAGAACGTGCGTTACAGGCAGTTGAGGGGACGAAAATCTCAGGGTTTTTCTCTATCTCCTTCTTCTTTATTTCAATTGCTTGTATGATTAACACCCATTTAACGATGTTTAATCCACGAATGAGTGGCTAAATTCCCTTCTTGCTGAGGTTAAGAACAATTGTATTGAAATGTGATTATTGATAAATTGGTTTTCATCTTTTCTTCCCTGGTTGTTCTATTGATTCTTGTTCTTACTGCGTTAATGTGTGGCCAACGTTAATGTATATCTAAAAAATCCGTTTTCACTTGAGAGAGCAAGAAATTGGAAAGTTGTGAATTGATAGCATATGATCTTTTCTTAGTTTGGGAAAATTGAGAATTGATTTACCTTCAGGATAGAGATATACCTGAAAGTCATATTAGTCAATTAAGGAATCGATTTTGTATGGCTAGAACATGAATTTCTTTTATCACATAGATGTAGGTGGAAGGTTCATGATTCTTAAGTTGGGTTAAATACGAGAGTTTTAATCCATAGGCAATAATTCTTGACTAGCAACCGGAGGAAAGATTAATCAAATTGTATTGATAATTTATTTCTCTACATGTTCATTTAACCTCAGCATGCTCATACTTATAGTTCAGACTCAAATTATATATTCGTTTTAGACTTAGTATAAAATTAGGAAACAAAATATCAACCTTTTCTTCACATTGTTGTCTGCAATTTAGAATTAAAGTTTATTGACACTTGAGTAGATTGTTACTTTAGTCCAGTCTCTGTGGGATCGATACTTGGCTTACTTGAGCCACTTTACTACTTGTTCGACCACATGCACTTGCGTGTAGTTATACCCAACAACCCGAACAATGCTGCAACAACTTTGGCAAAATGTTTCCTACACCTTCTCGGACCTTAGAAAAGCTTAGCTTGTGATTTTGTTGAGATTTGCTTGATGTTTTTTCTTAGCTTAAATTTAAGGTCCTAAGCAAGCTGCTCAAGGCTGGAAAAATCTGGAAATGAACTCACACAACAAGGTGTGTGTGTGTGTGTGTGTGTGTGTGTGTGTATATGTGTATATATATAGTTGAAGTAGTGGACATGGCATGCTGGCCATCGCGGAGATCCATCTCCATGACATACCAGCCAATGTGCCATTTAGGATCCATGACAGATTGCTCATACCCTGCCAGGCCTCACCTTGCCTTGCCAACTCATTCGTCATGTCGTCTATGCATTCAACCCTCAATACTTCCTGTCATATACACTTCATATACTTCACTTTCCTCGGCATAGACATACAATTACCTTAATCATTTGACATCAATGTACTTTTTTTAGTAAATATGGGTCGAGGCCATTTTATTCATAAGTCAGATAAACAAATGGCCCAAGTTATGAAATAACCCAAGCCAAACATCCTTACATGTTTATCTGGTCATTCAGACCAGATTCTTACAAAACATCAATCGACACCTGAGATACCATTCATCAGGGTTTCCAAATTCAACATGATGCCAACCTTCACCAATCTGCAGTTTGATCTTGTAACACCCTGAAACTTTCCTAGACCAAACTTAGACTTAGCAGATTAAACAAATTTTTTTTTCCTCAGAACTACCGAGACAACGAGTCATTGTCAGCTCCAATGACCCATTGTCTAGCTCGTGGTCAGCCTTTCCATGATCCTTTGGGAACTAATGGGACATGGAACGACCCATTGTGAGGAGAAACTAGTCATTCTACAGTCATTGCGTTCCCAGCTCAGAACCCAGTTGATCCCTTTCCATGAACCCACGAGTCAAATGATGAGTCGTCCTTTGATTTAACGACTTGTGGTGTGACTTGTTAGTTGGGGCTCCCAGGTATTTTTCGACCAACTCCTTCAGTGACAACGAGTGCAACAACGACCGGTTGTATCACATAATGAGTCATTATGTCCACCCGTGGTGACAAGTCCAGAAATCCTCAGATTTTTCCAGTGGATACGATGAGTAGATACAACGACCCATTGGTTCTACTAATGATTCATGTCGCTCGCTCGTTATTGGAGCTCCTAGGTTTTCCTGCCAGTGAAAACGGGAAGTACCAATGACCCATTGGTTCATCCAACGAGTCGTGGTCCCCTCTTTTTGCCAATTTCTAATGAGCCAGATTCCAGGCCTAGGACCAACGACTGGTCCCAACGAGTCGAGGTGTCAACCAATGACTCATTGTGTGACCCATTGGTCCTCTATTGGGCAGTTTTCTAGATTTTCTCTCAGGGTTATTTTAGTAACTTTCCACCTTTTTAATCCCTAAACTACATTGTTTTGGGTTATATTCAGGGGTTTAGAGGGCTAGTCCACATATTCCACTCATTCCTCTCTCAACACTCAGACTCTGTACGAAAAAACATACAAAAAGACTTCTCAAGATAAAGCTAGGGCTTTCAATTCCTCCTCAGATTCTTTGGATCATTCCCAAGAAATTCGTCACCAGGTATGTGAGAATTTAGTAAGGGAATTTTCCTTCCCTTGTGGCCCCAAAATCCATCTAAATTTTCTTATCAGTTCTACGCGCTGAGTGTTCGAATGTGAATAAATTTTCAGCCAGATTCCGCTTATATTATGTGGAATATTATACATGTTAATTGTTGTTATATTTCCACTATCTTGTGACTATGTTGATACTTGTTCCTGTAAATGGATTCTAGCCCTAGCTTTTGAATGCAGTAAATTAGAATCTTGCATAATTGATTAGTTGTTCATATTGCTAGATTCTATCAGTGTTGGGATTCCCATATTATCAATATCAATTGAAATCTCAGTCAGTTGCATGCTAGTCCAGTTTCAGTCAGAATTTTAGCATTCTCAGTATTTTTAGATATGTCAGCTGATTAATTTTACAATAGTCTTTTCTTGAGATGTCAGTAGTGCCTCCCAAATATTAGTTATTAGACTTAGTTATCAGTTATTAGATATTTGTTGTTCTTTTGATAGTTACGACATTTCCAGGTACACAACTATGACCAGTCTTAGAACCACCAACTTTAGTTTTAGATTGTTCTTTAGACGATTACGGCGCTTCTAGATAAGCAGCTATGGCCAGTCTTAAAACACCAGTTACAAAATCTAGTCCGATATGACTCTCAGGGTACTTCCAGATAAGTATCCCTGATTTAGTGTTGGACCCCAGTTTTGAGCTATCAGCTTAATAGTCAGATTAGGACTGTCTAGTGGGAGTAGGACATAGCACCGAGCGGACCAGGGTTCCAGCGCACCCAGGTTTCCAGAACTATGTTGCCACCATAGGTTATTTTATTGGCCCATTGGCCCCAGATTTGTGATAACCTAGTTCATGACTTTATACCCTGGAAAGGTATATTAGGTCCTATTAATAGGGCATATACATCGAACTCCACATTTAGCTCACGTGGTTATATGTTGGTTATAGACTCTCCCACTATTTAGTACAGTTTCATTTTAGTTTAGTTCAGTTCAGTTTAGCTCAAATTAGTATCTCAGATTCAAGACATGTCTATGACCGTCAGTCAGGGTCACTATTGGCCATATCAGTTATACTTCAGGTTTATCAGTTTCCAATATTTCAGTTAGTCATTACATGTCATTACAGTTCAGTTACTTGTTCTTCATGTTTATATTATCTCTCACTTACGTAGTACATTCAAAGTACTGATGCATACCTTCTACGCTGTATCGTAACATGATACAGGCACAGGTTCTCAGCCCCAGCACCGTCAATAGACTTTTCTTAGACGATACCAGTAGTAGCTTTTGGTGAGTCCTCATCTTTCGAGGACGATATTTATTTCTCAGTTAGACATTAGAGCTAACTGGGGGCTTGTTCCAGCAGCTCATCATAGGTAGATGACTTTCAGACACAGACTTAGATATTCAGTATTATTTTTAGATATATGGACTTTTGTCCATTCAGTTTGTCTTGAATGATTTCATTTATTTAAAGCTTCTACTTATGATTAATTAATTTTATTTTTAGATATTTGGGTTACTTGTGACTCCAAATACCGTGTCTCATCCCGGGTATAGACTCAGTCGTGACAAACTTGGTATCAGAGCACTAGGTTTAGAGTATCCTAGAATTTCTGAAAGCTACGTCAAATAGAGTTCTTTTCATGGGTATGAAGCGCGCCACACTTATGACGGGGAGGCTACGAGATGTTATTAGGAAAACTCCCTTTTGTTCATACTCCTTATCGTGCATTGAAGGTTAATTCCAGAAATGTTCTCCTAACTCATGCTCTACTTCGTTTCAATGAAACTATGCCTCCAAGATGCAAAAATGGAAGAAGGGCTGGCAACGCTAACCAACCTGCCCCACCAGCTCCAATAGCCCCTTAGGACGATCAAGTGTCCTCAGCGAAATTCAGAGCAAAAATCCAACTGCTAGCTCATCCAGTAACAAACCAAGTGAACCAACAGGTGGTTTTAGTAAACTCAAATGAGTCCACAACAGCTGCTAGAGTTCGGTACTTGACCCGAATGAACCTTCCATCCTTTCATGGATCCAAGGTGGGAGAGGATCCATAGGAGTTTGTAGATGAGGTGCAAAAGATCACCTAAATTATGGGTGTTAGTTCGATGGAAAGTGTCGATCTAGCCACCTACCAGTTGAAAAGGGCGACACAGATTTGGTACGATCAGTGGAAGGAGAGGAGACTAGTAGGAGCGGAACCGGTGGAGTGGGAAGAGTCCACCACAACATTCTTAGATAGATTCTTCCCCTGGAAGTTAAGGGAGGCTAAGGTTGCAGAGTTCATGAATCCAAAGCAGGGCAATAGGAAAGTGGAGGAATATGCATTGGAGTTCACATGGTTGTCAAGATATGCTCCGGAGATGGTAGCCGATCCAAGGGATCATATGATTAAGTTCTTCAATGGAGTATCAAACCTAGTACTTAAAGAGTACAGGACTGCGATGCTCATAAAAGATATTGACATTGACCTCTCCAGCCTGATTGTTTATGCCCAGCAGATTGAGGCAGAAAAGTTTAAAAACATGAAATGGGAGATTAAGCGATCAAGAACTGTTCAATCATATTATGGCCACTAGAGGTCTGGTGGTAGTAGCCACCGACAACAGTAGTAGCAACAGAGGACTCCAACACCCACATCAGCCAGCACCCCTACTTTTTTATCCCCCAAGGATCGGAAGGGTGGAGCATCTGGCTCTCAGTCCTAGAGTCACAGCGCCAACAACCACTACCCATCTTGCCTTAAGTGTGGCAAAAATTATCCAGGTTAATGCCTTCAAGGCAAAGATGGTTTCTTTGGGTGTGGACAACTAGGTCACCGGTTAAGGGAATGTCCATCGGCAAGATGGGGGAGATCACAGTCTACCACTTCAGCAGCTCCAGCAGGCCGACCAGCATAGCAGGAAAACACTTCAGGTACAGACGACAGTCAACGCCAAAACCGCTTTTAGGCTTTGTCCTCTTGTCAGGATCAGGAGAGCTCACCTGACGTGGTCATGGGTATATTATGTCTCTTCCATCTAGATGTGTATGCTCTACTAGATCAAGGAGCCACACTATCATTCATGACTCCCTATGTAGCTGTCCAGTTTGAAATTAGTCTAGAAGTCCTCTCAGAGCTATTCTCAGTCTCTACCCTAGTTGGTGAGTCAATTAGAGCCAGCCGGGTGTATAGAAACTGCCCAGTCTCATTATTGAATAAAGTCATTGCAGCTAATCTAGTAGAGTTAGATATGGTCAATTTTGATCTCATCCTTGGCATGGATTGGTCACACTCTAGTTATGCCTCAGTCGACTGTAGAACTAGAGTCGTCAGATTTCAGTTCCCTAATGAGCCAGTTTTAGAGTGGATGGGCAGTAGTTCAGCGCCCAAGGGATAGTTTATTTCCTAACTTAAGGCAAGGAATCTTATTACTAAGGGTGCATTTATCACCAAGTTCAGGTCAAAGATTCTAGCTCTGAGACCCCAAATTCCAAGTGTTAGCGAGTTCCCCGACGTGTTTCTCGAAGATCTTCTCGGAGTCCCTCCCGAGCGGGAAATAGACTTTGGCATAGACGTTCTTCCAAACACTCATCCCATCTCCATTCCTCCTTATAGAATGGCTCCAGTTGAGCTTAAGGAGTTGAAGGAGCAACTAAAAGACCTTCTTGATAAAGGTTTCATCAGTCCCAACAACTCTCCATGGGGAGCTCTAGTGTTATTCGTGCGAAAGAAAGATGGTACTCTCAGAATGTGTATCGATTACTGTCAACTGAACAAAGTTACAGTTAAGAACAGGTATCCCCTACCCAGGATTGATGACTTGTTCGATCAGCTTCAGGGAGCCAGTTATTTCTCCAAGGTAGATCTCAGGTTAGGGTATTATCATCTTAGAGTCAGAGAATGTGACATACCAAAAACAACCTTCAGAACTCGGTATGGTCACTATAAATTCGTGGCTATGTCCTTCGGACTAACTAATGCCCTTGCAGCTTTCATGGACCTGATGAACAGGGTTTTCAATTAGTGTCTAGACATGTTCGTCATTGTATTCATTGATGACATTTTGGTATACTCCAAAAACGAGGAGGAACATGCTAACAATCTGAGGATAGTGCTACAGACGCTCAGAGACCACCAGTTGTCCGCTAAATTCAGAAAATGTGAATTCTGACTTAAGTCTGTGACTTTCCTTGGTCAAGTGGTCTCGGGTGAGGGTATTCAGGTAGATCCTCAAATGATAGCAGTGGTGAAAGACTGGCCAAGACCTACTTCCCCAACTGACATCAGAAGTTTCTTGGGTCTAGTCGGTTATTACTGACATTTTGTGGAATGATTTTCCTCTATCGCGTCTCCTCTAACCAAGTTAACTCAAAAAATGGTGAAGTTTTAGTGGTCAGATGTGTGTGAGAAAAGTTTCCGGGAGTTGAAGACTCGACTCACTACCGCTCCAGTTTTAACCTTACCGGAAGGAACAAATGGTTTTGTAGTATATTGTGACGTTTCCAGAGTGGGACTTGGTTGCATTTTATGCAACAGGGTAAGGTGATAGCTCACGCATCAAGACAACTTAAGGTTCATGAAAAGAACTATATGACTCATGACGTTGAGTTCATAGTAGTGGTGTTTGCATTGAAAATATAGAGGCATTATCTTTATGGGGCTCACATGGATGTTTTCACCAAGCACAAGAGCCTTCAGTATGTGTTCAGTCAGACAGACTTGAATCTTCGTCAGAGAAGTTTGTTGGAGATATTCAAGGATTACGACATAAGTGTGCTATACCATCTGGGCAAGGCCAATGTGGTAGCTGATGCCCTAAATAGGATTTCCATTGGGGAGCATGGCTCGTGTTGAAGAGAGCAGAAAAGATCTGGAAAAGGATATTCACAAGTTTGCTCAATTGGGAGTGTAGTTGGTTGATTCCACTGAGGGTGGAGTAGTAATGCAAAGTGGGTCAGATTCCTCATTAGTGGTTGAAGTTAAGTCAAGACAGGATGAAGATCCCATACCGCTTAAGCTAAAAGAAGCAATTCTCAGAAAAGAAGTGGAGGCTTTCTCCAAAAGGGGAGATGTTGTGCTCTGTAACTGGGGCAGACTGTGTATCGGATGTAGGTGACTTTAGACAACCGATACTGATAGAAGCACACAATTCCAAATATTCTATCCACCCAGGTGCCACTAAGATGTACCATGATCTATGGGACATTTAATGGTGGAACGACATGAAAAGAGACATTGCAGAATTTGTGGTTAAGTGCCCAAACTGTCAACATTTAAGGTGGAACATTAGAGACCTAGAGGTATGACTCAGGATCTTAGCATACCCACATGGAAGTGGGAAGAAGTGAATATGGAATTTATTATAGGTCTTCCACATACTCATCGGTAGCATGACTCAATATGGGTGAGAGTAGACCGGATGACCAAGTCAGCACATTTCCTCCTAGTTAAAACTACAAACTCAACTGAGGATTCAACTAGGCTATATATATTCAAGAGTTGGTTAGACTGCATGGGGTGCTCTTGTCCATCATTTCAGATAGAGGTACCCAGTTCACCTTGCGTTTCTATAAGTCATTTCAGAAAGGACTCGGTACCCAGGTTATGCTCAGCACAGCTTTTCATCCTCAGACAGATGGACAAGCTGAGCAGACTATTCAACTTTAGAAAATATTCTGAGACCTTGTGTGATCGATTGCAAGGGATGCTAGGATGATCACTTGCCTCTCATTGAGTTTGCGTACAACAACAACTACCACTCCAGTATTCAGATAGCCCCGTTTGAGGCATTATATGGTAGGAGGTGTAGGACTCCTATAGGGTGGTTTGAGGTTGGTGAAGCTACCTTGATAGGGCCATACTCAGTTCATGAAGCTATGCAGGAGGTGCAACTTATCAGGGAAAGGTTGAAAACAGCGCAAAGCCGATAGAAATCCTATGCGGATGTAAGGAGGAGAGAGTTACAATTTACTGTAGATGATTGGGTTTACCTAAACATTTTGCCTATGAAAGAGGTGACAAGGTTTGGAAAGAAAAGAAAACTCAGTCCGAGATATGTAAGACCCTACAGGATTCTAAGGCGAATTGGAAATGTGGCATATGAGTTAGAATTACCTTCAGAGTTGGCAGCTGCACAACCAGTCTTCCATGTGTCACTATTGAATAAGTGCATCGGTGATCCAACTTTAGTTGTGCCACTAGACAGTATGGGAGTGAAGGATAGTCTCTCTTACGAGGAGGTCCCAGTTCAGATCCTAGACCGTCAGGTTCGTAACCTGAGAAATAAGGAAGTCGCTTCAATGTAAGTCTTGTGGAGGAACCGGCTAGTTGAGGGAGCCACATGGGAGGCAAAAGCAGACATAATGGCTAAATAGCCTCATTTGTTCCCTTCCAGTTTAGTTCCAGCATCAGGTACTAAATTCCTCCTCAATACTCTGTTCAGTTCCATACTTATCAGCTCTATTGAGATTTTCAATATGCATCCTCGTTACATCAACTCTGTTAGCTTGGTTAAATCAATTTGGAGTCAGTCATTCCTCCAGAAATCAGTTCATAGTCTCAGTCTGGGAATTGTAGCTCATTTCCTAGTTTTCCAGCAGTTTTCGCCTTCAATCAAGGATGAATTATCCCAAGAGGAGATATTGTAACGCCCCAAAACTTTCCTAGACCAAACTCAGACTCAACAAATTAAACCAGAAATTTTTACCTCATAATAACCAATACAACGAGTCGTTGTTAGAGCCAACTACTCGTTCTCTAGGTCATGGTCAACCCTGCCATGATCCTTCGAGTACCAACGGGACATGGAATGACCCTATATGAGGAGCAACAAGTCATCCTGTCAGTTGTTGCATTCCCAACTTAGAACCCAATTGATCCCTTTCCAGGAACCCAAGAGTCAAATGATGAGTCATCATTTGATATAACGACTCGTGGTGTGACTCGTTAGTTGGGGAACCCAGGTATTTTTCGACCAACTCCTTCAGTGACAACGAGTGGCAACAAAGACAAATTGTATCACACAACTAGTCGTTGTATCCACCCGTTGTGACAAGTCCAGAAATCCTTAGATTTTTCTAGTGGAGACGATGAGTCGATACAACGACCCGTTGGTTCTACCAACGAGTCATTGTGTCACTCGTTGTTGGGGCTCCTAAGTTTTCCTGCCAGTGACAACGGAAAGCACCAAAGACCTATTGGTTCATCCAATAAGTCATGGTTCCCTCTCGTTGCCAATTTCCAGTGAGCTAGATTCCAAGCCCAGGACCAAAGACTGATCCCAACGAGTCGTGGTGTTAACCAACGACTCGTCGGGTGACCCGTTAGTCCTCTGTCGGGAAGTTTTACAAATTTTCTTCCAGGATTATTTTAGTAACTTCCCACCTTTTTAATCCCTAAACTACGTCATTCTGGGTTATATTCAGGGGATTAAAGGGGTAGTCGATATATTCCACTCATTCCTCTCTCAACACTCAGACTTTGTAAGAAGAAACAGACAGACAGACTTCTCAGGAAAAAGCTAGGGCTTTTGATTCCTCCTCAGATTCTCCGGATCCTTCCCAAGAAATTCGTCACTAGGTATGTGAAAATTTAGCAAGGGAATTGTCCTTCCCTTGTGCCCCCAAAATCCGTATAAATTTTCTTATTCTAGGCCCTGAGTGTTCGAATGTGAATAAATTTCAGCCAGATTCCGTCTATATTATGTGAAATATTATTCATGTTAATAGTTGTTATATTTCCACTATCTTGTGACTATGTTGATACTTGTTCCTGTAAATGGATTCTAGCCCTAGATTTTGAATGCAGTAAATTAGAGTCTTGCATAATTGATTAATTATTCATAGTGCTAGATTCTATAAGTGTTGGGATTCCCATATTATTAATATCAGTTGAAATCTTAATCATTTGCATGCTAGTCCAATTTTAGTCAGAATATTAGCATTCTCAGTATTTTTAGAAATGTAAGATGATCATTTTGACTATAGTTTTTTTGAGATGTCATTAGTTCCTCCCAGATATCAGTTATCAATTATCAAATATTAGTTATTCTTTAAATAGTTACGACACTTCCAGATAAGAAGCTTTGACCAGTCTTAAAACCACCAGGTTCAGTTTTAGTTTGGTTTTTAGACGGTTATGACGCTTCTAGATAAGCAACTCCGGCCAGTCTTAGAACACTAGTTATAGAATCTAGTCTGATAAGACTCTCAGGGTACTTCTAGATAAGTATCCCTAATTTAGTCTTGGACCCCAGTTTCGAGCTATCATCTTAGTAGTCAGAATAGGACTATCCAGTGGGAGTAGGACTTAGCACCGAGTGGATCGGGGTTCCAGTGCACCCAGGTTCCCAGAACTACGTTGCCACCGTAGATTATTTTATTGTCCCAACGGCCCCAAATTTGTGATCATCCAGTTCATGCCTTTATTCCCTGACAAGGTATATTGGGTCCTATTGATGGGGCGTATACATCGAACTCCACTTTTAGCTCACGTGGTTATATGTCGGTTGTAGACTCTCCCGCTAGTCAGTACAGTTTCAGTTAGTTTAGTTAAGCTCAGATCAGTATCTCAGATTCAGGACATGTCTATGACCATCAGTCAGGGTCACTATTGGCCATATCAATTATACTTCAGTTGTATCAGTTTTCAGCATTTCAGTTGGTCATTACATGTCATTGCAGTTCAGTTACTTGTTCTTCATGTTTATATTATCTCTCACTTACTCAGTACATTCAAAGTACTTATCCATACCTTTTATGTTGTATGATATCATGATCCAAGCGCAAATTCTCAGTCGCGGCACCGTCAGTAGACTTTCCTCAAATGATACCAGCAGTAGCTTTTGGTGTGTCATCATCTTTTAAGGACGATATTTATTTTTCTGTTAGACATTAGAGCTAGCTGGGGGCTTGTCCGAGCAGCTCATCATTGGTAGATGAATTTCAAACATACACTTATATATTCAGTATTGTTTTCAGATATTTGGAATTTTGAAAATTCAGTTTATCTTGAATGATTTTATTTATTTAAAGCTTCAACTTATGATTACTCAGTTTACCAGTGTCATGATAGACCATGGGCTGTCTTGGGGTTACTTGTGACTCCAAGTACTGTGTCTCATCTAGGGCATAGACTCGGGTCGTGACAGATCTTATTCAACTCTGGGTGATAAATCGATCTCCGTTTCTAGTGACAATTAAGCAACTCAAAAAGGTATTATCCTTTTTCCCTATTTTCCTCCTCCTTGAGTCGCTTGATCTAACGTCATCTCTCTTCTGAACAGGTAGCTATCTGGTAAAGACTACTCTGAGGTACATGTCACATATCACATTATGAAGACACTTTTGAAGTTCAGATGGGGAAAACCAAGTTGCCCTAATCTTCTTTGGTGGTGTGCGGTCATTGTGTATGAAAGCTAAGTGATCTTGGGCAGAATTGTATGCCCAAGTGATGCTCAAATGCTCATTTCGTCTTGTTTATCTATCGTTATTTGTACATTCTAATGTGATGTGTAGTTAAAATATGAATTTATACTAACCAACATGATTAGTATTGTATTGCAGGAAAAATGTAATTTTAGGAAGCTAAGTTCCATGTTGGTGAAAATCGGGAATGGACTCGGAAGCGAGCAGTGGAAAAGGTCAAGGAAAAGCAGTAAATATAGGGGCTCCGCGATGGAGCCGTGTCACGCTGCCATCGCGGAGGCAGTCTGCCTCGAATGATTTATTTTGGCAAATTTCCAGTGAAGGTTCGCGACGGCGCCGTGGCACGTTGGCCAAGCCCCGCCTTACATGCCGTGGCACGTTGCCTATATTTACCTGGAACATAAATTTCTAGTGAGGGTCCGCATTTGCACCGTGTCACGGAGGCAGTGCTCCACGATGCACTCCGTGACACGTTGCTTGTTATTCCGGGAAAAATTCCCACTAGTAGAAATAGCACACTTAGGTTTATTTTTAATTATTCTGACTTAGTTGAGCAAGAACGTGGGTTACAGACAGTTGAGGGGACGAAAATTCTAGGGTTCTTCTCTATCTCTTTCTCTTTTATCTCAATTGTTTGTATGATTTATACTCATTTGATGATGTTTAATCCACAAATGAGTGGCCAAATTCACTTCTTGCTGAGGTTAAGAACAATTGTAGTGGAATGTAATTGTTGATCAATTTAGTTTTCATCTTTTCTTCAATGGTTGTTCTATCAATTCTTGTTCTTACTGGCCAATGTTAATATATATCTAAAAAATCCAATTTTGATTTTGAAAAGAAAAGAAACTGGAATGTTGTGAATTGGTAGGATATGATCTCTTCTTAGTTTGGGAAAATTGAGAATTGATTTACATTCAGAATAGAAACATATCTTAATGTCTTATTAGTCAATTAAGGAATCGGTTTTGTATGGCTACAACATGAAATTCTTTTATCACAAAAATGTAGGTTGAAGGTTCATGATTCTTAAGTTGGGTAGGATATGAAAGTTTCAATCCATAGGCAATAATTCTTGACTAGCAACCGAAGGAAAGATTAACTGAATTGTATCGATAAATTAATTCCCTGCATGTTCGTTTTAGCCTCAGCATGCTCATTACTATAGTTCAGACTCACTTTATCATTTTGTCTTAGATTCATAGAAATTAGGAAACTAAACTCTCAAAATCCTATTTACATTGTTGTCTGCATTTTTAAAGTTAGAGTTCATTAAGACTAAAGTTAATTATTACCTTAGTTTAGTCCCTGTGGGATCAATACTTTGCTTACTTAAGCCATTTTACTACTTGTTCGACCACGTGCACTTGCGTGTAGTCGCCAAATCGACCGAACAAGTTTTTGGCGCCGTTGTCGGGGACTGGCAATTGGTAAAATTGTTTTCTCAAGTGTTAGTCTACGATTTCTTATTAGTACTGACAACTTGATCTTAGCCTGTCTTTTGCAGATACTGACTTCTGTTGAACACTGGCAAGAGACAAGGGGCTGGTGGATTCATACTTAGAGCCGGAAAGACAATTTCATCGTCAAAGAAGAGAAGCTTTAGAGAAGAAGTTGCAGTTGCTCAGACAAACAATCCTGGAGCAACAACAGAATCCACCACTTGTAAGGGCAGTATTAGTGCCCGAGGAAATGTCAGCTAGGCCGGTTCGCAAAGTGGCAATCCCACATGCTAACAATGTTACATCAAGCATTCGCAAACCTGAGCCAGGAGGGAGGTTTGAGCTGAAACAAAATATGGTGCAATTGCTACACACCAGCGGGCAATTCACAGGTCTCCTTCACGAGGATCCACAACAACATCTCCAAAACTTTTTGGAGATAAGTACACTTACATCCCCGCTGGAGTATCATCTGATTACGTAAGGCTTACATTGTTCCCATTTTCACTATTGGGAGAAGCAAAGAGGTGGTTGAAAGCTGAGCCACCTAATTCCATCACCACTTGGGATGATCTTGCAAGAAAATTTTTGATACGGTTCTTTCCATCCGGGAAAATAGCAAGACTTAGAAGTCAGATTGTAAGTTTTAAACAAAGAGAGGGGGAGAATCTATATCAAGCTTGGGAAAGATTCAAATCCATGTTACGGGATTGTCCTCACCATCACCAGTCCAATGATGTGTTGGTGCATACTTTCATAGAGGGTTTGGAACCCCACACAAAAATTTTGCTAGACTTAGCAGTTGGGGGACAAGCATTAGAAAAGACTTATGAGGAGCTGTATACTTTGTTAAATCGTATTTCTAAGGGAAATCCAGAGTGGAATGCGGACTCTTCTAGAGGAGGAACAAGGAAAACGGCAGGAGTCTTGGAACTGGATGGTTTTACAGCTATCGCTGCACAGATAGCTGCACTACAGAATCAACTCAACACCCACTTCAGCAACATGAGCCTAAATCAACCTCAAGCCCCAGTTAATGTAGTGCAGCAGATTTGGTGTGAAGTATGCGGTAGTAATGAACACTCAGCTAAGTATTGTGGTGCAAATCCAGATTCATTGAACTTTGTTGGTAATGTACAGAGAAATAATCACCAACAGTATAACAACAACTACAACTCTAATTGGAGGAATCATCCGAATTTCTCCTGGGGTAGTAACAGCCATCAAGGGCAGAGTTCGAATCAGGGTGCGTAGAGAAATCAAGGAGGGCAGCAGAACTATCAAACTCAATACAGAAGCAGCAATGCACCTCCTCCACCACCACCACCCAACATTGAGGAAATGTTTAAAACAATGATAGCTAACCAAGCTCAATTGCAGGCTGACTATGTAAAATTGGCGGCAGATGTAAAGAACAATCAGTTAACTACAAAGGTGTTGGACTACCAGTTTGGGCAACTAGTTGGAGCTCAAAACACCAGGCCAAGAGGAGGACTACCGAGTGACACTGACCCGAATCCCAAGCAAGTAAATGAAGTGAACACAAGGAGTGGTTTACAACTCAAGGAGGTGGAACCAGAAAGACCACCTCAGTAGTCAGAAGCAGTGGAGAAAGAAAGGGAACACGATGATGAGAGGGGGAAGAAGAAGGAAGATGAACCAGAAAGACCACCACCCCCGTTCCCTCAAATATTAAAGAAACACAAGGAGGAAGCGTGTTTCAAAAAGTTCATGGAGGTGCTTAAACAGGTACACATTAATTTACCTCTTGTTGCTGTTTTGCAGGGAGTGCCGAAGTATGTAAAGTATATCAAGGACATCGTAGCTAACAAAAGCAGATTGACGGAGTACGCTATGGTGGCGCTTACAGAGGAGTGCACTTCCCGGATACAGAACAGGTTGCCAACAAAGCCCAAGGACCTTGGGAGCTTTACAATTCAAATCACAATTGGGAAAAGTATCCGATCTCATGGACTATGCGATTTCGGAGCGAGTATTAACTTGATGCCGACATCGGTGTTCAAGAAGTTGGGGTTGGGCAGTCCTAGACCAACTACAGTGATGTTGCAGTTACCGTATCATTCTTTGGCCAGACCAGATGGCATTGTGGAGGACGTGCTGGTGCAAGTGGGCTCCGTTATCATCCCGGTAGATTTCGTTGTGCTAGATTTTGAGCCGGATGCAGAAGTCCCATTTATTTTGGGACGTCCTTTCTTGGAAACCGGGAAAGCGTTGATTGATGTAGCTGCAGGGCAGCTAACCATGCGGGCGCATGAAAAGGTGGAGGTATTTGACGTGTACAAGGCCACGAAGCTTCCGGCCGTATATGAGGAGCTTTCAGCAATCAATGTGCTTGATTAAGCAGATATTGTTTAGATTGTTGATTCTCGAGATCTAGTGGGAAAACCACCGATTGAGGACACCCCAAAACTGGAGTTGTGGAAAGTAGATTGAAGTGCCACGTTCTTGGTTAATGGGCAGCGGTGTAAGCATTACTAGGATGAGGACGTTATTCGAGAGAAAACGTCTGTCACTCTAGAGGATGATTGAGCTTGAATGACGTCGAGTCGCGATGGTAAACCAGGCGCTGCACGGTAGGCAACCCGTGAAATTGTTGTAATAGATGAGTAGCATTGTTAAAAAGAAAAATAAAAAAAAGAGAAAAAATAAAAATAAAACCAAAAATTGTGTTCGTGTTTGAAACCTATAAATTCTAACCAATTTCTTATTGTGAGATGATTTTTAGGTGGAACGGAGGGCAAAAATGCAAAGGATCGCAAAGGAAAAATCGAGGTGAGAAAAAATTAAAAAGTGGCAAGACAGTGAGCCAGCGCGATGGCTCCGTGTCACGGAGGAGGGCCTCCGCGTTACCCTCCGTGACACGTTGAAGGTATTTTGGAATTTTCACAAATTCCAGAACACCTACGTGATGGCTCCGTGTCAAGGAGGGGGTGCTCCGCGTTACCCTCCGTGACACGTTGAAGTGTTATTCACGACGAGTCACACCGGGTCGCCGGGTGACCCGCGCGAAAAATCCTTTTTTTAACCCCGAAAACACCTCATTTTTCCCATTTCTCACTCCCCTCCACGACAAAACCCCTAAAATCCCTCCTTCCCCAACGTTACACGGACCTAGGATCGAATTTTCTTCAACTTTTCTTCGAGTTCATCGAATTAAAGGTATGTTCTTGAACTCAACCTCAAATTTGGCCTAAATTTTTGATTTTTGAGCAAGTAAGGTGAGTAAACCTTGCCCTAAGTGTAAATTGAGTTTGAATTCATTTATGTTATTGTTGATTGATGTTCGTAGTATCGTTATGATTATATGAACTCGATAAATACATGTTTGATTGAATTTTTGCGAAATTGGTAGCTAGGGTTGGAATTTGAATAGGAAGAAACTAAATTTGGTTGAAAATGTGAAAATAATTGGGTTGTGCATGTTGGGTGATGTAAATGATGTTGTGAATATGGATGAATACGCTAAATAAACAAGGGAATTTTCGGGAAAATGAAATTGGTGAATTGCTTAGGTCATTGTTGTTGAGAAAATTTTTGGCTAAGTGCTATGTGATGTAATAGAATCGATGGTGAAATTGTGATTAGTTGTACAAAGTCTGAGTAGTACTTAGTCATTATTCCATCGACTTATCTGAATGCACGAGGCATGTTGATTGATAAAAATTGGAAAAGAATGATGGTCTTGCCGAATTGTTTTCATTGTGGCTGAAGACTAAGTGTGGGGTGGCCTAACTCAACCTAACCTTAGTCGAAGCTAATTTTTGACTTAAATAACATTGGGACTGTCTGTTTGATTTGACAGTAATGATGTCAAGCAGGCAAGACAAAGGAAAGGGCGCATCTACATCAGGCGCCGAGAGAAAAAGGATTAGACTGGGAACAGCAGTTCCAGTAGCACCAGCGGTTCCGCGCGGCCAACGCTGTCAATATGGAACCCGATGGGTGATGGATGAAGGGAAGAAATGGTATGCAAAACATAAGGAGACCAAATACTTCCCTGAGGAGCACATTGCAAGGGAGCCACCTGCACAGGAATTCCCCAGAATCGTACACCGGATTGACGCTGTCGGGCTGAACTTCATCTTCGAAGAGCCCAAGGAGTGTAATCTCCATTTAATTTGGGAGTTCTACGCAAACTGGAACCTGACACTCCGTAGTCACACCGTCAAGATAAGGGGGCAGGTTGTCACCTTTGAGCCCCATCACCTGAATGCCATATTGGTGGCGCGGGACACAGACGCCCATGTACTCAGGCAGCTGAACATAACTCCACCCTATGCAGATATCAAACGCACTCTGTGTGGAGTCCGTTCGACAACACAGTGGAGCAGGCACAAGGAGAGGGGCTACCATTAGACACTGCCTTACTCTCAAATGAAAGGGAAGCCAGGATTTTGCTCAAAATTGTGTGTTCCTGCCTGATCCCGGGGGTGCACATGACAGATGTCACTCGGGATCGAGTGTGCTTTCTTTATGCCCTGATGAAAGGGCTTGAGATAAATGTTGGGGCGGTGATCATCTCCACTATGAAGAGGGCCCATTTGCATCAAGGGCACAGATACGGGTTTGGTGGTTTTCTCACCACGTTTCTGAGGGGCCTTGACATCGAGGAGGAGGCCCTAGACTATATCCCGCAAATGGATAGGCGTTCCTTAGACGTTACCAAAACCAAGGCACCCGACACCACTCACGGGCCAATTCTCACACTAGCTGAGCGCCATGCTCGGGATGATCACTATATGGCCCGCATGTACAGGATGCAGATGCTGCAGTTGCGAATAGGCGGGAGGCCAGCAACAGAAGATGAGTTATGGTAGCTCGAGCTAGATTACCCCTTTGGCGAAAATACCCGGGCTCTATGCCGAGTGGGGCCAGCTTTTGTGGAGCCTTTAGATGATGATGTCCCCATTGATGAGGAGACACGACGTGATGACTCAAATGTTGAGTCAGATGAAGACAGCGGGGGCGATTCAGATATTGGGGATGAGGCAACGACACCTGACGAAGAAGTTGAATACTTTGATTGATCAGGGAGTTTCACCACCCACCTTTGTGATAAATTGAATTTTGTGAACACTGGGGACAATGTTCGGTTTAAGTGTGGGGTGGGAGTAGTTAGGTGCTGTATGTTTCGTTGTGGTTGTTGTTTTTGTTTATGTCTTGTGTTGTGGTTCCTGTTGTGAAAAAATATTTGTGACCCTGTGATTTTGTGCGTATGTTTTTTATGGTAATTCAGTGTTGTAATAAATGATAAGCTGTTATGTGTTGTTGAGTTGTTGTTAGCTGGTTGTCTAAATATTATTGTTGTTTTCTATCGAAATTATTGATATTTTTAAAATTTTTGTTGAATGTTTTTATGATTGGGTTTCTCGGCCTTTGTTTTCGGTGCTTTTACCAAGAATAGTCCCATTGAACCGAAGTTGTAAATAGTGATTGTTCCCTATGATGGATGGATGACAACCGTCTTAAGGGAAACGTAGTCGATAGGAGTAGTTTTGTCTTTTCTTTTATTTTCTTTCTTTTGGTTGTTTCCCAAACGTGTCGCTACTTCATTGTTCGGAATTCTTGTTGCGTGTTGTACATGATATTGAGATGCAAAGATGATTGTATGAAAGCATGCAAATGTGAAACATGTTGAGAAACCCTAGGCCATAGAGTTCGATTCGGTGTGATTGAGGCTTAATATTGAATTCTTGTAACTAGCTGATTGAAGAGTCTGTGAATAATTCTCTAGTTGAGCAAGTGCAATGAGTGTGAGGTGAGGTTTCGATTCTTCCATGCTATTGTTAAGTGTCTAGAACTTGCCTGGTGTGTGTAGGAAACGAAATGAAGGATGTGTAGTGTAGTAAAGGATGTAGGCATTTCTTTGATTAAACCGAAAGTTTTTTTCTTATCATACCTACCTTGAATGTACATCCTAGTTAGCCCCATTGAGCCTTTAGCCTATTTTTTGTTTCGTTGAAGAGGTAGAAACCGAGCTTAATCCCTTCTTTTCATTATCTGTGAATTTGATCCAAAACTCTTAAGCGCTCAGGAAAAATAATTTTCCCACAATGTCAAGGAGTGAAAAGTGTGAAAAGAAAGGAAAAGCGGAAGTGGTGAAAGTAAAGATAAGGTCAAAGGTGCACTTGCCGAATTTAAATAAAATGAAGATGTATAACTAATCTTTGTTATTAAGTCGAGTGTGCTTAAAGAAATGGGAAAAAAAAAGTCAAGAATGGGAGGATGAAGGAAGAAACAATGCCCATAATGATGGTGGGATGGATTGGAAAGCGCTTAAGGAGGCTAGATGATATTATTTGTTAGCCCAGTATTTACTAGTTCCTTTGCTTACATTACAACCTGTTAAGTCCTACGTGATCTTACATCATGCTTCCTTATATTAGTGGAGTAATACACTAGAGGCAAGCCTATGGTTCATGACATGATGCATGTGACCTTGGGAGAGAGAGGAAATCATGTTCATATACCCCTGCATATAATGCTTTGGAAATCATATGATTGAAAAAGGGGAAATTCTCTTGTGTTGTGAGGGCACAAGCTTGACGAGAGATTGAATTTCGTGTCGGATGTCTTGATCAGTTGATTTGCATGAGTTTGCTGATATCGAGAGTCGATTCTTGAGTTTAGGAGGTCTTAACGTGATGTATGTCATTTTGTTGATGAGACTATGCATGTTTTCTTGATAATTTGCTATATTAAATAATTGGTATAACCGTAGCTTGAATTGTCGAGCCAAAGTAGCTATACGTTGGTGTCAATTGCATGAGATGTGAGAGTATTGTTCAAGGACGAACAAGGTTTTAAGTGTGGGGTAAGTGATCTTGGACAGAATTATATGCCCAAGTGATGCTCAAATGCTCTATTTCGTCTTATTTATCTATCATTATTTGTACATTCTCGTGTGATTTGTAGTTAAAATGTGAATTTATACTAACCAACATGATTAGTGTTGTTTTGCAGGAAATATGTGATTTTAGGAAGCTCAGTTGCATGTTGGTGAAAATCGGGAATGGACTCGGAAGTGAGCAGTGGAAAAGGTCAAGGAGAAGCAGTAAATATTGGGGCTCTGCGATGGAGCCGTGTCACGCTGCCATCGCGGAGGCAGTCTGCCTCGGATGATTTATTTTGGCAAATTTCCAGTGAAGGTTCGCGACTGCGCCGTAGCACGTTGGCCAAGCCCCGCGTTACATGTCGTGGCACGTTGCCTATATTTACCTGGAACATAAATTTCTAGTGAGGGTCCGCGTTTGCACCGTGTTACAGAGGCAGTGCTCCGCGATGCACTCCGTGACATGTTGCTTGTTATTTCAGAAAAAATTCCCACTAGTATAAATAGCACACTTAGGTTTATTTTTAATTATTCTGACTTAGTTGAGAAAGAACGTGGGTTACAGACAGTTGAGGGGACGAAAATTCTAGGGTTCTTCTCTATCTCTTTCTCTTTTATCTCAATTGTTTGTATGATTTATACTCATTTGATGATGTTTAATCCATAAATGAGTGGCTAAATTCACTTCTTTCTGAGGTTAAGAACAATTGTAGTGGAATGTAATTGTTGATTAATTTAGTTTTCATCTTTTCTTCAATGGTTGTTCTATCAATTCTTGTTCTTACTGCATTAATATTTGGCCAATGTTAATGTATATTTAAAAAATCCAATTTTGATTTTGAAAAGAAAAGAAATTGGAAAGTTGTGAATTGGTAGGATATGATCTCTTCTTAGTTTGGGATAATTGAGAATTGATTTACATTCAGAATAGAAATATATCTAAAAGTCTTATTAGTCAATTAAGGAATCGGTTTTGTATGGCTAGAACATGAAATTCTTTTATCACAGAAATGTAGGTTGAAGGTTCATGATTCTTAAGTTGGGTAGGATACGAAAGTTTCAATCCATAGGCAATAATTCTTGACTAGCAACCGAAGGAAAGATTAACTGAATTGTATCGATAAATTAATTCCCTGCATGTTCGTTTTAGCCTCAGCATGCTCATTACTATAGTTCAGACTCACTTTATCATTTTGTCTTAGATTCGTAGAAATTAGGAAACGAAACTCTCAAAATCCTATTTAAATTTTTGTCTGCATTTTTAAAGTTAGAGTTCATTAGCACTAAAGTTAATTATTACCTTAGTTCAGTCCTTGGGATCGATACTTGGCTTACTTAAGCCATTTCACTACTTGTTCGACCACGTGCACTTGCGTGTAGTCGCCAAATCGACCGAACACTAACATTTAGATCTAACCATGTTGCCCTTTTTGCTAGAAGAAAATTCTTTCTGTTTTGTTTCCTAGCATAGTGTAGGAAGAAATATCAAAGTACTCCTTGTAAATGTACGCAAGAGTTGCTATAAATACTCTTAACTGTGATGATTTTTTTAAAATGTGAATGTGTCCTTGTTAGCTCAATTCCCTTATTCTTTTTGTTTTAATCCTCAAATATGGAACCTGCATTTTTTATGTGTTGAGAATCTTCTTGCATGTTGTTAGTAGTTGATTAAAACATGTAAATATGTGTCTCCACTGTGCTCGAGCGCATAATTAGCTAATGAATCTGCTAACTGATTTGCTTCTCTAAATGTGTGTCTGATTTCTGTAGTAAGCTGATTTAACATGTCCCATATGTCATCCATCCTATTTGCCACATTCCATGGGATTTTCCACTCCTTCAATAACATGTTTTTTAGACTGAGTGAATCAGTCTCTAAAATAATAATATAGTTTAAGGAAATACAGTATCTCAAAGCACATCATATAGCTATTAATTCTTCTTGCATATTTGTAGTCTCTCCAATAGCCATAGCTTCTGCATAAATAAAGTTCCCTTCAGAATTTCTGATGCAAAAATCATATGCACTCTCCCATGGATTACCTCTACATGTAACATCAGTGTTGTATTTGACCCATTGTCCTAGTGGGTATTCCCATCTAACAATTCTAAAATGAAGTCTTGGCATGTAAGCTTAAAGACATGCAATCATCTCTCCCCAATGTGATGGACTTTTGATCCGTGGATGGTTAATCTTTAGAAATTGATAAATAATTTGTTGGCATAACTTAACCATCCCATGAAAATTCACATCTTTCCCATGCCCCCCTAGAATTCCTCCTCTTCCAAAGTACCCACAGTAGAATAGCCAGTACAACCTTAAGTATCCTCAGCTATTTACTAGGGCCACGTGCATTCCACCAATAAGTAAGGACTTGCTGCAAATCTCTTCCATCAATGCTTATATGTGCACATGAAGAAAAATACTTCCATAATTTATTGGCTACGGAAGATATTAGAAATAAGTGTGTCACTATTTCCTGCTGGTAGTTGCTGTCACAATAATGACATCTAGAAGAAAATTACATCCTCAATTTCTTGAGATTATCATCTGTAGGAATTCTCCCCTTCTATAATCTCCACAAGAACATACAAACTTGAAAAGGCAACCTCTTTATCCATACATTACACAGCATGCCAACCTCCTCTCTATTTCTCTTGAATAATTGATAGGAAGACTGGACAGAAAAGGTACCTTTAGGACTACCCATCCACCATACCCTATAAAGATCAGTGTATACTAGTAGAGGGATAGATTCCACAATATGAGATATCATCTCTTCAGAAACCATGCTTCTCAACTTCTCCCTATTCTATCCTCCATTATGAATGAAATCTCTCAGCTCTAGCTCCTCCTCTTCTCCATTATTATTCACCTCAGTGTAGCATAGTGCAACTTGTTGTGTCCAGTTATCAAGATAGAAACTAGTTGTTCCAGATCTAATCTACCACCAAATCTCATGTTCCACATCTTCTCTAACATCTAACATCTTTTCTAAATATGGGATGCCCCTCTTCCAATTGCCACAGTAGGATGATTTTTTTTGTAATACTTATTCCACATATATGCACTCTAAAAGGACCTAGACGAAACCCTGCCATTCCACCAAAGTTTGGAAAAAAGAGCATTAAAAACATCATGTAAAGATTTGAAACCCAAACCCCCTTCACTCTTAGGATAACACATTTCTTCCCAAGCAACTTAGTGTTTTCTTTTATTCCCCCCATTTTACTCCAAAAGAACTTTGCTAACTACTTATGAATATACTCAATAATCCCCTTGGGAGGATTTATAGCAGACAACAAATACATAGGCATGGTCTGCAGCACATGAGAAATCAGGATGAATCTTCCACCAAATGTAGGAAATCTATTTTTCCACATCAAAATCCTCCTTGAAATTTTCCTCACTAAATCTTCAAAGTAGGATTTTTTCTTTCTGGCATAAAAGACTGGACTCCCCAAATACATAAAAGGAAAAGACCCCTGACTAATCCCTGTCTATCTCTTCAAATTGTGTCCTATCACCTTTGGTGCCTTGTCATGAATATAAAAGATGCTCTTACTTTTATTAATCCTCTGTCTAGATACCTATTCATATTCTGCAAACATTGTCACCATTTTCTTCACTGATTTTCTATCTCTTAAAAAAAGGAATTGCACCATTAGCATATGCTAGATGATTAATATCTGGACTCCATTTGGGCATCCCATAACCATTAAATTCAGCATCCTCATTTAACTTGTTTAGCCCTCTAGATAAAACTTCAGCAGCAATAATGAACAATAATGGTGATATTGGATCACCCTGCTTCAAACCCCTTGATAACTTAAAAAACCATATGAATGCCTATTTACTAGCACAATATACCAATTGCTAGAGACTATCCTCCATACCATATTAATAATGATCTCTGAAAAGCCAAATTTTCTCAGTACCTTAGTGAGAAAAATCAATGATACTGTATCATATGCTTTTTTGATATCTAGTTTCACTACCACATTGTGACATTTTTTTCTCAAATTGATATCTCTGATGATTTCCTGTGCTAGAAGAACATTTTCTGTGATGCTTCTTCCTTTAACAAAACCACTTTGATTTCTTAAGATAATAAGAGTCAAGCAAGTGGCCATTCTATTATGCAGCATTCTAGATAAAATCTTGTTAGAAAAAGTACTCAAGCTAATAGGTCTAAGATCTGAGAAATTTACCACCCTCTCTTTCTTTGGAAGAAGGACCAAATTAGTATGAGTAATGAACCTAGGAATTTCGTATCTGTAAAAGAAGTATTTTACCATTCTTGTAATGTCTTCACCAATAATATCCCAACACTCCTGAAAAAAATTCCAAAAAAATCATATGGTCCATTGGTACTGTCCCCATTTATTTCATCTAGTCATATCCTCATTTTGTTCTTCAGAGATTAATGAAGGAATAATCTCAAGCATATTAAAATTACCTCCCCTTCTTCCACCTTGGACTGTTCTAAGAAGAAGTTAACATCTGCATCACCTATGTCTTCTGCTGACTATGAAGTTTCTCCATCCCCCAGTTGAATGTCACTAACATGAAGCTTTCTCCTCCTTGCCCTTACATAGGAGTGAAAAAACTTTGTATTCCTATCAGAAAACCACCTCACTCCTGCCTTTTGTTTCTGGAACTCCTCTTCCATATGTCTAACTTTCTTTAACTCAGCTTCAGCTTTACTTAATTCTATCTTGTTTTCTGGTGAAGGATGCATCTCAAACTGGATTTCTTTCACTTTGATAACATCTTCCAAAGTTGCAATTTGTTGGAAAATATTACCAAACAATAGTTTGTTCCACATAATTAGTGCCCGTTTAACTCTGCTGAGTTTGGACTTAAACTTCATAACAAGGTTCCCAACAAAATCAACTTTCTAGTTCTCTTTCACCACTTCCTTAAACTTTTTATGCTTTGTCCAAAAATTAAGGAACTTGAATGGCTTAATAGCAGGTTCCTTAGTAGTATTACATATTACATGTAAAGGTGCATGATTTGATCCTTACCTAATCAAGTTATGAACTTCACTAAAAGGCAACATGTTCAACAGTTCTTGATTTATAACCAGTCTATCCAATCTTTTGAAGATAAAATCATCTTCTACTCTCCCATTCCACCAAGTAAATTTGCTGCCACCTGTTTTCAACTCCATCAAGGCACAATTACTAAGTCATTATGCAAAATAAACAGCCTCACTTTTCATGAAAGGTATCCCTCCTTCTTCTCCTCTTCATTTAAAGTAACATTAAAATCTCCACCAACAATCCAAGGTTCATCGATGAGTGCAGCCAGTTCCTCTAAATTTTCCCATAGCTCAAGCCTCTCCAGAGGATCACATCTAGCATATACAGTTGTCACCTCGAAATTCCTATTGTAACCAGAAAAGGATAAAGTTATTTGCTGAGTTGTGTCCATCAGGATCTGACCCTCCTATTCATCTCTCCAAAGCACCCAAATCTTGGATGAGAAACTTGTTATACCATGTTGAAATCCCAATCTACTTTTGAATTAATCAAGATCTTCTCGACCTTAAAAGGTTCCATCAAAGCTATGAATGAGTATTTATGCCTTATGTTCAGTTCCATTAATCTTTCAAATGAGTTTTGAGAATTAACAGACCTAATATTCAAAATAGTAGTTTCCCAATCATTGATCACTACTAGATTTCTTGTCCTTAATTCTCCTTATTTGAACCTGGAAAAGAATAATAGCTTGACTAGCTTTACCCTTTTTGTCTTTGTTTTGCATTTCATTTTTCTTTGGAGATAGATCACTTTCAAGGCCTGCATTATCAATGTTTTCTTGCATATCCTCATTCTTCATATGCTCCTGCAAGAATTTCTTCTGCATTTCTAATGTCTCTTGCAAATCTGAACTTCAACTTCTTTCCTTTCTTCACTTTCACCATCATTGATATGTCATACAACATCTCCTACTCTGAGCTACAAAGCCTATAATATCCTTCTTCATATCTTGCCACCATTAAAGCTATCTCAGGTCACGATATATCTTTGTGGCACCTAGATGTACTAAATAACGAGAGTAATGAGCATCCGTCATAATCTGATCCCGTATGTTACCTATATTGGGTAGACATATATGAGTCTAGTATTTGAGGACTCTATTTGGTTGACACTCAAACAAGTCCTACTTCTGCTGCGGAATGCTATCTCTTAGCATTATCAATTCTGGATCATCATACTACATTTGCTTAACTTCTGACACTAAAGAGGATTTGTCAGTGTTCTGAACTATAACGCCTCCATCCTCGGTATCTAGCAACCGAATATGAAAAAATTGTTTAATAACTTTACCATTTCAACTCTGTTAGCTTCAACGTATCTTAAACTTCCATAGACTTGTGGCTTAATGCATCAGCCATAGTATTAGCTTTGCCAGGATAGAACAGAATTCTAACATCATAATCTTTCAACAATTCTAACTACCTTCTCTCTATAACAAATACTAGACACTCTTATGATTTGTAAAAATATCAATATGCACACCGTACAAGTAGTGACGCCAAACCTTTAGTGCGAACACAACTACTGCCAACTCTGAGTCATGAGTGGGGTAATTCTACTTGTGCTTCCTCAGCTACCTCAAAGCATAGGCAATGACCTTGTCGTATTGTATTAGCACGCAGCCCAATCCAACTCTAGAAGCATCACAGTAAACCACATACGTTTTTGTACCCTCTGGAAGAGTCAAACCAGATGTTGAGGTCAACCTATCCTTCAACTCTGTGAAACTATTTTTACACATCTCTAACCACTGAAACTTAGCAACCTTATGAGTCAAATTTGTCAAGGGCACAGAGATAGTAGCGAAGCCTTCCACAAACATACGGCCAAACCCAAAATCTATGAACCTTTATAGGATTCAGTGGTATGAGCCAACTCTTTACAACTTCTATTTTCTGGCCATCAACCCTTATACCTCTATCTATGATCACGTGGCCAAGAAAAGATATAGATGTTAGCCAAAATTCACATTTAGAAAATTTAGCATACAACATGTGCTCCTGGAGGGTATGCAACACAACTCTTAGGTGATCTGCATGCTCAGCCTCCGATCATGAATAAATCAAAATATTGTCAATAAAGACAATCATGAACACATCAAGAAAGGGCTTAAACACCCTATTCATGAAATCTATGAAAGTTGTTGGGGCATTTGTAAGTCCGTCTAGGAACTCATAGTGACCATACTTGTTCTTGAAGGTTGTAGTAGGGATAACAACTTTCCTAACTCTCAAGGTTGTGATATTTTGATCTCAAATCAATTTTGAAATAGCATATAGCACCCTGCAACAGGTCAAGTAGGTCATCAATTCTACGGAGTGGGCACTTTTTCTTAATCGTCAACTTATTCAACTTCCTGTAGTCGATGCACATTCTCAGTGAACCATTATTCTTTCGCACAAATAACGCTGGTGCACCCCAAGGCAAAATACTAGTCCGAATGAAGCCTTTCTTGAGCAGATATCAACTACTACTTTATTTCGCTTAGCTTTGCTGGACACATTATGCAGGAGGTATCGACATAGGCCGAGTATTTGAAAGCAAATCAATGGAAAAATCTATCTCTCTTTCAGGAGGAACTCTAGGTAAGTACTTTAAGAAGACTGTCGAAAACTCGCTCAGCACTAGATCTGACTGAAAAGTCATCGACTCACTGGACAAGTCTATGACTTGAACTAAGTGAGAAATGCAGCCTTTGGACACCATCTTCTAGGCCTTAAGGTATGAAATAAACTTACCTTTAGGAATAATGGCATTGCCTTTCCATTCTAGAACTGTCTCGTAAGGAAATTGGAATCTAACATCTTCGTTCGGCAATCAGCATTAGCATAAAATGTTGTTATCCAATCCATACCCATTATTACATCCAAACCAACCATTTCAAGCTCAACTAGGTCATCTAGCATATATCTGTCACATACTTGAAACATACAACAATGATACACTCTTTCAACTAACATAGATTCTCCAATTGGCATAGACACAACAAATAGCTTAGCTAACAGTTCAGAAGTCATCTCAAACTTACTCACTATTCGAGGAGTAACATAGGAAAAGGTAGAGCCTAGATAAATCAAAGCATAAACAACATGGGAGCATATAATCAAAGTACCTGTAGAAATATTCGGTGATGACTCTTTGTCATGGAGACCACCTAGAGAATAAAAGTGATTTTGCACGGTCCCTAAACCAGAAGCTTCCCCCTTACCCTTTCCACGACCCACTGTAGGGTGAGATCTGGGCCTTGGAGGACGAACTGAGGGTGATGATGCTATTTTTGAACTTGCTGGTTGTATATTGTCACCTCTGGTCCTTATCGAACCCTATTGCATATAATGACCAGGGCTTCTGAACTGATAGCGTACATTTTGATCCAAACAGCATTACCCTAGATGACTCCTATCATACTGAGCATGGGGGGGGGGGTACTAGAGTCTCTCCTAACATTGTCCCTCATAGTCGGTACCATATATGGAGCGTACCTAGCCAAGGAATCAAACTTGAGGCTACAATCTTGTCTCATGCTACCCTACTACAAGTGTATGAACTTCTCAGCTTGAGCATCTCGAAGCTCCTATGGAAGATACTAATCAATAAAACACTCTGAGAACTCTTCCTACTCAGTTGGAGGTGCATCCACTCTCCTAGATAGACTCCGAGACTCATAGAACAGAATAACTACCCCACTTAGCCTAAATGTTGCCAACTCTGCACTTTCGGTTACAGAAGCTTGCATCACCCATAATAACTGGTACATCTAATCAATAAAGTCCTGTAGATCCTCATCTGGATAAGACCCTATAAAAACTAGAGGGCTCAAGCCCAAAAACTCATGGCTTTTGAACTCTCAAACACTTTTCCCCTTTCCCTTTCTAATGCCTCAAATTATCACTCTATGCCCAGAGCTATACGGGCCAATAAATGAACTATGCCCCTGTTACCCTGTCCCTCTAGTGCTTCAAGAGGTGCAAAAAAATGTTGAAGGGTCAACCACTCTATCTCCTTCAGGTGGTACTGGACCTGGGGATGCTGCGCGTCTCTCGGTTGTAGCTCCTGCTGCAGCCGGAGGAGCTATCACTCGAGAAGCTGGAGACTCACTCTGTGCCTCCAATCTATCTCCCTGATCAGCTGGAGCGTGTCTAGTACCCTCATCAGCCACTATTCCAATCAATATCATAGCCATTTGACTCATCAAAGGCACACTGTGAACCATAAGCACGATCTAGACTCCGAATAATGCTTACAACTTCACTCGAGAGCATAATCTATTAGTGAATAAAGTGAAACAACTCCTAAATGTCCTTTATCCTCCTAATTATATGCATGATGCACAATATACGCATAATCAAGACTCTACTAGATACAACTTTGTGACACCCTAGGACTCAACTACTCTTTGATACCAAGTTTGTCATGCCTTAAAACTGGGGGACGCACAACTAGTTCTCGATACTTGACTGACCAAAAAATTAGATATATAATGTTTGTAGTGTAACATTCAATCCAACAAGGCCATCTGTCATAGACAACTGTAGCATAGAAGTGGATTGACCAGGTCTCAACTTAAATAATAAAGATAGATACCGACAAGGCTACAATAGCAATTGAACTTAACTGCAGAATGCCAACAAGGCCACACACTAAACTGAAATTATATAACTATACAACTAGTCCACAAAAGCCTCTAAAAGAGTAATAAACTGAGTGCACAGGACATGGCCCTGGCCTACCCATACTGAACAACCAAACATAAAAGGGTAACAAGACCTTAGCTCCTGAAAGAGAGAGAGCATATCAACTCTTTGCTGGAAAGCAACTTCTACTGCAACTGATGGCCATAACTTCTATCTGTACTTACAACATGATTATAGGATCCTCAGGCGAAGGGACGTCAGTACAAAAGAAATGCACTGGTATGTAAGATAGAAAGTTGTAAACAAAATAATGTTGAAGATACACTGAACCAGAGAAGGGAATAACAACAACCTGGCACTCTAGAACCTGTCGACATAAACAATGGAAAATAACAACTGAACATAACTCAAATATATGGTGGGGAGAAACAACTTGTAACTCTATAACTTGCTATCCTATATGCAGACTCGGTGCTAAATCATAACTCAACTGACTCATATGTAAACACTTTCGATACTTGGACCAGAGTTTATGAGAATTTATTCAACGGCTACCTAATACATGGACTAGGATTTAAGTATAACTACCTGAAACTTGAACAAGAATTTTAAGAGTTGCCTAATACTTGGTCCAAGACTTTATAAATTGCCTGATACTTAGACCAGGACTTTCCACGGCCGACCTGATACTTAGAATAGGATTTTCATATGTAGCACCTTGCAAAATTAGCCATCTAATACTTGGACAGAGAGGGCATGCTTCACGCACAATAAGCTATCTGATACTTGGACTATAGAGGGCGTGCACTTGTTGATATGCAAACCATACAAAATGGGCAAAACTAATACTTTGACCAGCAACTGAATAGTGTAATATAACTGACTTAGAGAATAGGTTTTTAACACTCCAAAAGTCTGTAACATCTAACCTCCAAACATAGAGTAGAAACTAGCATAAATATATAATTTTCCCCAGAACGACTTATGTAATGACTCTGGGTATGCACCAATGACCCATCATGTGAGTCATGGTAAGCCTTAGTAGTTTTACCTCTTGGATTGCGACTCACTACCAAATGTCATGGTGTGATGGTATGACTCATGGTCATGAGTCATTTCCATCTGCAGACAGGGTCCAGATAGAATGAGTCAAAGGGCGGGTCATTATAGAAAATGACAGCCCATTCTGACTGGTCTTTATAGGAGGTTCAAAAAGTGTTCAAAATTATTTCAGTAATAATAGGTGAAAAAATGACAAACCATTGTATCAAAGGACGGACCATCTTGTCTGTACATTGGATGATGTTCAGAAAAGATGCAAGGTTGGTCCACAGACCACAAGTCATAGGAAGACTTGTTGTATGTAATGAAGGCCACTATGAGCACCCATATGAAGAAGATTAGAGAAGTGAAAATTGGTCCATAAGTAATGACTAGTCACCACGAGTCATGGTGAAAACCAACAACTCATTGTTTGACCCGTGGTGACTTGATGGGCAGATTTTTAATGCGAATTCCAAGAGTATTTTTGTAACTTATTATGCTTTAACTCCTAAACTAGCTCATTTTGGGATTCATAAGGGGAATATTAGGGGCTTTAACTTAGACTAAACTCTCATTTCTCTCCTAACACCATAGATTTCATATCAAAAGCTCTCAGGGATTCTCAGGAAGCCAGGGTTCATCTTCTTCAATTCTCTTGTGTCTTAAGTTAGTGCCAAAGACTATTTAGGCCAGGTATGTGGGATCATAAATGGGGGAGTTCTTCCACCCTCATGCCAATTTCAAGTCTAATTTCATGAATTCAATTCCTCCATATCTCCAATTATGATTTTCATGAATTTCTAGGGTTAAACCCTTTTAATGCACAAACTCTATGATCTCTTGTGGAATTGATAATCTTATGATTCCACTTATGATTTATGATTATGATCACATCCTTTCTATGAAAAACTCTCATGATTCTCTATTCTTAAGTTAGAATAATTTACTCAAGTATGTATGAATTTCATGAATATCAAGCTGATGTATCATGGCCAAATTTTCAGCATTATTTTCATGGATAGTTCACATATGAACACCCTCCCAACCAGCGTTACAGTTTGGGCTCCATGATCCTCACTTGGTGCATGTCGGTTATGAGAATCTCCTGTTGTTCCATATGTTTCACGTTTTTTCAAGTTCATGTTTTATGATGTTACAACTTATGGTATTTTTGACCCATTGATCACTTTATGAGATTTACTTATTATTTCAAACACATTAAACTTTATGATGATTGATTTAAAAACCATGGGTCATTATACTTCATTTTATGATGAACAACTCATGTTTTATGACTATAGCATGATCATTATTTTTAGCATGTTGTCCTTATTCTCATGTTTTACTTATCCTTCATACTTGGTATATTCAAAGTACTGATCACATACCTTTATGCTATATCATCTTATGATATAGGTTCGGGTGTTCAGTCTCATCCCCGCTGTTAGATTCAATCTTGCTCCAGATTCTGCTCAAATTTGGTGAGTCCTCATCATTTGAAGATGGCAGTTTTGATGCATGTCTCTTTTTTTTGTCATTTCAGTTGCTACAGACTTAGTAGACCTAGTTAGAGGTTTATCCTTTCAGCTTATCTTATGTTTAGAGGCTTTTTAGACTATCATGTATATATATATTCAATGGATTGAGTTATTGTTTCAGCTTTACATTTTATGATATTGCAGACTTTCGCTTATGCTATATCTCATGATCATTTCCTCTTAGTGTATGCTTATGCTTATATTATGAATGTACGATGGGTGATCTTGGAGCAATTCGTGGTTCTAGGACCCATATTATATTCGAGGTCTATGCTCAAGTCATGACAAACATAGTATCAGAGTATCAGGTTCAAGTGTGTCCTAGGGTATCTTAAAGCCACATTAAGTAGATTCATTTTCATGGGTATTAAGTGTGCCACACTTATAAGGAAGAGGCTACAAATCATTTTAGGAAACTTCCCTTCTTTCATGTTCTATATCATGCGATAAAGTCCAACTTTCCTTATTCGTCTAACTCATGCTATGCATGTTTGCAGAAAATGCCTCCCCAAAGAACCAATAGAAAAAGAAATGGCAATGGCAATAGGAATCAGCCAGCTGCACCAGCTCTAGTAGACCCTTTAAATGAGAAAGTGACTCATGCAAAGCTTAAGGCTTCCTTCCAGATGTTGGCACATGCTATGAAAGCCTAGGTCAACCTACAAGCGGTTGTACCTGTGAACACCAATGGGGGTGCTGCAGCAGCTAGAGTGCGAGACTTCACCAGGATGAACCTGCTAGAGTTTCATAGGTCTAAAGTGGACGAGGATCCAAAGGAGTTCACTTATGAGATATAGAAGGTTACACGGATTATGGGGATTACCAGATAAGAGAGTGAAGATTTGGCCTCTTATCAGCTGAAGTGGGTAGCTCATATATGGTACAAGCAGTGAGAGAAAGGTCGTAGGATAGGCGCAACTCCTATTAATTGGGATATGTTTGTTAAAACTTTCTTGGACAGATTTTTTCCCAAGTGATGAAGGATGCAAAGGTTGTAGAGTTTATCAACCTGAAGCAAGATAGTATGACGGTTCAGGAGTATGCCTTGAAGTTCACTCAGCTTTCCAAGTATGCTCCTGAGATGGTTGCCGAGCTACAGGCTCATATGAGCAAGTTTGTATCGGGAGTTTCAGATTTAGTGATCAAAAAGTGCAAGACTGGTATTCTTATCAGTGACATGGATATCTCTCGACTTATAATTCATGACAGCGGATTGAGGAGGAGAAGTTGAAGGAGAGGAAAAGGAAACCAAGAGGTCTGGGATAGGGAACTTTGAATTCTCAAAGCAGAGGATAGGTGGTGGGCCTCACTCACAATCCCATCAAAGGTCATTAGCCTCACTCCATCATCAACTAGTGTCCCATCCAAGACTAGAGATGAACAGAGGGGTAGAGTTCCAGGTGTGCAGAGGACGCACACTCCCAATATGCAAGAAGTATTGTAGGAACCATCTCGGAGATTGCTTGATTGGTTGGGATGCTTGCTTTGGGTGTGAGAAGCCTGGCCACAGACTCAGAGATTGTCCTTTAACTAGACAGGATGACAGTACAATCCACGCCCCAGCCACCTCTTCAACTGTTCCAACAACACGCCTATCCCAATAGGGCATATCATTTAGTGCAAGTGGTGGACAATAGTCAGAACTGTTTCAATGCACTTTTATCATGCTAGGAGCAAGAGAACTCACCAAACATGGTTATAGGTATGTTATGAGTTTCCACCTTGATGTTTATGCATTGCTAGATCCAAGGGGCCACATTATCTGTCATGACTCCCTATGCTGCTATTGATTTAAATGTCAGTCCCAAAATCCTCTCAGAACCCTTCTCACTCTCTACTTTTGTCGGTGAGTCAGTTTTAGCACAGAGGGTATACAAAAACTATCCTTTTACAGTTCTCCAGAAATTCACCTCAGCTGATCTGGTAGGTTAGACATGACCGACGTTGATGTTATCTTTAGCATGAATTGGTTGTATTCTTGTTATGCTTCAGTCAATTATAGAACCTGAATAGTAGAATTTTGATTTTTGGGTAAACCAGTCCTAGAGTGGAAGGGTAGTTCAGCAGTGCCTGTAGTTCACTTTGTCTCCTAACTTGAGGCCAGGAAAATAATTTCCAAAGGTTGTGTATATCATTTAGTTTGGGTTAAGGATTCTAAGTCCAAAACCCTGACTCTTTAGCCAGTCATAATTATTTATGAGTATCTAGAAGTGTTCCTAGATGATCTACTAGGAGTCCCTCCTGGACGGGAGAATAACTTTGGAATAGACCTCCTTCCTAATATGCAATCCATATCCATTCCTCTTTACAGAATGGCTCAAGATGAGCTTTAAGAGATGAAGGAACAATTGAAGGATCTCTTAGATAAGGGTTTCATCAAGTCTAGTAAGTTCCTATGGGGTGTTCCAGTCCTTTTTGTGTGGAAGAAAGATGGTTCTCTCAGGATGTGCATCGACTACCGCCAGTTGAAAAGGGTCACAACCAAGAATAATTATCCTATTACTAGGATTAATGACCTGTTCGATCAGCTTTAGGGTGCTAATTATTTCTCCAAGATAGACCTCAGATTCGGCTATCATTAGCTCAGAGTTAGGGAGTGTAACATTTCGAAGACAACCTTCAGGACTTGGTATGGTCACTATGAATTTGTAGTTATGTCTTTTAGACTAAAGAATGCTCTTGCATCTTTCATGGATTTAATGAATAGGGTGTTCAATCAGTATTTGGATATGTTCGTCATTATCTTCATAGATGATATCCTCATATACTCTTACAGTTGGGAGGAGCATGTTGCTCATTTGAGGATTGTGTTCTTAACTCTTAAGAACCATCAGTTATTTCCTTAATTCAGCAAATGCGAGTTTGGCTGAAGTCAGTTGCATTTCTTAGGCATATGGTGTCTAGTGAGGGTGTTAAAGTAGACTCTCAAAAGATTGAGCCAGTAAAGAACTGGCCTAGACCTGTCACTCCCACTGACATTAGAAGCTTTTGGGGTTGAGCTGGCTACTACAAGAGGTTTGTAGATAGATTTTTATCCATTTCCATACCTTTGACCTTGTTGACTCAAAAAAACGTCAAGTTTCAATGGTCTAATAATTAGGAGAAGAGTTTCTAGGAGTTAAAGACTCAACTCACTTCAGCTCCAGTTTTGACCCTACCAAAGGGCACAAAATTCTTCGTAGTGTATTGTGATGCCCCAAGAGTTGGCCTTAGGTGTGTGTTGATGCAGCATATATTTTCCTTGAATATTTGGAGGCACTATTTGTATAGAGTGAATGTTGATATGTTCATGGACAATAAAAGCCTTCAGTATGTTTTTAGTCAGAAGGAATTGAATTTGCGGCAAAGAAGATGGCTTGAGCTTCTCAAGGAATACGACATAAGTGTTCTTTATCATCTGGGAAAGGCTAATGTAGTGGCTGATGCTCTTAGCAGGTTGTCCACAGGGAGTGTAGCTCATGTGGAAAGATGAGAAGAAGGAGTTGGTTAGAGATGTCCATAGGCTTGCATGCTTAGGGGTTTGCCTTACAGATTCAGTTAATGGTGGTGTCATTGTTCACAATGGATCGGAATCTTCAGTGATGATGGAGGTTATAAAGAAACAAGATGAGGATCATATCATAGTTAAGTTGAAGGAAGTTGTCCAGAATTAGAAATTGGGGTTTTCTCCCATGGGGGAGATGGTGTACTCCGATATCAAGGCCGATTATATATTCCAGATGTGGATGAATTGAGAGAGCAAATATTGAGAGAGGCTCGCAACTCTAGATATTCTATCCATTCATGTTCCACCAATATGTACCGTGATCTACGAGAAGTCTATTGGTGGAATGGAATGAAGAAAGATATTGCAGAATTTGTGGTTAAGTATCCAAATTGCCAACAGTTTAAGGTTGAGCACCAGAGATCGAAAGGTATAATTTAGGATATTAGCGTTCCTACTTGGAAGTGGAAAGAGATAAACATGGACTTCATTATAGGTATACCTCTTACGCATTAATAGCATGACTCCATATGGGTGATTGTTGAGAGGATGATGAAGTCAACACATTTTCTACCAGTTAGGACTATGGATTCATCCAAAGATTATGCTAGACTTTACATTTGGGAGTTGGTTAGGTTTCATGGAGTCCCTTTGTCCATCGTCTCAAATAGGGATACTGAGTTCACCTTATAGTTTTGGAAGTCGTTTTAGAAGGGCCTTGGTACTCAGATTAATCTTAGCACAACTTTTTATTCGCAGACCAATGGTCAGGTCGAGTTGATCATTTAGATTTTAGAGGATATGTTGAGAACTTGCGTAATTGATTTCAAGGTTAATTGGGATAATCACTTGCCTCTCATTGAGTTTGCCTACAATAACAATTACCACTCCAGTATCCAGATGGCTCTGCTTGAGGCTCTTTATAGATAGAGATGTAGATCACCTATTGGATAGTTTGAGAGAGGCAAGGCTATGTTGATAGGGCTAGATATAATTCATAAGGCCATAGAGAAAGGTCAGTGTAATACCCCCAAATTTTCCTAAGACTAGACTTGGGATTTGGAATTTGATCAGAAGAAAAATCTGTAATTTTCCTTAGAATGACTCGTCGTATGAGTCATGGCTTCATGTTATTGGTCATAGAAAAATTCATGGTAAGCTTCAAAAATTTGTTCCCCTAGATTAGAAATCCACACAATGATTCATGGTACGTGGGTATGACTTGTGGTCATGAGTCGTGGTCGGAATCTACAAAGACAATCCTAAAGTAACGAGTCAAGTAACGACTCGTGAGACCTTGTAACAAGTCATGTTTTGGAGTTGTACGGTGGAGAATCAGAGGAAGTGCAGGAATGTTCACTGACAACAAGTCACAGGAAGACTTGCGGTATGAAGTATTAAGTTGTAATAGGCACCATGGTTTGAGAATCAAAGATCTAGAAAATGGGATGGCATGTGACGGGTGGATACCACGAGTCATGGTAAAGTGGTACAGTTTGTGGTGTGAGTTGTGATGACTGGTACACAGTTCCTAGGTCATTTGTTAAGGGCATTCTAGTAATTTCCTGTTCTTATAAGCTCTAAACTATGTCATATTGGAATCTATTTGAGGGGAATTTAGTGGATTAGTTGACCCTCTATTCTCATTCCTTCCTAATCTCTTAGAACTTCATCGTAAGAACTCAGACAGGAGTTTCAAGGAAAGAACTAGGGCTTCAACCTTCTTCTCAGGATTTCAAGTGTTTTCTCTTGGAATTCTTCTACAGGTATGTGGGGATTTAGCAAAGGTATTCCTTCCACCCTTATGCCCTAAGATAACAAGTGAACCCTGGTTTTCGAGATTTTTAGTAATCATGGCCTAGGGTTTTCTTCTAGTTGTTTAAATTCTCTATCTCCTTAATCATTTTAGAGTTTTCATGACTAGTACTATGTTGTAATTGGGATGTTAATATCAACTTGTAAAATATCTATCCAGATTATTGATTCTTGCATGATTTTGAGATATCATTCATGAACTAGCAATGTTTCAAAAATAGTATGATCTTTCAAAGTATATATGATTTTCTCAAGATTTATGTAACCATGCTTTATAGTACTATTACCATAGTTAATGTACCTACTAATATCAGTAACATCAGTACTACCAGCATTTTAGCATTTTCAATCACTAGGTCTTTTAGGCTCTCAGGACACTTCCAGATAAGTAGTTCTGATTTAGTCTTAAGACACTAGTTCAAGCTAATCAGTTCAGTTAGTTACACTTGGGGGTTTAATTGGGAGTAGTACTTAGCACCAAGCTAACCGGGGTTCCAGCACACCCAGGTCCTTTAAACACTGTAGGTCTTTAGCCTGAATGATTATCAGTTAGTGATCACACAACCATGCCTTTATTCCATGGCAAGGTATATTGGGTCCTATAGATGGGGTGTATATATCAAACTCCACGCTTAGCTCACGTGGTTATATGTCTATTAATAGGCTCTCACACAGTATAGTCCAGTCTCAGATCTCATATGTTATATGACCCTCAATTAGTTGTTACTAGCTTAACAGTATTTTCAATTTTCAGGTTATTAATGGCATTGTATTTTCAGATTGGATCATTTCATATTACTTCAGCAGTTTTATTTATAATGTCTTTATCAGTGTGTTTATGTCTTCAATTTCATAGCCTCACATACTTATTACATTCAATGTACTGACACATACTTCCTATGCTATATCATTTTATGATATAGGTTCAGGTACCCAGCCTCAGCATCCCAGCTAGTTTTCCCCGACGATATCTGGCAGTTGATAGTGGGAGTCCTCATCTTTCGAGGACTAGAGTCTTTTTATTTTAGTTATTCTCATTTCCAATTTTCAAATTATAGATTTATCTAGGGGTCTATCCCAACAACTTATCACTTTGTAGAGGCTTTCAGATAAAGTAGTATTAACCTCAGCTTATCATTCTCAGTGTTAGTTAAAACTTTAGCATTTATCAGACATGATCTATTCATATGAAAGAACGCGTTGACACTTCAATAACTTCCACTTAGTTTTCTATTCACTTCTAAGTATTTTAATGATATACTATGTCAGGGGTTAGCCTGGGATCACTTGTTACTCTAGGAACTGTGTGGCATCCAGGGTGTAGACTCAGGTCGTGACAAACTTGGTATCAGAGCCTCAGATTTATAGTGCCCTATGATGTCTGAAGGCCGCGTCAAGTAGAGTCTTCTTTATGGGCATGAAGCACGCCACACTTATGAGGGATAGGCTATAAGGCGTTTTTAGAAAAATTCTCTTTTCTTCATGATTCTTATTGTGCAATGAGTATGAGACTCTAAAATGTCCTTATAATTCGTGCTCTACCATTTTTAGTTGACAGTGCCTCCCAGAAGAGTAAATGGAAGGAGGACTGGTAACGCTAACGAGCAAGTCTCACGAATTCCAGCAACCCTTAAGACGATCAAGTGACACCTGATGAGTTCAGGGCCGTTATTCAGATGCTCACTCAAGTTTTAACCAGCCAGGTCAACCACCAGGCTATTGTAACTGCCAACATGAATGGGCCTATAGCCGCTGCCAGAGTCTGGGACTTTACTCAGATGAATCCCCTAGAATTTCATGAATCTAAGGTAGATGAGGACCCATAAGACTTTATTGAAGAGGTTCAAAAGATCACCCAAATCATGCGTGTTACCTCCGTCAAAAGTGCAGATTTGGTCGCCTATCAGCTGAAAGGAGTAGCTCAGATATGGTACAGACAATGGAAAGAGGGAAGACGGGTTGGTGTAGGTTCAGTGAAGTGGGATGAAATCGTGACTATGTTTTTGGACAGGTTCTTTCCTCGAGGGTTAAAGGAAGCAAAAGCCACAAAGTTCGTCCATTTGAAACATAATGAAATGACGATGTAGGCGTACGCTCTAACGTTCACTCAATTGTCAAAATATGCTCCGGAGATAGTTGCCTAGCTGAGGGCTCTCATTCTAAAATTTGTAAATAGGGTCTCAGACTTCGTGGTTAAGGAGCGTGTGACTTCCTTTCTCATCACTGTCATGGACATCTCTAGGCTTATAATCCATGCACAACAGATAGAGGCAGAGAAATTGAATGAAATTGAAAGGGAAAGTAAGAGGGCAAGAACCGATCAATTCGTGTATTCACAATAGAGATCTGGTGGTGGTAGTCACCCATAACAGCAATAGAGACCTCCAGTACCCTCTTCAGCTAGTTCTCCTTCTTCTAGGCCCCTTAGTGATTGGAAGGAGAAAACATCAGGCTCCCAGTCTCAAAGTCATATTTCCAGTAGCCGCACTTTTCCAATGTGCTCTAATTGTGGTAAGAACCACTCGGGAGAGTGGCGTCTGGGCAAGAAGGGTTGTTTTGGTTGTGGCCAACTAGTCACAGGTTGAGGGATTGCGCTTTAGCAGGGCGAGGGAAGGCCCAATCCATAACATCAGCAGCTCCGATAAGTCGCTCGGCTCAGCAAGGCACTACCTCAGCCACAGGTGGAGGTGGTCAGCAATAAAACTGACTTTATGCTCTATCTTCACGTCAGGACTAGGAGAACTAAACTAATGTAATAACTGATATGTTACGTCTCTTTTAGATAGATGTTTATGCTTTACTAGATCTAGGAGCCACATTTTCCTTTGTGACTCCTTATATTGCAGTCCAGTTTGATATTAGTCCAGAAATTCTCTCAGAGCCATTTTAAATCTCTACAACTATTGGGGAGTCAATTATAGACATTCAGGTATACAGAAACTGCCCAGTCACAGTATTACATAAATTCACCTCAACTGATCTAGTAGAGTTAGATATGATCGATTTTGACCTCATTCTTAGCATGGGCTGGTTATACTCCTACTATGCCTCAGTTGGCTATAGAACCAGAGTCGCTAGATTCCATTTTCCTAATGAACTGTTCCTAGAGTAGAAGGGTAGTACATTGGTGCCTAAGGGTCGGTTTATCTCTTATGTTAAAGCTAGGATGATTATTCCTAAGGGATATATCTATCATATAGTTCAAGTCAGGGATCCTAGTTCTGAATCTCCAACTCTTCAGTTAGTTCCAGTCGTTAATAAGTTCCCAGATGTCTTTCCTGGAATCCCTCCCAAGTGGGAGATTAATTTTGGAATAGACCTTTTTCTAGATACCCAGCCTATCTCAAGTCCTCCTTAAAAAATGGCTCTAGCTGATCTTAAAGAGTTAAAAGAACAACTGAAGGACCTAAGACAAAGGTTTCATTAGATCTAGCATCTCTCCATGGGGTGCCCCAGTCCTATTGGTGCGAAAGGAGGATGGTATGCTTAGAATGTGCATCGACTATCATTAGTTAAATAAGGTCATAGTCAAGAACACGTATCTTCTTCCTAGGAATGATGATCTATTTGATCAGCTTTAGGGTCCTAGATTCTTTTCAAAGATAGACCTTAGATCAGGCTATCATTAGCTCAGAGTCAGAGAATGTGACATTCCGAAGATAGCCTTCATAACTCAGTATGGTCACTATGAATTTATTGTTATGTCTTTTGGACTAACGAATGTTCCTACAACTTTTATGGACTTGATGAACAGGGTATTCAAACAGTACCTAGACATGTTCGTTATTGTCTTCATAAATGATATTCTGGTTTATTCCAGAATAAAGGAGGAACATGCAGACCACCTAAGAATAGTTTTGTAGACTCTCACGGACCGCCAATTGTTCGTTAAATTAAGCAAGTGTGATTTCTAGATAAAATCATTGGCATTGCTCAATCATGTTGTCTCTAGTGATGGTATTCAGGTGGATCCTCAAAAGATAGCGGCAGTGAAGGACTGGCCAAGACCTACTTCTCTGTCAGACATCAGGAGTTTCTTGGGCCTAGCCAGTTACTACAAATGGTTCGTAGAATGATTCTCCTCCACCGCCTCTCCGTTGACCAGACTAACTCAAAGGAAAGTGAAGTTCCAGTGGTCTGATGCATGTGAGAAGAGTATTCAAGAGTTAAAGATGCGGCTTACTACAGCCCCAGTCTTGACCCTGCCAGAATGTTCAGACGGGTTTGTAATATATTGTGATGCCTCTAGAATTAGCCTCGGGTGTGTTCTGATGCAACATGGTAGAGTTATAGCCTATGCCTCAGAACAACTCAAAGTTCATGAAAGGAACTATCAGACTCATGACCTTGAGGTGGTGGAAGTAGTATTTTCCATGAAAATATTGAGGCACAATCTATACAGTGTTCACGTGGATGTGTTCCCTGACCACAAAATCCTGCAGTATATGTTTAGTCAGAAGGATTTGAATCTTCATTACAGGAGATGGCAAAAGATTATGATATGAGCATGTTGTATCACCTAGGCAAAGCCAATGTAGTGGATGATGCCCTCAACAGATTATTAATGAATAGTATTGCTCATATTGAGGATGATATGAAAGAACTGGTTAGAGATGTTCACAGACTGGCTCAGTGCCCTAATGAATAAAAAGAATTTTCCTAAGATTGCCTACTTAATCTGGTACTTTCTTCTTCCCCAAAAATAAGAAGGTTTTGTCATGGCCCGAGCTGGGACCCCGGATCGAGACATGGGACCTAGGACCATAATAGCTCTAATCTAACCCATGGCACATATATAGTATGACTTAAAAGCATAATCAAGTTGAAAATAACATGAACATGAATAAGCGGAAGACTAAATTTCATAAAGCATACATCAAGCGATAACATCACAACGCTGAATCTCAAAGTTGAACATGCTATTCTATATCTGAAAAGCCTCTACTATCTAATAAGATACTGGGACAAGCCCCCAGCTAACTCCAAGTCTGAAACTAAACTGATATAACAATTCTAAACTGATAGATGTCCTGGTGATCTTGGGCAGAATTATATGCCCAAGTGATGCTCAAATGCTTCATTTCATCTTGTTTATCTATCGTTATGTGTGCATTCTCATGTGATTTGTAATTAAAATGTGAATTTAAACTAACCAACATGATTAGTGTTGTTTTGCAGGTAAAATTTAATTTTAGGAAGCTAAGATACATGTTGGTAAAAATCGTGAATGGACTTGGAAGCGAGCAGTGGAAAAGGTCAAGGAAGAGCAGCAAAAATAAGGGCTCCGCGATGGAGCCATGTCACGCTGCCATCACGGAGGCATTCTACCTCGAATGATTTAGTTTGGCCAATTCCAATGACGGTCTGCGTTGCCTCTGTGACACGGAGGCAATGCCACGCGATACAAGCCGTGGCATGTTGGGGACATTGACCTGGGACATCAACTTCCAGTAAAGGTTCGCGACTGCGCCGTGGCATGTTGGCTTGGCTACGCGTTGCAGGTCGTGGCACGCCAAGGGGAAATTGCTGAGGAACCTGATTCCAGTGAGGGTCCGCGTTTGCACCGTGGCACGGAGGGAGTGCTCCGCGATACACTCCGTGCCACGTTGCTTGTTATTCCGGGAGAAATTCCCACCAGTATAAATAGCACACTTAGTTTATTTTTAATTATTCTGACGGGGTGGAGCAAGAACGTGGGTTACAGGCAGTTGAGGGGATGAAAATTCTAGGGTTCTTCTCTATCTCTTTCTCTTTTATCTCAATTGTTTGTATGAATTACACTTATTTGATGATGTCTAATCCACAAATGAGTGGCTAAATTCACTTCTTGCTGAGGTTAAGAACAATTGTAGTGGAATGTAATTGTTGATTAATTTAGTTTTCATCTTTTCTTCAATGGTTGTTCTATCAATTCTTGTTCTTACTGCATTAATGTTTGGCCAATGTTAATGTATATCTAAAAAATCCAATTTTGATTTTGAAAAGGAAAGAAATTGGAAAGATGTGAACTGGTAGGATATGATCTCTTCTTAGTTTGGGAAAATTGAGAATTGATTTACATTCAGAATAGAAATATATCTGAAAGTCTTATTAGTCAATTAAGGAATCGGTTTTTTATGGCTAGAACATGAAATTCTTTTATCACAGAAATGTAGGTTGAAGGTTCATGATTCTTAAGTTGGGTAGGATACGAAAGTTTCAATCCATATATTCTTGACTAGCAACCGAAGGAAAGATTAACTGAATTGTATCGATAAATTACTTCCCTGCATGTTCGTTTTAACCTCAGCATGCTCATTACTATTGTTCAGATTCACATTAGAATTCTATCTTAGAGTTGTAGAAATTAGGAAACTCAAACTCTTCAAATATTGTTTAATTGGTTGTCTGCATTCTTAAAGTTATAGTTCATTAACACTTAAGTTAATTATTACCTTAGTTCAGTCCCTATGGGATCGATACTTGGCTTACTTAAGCTATTTTACTACTTGTTCGACCACGTGCACTTGCGTGTAGTCACCACAGAAACGCCCGAACACCTGGAATGATGAGGACTCACCCAAAGAAGGAGCTGAACTGGACTGATATGGAAACGAGCTATCGGCGAGACTGAACTAGATCACCCGAACCTATATCATGAGATGATATAGCATAAAGTATGCGGTCAGTACTTTGAATGTAATGAGTATGTAAGGTTAGTAAAACATGCTTAGTAAAACTTTAGCTGAAATCATGCATATGAATTAAATTGACCATGAGAGTAAGGATTACATGCTAAAATCCATACCTGAGATATACATAATCATAATCTAGTTATTATTACTGAACATAATGATCCAAGATTTAAAAATAGAAATCATATCACTTTTCATGTTTGAAATCTGATGTAAAATCTCATAAACTAATCATTTGGATTAAACATATTATAAAACATAATATCATAAGTCATGAACATGACTAACTGAAATCATGAGGAATAATTGAGACTCATCATAATCGACAACCACCATGTATGAGCGCATGATGATCCCATGTCTTTCCCATGTGGAGGAGAGTCATCCAAAGCCTTTCTAGGGGCGAAGGACGAATAAAGTGTGATATCACGATGTGCCCTTGGGCGAGGGAAGCACTCGCTTGAGAGGTCCCAAATATATACCTACGTTGGCACGTAGTTTATGAGACCAGGGAACCTCGAAACCCTTGGCCTACTCGATGCTAGACACTACTACCAAATATTATATAATCATGTTCTCAAACCGTAGCTTGAATCTGAAAATTAGGAGTCTTGACTCCAAATCATATCATAAGTTGCATTGGAGGTCTTGATTTCAAATCATATCATAAATTGATCTTATTAGCCTTGACTAAAATTTTAATAAGCATACATAACTTGCATGGGCTTGCCTAAATCATAAAATCATGCATACTTGAAATAGATTTCATAAGTCAAAATCTTGGAATTATATGTTGAGAGTTCATAAATTTTCATGCATACTAGATATCTCATCATGTATGAAATCATGGATCATAGGCTTGAATTTTCATTAAACTTGCGTAATAGAGAATAATTTCTAATAACTTGAAATCATGAATTTATAATAAAATTGAGTGTAAAATATTCTCATTAGACTTGAATCATACATTAGAACATGAGGGAAATGGACCCATAGACATAACATAGACAGTTTCAAAGAATTGGGTTAAAACCCTAGGAATCAATACACTTGATTAGAAACTTGAATTGATGAATTTGAGGGGAAATTTAGGTATGAGGATGGAAGAATTCCCCCATTCATAGCCCTAAAAACCTAGGTAAACTGATTTTCAAACTGGTCTTGACAGCCTATGAGAATTGACGAAGAAATTGAGGAGGAATTCTAGTTTGATCTTGAACGGGAATTTCAATTCAATGCATGCATGGGAACCTAATGACTTAGACTAGGATAATACCTCTTAAAACACTCCTTAAAAGGCTAAAAACAATATCATTAAAGAATTAGAATCTCGAGAAATTACGAAACTACCCATGGGAAATCGCATGAAAAACCAGACTGCCAGCTACAATCACCCATCAAATGAGCCGTTGTAGGACTTGATGACTCATTGGACCATCCATTGTTTCCTGGGGTATATCTGGTACCCTTTTGATCCTCTTACCAATGAATTAACAGGATGAGTCATTACATGAAACAATGACTCATACTCCTTTTGTTGTCACCACTACTTCTCACTTGCCTTGCTTCTAAACTCAAGACAACGGATTCACACTACGGGTCATTGTATCTACCTGTTATCTCTGAACCAACTTTGACCATTGCTTTTGAAATCCACCAATGACTCCTTAGGACAACCCATTGGATCATCCAACGAGTTGTTCCTCAACTCATTGTTTCTTGGAGGCCATGACCGGATGCTGACAACGAATCACAAAATGAGTCGTTGTTTCCAACGATGACTAGTTCCTTGAGTCGTTCTGTGACTCTAGTGAAATTTTCCTATTTTTTCTCTAATTCAACCCTCAGGTTTGATCTTAGAGACTTTTGGGTGTTACATTATCTCCCCCTTGGGAATATTCCTTCTCGAATATAGAATAAGCTTACTAAAAGGCTGGGGAATGAACTTTAATCCCAAAACTGAACATCCATAACTGAAAACTGACGGAGTGACTATCTCCGATCTGATATACATGATTGAACTAACTTAATGAAACATATGTGCATGAAATAACATAAAATAAACATAGGGACATGATCTTGACATGAAACTAAATACAGTACTAAGGAAGAAACCGGTACCTCATACTGGAACTGATTCGAAAGGGAAAAGATACAGGTATCTAGCCACCATATCTTCTTCAGCTTCCTACGTAGCTCCTTCAACAAGTTGATTCCTCCATAAAACCTTCACTGAAGCTACTTCCTTGTTCCTCAACTTCAGAACCTAATGATCAAGGATCTCAACCAAAACCTTCTCACAGGTAAGGCTATCCTTCACACCCAGGCTCTCCACCAAAACAACTAAGGCTGGGTCACTAATGCACTTCTTCAACAGAGATACCTGGAAAACTGGATGTACGGAAGCTAACTCTGTCGATAGCTCCAACTCATATGCCAGCTCGCCAACTCGCCTCAGAATCCTATAAGAACTGAAATATCGGGGATAAATGTCCCTTTCTTTCTGATCCTCATCACTCACTTCATGGGAGACACCTTCAGAAACACCCAATCATCAGCCTCACACTCAAGCTCTCTCCACCTAACATTTGCATACGATTGCTGACGACTTTGAGCTATTTTCATCCATTCTCTAATAAGCTGAACTTTCTCCATGGCCTCATGAATTGAATCTGACCCTATTAACGTAGCCTCACCTACCTTAAGCCATCCCATAGGTGATCTACACCTCCGCCCATAAAGAGCCTCAAATGGAGCCATCTGAATGATGGAATGGTAACTGTTATTGTAGGAAAACTCAATGAGAGGTAAGTGATCATCCTAACTACCCTTGAAATCAATCACATATGCTCTCAACATATCCTCAAGAGTTTGAATGGTTCGCTCAGCCTAACCATCTATCTACGGCTGAAAAGCTATGTTAGGCTTGACCTGAGCACCAAGGCCTCTCTGAAATGACCTCTAAAACTGAGAATTGAACTGAGTAACCCTATCTGAGATGTAACTGAACTAAATCTTGAATGTACAATCTAGCATAATCCTTCGCTAAATTGGTAGTTTTGATCGGTAAGAAATAGGCTGATTTGGTTAACCTATCCATAATATCCCATCTAGAGCCATACTGTCGGCAGGCATAACTGGACCTGAATAAGGTGAGGACAGGCTTTACAAGCCTTTCTACAACTCGTGGTCTCATACTATGACTCATAGGATGGCTCGTTATGACTGTCCCAAGTCATTTCAAATGGAAGTTGTGGTACAAAACCTAGTCCCACTCATAGTATCTTACTATGAGTCATACCTGGTGGTCTTACCAAGAATCAAAAGGGTCAAATTCAAAAAGTAATAGTACGATCCTTAGTATGACTCATGGAATCCAATTACGATCCATAACATGAGTTGTACAAAAATACTGAAAACCATAGTTTCAGGGAATTCCTCATACGGCCCTTAGTATGAACCATACTAACCTAATACGAGTTGTACCAAGGAGTCGTGACAGTGTCTTAACATGGTACGAGTCTTAGTACGGATCATACCATCTACGAACGACTCATACTGATGACTCGTGAAAAATTACTAAGGAAGATATTTTTGCTTTATTTTTCTTAGATCTTACATACTAACCTTTTTCTCTATAGGTACAATGACATTCAAAAGGAAATCAACCAAAAAGGCCCAAGACAAGAGGGCCAAGGCTGAAATTGATTCTCGGAGGGAATTGAGAGATGAGCCGTCAGACTCCAACCAAGAAGGCAACATCCCTAATCGTTTGATGGGGGAATACCAAGTGGATACAACTGACACTAATGATTCACGGACCACTAGGGAACAGGCCAAGGTTCAGGCCGAAGCTACATCCTCTACTCTAACAGTTGCTCCCTCCTAAAATACTGAGGAGAGGTATGAGGAGGCCCAGTCCAGAGATGGTAATGATGAGGTCGGGTCTGAGGAAGAAGCTGAGTAGATCTCGCCCCGAGAGATTCTAACTATAAGGTGGCATGTACCCGATGCTCACGAGATCTATGAGCAGTGTCTTGCTCTCACCTCTAAGTATCATCCTAGGTGGAGTATTCAGGAGGAACCATAGATCTTGACTAGTGCACTAAATGAGGTTGAGGAGACGAAGCAGATTTTCAGCTTCTATGGGTTTGATTGGATGGATAAAACTCCTGAAAAGTACAATGTCAAGATAGTTCAGGAGTTCTATGCCAACTATTTGGCAATGATGGAGCAAAAAGCAAAAGCTGGGTAGAAATTAAAGGAACAACCTAAGCTAGAAAGTTTCATGGTCCAAGGATGCATGGTTGATATCTCCGAGTGGACCATTGCTCGGATGTTATATGGGCCATAGTTCAGAGCTCTGGATTTCAAAGCTGAGTTTGACTACCGAGTAGAAGCCCTGAAAAAGGTAAAGTAGATGGGTTTGGAGGAGATATAGAGCCAAGTGAAATGGCTAGCTGGGATCATAGCAGTGGATAAGGAGGAGGTAGAGTGGGTGACCAGTGGTCGGCAAGTCACAAAAGCCTCATTAAACTTTATAGCGAAGGCCTACTAGACACTGGTTCGCCACAGGTTGGCGCTGATGGTCAATGACAACACCCTCAGTGCAAAAAAAGTAACCTTGGTGTCATGTATCATGTCGAGATACACCATTAACATTCTGAGGGTGATAGCGGAGGAGATCCGAGACTGGGCTATGGGGTTGAGCACTACCATTCCATTCCCGCATCTCGTGTATAGATTTTGCATGGAGACAAGTGTCAGGGTGATCTGGGAGATAGATCGCCAGATTGGAGGCCACAGTTTTACGGATATAGGCCTTATACGGGATGACATGAACCCGGTTAGCTGGGTTAGACTACTGATGTGTTGTGGATTTATAGCACTATTGACACTTAAAACTAAGAAAATAGCATGGACTTAGGTGTATTTATATGGATATGAGGCACTTTTCCTTTGATTTCAGGATAAATGGGTGTTGGAACAATAAATTGTAAAAGGTAGCTAAAAGTGTGCAAAAAAGGGCAAAAAGTGTAGTCCACATTATGATCCATAGGATGGACCTACGAGTCGTACTGAGGGCCTTGATGACAAGCTGAAAGTTTAACCTGGAAGATTGATCCCCTGAGACTTGTCACGGATCATACCAGGTGGTACGAGTCGTGGTAAGTTAGTCGTGATGAAATCCATAAGAATTGCACAGGAGGCTGATTCTCAGTACGAGAGTACCCTACGACCCATGAGATGAAGGTACGAGTCATACCATACCGGTCTTGGTGAAGTTCAGACAAAGTTTAAGATATCAGGATCAAGCCACAGGTGCAATGTATGAGTTGTAGGATGTTGGTACGAATGGTAACTTGGCCCAACACTTAGCCAAAATTCAGCAAACACTTCAAGCCATGAGTTGACGCCACGGTCGGTGAGACGCCCCTATGAGTCGTACGTGGACTCGTGACAAGGTCGGCTACAAATATGGAAGCAGTCTTGTTAGTTTAGGAAAAGAATTCTTGTGTCCCTATAAATACTTTTTATGTTTTATTTTTAAGAGAGGACGACGAATAGACTTAATTTTATTAAGAAAACATTGTAGTAAGAAATTTCAAATCATTGAAAGAGAGAATTGAGTTGGTTCAACCTTGCGATCAACCTTTTCTTGAATTCTTCTTATTCTTGCTACTTGTTATTCAAGATTCCGTGGATTAATTGAAGGAATTGTTTTTCTCAATCATCTTTGTAAGTATTGTTTTATGTCTTCAATAATGAACACAAATCACAACCTTGCAACTATGAGAGGCTAAAACCTCCATATCTAGGGTTGTGGGAACCATGGCGGATTGACAAGTTAGGGTTGCACAAAGTGAGTCTAAAACCAATACTAACTACTTATATTGTAGTCTCTTCATCTTTATTAGTGGTGCGCAACGTTAGGAATTGCCTGAATTCTTTACTTGCTTTGGTCGAAGAGGTAGAGATTAGGAAAAGAGAATTATAACAGAGCCTTGATCTTGATGATCATTGTATTAACTTGAGTTGTGGTCGCAGGATAGTTATATCTGGAACTTAGAGATAACGGTTTGTTTGCAAAACTCATTAGACTTGGTCGAGTAATTGAGGATAGTAATTCAATAGGGATTGGTCGATCATTTGAATGAATCTAAGTTATCAGTTCTGTAAGTAAGTATTGGTAAAGCTCACGAGTGTATACCCAAAGTTGTTATGAACCCATGGGGAATACAAACCCTAGTTATCCTTTAATTATTAATTCACAAACATAATCTTGACTGCTGTTTATTTTTATTATTGATTTTTATTAGAATCCCCCGATTGTGAAGTAATTACCATACAAGTTCATCTACCGGCTGCAATCTAGATCTTCCATATTCCATGTGGGATTGACCCTAACGTCTAGTTGGGTTCTTTATTGACAACGTCCTCTTCATACTTCAGTTGGAAGTGTGGTTTGAGAGTTATCAACTACCTACTACAGTCCCACCACCACAGTCATCTAGGGGAGAGCATATTAATGCCCCCACTTCAGTGGAGCGTAGAGAATCCTAGTACTTCCTCCGCATCTCCATTGGGCATACCGAGCCAGACCCCAGTGAGTTATATGTTGGTCCCGTAGGAGTTCTTCCAAAAGATGACCAAGAGGTTGACACTAATCAAGAGAAAGGTCAACACAATGTGGAGAATATCAAGCCTTGGGTGAAGGTTGAGATAAAGGAGGCCACTAGAGGTTTTCACAACTGCTTGGACAGCTTCAATTTATACTTCAATGAGCGCTTAGCTGAACAGTCGGACATAAGCAGTTTGAGGGATGAGCTGGGGGCTTTACCGAGTCAATAGCTGAGTTATCATCTAGAAAATCGGCAATATTAGCAGCCCCCATCATTTTAGAGTTAGATGTTGAGATCGATAAGGAGTTAGATTTGGAGGCATATTGGGATCTGACAGCGGACGGTGGAGGAAAAGGGAAGAACAGGGTCTCAGAAGGAGTTGATGATGAGTCCTCAAAGAAAAAAAGAAACAAAAAAAAAGAGAAAAGAGAGCGCAAGCGGGCGGCAATGGATAGTCTGCAAACTCATAACGAGCATATGTTAGAGTTGCATGAGAGATCTAGAGCAGCGGGGAGCTCCGCCACTATCCTAATTGAGCTTGCGGGTGGCAAGGATCCTTCGGGTGAGCCACATTCAGCCCGAGATGGTGATGAGGTCATTGCGGCTACCGGTTCAGTTGAGGAGGTGAATGATGAGTTGGTAATTTATCAACTCACTAGGCTCTTAACAATGAGTTTTTGCTTAGTTTTCAAGTCAATTAGGTGGATTTTATGCCTTTTCTCCTTGATCTTTGCAGGTACTTAACTTGAGTGGAGAAAAGCATAAAATTAGGTAAAAAACATGAAGATAGAGTTGATGATCGATGCTCCACCAGAGGTCACCGGTGTAACACCGGATTGACCGTAGTTGCCTACTATATGGAAGAAGGATGGAGAATGGTGGCCCACAGATTAGCACCAGTGAACCGCCGATGCCAACGACAAAGTGCTAAAGAACTTACTGCCATCAGTTGTGACCAACCGACGATCTGTATATCAGCACCGGCGAATAGCTGGTGCCAGTGCCGAAGCACCCAAACTCTCACTGTCCTTCAGCTAGAACTGACTGGCATTTCATGAACCTGCATTGATGAACTGTAGGTGAATCGCAAGTGATGCCCGTTAGCAAGGGGTTAAAATGTCAAACATGAAAAGAGAGGAGCAAATCTGTACCCTATTTTTGTACATCTCATAAAGGAACTAAATATTCTATTCTAGAAAGTATTGATTATTCTATTGCTTTTGACTTGTTTTGAAAGTAGAGAGAAGTAGAAAGAGAAAGAGTAATCTTCTTCATTGAGAAGGTAGAAAACTTCATTGTAGCTCAGACCTTGCTTGAATTTCTCTTACTCAAGTTTGTAAATGGATATTGAATTGTTGTTTAATGCAATGTCTTACTTTACTTACATGAGTAGCTAAGTTCTTTGCTCGGAATGTCTGAATGATTGGGGTTAATTTAGGTTGGATATTGTGTATTTGATCTTAGATTGACTCAATTAGTATGATTTTAATGTTTCCTCTGAATTTTAAGTTGAAAACTTATAGTTGCAAATGTGGGTTGTATTTCCTTTCTTTATTTTTGCTTGTAAAAGGAAATTAAGGTATGGGTGAGGAAACACTAATGGGTATTTGGGTGGTAATTATGTGGGGTTGGCTACATAGCCAAAATCCATTATTACACATCCATTAAGGATTGGAGCTAGAAATAGTGAATCCATGCCCAAGTTGATGTAGTTGTTGTGAAGACGAACCTAGGGATTTGAGAAAACCCGAGGTATAAGAAATCTAATTAGTTGAGAAACTTAAGATATCATCTAATCCGCAGCTAATCATACTATTGAGTAAAGAGAGAAGCAATTAAAAATTTCATCCCATTGAAGCCCTTATCAATATCACACCCCTATTAGTGTCTCCTTTGGTCTTTTCTATACTTTGCCCCTGTTTTTAATGTGCAAATCCATACTTTATTTTATAACTTGTTTTTTCCCCAATTTTCTCTTATTTTTCTTGCAACATTAATGCAAATTAGTTCAATTTAATAGACAACTACTGTGTGATCAACTAACATTCATTGTGGAATTCGACCCCGACATCGGTCGGGGTATTTGTTTTCAACAACCACTTTTAACACTCCTTCCTAAAAAAGAGTGTAGTTTTGACGTTATAAAAAATGGTGCCATTGTAGGAGAATGTAGTTTGATAGCCTCTAGTTGTTGTTATTTTTAATTGATCTTGCATCTTAATTGGTTTGACTTTACAATTGAGGTTGGTGCCTTCTAGGTAGAATTTGATATGAGTTAGCACTCAGTAGAAGGAGAAGGTTCAGTAAACGGGCATATGGATCGTGAGAATGATGACCCCGTGATGCCCAATGTAGCAGGTGCAATTTGCCTACCACCTACTGTAGGGAATGCAATTTCCAGATGGTGAGCACAATGCTGCACTTACCTCAAATGACGGGACTCTTTAGAGGAATTCCTAATGAGGATGCAAACAAGAATCTCCACAACTTCTTGGAGATTTTTCAACCCTTTAACATTACTGTCACGATCCGAACGTACACCCGGATCGTACACGGGACAAGGATCCCTGAGAGACCTCAAGTCGACCCATGGAAAGAGCATACATCTAATTCATTCACATAAGCGGAAGACTTAACATAATAAATGTAAACATGCCATAACCACAAAGAAAATACAATACATGATCCTTACATAACAGTTGAATACAACGTATAGTTTGAAAAGCCTCTAATCATGAAAGACGAGTTGATGGGACAACTCCCCAACTAACCCAACAAATAGAAACTGAACGAAAAGCATAGATTTTGAACATATATCCCTCTTAATATGAGGACTCACCAAATACACTGAGAGAAACTCCAAGACAATTTACGGGTGAGGGTGAACCTGAGAACTAGGGCCTGTATCAAGAAACGATACAACATAGAAAGTATGCAATCAGTACTTTAAATGTATTGAGTATGCAACGTAAGTAAAAATGACATTTAAAATATAGTCATAAATGATCATAAGAGTGGGACATCATGCTCATATTATAAATATCGTACCATAACATAAGGCTCAAGAATTTCAAAAACATTCATAATACAATCATAATCATAATCGTAAGAGAAAAGCCTTATTTAACATGACTTGAGCCCGTATACATAATCCTAAACATGCATAAATCATGAGGAACAACGAGAGATTCTCTTAACTGACATACCCCATATGAGCACACATGAAGACCAACTTGTAACCCTAGTCCGGAGGGTGTTCGTGTCTTTCCAAGGGTAGAATCATGAAAATGTGATATCACCATGAAAAGGGCCACCTGGGCCAGGGACATTCCCATAGGAGGTCTCAACATACCTACAGTGGCACATAGTTCATGAGATTCAGGGCAAAATCTAGGCCTCGAACCTACTCGGTGTTCGATACTACTCTCAAAATATATATAGTGCTCATAATATAACATACTTGAATTCATGGGCTAGTTAAATCATGATAATCATAAATATACTTGTACATACATGAACTAGCCATGCAACGAGGACCATGAGTCGGCCAAAACATAATTCATGATTCATAAGGTTCATTCATACTTGTAGATGATGCATATAGCTTGGAATTCATAAAACCGTGATGGGTAATATCGTAAATCCATAATTCAAATTGTAAATCATGTTGGGTTCGTAAATATCATTGTTTGAAGAGAAGATCATAAATCGATTCATCATGGGGCATGCATAATTAGGCTTAAATACATAGAATGTCCAAATCAATAATATTAGAACTAATTTAAATGACAAAAGCTTATTACAACCCATATATTATGATAAGATTTTAAAATTACAAAACCGATAATCAAATCATTAGATTTTAAGTAAATCAAATTCAAAACTCCATGAGTTGTTATTGAAATTATAGTAAAATCATAGAGGAAGGGCATGGGTGTGGAAGAATTCACCCATTGAGAGCCTTACATACCTGGGAATATCTAGTTCTTGACCTCTCTTAATTACCCACGAAGAAATTGAAATGAATTGATGAATGCTAAGCTTGAATAACTCTCGCACTTCCCCTACCCTACATGCATGAATGAATGAGGTGAATACTAAACCCCTTTAAATTCCCTATTCATAACCCAAAATATTATAGTTTAGGACTTAGGATTTTAGGAATTTACGAAAAAGACCTTACTAATTCACAAGAAATAACTGCCAGGTGACCCTGACGGGTGACCTGACGACTCATTACCTGCCCACAAAATTCGTCACCTTGCCCGTCAGGTACACTTTCTTAACTAGTCACTGGGGGGTCCTAACAATCGACACGATGACTCATTACGGGTAGCCACGACTCGTGGCCACCACTCGTCAAATGCACTGCCCCTAAATTCCACCCAAAGACTCATACCACGACTCGTTGCCAGACATGACGAGTCATGGTCTCCTTCCGTTAAGTCCACTACCTTGCCTTTTCTATTTTTGTTATACCTCCTCCCCACGGATGACCTAACAACTCGTGGTGTCTGACCATGAGTCGTTCCCAAGCCCATTGGGACTCCTTTTTCCTTATCTTCTTCCCATTCTCCCAAGCCTCCCTCCGAGTCACCTAACGACTTGTGGGCTCTTCTCACGAGTCGTCCAATGACTCGTCCTGTGCCTGCAACCCAGATTTTTAGTTTTTCCCCATTTCAACTCCTGGGTATGATCTTTGAATCCTCGGGGTATAAAAATATCTCCCCCTTGGGAACATTCATCGTTGAATGTAGGAAACAAGCAGAGAACAGAGATATATAATTATCATACTCAAATACTGATCATTTTAATCGAAATTCTTACGGAATGACTATCTCCGATTCATAACACATAGCTGAACTGATCTTATGCTTCACATATGCATTCATACACATAAAAGAAACTTGATAGGGCATAACTGAAACCTCAAGTTGAAACTGAACCAGTAGAGAATAAATGTAGGTATTTAGCCATCATATCTGCTTTGGTACCATTGGCCAGGTTGACCCAGAAAAAGGTAAAACTAGGTGATACATGCAACCCTCTATGAATCTCCGGTAGTAGCCTGTCAGGCCCAAGAAACTCTAAATTTCTGGAGGATTCACCGGTCTGGGTCAATTCTTCACTGCCTAAATTTTCTGAGAATCCACTATTATGCCCTCACTCGACACCACATGGCCCAAGAATGCCATGGAGTCTAGCCAAAATTCACTCTTGCTTAACTTAGAATACAACTGACGATCCTTTAGGGTTTGAAGCACTACTCTCAAGTGAGAGGCATGCTCCTCCTCTCTCCGAGAGTATATAAGAATATCATTGATGAACACGATCACGAACATGTCTAGATATTGCTTGAACACCCTGTTCATTAAGTCCATGAAAGATGCAGCGGAATTGGTTAGCCCAAAGACATAACAACAAATTCGTAGTGACCATACTGAGTCCTGAAAGGTTTTCCGGAATGTCACGCTCTCGAACCCTGAGCTGGTGATACCCGGACCTGAGATTTATTTTGAGAAAAATCTGGCACCCTGAAGCTTGTCAAACAAGTCATCGATCCTGGGTAAGGGGTACCTATTCTTGACGGTGACTTTGTTCAACTGCCGGTAATCAACACACATGTGAAGGGAACCATTCTTATTCCATACAAATAACACAGGTGCACCCCTTGGAGACTTTCTTGGTCTAATAAAGACCTTATCTAGCAATTCCTTCAACTAATCCTTCAACTCCTTTAGCTCGACTGGAGCCATCCTATAGGGAGGGATAGAGATAGGCCGCATATCGGGCAATAGGTCAATGCAATAATCAATTTCCCTCACCGGAGAGACCCCTGGCAAATCATCAGGGAAAACCTCTGGATATTCACACACCATAGGAACTGACTGGATAGTCGGGGTTTCGGACTCAACATCCTTAACCATAACTAGGTGATACACGCAACCCTTAGAAATCATCTTCTTGGCCTTAAGATATGAAATAAACCAACCGACTGGTACAACTGAATTTCCTTTCCACTCAAAAACTGACTCACCTAGAAATCGGAATTCCACCACACGAGTCCTACACTTAATCGAAGCATAACATGCAAACAACTAGTCCATACCCAAAATGATGTCAAAGTCATTCATGGCCAACTCTACTAAGTCCGGGGAGGTAACCTTACAACACTGTGATGGGGCAACCTCTATACACCCACCTAGCTACAACTGATTCACACACTAGAGTAGAGACGGAGAATGGTTCTATCAGAATTTCAAGGCTAACTCAAAAACTACTAGCAATATAAGGGGTCACAAAAGACAAAGTAGCTCCTAGATCTAACAAGGAATAAGCATCAATATGGAAGATTTGTAACATACTGGTGAATATATCTAGTGAATCCTCCTGCTCCTGGTAGGAAACTAGGGTATACAACTTTTTTTGGCGCTGACCGCCTACTGAACTAGTAGAGGCACCCTGCTAAGGGGGTCGTGTAGTTGGAGCGGTAGAACTGGCTGAAAGGAAATCTCTGATTCTGTGGGCGGGTTTTCCACTCCTGAAATGAGCATTCGCGCGAACCAGGCACCTCCAGGGAAGATTCTTGCTGCACTTTGCACAAACTGGAAAAGTGCACTCCACCTGCATGCTACCCTGATCTCTCGAGCTTGAAGCCCTGCTTCTCTAATCTCCCCTAAACTTGGATGGCGTGTTGGCTGATGATGGAGCTACAGCGATAGACTTGTGCTGAGACTACTGACGTGTTCCACCCTCTGACCTGGCCTGAGAAACCCCATAACTATCGGTCCTGGCCCTCTTGGCCTTTCTCTGCCTCTTGTAGACCAACTCCATCTACTGTGCATGTAATACAATATGGGGAAAATCAATGTATTGGTGAAGCATGGCGATCTGGCAATCCTTGTACAAATAATCTGCCACCCCATGCATAAAATGACTCACTCGAGCCCTCTGATCCGCCACCAACTCCATAGCATACTTATATTGCCAGGTGAACTCCAATGTATACTCTTGGACAGACATATTACCTTACTTCAGATTAACAAACTCGGCCGCCTTGAGCTCCCTCATCTCCCGAGGGAAGAACCGATCCATAAATGTAGTGTGAAACTCAACACAACCTATCGGCCTGTACCCACCGCCCTGGCATCTCTCCATTGCTTTAAACCATATGTGAGCTACCCTCTTTAGCTGATAGGAGGTCAAGTCAATGCACTCTCCATTGTTTACCCCCATAACCTGGGTGACCTGCAAAATCTCCTCAATAAAATCATGTGGGTCCTCCTCTATCTTCGACCTCGTGAACTTCGGAGGGCTCATCCTCAAGCAATCCCTCACTCTGGCTGCCGCCGCATTCCCATTCTGAGGGTAATGCGCCATTGTCTGATTATGAACCTGGGCAGTCATGGCCTGTGCCAGCATTTGAAAATCACTACCCTAAACTCAGTGTGAGCAGCTGGCTCTGGTGCGTGCCCCTCGTGAACGGGTGGGGCTAGCTGATGCTCCTCACCATTTGCGCCCTCATGATCATTATCGTTACCATTTCTTCTGGGGTTCACTCGGCATGGAGGCATGATGCTACAAACGTCAATAGCACAAATTAGAAGGGTAGAGAACTTCCGTCGCACGACATAGATCCTGAAAGAAGAGACATTTCCTAAACATCTAGTAGCCTCTTTGTCATAGGTGTGGCGTACTTCACACCCATGAAAAAGACTCTACTTAACACGGCTTTCAAACTCCCTAGGATACCTTAAACCTATGGATCTGATACCAAGTTTGTCACGACCCAAACGTACACCCGGATCGTAGACAAGGGACAAGGAGCCCTAAGAAATCCCAAGTCGACCCATGGCATGAGCATACATATAATTCATTCACATAAGCGGAAGACTTAACATAAGAAACATAAACATGCCACAACCACGAAGAAAAGACAATACATGATCCAAACATAACAGCTGAATACAATAGATAGTCTAAAAAGCCTCTAATCATAAAAGACGGGTTGATGGGACAACTTCCCAACTAACCCAAAACACAAAAACTAAAGGAAAAGCATAGAGTCTGAACATATAGCCCTTGGAACATGAGGACTCACCAATTATGCTGAGAGCAACTCCAAGACAATCTACAGGTGAGGGTGTGCTTGAGAACTGGGGCTTGTATCATGAAATGATACAACATAGAAAGTATGCAGTCAGTACTTTGAATGTACTGAGTATGCATGGTAAGTAAAAAGGACATTTAAAATATAGAAAATATCATAAATGATCATAAGAGTGGGACATCATGCTCATATCATAAATATCGCACCACAACATAAGGCTCAAGGTTTTCAAAAACATTCGGAATACAATCGTAATCATAATCGTAAGAGAAAAGCCTTATTTAACATGACTTGAGCCCATATACATAATCCTAAGCATGCATAAATCATGAGGAATAGTGAGAGATTCTCTTAATCGACATACCCCATATGAGCACACATGAAGCCCGACTTGTAACCCTAGTCGGGAGGGTGTTCGTACCTTGCCAAGGGTAGAACCATCAAAATGTGATATCACCATGAAAAGGGCCACCTGGGCCAGGGACAGTCCTATAGGAGGTCCCAACATACCAACGGTGGCACGTAGTTCATGAGATCCGGGGCAGAACCTATGCCCCGAACCTACTTGGTGTTCGATACTACTCCCAAAACATGTATAGTGCTCATAGTATGACATACATGAATTCATTGGCTAGTTAAATCATAATAATCATAAAAATACTTGTACATACGTGAACTAGCGATGCAACGAGGCCGTGAGTCGGCCAAAACATAAGTCATGATTCATAAGGTTCATACATACTTGTAGATCATGCATATAGCTTGGAATAAATAAAACCATGATGGGTGATATCGTAAATCCATAATTCAAATTGTAAATCATGTTGGGTTCATAAATATCATCTTTGAAGAGAAGATCATAAATCGATTCATCATGGGCATGCACAATTAGGCTTAAATACATAGAACTTCCAAATCAATAATATTATAACTAATTTAAATCACAAAATATGATTACAACCCATAGATTATGATAAGATTTTAAAATCACAAAACCCATAATCAAATCATTAGATTTTAAGTAAATCAAATTCAAAACCCTATGTGTTTTTATTAAAATTTTAGCAAAATCATAGAGGAAGGACATGGGTGTGGAAGAAGTCACCCTTTGAGAGCCTTACATACATAAGAATATCTAGTTCTTGACCTCTCTTAATCACCCAAGAAGAAATTGAAATGCTAAGCTTGAATCACTCTCTCTCTTCCCCTACCCTGCATGCATGAATGAATGAGGTGAAAACTGAACTTAACCCCTTTAAATTTCCCTATTTCATAACCCAAAACGTCGTAGTTTAGGCCTTAGGATCTTAGAAATTTGTTAAAAATCCCTTACTAATTCACAAGAAATAGCTGCCAGGTGACCCTAACGGGTGATCTGACGACTCGTTACTTGCCCACACGATCCGTCACCTTGCCCATCAGGTACACTGTCTTAACTGGTCACCGGGGGTCCTAACAATTGACATGAAGGCTTGTTACGGGTGTCCACGACTCGTGGCCACCACTCGTCAAATGCACTGCCTCCCTAAAATCAATTCATTTAATTCCACCCAACGACTCATACCACGACTCATTGCCAGAGACAAGTCGTGGTCTCCTTCCGTTAAGTCCACTGCCTTTCCTTTTCTATTTTTCTTATACCTCCTCCCCACGGATGACCTAACGACTCGTGGTGTTTGACCACGAGTCATTTTTAAGCCCGTGAGGGACTCCTTATTCCTTATCTTACTCCCATTCTCCCAAGCCTCTCCATGGGTCACCTAACAACTCATGGTCTCTCCTCACAAGTCTTCCAATGACTCATCCTATGCCAGCAACCCAGATTTTCAGTTTTTCACTATTTCAACTCCCGGGTCTAATCTTTGAATCCTCGGGGTATAACAATTACAAATATCACTCAAGAGTCAATCAAATTGAGACTCTTCCCATTTTCACTTACAGGGGAAGCAATTGTGTGGTTGGAGGAGTTGCCTCCCGGATCTATTACCTATTGGATTGAACTCACAGAAGCATTTTTGGATAAGTTCTTTCCTCTCTCGAGGATGCTGCAGCTGAGGAATGACATTACTAATTTTCTACAACTTGTGGGGAACAACTCCATGAATCTTGGTTGAGGTTTAAGAAAAGGTATCCATACCATGGCTTACTTGATGGGGATCTACTTCAAAGCTTCTACTGATGGATTCTATCAATAAGTCTATGGCAAATAATTTGGCTGGGGGATCCATCATAGATTAGCCCTATGGAGAAGCCAAGGAATTACTTGATAGAATGATGAAGACAAATCGAGCATGGCATACTACAGAAGCAGAGATATCTTCTAGTGGTGTTGCCCAAATATTTTGAGTGCAGAATTGCTGAAGAGAGATGAGGCTAAAGATGAAACTCTTACCAAAATGATGACCCAGCTAGAGTTGATGACAAAACATGTGATGGGAGCTGGTACAAAGAGTGTGGATGTTGTAACTGCTCAAACCCATACTATGTTTGACGATGATACTTCACCCCCAAGATTTGAGGAGGATTGTCAATACATGTCAAACCAATTGGGGGGTTCTCGCCCTAGGTATCAAGGTGCCAATCAAGGCCCTTGGCACCCAAGGGAGGTGAATCAAGGTTGGAGAAACCGTGATAATCATGTATCGGGAAGAGAAATGAGTGATGGGGGAATAGAGAAAAAAATCATGAAGCATAGTGATATTACCGAAGTTCTAACCCTTATGTAGCTCCTTCAAAAGCAGAAGCACCTCAAGGGCAGCCCAGGGTGAGTGACGTAGGAAGGTTAAAGATTGAGGACATGCTGTCCCAAGTGTTGAAGAAAGTAGAATCCACTGACACTGGGGTTATAGAATTAAAAGGGAAGGTGTCTAACCTCGCCCAAACCGTAAGCTCCCACTCGAAGGATGTTGATACCCCAAAGGAAATTGATGATGATGTGTTGGATGAGGTGCCAAATGCACCAAGTGTTGGTGATGATGAGAAAGGGAAAAATGAGAGAGATGTTGATATGATGCCCTCGGATAATGTTCATGTGAATGCGGGCATGAAGGCCCTTAATGTCAAGGACCATGACCCCCAAATCCACAACAATTGGCCAAAAAGAAGGAGGATAATCAATTTTGAAAATTTATAGATATGTTCAGCAAATTATCCATCAATATATCGCTTGTGGATGCTTTGGTGCAAATTCCAGGATACGCAAAATTCATGAAGGAACTGTTGAAGAAAAAGATTGTGGTGGATACGGGCACCGATGAGGTGACCCATCATTGTAGTGCTATGATGACTAGCAATCTTGTGCCAAAAAGTGAAGACCCTGGGGAATTCACCATTCCTTGCACAATCGGCTTGTGCATCTTCAATAAGGCTCTGTATGACCTCGGAGCTAGTATCAGTCTCATGTCTCTCATGATATTCAAGAAACTCAGGTTAGGGAGTCCCAAACCTGCCTCTATGAGGCTGTTGATGGCAGATAGGTCAATCAAAAGACCCGTTGGAGTGCTAATTGATGTTCTTGTGAAGGTGGATAAATTTATACTCCTAACTAATTTTGTTGTGCCGGATTGTGAGATGGAAATCGAGGTGCCAATTATCTTGGGGCGACCTCTACTAGCAACAGGAAGGGCTTTAATTGATGTGGAGCTTGGGGAGCTTAAGTTCTGAGTAGGTGGTGATGAGGCCACCTTCAATGTATGTCAGCCTATCAAGCCTCAGGATGAGTGTAAGATTATGTCAGTGCTCGATGGTGAAGTCGAGCATTATGAATCTGTTGATGTTGAGAGTGAATCGAAGGATGATCCTCTAGAGTGCTAGAGATTGCGAAGGTATCCGTCATGTACTGATGCTAACTAAGGCGCTTCTTGGAAGAAAACCCAAGCATTTTTACTTTGAACATTTTGATGTTTTGTTGTTTTTGATTTTGTAGGTAGCTGGATGCACAAACAATAGAGAAGGAGAATATGGCAGGCACGGCGTTAGACCAGCAAAACGCCGGTGCACACATGCAAAGTGGTTCTCTATCGTAGGTGATGAATAGAATAAGGGGAGAGAATAGAGGAAACCAGTGACTTGTTGGCAGAATGCCGATACTATTCCGCGAGCCGCCGTTGAAGCACCGTCTTCAAACAGTACACCTAGAAGTTTGGGTGTATTCGGTGATCCAACCGACGAATCACTGGTGCCAATTCGCAAACCATCGGACAATCGCCGGTAGATTAACAGTGAAATGGAAGGGTAATGGGCACCGGCCTCAGATCCGGCGAATCGCCAATTAAGCACGGGTGCGGGTAAGTCCATCTTTTAAAAATTTTGACTGCTCCATGGATCGAATCCAACCCAAAGTATTTAAAATACTGGTCAAAACCCCTACAAATTCCCATAAACCCTTTCTTCCATTGTTACACCCCATAAGTTTTTATCATGTGACGGATGCATACATACGTATGTTGAGAGTTTTAGAGTACGACGCATACAGAAAAAGTCTCAGGGAGTGAACAAATGAGCACGGAATTGAGCAAATAGGAGGAAAGAGGCCAGAGGCAGGCCGCTAAGGCTGGTGCATAGCGGACCTCCCTCTTCCACAATGGCTGGCGCGTCGCGCCCTGGTGGCAGTGCGATGAGGGGCGCACCGCACACCCCCGGTCACCACCCAAGCACTATATAAAGCCCCTCCTTTATTTCTTAAACCATTTCCAATAAGTGGCCTAGGCCAGAGATGAAAAGAAATGCGAATCTCCATGGTTTTCCATTGGATTACACTATCATTATCCAAACTCAAATTAATTTCAGGCGTCGAGTTCTCAACCTGAAGGGAGCATTACTACGGAGTTATTTTCTCATAATTCGCCCGTCAAAATCGGAACACCGTCGAGAAAAAGTTGTCAGAATTGCTCCAAATTGATTCCTATACCGCCACAGGCTTCAAGTAAGCATTTCTCCCTTCTAAACTCTCAGGAAATTATAAGTTTTCGGTCGTGTTTTATGTGATGGAATTATAGTTCCTATTAGTATTAAAAGTTGCCGATTTTTCCGAGTTTAGTATTAAAATTAGACCCATTCTTTCAGTATTAAAGTTACAGTTGAAAAGAGCTGACAAATATGAGTTGACACTCGACGGCTAGTGGGGGAACGGCGATCGAGGTATGTAAGGTTTAACCATCGGAAAGTTATTCTCGTCGTACAGTATTATGACTTATGTTCTCGAATAGAAATAACGGTCCCATATTTTGCAGATAGTTGCTACCAGTAGATTGCGATTGGACGTGTTTTAATTAACTGTTGCTAGTATATAAAGAACATATTAAGTATGATACGCTCTAGGAGCATCGTAACAACTCTTCTATTCTCCAGTTCATTGTATTAGTAGAATTGAATATTTTATTGCCAGGCCTAGACCCCAAAAGCTCATGAATAGTTATCGGGCCTGATCTAGTACATTGAACAGCATACCGTAGCTAGGCGGTTTAACTACCAGTTTGGTGCCTGTATTGTCAGGAAAGCACATCTAGAGGCCATTAGCTTACCCTCATGCCCCAGGGCCAGAAATTTAGTTAGGAAGGCCATGTTCTAGAGTCAGCAGCCTAGGGTTTGTCTAGTGAACTGAGTGACAGCCTACCATCTAGTTAGCTATCACCATTGATTGTCAGTCTCAGTGAACTTAGCATTCGTTATATAGGTCGCCCAGGAAGCCAGCTCAGTCATCCAAGTCAAATAGACCCATGGGTACCCTAATGAAGGAGGCCATCTTAGCAGTTAGAGGCAGGGTTAGTGCCCCAGCTGGTTCTTATAAAGTACTTAGGTACAAATTTCCGAGAGTGGCTAAGTCTATATAAACTTGTCTATAAGGTTAAGAGTCATCCAAAAAAGTAATATATGGTCCGAGTAGACAAAGATGAGTTCTAAGGAACTAGTACCACGTTAGTACAACACTACCACAGGCTAAGAATGTCAGTAAGCTTCTTGTGGAGGAATAGGGGCCGATTGCTCAAAAGCATGTTCGGCCAATAGCAGCCCTATAGTTGTTCTAAGCAGAGGAGCTAAGTAATTAGTCATCCGCGACCCCACAGTTGTTTATGAGTCATAGTTGTCCAGGAAGGACATTCAGAATTATGTTAGACCAATCCAAATCTTGCCCTATCCAATCTAGACCATTAGAGATCATGATCACTAATAGGATCCTCTAATCAGATACAGGTGCGGGGTATGTCTGCTAGCAGCCCTACAGTCTATCCTAGGGGGCGAGCAGCGGTGGCATTAGGCCCAGAAGGCAAGAGACGCCGTTTGAGTGGCTAGATTGAGATTTTAGTACAGCACCTTAGTTGGGGTTGCCCTTACTTAGGACCCTTCCGTGACCACCCCAAGGTTACTAGCTATGTCGTCGCCTACCAAGGGTAATATGACGTCACTCCAAGGAGTTGTATGCCATCCGCGAAGGATGAAGATGAGGTCTGAGGGCCTTATACCGTCCATTCCATGGCTGGACTATTTTTATGTCATATCGGCACCACAACCCCATCGAGCTTGCTGCCCGGGGTTCAGATATCAAGAGTCTACTAGACTCAAACACAGTTATAGTTCAAGGATCGAGCAGGCTCAGTTGCTGACTCAGGGGGACAGGTGAGTTGGCTATAGCACCGATAGAGTCATAGAAACCTGAATAGGGGTATATAGATTGAGGTGTACTTGCCAGGGATTATGGGGGTCCCGATAGGTTATTTCTGTGTTGCTTGTACCTTCTAGGCTTATGGGGGCCAGGTTAGGTTCTTGTTTGTATTATTTTCTGCTAGATATAACTTACGAATATATGATTATACAGTCGTAGCTCACATATGTGTAGTGCTTTTTTAGATGCAAATTACGAATAAGCCAGCTTACAAGTTAACCTTTCTACCCCTTCTCTCTATTTACTTTCAGTCTTTAATAGCTTACTTATTGCCTTACATATTCGGTGCATATTGTATTAACGCCCATCCTTGGGTGCTGCATTACTTGCCTGCAGGTTTAGACAGACAGAGTTCAGGCTCTTCAGTAATAGTTTTTAAAAGTCAGCAGTTTGGCCAGCTCCCTTGGTTTGGAGTTGCCAGGTTATAGAGGTTACAGTCTCTCAATTGTATAGAACTTGGGGTAGGCCATGGCCCTATCCCGACCACAATTTGTATTCTTAGAGGCATGCAGACTACAGTCGTCAGTCAGTTAGTTGTGTGTTGCCCGTGTGGGGCCTTAATCAGTCATGCTTTGTATGTTGGTCGTGAGGGGCCTAGTAAAATAGCTTTTTTTCATTTTAGTTATAACTAGACATTATGGTGGTCTTGTTGGCCCGCATAGGATCCCCTGCTATTACCTGTTTGTGGTTAGCTATTTTCTTTTACAGGTGGCTATAAGGCCTTGTTAGTCGGGGCCTGTGTTTACAGTCGAGATATAGCCCGTTGTTCGTTATTTAAGGATTAGGCATGCACCAGAAGTACATAAGCTCAGCGGGGTTAGTTCAGATCCTAGTAAGGCACCAGGTGCAAGTTATGCCTCCTAAGGTGGGCATGACAAACTTGGTATCAGAGCAGTTTGTGTCCTAGGGAGTCTGCAAGCCATGTCTAGTAGAGTATTGTTTATAAATGTGTTGTGCACCACATTCTATAAGAAGGAGACTACGAGGCATAATAATATGGTTACCCCTCCTTCTTCTCAGATCGTGCTATAGAGCGGAGTTGTATAGGGTTGAGCCCCTAAGCTTTCGTTGTTATGTCTGTCTAGGATAATGTTTGATTTAAGATAGACTCCATCCATTTGCAAGATGACTACAGCAGCAGGAGATGCTAGTGAAGTGCCACAATTGGGAAGCGGTTAGCCTAAAAGGCACAAGCAGACATCTTTTATATTTCCCCATTATCCTCCCAAGGCACCAGAAACTTCATAAGGTAACAAATATGTCAGTATCATCCCTGATCTCTTCTTCAGATCCAAAATAGTACCTCAAAATAGTATACATATGAGTTGTCTTACCTACTAGATATGTAGAATTAGACAGGGATGACAAGTAGCATTGGATTACCTGAAATACACAAAGGATCATGCGAGTACAACATAAAGCGTAGGTAGCAATGCCATGTTTCCCAGAATAAAGAGTAAATGAGGGCTAGAATTGTTGACTTTGAGAAGAATTAGAAAGTGATTAAGACCCCTAATGTTTATAAAGTTACCTAGACCCTCACGGTAGTAAACTAGGAGCTAGCACTCAAGCGCGTGTGAGAGAGTCTATCAGCAATAGGCTCCCAACAATAGTAAGGTTCAGGTTAGAAATAGGCCAACTTCGACACAGCATGCTAATGATGGTAGAGCATATCTCTAAGACAATGATTATGGTCTTAGTTGTTATGTCGAGGGACAGAGAGAGATCATATGAACGAAGTAGGCCCGAGTTCGAGTCAGAAGGAATACAGGTCGGCCGACTTGGTTAGTCTTTTAACAATATGAGGTAGAAGCCACGAACCCCAGAGTTCAGTCTAATGAAAGCCAGGGGAAAGGCACGGATACCTAACTTTGGGGGAAACCAGGATCACCTCCAAGTTGATAGAGCATAGGACCACTGTCGAATGTCGACAACCAAGCATTGGGCTGATAGTTAAGAGATAGTAAGGTTGTAACCTAGTGTGTTGCAATATCCCCGCAAGTTGAGAAGGTAAAAGAGTGTCGCCAGAGAGACTCTAACCTAGTACAACCTAGAGACAAGGTTTAGTAGGAAGTTATTGACCCCCAAGATAATAAGGGACGGAGTCATGAGACCCAAAAGTCAACTTTGAGTTCCAAAGGCTAAAGGACTTCCTTAGTAGACTATATCCAAGGTGCACAAGTCCGTTACTCCTTCCAGCAAAAATTTAATAAAAAGGAAATAGGTCAAAAAGAGTGACCTACTGAAGGCATGGAAGGACAGAAAATATTGTTGAACCGTAGCACAGAGCTCCAATGACTAGCTTGAGGCGACGGGATAGTAGGAACTGAGCAGGCCAATATAGGATATGGTCGTGCCTGCAAGGGAGTGGAGAGTAGTTGACATGAATACAGTTACAAGGTTATCTCATACCAAGTGTAACTTAACCTCACTTGAGTCAGTATAGAAAGACTAACGAGATTAATCCGTGTCTCGCCAGATGAAATTATGTTGTAGCTAAAGCTTATGCCTAGTTAAATATTCAAGAAGCAGTTGGATTGCGTGGAGCCCAAGTACCTAATAAACTCTGACAGAGAGGCGCCATTAACATTAAGTTCTAGAAAAGGCGTCGGAACAGATTGGACACATGTCAACTTAAGTATGGCTTCTCGTACCCAAACAAATGGATAAGCAGAACACTAACTCAGATGTCGGAGATCTATTACGAATAGGAGTGGAAGCCCCCTTAATGATGACTTAAAGAAGATAAATTAGAGATAGTCAAACCAGAGCATATTATAACAGGCAGACGGAAAAAGTCAAACTTATCAGGAAAAAGGGTACTGATGGCCAGGGTCGTAAAAAGTTTTACCCTAATGTATGGTGTAGGCAGTTAAGAATTGAAGAAGTAGATGGAGATTCCTAAGGTTCACCAGCTCAAGGCGTTATGAGATTTTCAAAAAAAAAAAAGGGCAGGCTTAGCTTTAGATTCATTGGTCGCATCATATCCTCCGGAGGACAGGCGAGATGACACATGAGCTAGAATTCCAGAGCTAGAACCTGTCTGTTCAGCTTTCATATGTCAATATTGACAAAAGGGTATGGGTAACCCGTCCTGAGTCGTTCCAGTTGAGGATGTTCAGGTTACTGATAAACTATCTTTCGAAGAGGTTCTAGTCGCCGAACTAGATTGGCAGGTTCACAGGTTAACGACTACAGACGTGGTCTCTATTAAAGTGTTGTAGAGAAATAGAAATAAAGGAGAAAGGACCTGGGAAATTGAGGATGACATGAGATCTAGATATCCTCACTTGTTCCAGGACTGATCCAGGTTATGCAATTAAGGTAAGGTTGTTGTTCAGCTATTATATTACGATTCATGCTATCTATATTGTTCCGTTGACTACCATTTTGTTGCAAAATAGTTGCTACAATGCCTTGTGAGATATCTGCATTAGACTTTTCTATGTTTCAGGTTTTTCGAATAGTCCACATTACAGAGGAGACTCTGTCGAAAATTTTCTAAATCTTAAATGAGAGGGTTAACTCCTTAAAGCTTGAGAATGACATTCGTGGACGAATGTTCCTAGGGGGAAAGATGTTACACCCTGTAAGTTCTTATTATGTGACGGACGCGTACGTACGTATGTTGAGATTTTGGAGTAGGAAGAACACAGAAAAAGGCTCAGGAGGTGAAGAGACGAGCATGAAATCGATTAAGAGGGAGGAAAGAGGTCAGAAGCAGGCTGCTAGGGCGGGCGCATCGCGGACCTCCCTCCTCCGCAATGGATGGCATCGCACCCTGGTGGCAGTGCAATGGGGGGCACGTCGCACACCGCCTACCACCGCCCAAGAACTATATAAAGCCCTTCCTTTATTTCTTAAAGCATTTCCAACAAGAGGCCTCGGCCAGAGATGAAAAGAAATGTGAATCTTCATGGTTTTCCGTTCGATTATGCTATCAAACATGGTCCAAACTCAAATTGATTTCAGGTATCGAGTTCTCAGCCTATAGGGAGAATTACTACGGAGTTATTTTCTCAAAATTTGCCCGTCAATCGAAACCCCACCAAACAAAAGTTGTTAGAATTGCTCCAAATTGATTCTTATACGGCCACAGGCTTCAAGTAAGCATTTCTCCCTTCTGAACTCTCGTGAAATCATAAGTTTTCTGCCGTGTTTTACATGATTGAATTATAGTTTCTATTAGTATTAAAAGTTGTCAATTTTGCCAAGTTTAGTATTAAAATTAGACCCATTCTTTAAGTATTAAAGTTACAGTTGAAAAGAGCTGACAAATACAAGTTGAAACTCGATGGTTATTCGGGGAACGACAATCGAGGTATATAAGGCTTGACCCTGAAAATCTTATTCTCATCGTACAATGTTACGACTTATGTTCTCGAATAGAAATAACAGTCCCATATGTTGTAGATAGTTGCTACCAGTAGATTGCGATTAGACGTGTTCTAATTAATTATTGTCGGTATATAAAGATCTTATATGTTGTGATTAGCTACTATCAGTAGATTATGGTTATATAAGTTGTGGTTAGCTTCTAGAAAATGTATATAGAATATACTGCAGCATCCCTCATCGGGAAAGAACATATTAAGTATGATACGCGCTAGGAGCGTCGTGACAACTCTTCTATTCTCCAGTTCCTTGTATTAGTAGAATTGTGTGTTTTATTGCTAGGTCTAGACCCTAGAAGCTCGTGAATAGTTATCGGGCCTGAGCTAGTACATTGAATAGCATAGGCACAGCTAGGCGGTTTAACTTCTAGTTTGGCGCCTGTATTGTCAGGAAAGCACACATGGAGGCCATTGGCATACCCTCACGCCCCAAGGTCAGAAATTTAGTTAGGAAGACCATTTTTTAGAGTCAGCAGCCTAGGGTTGTCTAGTGAACTGAGTGATAGCCTACCATCTAGTTAGCTATCAGCAGTGATTATCAGTCTCAATTAACTTGGCATTCGTTATAAAGGTCACCCAAGAAGTCAGCTCAGTCATCCAGGTCAAATAGACCCATGGGTACCCTAAGGAAGGAGGCCTTCATACAAGTTAAAGGAAGCGCTAGTTCCCCAGCCGATTCGTATAAGGTACTCAGGTACAGATTGCCGTGAGGGGCTAAGTCTATATAATCTTGTCTATAAGGTTAAGAGTCGCCCTGGAGGAATAGGGGTCGATTGCTCAAAAGCATGTTCCACTAGTAGCAGTCCCATAGTTGTTCTAAGAAGAGGAGCTAAATAATTAGTCATCCACGACCCCACAGTTGTTTATGAGACATAGTTGTCCGGGAAGGACATTCAGGGTTATGTTACACCAATCCAATCTTGCCCTATCCAATCTAGACCATTAGAGATCATGATTGCTAATAGGATCCTCTAATCAGATATAGGTGCACGGTGTGCCTGTTAGCAGCCCTACAGACTATCCTAGGGGTCGAGCAGCGGTAGCATTAGGCCCAGAAGGCCAGAGACACCGTTTGAGTGGCTAGATTGAGATTTCAGTACAGCACCTTGGTTGGGGTTGCCCTTACTTAGGAGCCTTCCGTGACTACCCCAAGGTTACTAGCTATGTCATCAGGGGGTAGATAACGTCGCTCCAAGGAGCGGTATGCCATCCGCGAGGGAAGAAGATGAGGTCTGAGGGCCTTATACAGTCCATTTCATGGCTGGACTATTTTTATGTCATATCGGCACCACACCCTCGTTGAGCCTGGTGCCCGAGGTGCAGATAACAAGAGTCCATTGGACTCAGAAACTGCTACAGTTCAGGGGCTGAGCGGGCTTAGTTGCAAACTCAGGGGGACAGGTGGGTTGGCTATAGCACCGGTAGAGTAATAGAAACCTGAATAGGGGTATATAGATTGAGGTGTACTTGCCAGGGCTTATGGGGGTCTCGGTAGGTTATTTCTGTGTTTCTTGTATCTTCTAGGCTTATGGGGGCCAGGTTATGTTCTTGTTTGTGTTCTTGTCTGCTATATATAGCGTATGAATATATGATTATATAGTCGTAGCTCACATACGTGTAGTGCTTTGTTAGACGCAGATTACGAATAAGCCAGCTTACAGGTTAACCTTTTCGCCCCTTCTCTCTATTTACTTTCAGTATTTAACAACTTGCTTATTGCCTTACATATTTAGTACATATTGTACTGACCCCCATCTTCAGGCGCTGTATTACTTGCCTGCAGGTTTAGACAGAGAGAGTTTTGGCTCTTCAGTAGTAGTTTTTCAGAGTCAGCAGTTTGGCCAGCTCCCTTAGTTTGGAGTTGCCAGGTTATAAAGGTTATAGTCTCTCAGTTGTATAGAACTTGGGGTAGGCCATGGCCCTGTCCTGACCACAATTTGTATTCTTAGAGGCTTGCAGACTACAGTCGTCAGTCAGTTAGTTATATGTTGGCCGTGTGGGGCCTTAATCAGTCATGCTTCGTATGTTGGCTGTGTGGGGCCTAGTGTAGTAGCTTGTTTTCATTTTAGTTATAGCTATACATCATGGTGGTCTTATCGGCCTGCATAGGATCCCCTGCTATTACCTGTTTCTGGTTAGCTATTTTCTTTTATAGGTGGCTAATAAGGCCTTGTCGGCCGGGGGCTATGTTTACAGCCGAGATATAGCACGTTGTTTTCTTGATTTAATAATTTGGTATGCACCAGAAGTGCATAAGCTCAGCTAGGTAAGTTCAGATCCTAGTAAGGCACCAGGTGCCAGTCATGCCTCTCAAGATGGGGCGTGACATCCACTTTACCATTTGCCATTGCACCTTTTTAACTTCCCCATACACTACCTTTCCACCTTTCTACCACTAAACCAACCTTTTCACCTACCAATCCCATTCACTCCTTCTTTTCTATAAAACCCACACTTTATTCTCCCCATTTTCATCACTACTCACTCATATTCTCACATACACTAAGGCAAGAAGAGTTTTGTAGAACTCCATTGTTCAAGCTTTGATCTTTGTCCTCTCTTTGATCTCAAATCCATTTGGTATATAACTCTTACTCTATTTTTGATTATTAATTCAAAGATATGGATTATTTTGTGGCAAAATGCTTTCTTCTTAGTATGTTTGATTTTAGTTTGGGGTGAAGTCTGAGTAGCCCGATGTGTGCTTAAATTGCATAATTTACCCGATGATAGATGGAATGACGTCTTTCTTAAGGATAAATTACCACTTTTCCTTATTTGTCTATTGTTATGTTGAGTGAGTAAGTCTTAAATCTAAATGTGTTATGAATTCTCTAAGTTTGGGTTAAATTTCGTTGTCAAGCGTCCATCGATGAACCGCCAGTCAGGCTCGGTGAAACGCCAGATGAAATGCAGATCGAGGGTCAGGGCTTTAGGCCACTTCCCCAGACTTGCATTACATCGGCGTTTCGAAAATCATGAACAAAAGAATGCTGGTGTGTCACCGGTTGACCCCTATGTCCCCAGCATTCTATTTTCTATTCGGCAACTAACCAGCGGTTCGCGGATCTTCATCTACGTTTTATCGGTTGCCCGCCGGTACTGCCAATGCTTAAAATTTGTACTCTTCTACCTTTTCTCCATCCAATTGTTATAATTCCTTGGTTAGTTTAGGATAGATGTTAGTTTTTATTTATTTTATTTTCTCTTGAACCAAAAAAAAAAGTATGGTTGTATGGCATTAACATGGTTTTGCAGAGTATGCTTTCATCTAGGAAATCAAGAAAGGGCAAGGTCCCAGCCACTTCAAAAGGCAAGGGAAAATGGAAAGCAAGGGCAAGCCCAGCCCCTAACACTCGAGAGTCCATAATATTCTGTGTGCCCGACATGGAGGGGTATTATGCCATTTGCAAAGGGAGCTCAATCACTGGAGAAAAGCGTTTCAACTTGGTGGGGCTGCAGGGAGATTTCCCCAACATCACCACATAATTCATAGGCTACCAATGGCATGTCTTCACCAACCCTCATACCAAGTGAGGCAAGAGAGCATGCAACACAGAGGCAAGATTGATGAATTCCCTTACCTTCCTTCTATCATGGTGAGGGGGGTAGAAGAGGATATAACCCTAGCGGCAACTAATTCCTTATTCTGGGAGGATGAGATTGACACTGGTTTTGAGTATGCTGCTAGAATTGCTGATAAGAGAACCATGTTTAGGTGGATAGCTCCCTTTATTGTCGCAGGCATTCCTTTTTGGGCCTCAATGAGTGGCGAGATATCATGATATGATCTTAAGTTTAAAGCCATGTTGTGGCTAGATTTCATTTGTGGTCGGATTATGCCCTCAAAGAATGAGCAAAGGGTAAGCTTAGAAGAGGTCATCCTCATCACATGCATCATGACCGCGATCCCCATTAATTTTAGGGAAATTGTGGCTGTTTAGATGAAGAGAAAAGCGAGATAAGCTGGCACTTCAATGCCTTACACTGTGCTTATATCCCAACTTTGCCTTCTAGACGGAGCACCACTCTTCCTTGATGAAGCCCCAAGCTCCACTACCGGTGCCATTACTATGGATAGAAAAAGGGAAGCAGATGCTCCCAAGAGTAAGATGAAGTAGTTGCAGGCCTTAGAAGCTCCCGAGGAGTCCTTCTCTCATGGGTCAAAGCAAGCCTGAACGACCCTGATCTCAACATGCCACATAGGGCCAAGCTTTAGGAGAAGCACCTACCATGGGAACTTCACCTCCTCCAACATCATCCCAGCCAAGTAGCCTCAATAAATTGGTGGAGATTACACACTCCCATGAGAGCCAGCTTTAGAAATTGGCTAAGAGTCTCCCTGCCTTGATCTCCAATACAGTGAAAAAGGAGATGAAGTCAATGTATGGCAGTTTGACCAATCTATGCTCACAAGTATATGTCATGGAGGGAGCTGCCATCTCTCTCCAGGCTGAGGTAAGGGAATTGAAAGGTCGGACGTCCATGGCAGTGCCCGATATGAGCACCCTTGATGCAACAATGGCTGCGCTTCTACATTCCGAGGCCCAATTGATGACATGTTTGAGGGCTTAGGGAACAAGGAGGAAGACCTAAGTGATGAAGGCCAGGATGGGGAGGCTGAAGATGATGAGGAAAATAACGAGTGACCACTTAAGGGAGTTCTTATCCTCTTTGCTTTGTTTGCATACATTGGGGACAATATATTGTTATAGTTGGGGGTGGGATGAGTGTTTCTTTTATTTATTGTGGTTAGTTTTGTTAATTAATTTGATGTGGCCCTTGTCGGGATTTTTTTTATGACTTGTGAGGATTTGTGAGCCTTTGTCGAGCTCATTTCAATAATGTTTGATGTTGCCCTTGCTGGACTATTTTTTTTAATATTAGTGAATGGTCGTTGATCCATTGTCGGGCTCGAAATAGATGAATAGAGAAAAAAAATTATCTTTGGATTGTAAGTGCTATTGAGCAGGTCCTTGTTTTTATTGCCAAAAGTTCATGACCCAAGTTTGATTTTCGCCTTTGTGAATGGTAGATAATGAATAAACTCCAAGGGTTTTCTTTATACCACGGTTCTTTCCCAAGGAGCAATTTCTTTTTTCTTTTCTTTTTGTTGTCGAACCGGTGACATTTCTCAATGATAGTTGTGAGGTGACTTTTTTAAGGAAAAATGTCATGCTTTTTCTTTGAGTCTTTTGTGAAACTGCTTTTGAGAGGTACCGCCAAAATTTTTGTGTGGCATGAAAAATGAATTTGAAACAAATGGGCATTTGAAATGGGAAATTGAGCACTCTCTTGTCATACACTGCATATACCCGGTTTGGCTTGTAGATTCACATGCTCTATTGTCTTGAATCAAAATCTTGTGATAATAATGACTTGTGTGTACACTTTGGGTGTGATTCCTTGAATGGTAAGGTCATTCGAATGAGTCTCATGCATCTCTGCTTGTCTAGAACTTGCCCTAAGTGTGACTCAAGGAGAAATCCTAGATGTAGTTGCACTTAGAATATGATTTTAGGCTTTTTTTTATTAGTCACTTCACCCAAAATGACCTCCGAAAAGTCTTTCCTTGCTAGCCAATGTTGAGCCTTTGGACTGTTTATTCTTGAAAACCACATTATAAGCCCAAAGTCCCTTTGTAATCCTCTGCTTTGGCGCCCATCCTCCCTAATTTCCAGTGATGACTGAATTAAAATAATGGGGGCTTGAAGCCCAAGACATAGGGAGAGATAAGGAAATCAATGGAAAAGAGGCAAAAAGCCTAAGTTTGGGGGTTTACAAGAAGGGGAGAAACGTGATGAGCTTAAATGTGAGGTAGCACCGAATTGTAATCAAAATGAATGAAATGATCGGTTGAGAAACCTTGAATCAACAAAGGGAAAAAAGAATAGTGAAATGGTATTACCTCTTGCTTAGATGAGGCTTAATGTGAAAGCCAAAGGAGTAACAAGGAGGGCTTTTGAGAATTAAAAGATGAAGCTAATGAAAAACGAGAAAGAAGGCAGAGTGATCTAAAAAGTTTGATGGGAGGATAAAGTAGTCACAGAAAGGCATTAGGGAGGTTCTAGTCACTAGAGCTAAAAATTTATCCTACCCTTACCCCTAGCCTCCATCATAACCCGCAAGTCCTAATTGATTTTGAGTGTTGTTTCTCTACATTAGTGGCGAGTTACATGAAGGGAAAGCCTATGGATCAAGTTGTGTGCATGGAGAATTCTTTTGTGAGAGTGAGTATGTGTGTGCGCATTGCTTTATGATATAGAAAGTGGATTCTCTCTTGTAGTGAATGGCATCACTCCCTTTGAGGACATGCTTGCATTGATGTAAAGATGTTATTGAGGCATGAGCAGTGTGAGCTTCAAGGCAAGATTTGAATACGAAATGATTATGATTTGAGATGCTATGTATGCTTTGATTGGATAAACCATGCCCTTGTTTTGAAAAATGAAAGAAGTTATGAATCATGCCTATTCATTGTGGTTACCTCTTGAAGCTTTCTCACATTTTTGGGGAGTCGTTTCTCTTTTTCCTTAAGTTGGTGAGAATTTTTGGGTTGTCTTAGGCTCATTAGTCCTTGATACATAACTTCATATTTGACATGCTATCCATTTGCTCAAATAAAAAGAACTGTATTATTTGAGGACAAGAAATGGTTCAAGTTTGGGGGTTTAGTGAGTTGGTAAATTACCAACTCACTAGGCTCTTAAACATGAGTTTTTGCTTAGTTTTAAAGTTAATTAGGTGGATTTTATGCCTTTTATCCTTGATCTTTGCAGGTGCTTAACTTGAATGAGAAAAGAATGAAATTGAGAAAAAAGCATGAAGATAGAGTTGATGACCGGCGCTCCACCGGAGGACACCAGCGAAACGCCGAATTAACCGCAGTTGCCAACTATATGGAAGAAGGATAGAGAAGGACCGCAGATTAGAACTATCGAAACATCGGTGCCAATGTCGAAGTGCTAAAGAACTTACTTCCATCAATTGTGACCAATCAGTGATCCGTGGATCAGCACCGGTGGTGCTGAAGCACCCAAACTCTCACTATCCTTCAGCTAGAACTGACCCTTGTTTCACGAACCGTCAGTAAATCGCAAGTGAAGCCCGTCATTAAGGGGTAAAAACACCAAACACATAAAAAGAGGAGCAGATTTGTACCCTATTTTTGTACATCTCATAAAAGGAACTAAATATTCCATTATAGAAAGTATTGATTATTCTATTGTTGTTGGCTTGTATTGAAAGTAGAGAGAAGTAGAAAGAGAAAGAGTCATCTTTTTCATTGAGAAGGTAGAAAACTCCATTGGAGCTTAGACCTTGCTTGAATTTTTGTTACTCAAGTTTGTGAATCGATATTGAATTATTATTTAATGCAATGTCTTACTTCACTTACATGAGTAGCTAAATTCTTTGCTAGGGGTGTATGAATGTTGGGGTTGATTTGGTGTGGGTATTGTGTATTTGATCTTAGATTTACTCAATTAGTATAATTTTATTGTTTCCTTTGAATTTTAAGTTGAAAACTCATAGTTACAAATATAGTTGTATTTCCTGACTTTAATTTTGCTTGAAAAAGGAAATTAAAGTTTGGGTGAGGAAACACTAATGGGTATTTGGGTGGTAATATGTGAGGTTGGGATAGACATAGACAAAACGTATTATTACACATCCATTAAGGATAGGAGCTAGAAATAGTGAATTCGTGCCCAAGTTGATGTGGTTGTTCTGAAGAGGAACCTCGAGATTTGAGAAAACTCAAGGTATAAGACATCTAATTGGTTGAGAAACTTAAGATGTTGCCTAATCCGTAGCTAATCATACTATTGAGTAATGATCAGAGCAATTAACATTCCATCCCATTGAAGCCTTTATCAATATTACACCCCTAGTATTCTCTCCTTTGGTCTTTTCTATACTTTGCCCTTTTTTTAGTGTGCAAATACATTTTTTTTTTATAAATCGTGATTCCCCCAATTTTATCTTATTTTCTTGCAACATTGATGCAAATTAGTTCAATTTAATAGACGACTATTATGTGACAAGCTAACATTCCTTGTGGAATTTGACCCCGACACCCATCGAATTATTTGTTTTGAACAACAACTATTTATGCTCCTTCATAAAGAAGAGTGTAGTTTGGACGTTATCAGGGAACACTGCCCCGAGTGAGATACCATTGAGTGGCACTAGACACCGCTAGTGTGACGATTGCAGCGGAGGGAAGTGTGCTTGCACACCTACCTCTGTAGGATGAGAGGAGCGGTTAGAGCGCCACAGGTATGTCTCTTTCCCAGTTCTTACATTTTATGCTTTGGGGAACAAAGAATATTTTTAAAGGAGGGGGTGTGTATTTGTGATTTTTGGGTTTTGATTTTCGTCCCAGTGTTTTTGTTGTCGTGTTTCTTTCCCTCAGACATGCTATCTAGTAGAATCGGCATGTTTAGGATTTTGTAATTGTGTTTTGTTTAGCTAAAGTATTGTAGGAGTACTTTACAGCCAATAAATGCACATGCTTTGAAATATTGAAAAAATGACCCTGTTTTAAAATATTTTGGTGTCTAGCTGTGTATGTTAACTACAAAGAATCACTTCTATGGATCTTTGTATGGGATTTAGTATATTAGCATGTGTAATTTTAGTTTAACTGTACATGAACTAGATAGGTAGAACCAATGCAAACCTATATACCGTGAGTGAGTGAGAATGCTTACCTAGTTCAATACAGCGTAAAGGATCTAGAATAGCCTGGTTGGTCTTTACATAGATTGTTCAATAGTTGGTTAGGAAAGGATCATAGGTTGTTTTTCATTTATCCCAGTTTAGCTTAAATTACCCAACCAAATAAAAATGAATTCCGTGATTCCAACTTTTAGCCTAAAAGTTGACCCTTTTTTTTATTACCTATTTATCTCTCCCATGTTTATAATGAACTTATTTGGCCCTGGTCCCTCCTTGGACATTGTGAACCTGAACTCATACAAAATTCCTAAGTTGAGTGTGGCATGGTAGGGGTACATAGACTGTGAGGAGGTGAAAAGAAGGAAAAAGTCAAAGAAAATTAAGGTGTGGTGTGGAAACAAACAAAAAATGAATAAAAGGAGCTAAAATGTAAAAATGAAAATAAAATAAAATAAATTTTAAAAATGATGAAAAAAATTACACCACACTCACACGTTGCATTTGAATGGTGGAAAGGGAGGAAAAAGTTGAAAGGAGAAGAAAAGGGTAAAAAGTGTAAAGTGAAGCCATGTTGTATAGTGCCAAGGAGGGTTAGTCACTAATATCCATATCTACCATACCTAACCTGAAGCCTGTATTACAAGCTAAGAAAAGTCCTATAGTGATCCTAGCCTAACTGTTCGAAAAATCAAAATAGAGAAAATAAGGGCAAGCCTTTGGTATCCGATGTGCAGTATTTGGAACTTCATTGCGAGAGTGAGAGTCTTACTTGATTAGTCCCAAGTTTCATAGTTCTATATATCTTTGAGTTTTGGGGACTTCATTTGCTGTGAGGGTACATGGTTTGTATTGCATTCTGCCAATTGTCTTTGTGAATAGCATTAGTGATAGCTCAGTTCTCTTCTAATAGTTAGATGCCATATCTTAATCCTTGGATGTCATGAGTTCTAGTTGCATATGTGTATAGCTGACTTGGTTTAAATGAAAAAGGGGTCAAAAGCTAATAATGGTTTTTTGTACAAATTTTGTTGTGTGAGTTGTAGGTCTTCTAGTTTACTTTCAAGTTAAGCGTCGTTTCATAGTTTAGTTTAGTTTTCCTGAGGACATGCAAAAGTCTTAAGTTGAAGGTTTTGATGTGCTATGAGTTTACAGCAATTTCAACGCTTAAACCTGGGAAATAAGCAAGGTCTTAGGTGAGTTTATATGGATATGATGCATTTTTGCTTTATTTTCAGGGAAATTAGGTGTTGGAGTTGAAATTTGCAAATGAAGAGAAAAAAGTCCAGAAAAGGGCCAAGTACAGCTGGTATGAGCCATACAATCATGGTACGAGTCATACTGAGAGTCGTGGAAAAGTCCAGAAAATGAGCTTCAGGCAAAGACCAAGTTACGACTTGTGGTACGAGCCATACCAAGGCAGTCGTTGAAAAATTCAAAAGAGGGTGCACTGGGTTAGTCTCCCGGTATTGGTACCAACCACGGATCGTGATACCTACCTACGACCCATACCAAGGAATCGTGGTAAAGTTCAAAAGGATTGAGGTATGGCAGAACTCAAGGTACGAGAGGTAGTCATGAGGCGTTGGAGGAAGGTACGAGTCATACCGAGACACTCGTGAAATTATTCAGCGGATGTTAGAAATCTCAAATTCAGACCATGATAGGATTGTATGACTTGTAGGATCAGCGTACGAATCATACCAAGTTCCAACACTTAGCCATATTCAGAGTTGCTAGACATTGTACGAGCAAAGGTACGAACCATATAATCATGGTACAAGTCGTAGGTGAAGGCGGCAACAGTTTATCAGTTTCCCTATTAATTTAGAAAATATTTCTAATTTTTTGTATAAATACTTTTTAGGTTATTTTTGCTAGGAGCATAAGAGAGTTTTCTATTCTTTTGACTAGTATTGAACTTTTGGAGAGTTTCTTTGTCACGGCACGAACGTACACCCAGATCGTAGACACGGGACAAGGGACCCCGAGAGACCCCAAGTCGAACCATGGCACATGCATACAACTAATCTCATTCAAATAAGCAGAATGATAATCATAAAAACATAGCGGAGGCGTAATTATAGCATAACATCAAGAAATACTGGGCATATACATAGTTGAGTACTACATTCTTATTTGAAAGCCTCTAATGCATAAGATGGGTTGATGAGACAACATCCCCAACTAACCCAACCAATACTGAAACATAAATAACATGAAAGTCTGTCAAACGGCCCTCAGAGCATGAGGACTCACCAATAAGCTGAAAGCATAAGCTGGGATGGGCTAAGGGGGAGGATGAGCCTGAGATCCGGATCCTGTATCATGAAATGATACAGCATAGAAAGTATGCGGTTAGTATGTGGAATGTATCGAGTATGCAGGTTAAGTAAAACGGACGTTAAAAGTATAATAAACTGACAAATAAACATAGAAGAAGGACATCATGCTTGTATCATAAATTTTGTAACAGAACATAAGGCTCAAGGCTTTCAGATCATTCATAAATCATTCATTATAGTAATCGTAAGTAAACTTTATCAAAACATAACTTGAGCCAATAACATAAACATAATGATGCATAAGACATGCGGAACAATGGGAGGACTCATCATAACCGACACCATCATGGTAGAGCCTTTCATGATGCCCTACTATCTCCCTCAAGTGGGAAGAGCTGACCCTGGCTTGCCAGGTGAGGGTCGTGCATTAGGCGTGATATCACATTTGAGGGGATCATTATCAATACATCATATCATTTAAAAACCCACGGTGGCACATGGTTATGAGACACCAGCATAGTCCTTTGAACACCGGGCTGCTCGGTGCTAGACACGGCTCTCAAAAACATGCATATAGGCTCACACATAAATTAATAACATCATGCATTAAGATTCATTGGCTAAAATACAGCATTTATCATCATTGATCCCCTTTAAAACATGCTTATCCAAGAATCATAGGCCCTTTCCATTGGCCAACATCATAAATCATAAATCATTCTTCAACATGTGGGCATTGCCCAATACTTCATCATACTCAATTCTTTCAAAATATGCTCATAAACATGGGTAACTTTAGGTCATGCTTTTCAGTCATCAATAAATTCAAAATATTGCATATTCATCGTAAATCATAACTTTCATGAATCTTCTTCAAATGGGCATTTTAGATTTAAAAAGCTTGAAACGTGATTTAAAGAAAATAATATAGAACCTGCCCATCATTCATAATTCAATAATCGAAACTCAATTAAATCATACCTATAAAGAGAAATCACATTTTCATGCATTTGGGTAAAACCCCATAGAACTTGAATAGGAGGATTCATGATTTAGATCGAAATTTGGGCATGGGTGAGGAAGAATTTCACCCATTCTAAAACCCTACATACCTGAAAATGGATAGATGCGAAGTTCCTTGAATACCCACAAAGGAATAGATGGAAACTTGGGGAAGAAGACCTTGAATCTCTCAAGAGTCTCTCAAAGCTTTTGCATGAGAATGGGCATACATAAAGGACTTAACTCATCTTATCACACTCAGGAAAATATCCAAAACGACGTAGCTTTAGGGACTTAAAATGTGGAAAAGTTGAAAATGCCCTTAAAAATATTTTCCTGAAAACTGTTCCGGACAGACAAACGATCGACCCAACGGGTCATTGGAACATACCACGACTCATGGTATCAAGTTTTTGGGTCCACTACATCATGAAATCCTCATATTCTTCCCACGACTTGTCAGGATGAGTCGTTGCCTCAATCAACGGGTCGTTGGATCGGCTGTTGTCAACCCATTGACCAAATCTGACTTTCCTTTCCACGAGCCTCACCACGACTCGTGGTGGCATCCAAGGAGTCACGGTCTCCCTCCATTGAATGCACTAAAATCCTAAACCCTCAAATAACGACTAGAAACAACGGATCGTTGCCTCTCAAAATGAATCTTGGAACGCCCCGTTGTTTCCCCCTCAACCTAAGTCCAGTCCTTCCAACAATTAGTAACAATGACTCGTTGTTCCTGACAACGAGTCGTTACACCATCCGTTGTCTTCATTGCTTCCCTAAACTTCCCAATCCACGACAGCTTACGACGACTCGTGGTAACCAAGAGTCGTCGGGTCACCCGTCCTGTGATGTTTTACCAATTCTTTGTACTTTTCAAATTCAACTCCCGGGTCTATTCTTAGGCCTCTCCAGCGTATTACATTCTTTCATTGATTTTTCTATTGTTTTTGAATTGTTATTCATTGATTTTTTGCAATAATTATGTAGGTTTACTTTTCAATCATCATTGCAAGTTTTAAATTATGTGTTCGTCTATGAATGCTAATTATTTTCTTACAATAATAAGAGGCTAAAACCTCCACAACTAGGATTGTGGGAACCATGGTGAATTATCAAACTAGGGTTTGCACAAAGTGATTCTAAGCCAATATTAAAGCTTGTATTGTATTCTCTTCAATCTTAAACATTTTTTAACAAAGCACAATGTTAGGACTTGACCGAATTCTCTACTTGCTTGAATCTAGAGAGGTAAAGATTAGGAAAAGAGAAGAACAACAAAGTCTTGAACTTTATGGTTCATTGTATGACTTGAGATGCAGTCGCAAGGTAGTTAATTTGGAACTAATTGATAACGGTTAAAGTAAAATCACTCGAGAGACCTAATCTAGTGATTGAGTATAGTCATCTAATAGGGACGAACCAGTCGTTTGGATGAACATATGTTATTAGTTCTACAAGTCAAGTATTGGGATAGATCACAAGTATAAAATCAAAAGTAGTAATAAACTCATGGGGAACACTTTCCTAGTTAATTGCATCATCTTGCTAACAATCTAATTGTCAATACTATTATGTATTTATTTCCTTACAAAACTCCCCTTTAGGAAATAACAGATTTAAAAGCTTAAATATTAGCGTTATTCTATATCTTGACCTTATTCCCTATGGGATCGACTCCAACCTAGTTGGGTTCTTTACTGACAACGTCCACGTTATATGATTACAGGAGTGTGATTTGAGTGTTATCACCCGTCACCCCCATAATTTGGGTGATCTTCTACACCTCATCAAGGAACTCGTGCAGGTCCACGTCCACTTTCGGCCAAAGAAACTCGGGTGGGTTCATCTTGAGAAAGTCTTACACTCTCACCGCTACTGCGTTCCCATTCTGAAGAACATGGGCCACCATCTGATGGTTGACCTGAGAGGTCATGGCCTGTGCCAACATCTGAAATGCAACCCTAAACTCAGCATGAGTAAACTACTCGAGTAAATGATCCGCTGGAGCTAGTGGGACTGCCTGATGCCCATCTCCATTGCCAATTCCATGGCCATTTCCGTTACCATTTCTTCTACCATTAACTCGGTGTGGAGGCATATTTTTGCAAATGCGTATTACACGATTAGAGGAATGGAGAGGTAGTTCATCGCACGACATAGATCATCAAAAAAGGGAATTTTTTTTAAATATCTTGTAGCCTCTTCCTCATAAGTGTGACATGCTTCACACCCATGGAAAATACTCTACTTAACGCGGCTTTCAAACACCCTAGAACAAACCTAAACCTTGCTCTGATACCAAGTTTTTCAAGACCTGAGTTGGGACCCTGGATCGAGACATAACACCTAGAACCACGAATGGCTCCAAGCTAACCCATGGTACATACATAGCATGACTTAAAAGCATAATCAAGCTGAAAACAACATGAACATGAATAAGTAGAAGACAAAATATCATAAAGTGTATATCAATCGATAACATCACAACGCTTAATCTCAAAGCTGAACATACTAGTCTATATCTGAAAAGCCTCTACTATCTAATGAGATGTTGGGACAAGCTATTGCACCTCGTAAAATGTTATCAATTAGTAGGCGCACGCGTGAATTTGTGAAGAGTAAAGAGAGCTTGACGCGTGGTTGGAAAAGCCTCAGAAGTAGGGTCGGGCAAGGCTAGGCCGCGAAGGGCTAGCACGACGCGCCAGCCGGAAGGGCATTGGCCAGCGCGGTGCACCAGTACCACTGACGCACGGAGGGGGGCGACACGGGGCAGTCTCGACATAGGTCGCCCCTCCTGCCACCGCCCTAATTGTATATATATACTCCCCTCTTTCATTTAAATCATTTCCAAAAATGAAACCACGACTAGAAATAGAAGAGCATGCGAGTTTTGATTAGTTTTCGTCCGATTACGCTATCGAACGCTGTCCTATCTCAAATTAATCCAGGTAACGAGTTCTAGGCCTACGGAAAGCATTACTACGAAGTTATTTCTCGAAAATTCGCTCGGCAAATTGGAACTCCACCGAGTAAAAGTTGTCAGAATTACTCCAAATTGGACTCTAAACGGCCATAGGCATTAGGTAAGAGTTTCTCCCTTCTAAACTCTCGAGAAATTATAGGTTATCGGCCAAGTTATTCGGAGTTGAATTATAGTTGCTATTATTATCGAAATTTATCACTTTTTGTCAAATTTATTATTGAAATTAGCCCTATTCTATCAGCACCAGGATTGTAGTTGGGTGGAACCACCGTTTATAAGTTGGGGCTCGTCGGCTGAACAAAAGTCGACATTCGAGGTATGTTAAGGCTTATTCCTTCGGCAAGTTATTCTCGTCGTATAGTGATACGACCTATGTTTTAAATGTAGATAATGATCTTATATGTTGTAATTAGCTGTTTCTAGTATATAAGGATCAGATATGTCGTGATTAGCTGCGACCAGTAGATTAGGATTACATATGTTGAGGTTAGCTACTAGAAAGCATATAAAGATTATATCACAGTATCCCTTGTCGGGAAAGAACATGTTAAGTGTGACACACGCCAAAAGCATCGTAGGAACTCCTCTATTCTCTAATTCATTGTGTTAGTAGAATTGGATGTTTTATTGTCAGGCCTAGACCTTAGAAGCTTGTGGCTACTTATTGGTCCTGACTTAGTAAGTTGAACAGTCTAGGCACAGCTAGGCGATGTAACTACCAGTTTGGTGCTTGTATTTTCAATGAGCCTAGAGGCCATTAGCGTACCCTCACACCCCAAGGACAGAAATTTAGATAGGATGGCCATACTTTAGAGTTAGCAGCATTAGGGTTGCCTAGTGAACTGGGTGATAGCCTACCATCTAGTTAGTTACTACCCCAGTGACTGTCAGTTCCAGTTAATTTAGTATTCGACATACAGGTCACTCAGGAAGCCATCCCAGTCGTTCAGGTTAGATAGACCCATGGGTACCCTAAGGAAGGGGACCTTATTAGTAGTTAGAGGCGGGGCCAATGCCCCAGCCTGCTCCTATAAGATGCTCAGGTACAGGTTGTCGTAACTGGCTAAGTCCATGTAAACTTACCTACAAGGTTAGGAATTGTCTAGAAGAGTCATATAAGATCAGAACAGACCAATTTAAGGTCTAAAAGACTAGAACCATGTTAGCACAGTATTACCCTCAGGCTAAGAATTGCATTAGGCTTCCTGTGGGGGATTAGGGGCCGACCGCTCAAAAGCATGTTCGGTCAGTAGCAACCCTACAGTCATTCTAAGAAAAGGAACTAAGTCATTCTAAGAAAAGGAACTAAGTAATTGGTCTCTGTGACCCTACAGTTGCTTATCAGTTATAGTTGTCGAACAGGACATTCAGAGTATTGTTAGGCCACTCCAGATTTTGCCCTATCTGGTCTAGACCATTAGAAATTATGATCACTATCAGGATCCTCTAATCAGATACAGGTACACAGGGTGCGCTTGCTAGCAGCTATACAGATTATTCTAAGGGCGAGCAGTGGTCGCATTCGGCCCAGAAGGCTAGATACACCTTTTGAGTGGCTAGATTGAGACTTCAGTATAGCACATCGGTTGGGATTGCCCTCACCTAAGAGCCTTCCGTGACCAACCCAGGGTTACTAGCTGTGTTACCGCCTATGGGGCTATATGACGTTGCTCCAAGGAGCGATATGCTGTCCCAAGGGATGATGCAGAGGCCCAAGAGCCATATTACAGTCCATTCCATGGCGGACTACTATTTTTATGTCGTATCAACATCACTGACCCTCGTCAAGCCTGGTGCCCAGGGTACAGTTATCAAGAGTCCATCGGACCCAGACACAGCTACAGATCAGGAGCCAAGCGGGTTCAGTTGCAAATCCAGGGGACAGGTAGGTTGGCTATAGCACCAATAGAGTCATAGGATCCTGGATAAGGGTATATAGATTGAAGTGTACTTTCCAGGGCTTATGGGGGTCCCGGTAGGTTATTTTTGTATTGCTTGTACCTTCCAGGTTTATGGGGACCAGGTTAGGTTCTTGTTTGTATTCTTTCCTGCTAGTCACATCTTATGAATATGTTGTTATACAGTCTTAGATCATATACGTGTAGTGTTTTACTAGATGCAACTTATGAACAAGCAAACTCTCAGGTTACTTTCTGCACCTTCCTTGTAATTACTTTCAGCACTTAACAACTTATTTACTGCCTTACATATTCGGTACATATTGTACTGATGCCCAATTATTGGGCACTGTATTACTTGCCTGCAAGTTCAGAAAGACAAAGTTCAGGATCCTTAGTAGAAGTTGTTCAAAGTCAGTAGTTTAGCCAGCTCCTTTCATTCAGAGTTACCAGGTTTTAGAGATTATAGTTCTTCATTTATATAGCATTTGGTTAGGCCGGGCCTTGTCCTGACCACTATTTATATTCTTAGAGGCTTGCAGACTACAATATCCTATTAGTTAGCTATTGTGGGGCCCATGTATGTCTTATTTAGGTGTTGGACATGTGGGGCCTTGTATAGCTTCTTACTTTCCTTTCTATTATAACTAGACAGTATGGTGGTCTTGTCATCCCGCATAGGATCCCTATTGATGTATGTTGGCTGGGTTAGCTGTTTTCTTTTACAAGTGTTGCGTGGCCTCATCGGCCTGAGGCTGTGTTTATAGCCAAGATATATCAATTTGTTTTCTTGATTTTGAGTCATTGGTAGGAAGCAGAGGTGTCTGTACCTAGCCAGATCAGCCCAGATTCCAGTGTGGCATTAGGTGTCAGTCATGCCTCCCAAGGTGGGGTGTGACACAAGCCCCCAACTAACTCCAAGTTTTAGACTAAACTAACATAACAAGTCTGAACTGGTAGATGTCCTCGGATGATGAAGACTCACCCAAAGTAGGGATAAATTAGACTGTTATAGAAGTAAGCTATTGGCGAGACTGAACCGGATCACCCGAATCTATATCATAAAACGATATAGGATAGAGTATACAGTCGGTACTTTGAATGTACTGAGTATGTAAGGTAAGTAAAACATGCTTAGTAAAACATTAGCTGAAATCATGCATATAAATTAAATAGATCAAGAGAGTAAGGACTACAGGATAAAAGCCATATCTGAGATATACATAATCATAAGCTGGTTATCATAACTGAACATAATGACCCAAGATTTAAAAGTAGAAATCATGTCTTATCATGTTTGAAATCATAAGTAAAAGCTCATAAACTGATCATTTGGGTCAAATATTCTATACAACATAATATCATAAGTCATAAACATGATTAACTGAAATCATGAGGAAAAATGGGAGACTCATCATAACCGACAACCACCATGTATGAGTGCATGATACTCCCACATCTTGCCTACGTGAAGGAGAGCCATCCTAAGCCTTGCCAAGGTGAAGAACGAATAAGGTATGACATTACATTGTGCCCTCAAATAGGGAAAGCACTCTCTTGAGAGGTCCCGAATATATACTTTCGTTGGTGCGTAGTTTATGAGACCGAGGAACCTCAAAACCCCTGGCCTACTCGCTGCTAGACACTACTCCCAAAACATGCATATTGCTCATATAATCATATTCTAAAAACATAGCTTGAATCTAAACATTGAAATTCTTGACCCCAAATCATATCATAAGCTGCATTGGGAGTCTTGACTCCAAATCATATCATAAACTAATCTTATTAGCCTTGGCTAAAATCTTACTAAGTAGCTTAACTTGAATGGGCTTTCCCAAATCATAAAATTATGCATACTTGAAATAGACTTCATAAGTAAAAATCATGGAATCATAAGTTGAGAGTTCATAAACATTCATGCATACTAGATAACTCATCATGCTTGAAATTATGGATCATAGGCTTGAATTTCATAAAACTTGCATAATAGAGCATAATTTCTAGTAGATTCAAATCATGAATTTATAATCAAATTAAGTGTAAAATCTTCTCATTAGACGTAAATCGTACATTAGAACATGAGGGAATTGGACCCATACACATAGTATAGATAGTTTCATAGAATTGGGTTAAAACAAAACTTGAATTCATGAATTAGAGGGAAAATTTGGGCATGAGGGTGAAATAAATCCCCCATTCATAGCCCTAAATACCTGGTAAACTGATATCAAAACTGGTTTCGCAAGCCTAAGAGAATTGAGAAAGAAATTTAGGAGGAATTCTAGTTTGATCTTGGAAGGGAATTTTAATCCAATGCATGCATGGGAACCTAATGACTTAGGATAGGCTAAACCCTCTTAAAACACTCCTTAAAAGGCTTTAAATGACATCACTAATGAATTAGGAGCTCAGGAAATTACAAAACTACCCTGAGAAATCGTATGAAAAACCTGATCACCAACTACAACGATCCACCCAATGAGTTGTTGAAGGACTTGATGACTAGTTGGACATCCGTTGTTTACTGGGGTATATCTAGTACCATTTTGATCCTTTGACCAATTATTGAACAGGATAAATTATTATATGAAACAATGACTCATCACTCCTTTCGTTGTCACCACTGTTTCTCACCTACCTTGCTTCCAAACTCTAGACAACGGATTCACATTATGGGTCATTACTCGCCTCAATGGCTCATTGTATCTACCCATTTCTCTTAACCAACTTTGACCCTTTCTTCTGAAATCCACCTAACGACTCATCAGGGCAACCCATTGGATCATTCAATAAGTTGTTGCTAGCATCATTGTTTCTGGGAGGCCTTGACTGGATGCTTACAATGAATCACATAACGAGTCATTTCCAACAACGACTTAATCCTTGAGTCGTTCTGTAACTCTGGTGAAATTTTCCTATTTTTCACTAATTCAACCCTCGGGTCTGATCTTAGGGACTTTTGGGGTGCTACACTCGGTTAGGAGTTCATTTGGTTGACTCAGCAGAAGATGGAGTTGTAGTTTAGAATGGGTCAGAATCCTTCCTTGTGGTGGAGGTTAAGTCAAAGCAAGATGAATACCCAATCCTACTTAAGTTGAAGGAAGTAGTCCTATAGAAAGAGGTGGAAGCATTCCCAAAAAGGGGAGATGATGTGCTCTGTTACCAGGGTAGGTTGTGGTTTCTAGATATAGATGATTTGAGGCAACGGATACTAACGGAAGCTCATGTCTCCAAGTACTCTATCCATCCAGGTGCCACCAAGATGTGACATGACCTATGGGAAGTCTATTGTAGAATGGCATGAAGAAGGACATTGCAGAATTTGTGACTAAGTGCCCAGACTGCCAACAGGTCAAAGTTGAACATCAAAGACCTGGGGTTATGACTCAAGATATTAGTATTCCTACTTGGAAGTGGGAAGAAGTAAACATGGATTTCATTATAGGTCAACCACATAAACACCGATAGCATGACTCAATAGGGGTAGTTGTAGATTGGATGAGTAAGTCTACACATTTCCTACCACTTAAGACCACAGATTTAGTAGAGGATTATGATAGACTATACATCCAGAAGTTAGTCAGACTGCACAGAGTCCCCTTGTCCATCATTTCATATAGGGGTACTCAGTTTACCTTGCACTTCTGGAAGTCCTTTCATAAGGGACTTGATACTCAGGTTAAGCTCAACACAGCTTTCCATCCGCAAACAAATGGCTAGGCTGAGCGGACTATTCAAACTCTAGAGGATATGCTGAGGTTTTGCATGATTAATTTCAAGGGCATATGGGATGATCACCTATCTCTCATTGAGTTTGCATATAACAAAAACTACCACTCCAGTATTCAGATGGCCTCGTTCAAGGCACTATATGGTAAGAGGTGTAGGTCCCCCATAGGGTGGTTTGAAGTTCATAAAGCTACCCAGATAGGGCCTAATTCAGTACATGAGGTCATGCAGAAGGTTCAGCTTATCAGGGAACAACTGAAAATAGCTCAAAGTCATGAGAAATCATATGCAGATGCAAGGAGAAGAGAGCTGAAGTTTACTGTAGATGATTGGGTATATCTGAAAATTTCACCTATAAAAGGGGTTGAGGTTTGGGAAGAAAGAAAGACTCAGTTCCCATTATATTGGTCCTTACAGGATTCTAAGGCATATTGGCAATGTGGTCTATGAGCTGGACCTACCTGCAAAGTTAGAATTAGTGCATTCAGTCTTTCATGTGTCTTTGTTAAAGAAGTGCATAGGTGACCCGACATCAATTGTGCCTTTAGAGAGTGTTGGTGTAAAAGATAGTCTCTCCAACAAAGAGGTCCTAGTACAGATTTTGGACCGTCAGGTTCATAATTTGAGGAATAAAGAGGTCATGTTAGTGAAAGTTCTATGGAGGAATTATCTTGTTGAGGGAGCTATATGGAAAAATAAAGCAGATATGATGGCCAGATACCCTTACCTTTTTTCTTCTAGCTTAGCTTCAGCATCAGGTACTAAATTCCTCTTCAGTAGTCTATCCAGTCTCATGTTAGTTTCATGCTCATCAATTCTATTCATGTCTTAGCGTGCACCCTTGTTGCATGAATTCAGTTAGTATGTCAATCTCATTTTGGAGTCAGTCACTCCTTCAGTATTTAGTTTATAGTTTTTGGATTTGGGATTGCATCTCTTTCCCTATTTTTCCAGCTTATTTGATTTCCATTCGAGGACGAATGTTTCCAAGGGGGAGATATTGTTACACCTTAAAGTTTTCTAATACTAGAGTCAAGATTTGGAATTTGATCAGCAAACAAATCTAAAATTTTCCTCAAAATGACTCATCGGACGAGACTTGGCTTCATGTTATGGGTCATAGGAAGAGTCGTGGTAAGCTTCAGAAATTTATTCCCTTACACCATGAGTTATAGTGAGTGAGTACTGTTACACCCCGTAAACTTCTAACATTTAGTTGGCCTACTCATACGTTAGTCAAGAGTTTTAGAGTACGACGCGTGCGAGAAAGGGCTAGGGGAAAGGCCGATCGAGCGCGGAATCGAGGTTGCACGGGAGAAGGCCGGAGCAGTCTTCCATAAGGGCAACGTGTCACGAACCCTCCCCCTCTGTGTTGAGCTCCATGGCATGCCCGTGTTTTGGCGCGATGAGGTCCGTGCCACGGGCCCCTTGTCCACCGCCCAATTATATATATAAGGTCCCTATAGTTGTTGAATCATTTTCTATATACCAACTTCGGCTAGAGAAGAGAGAGTACGAGGGAAACAATAGTTTTTCATCCGTTTACACTACGAAATGTCATCCACATTCAAATTTACCTCGGGTACTGAATCCTAAGCCCGTAGTGAGCATTACTACGGAGTTATTTTCGTGAAATTCTCCCGACGAATCGTAACTCTGCCGAGAAAAAGCTAATAGAATTGATTCATACTAATTTCTATATGATCACAGGCTTTAAGTAAGAATTTCTCCCTTTTGAATTCTCAGAAAATTTTACGCGTTCGACCGTGTTTTGTTGAGCTGAAGTATAGTCAATACTAGTATTACAAGTCATTGTTTCTGCTGAATTTAGTATTGAAACTAGTTTCATTCTCTCAGTAGTACGATTACATCTAGGAAGGGCTATTGAATACCAGTTGAAACTCGTCAGTTACTGAGGAAGCGGCAATTGAGGTATTTTAAGGCGAATTCTTTCGGCAAGTTAGCTCCCTTAAGTATTGTAACACAGTATGAATCTAAGTAAGAGAGTCAAAGGAATATCTATTGTGATTTGTTGTGGTTGTTATATTGAGGTCTCGAGGGCCATACTGAGTGCTATTGTACAAAGTCCGCGAGGGACATATTGAGTTCTGTTCGCTTGAGGTCGCGAGGGCCATACTGAGTTCTTTTATACAGAGGCCACGAGGGCCATAGTGAGTTCTGTTATATTGAGGCCGCGAGGCCATACTGAGTTCTATTATACAGAGGTCGCGAGGGCCGTACTGAGTTCCATTGTACAGAGGCCGCGAGGGCCATAACGAGTTCCATTAGATTGGGGCCATGAGGTCCATAATGAGTTCTATTGGATTGAGGCTATGAGGGTCATTCTGAAATACCGTATACTACAATCATTAGTAACCAAATAGTGGGATATATATTGTTTGTACCTGCCGAGGCTTATGAGGGCCCAGGTATGTTATTCTTGTATAGGTTGTACCTTCCAAGCTTATGGGGGCCTGGTTAGGTTCTTGTTTATATATATGTGTGTCTTGTTAATTAATTACTACAGATAGCGAGATCTTTCAGGTTAAACTCTTGCCCTTCTGTATGATTATTTCAGTTCTTCAGCTCTCATTCAGTTATTATTTTACTAGCTTACATATTCGGTACATATTGTACTGACGCCCTTCGTGGGCACTGCATTACTTGCCTGTAGGTGTGGATAGGCATAGACCAGGATATTCGTAGCTTCTAGCTAGGGTTAGCAGTATAGTCAGCTCCCTTCCTCTGGAGCTAGTAGCTAGAAGGTCTGCTCTTTTTGATTATTCAGTTTGTAGATAGGTCGGGGCCTTGTCTTGATCACTATTCTACCCCTAGAGGCTTGCGGATGTATAGTACCCTGTGATTAGTCTGTTGTTGGCTGTGTAGGGCCTAGATGTGTGTTTCATTTTGTGATGCCAGTCGTGTGGGGACTTGTTTAGTTGTTGAATAGTGGCCTTGTCGGCTATAGTATGCGTAAGTCGCCTGATTTTCATTTCAGTTACAACTAGAAAGCATGGTGGCCTTGTCGGTCTGCATAGGATGCCCTCTTATCGCCTGTTGTTGGTTGGCTATTTTATTTTACAGGTAGCTATAAGGCCTTATCGGCCGGGAATTGTGTTTATAGCCTAAATATAGCCTGTCTTTTCCTTGATATGAGAAGTAAGTCTGCACCAGAGGTGCATAAGTTCAGTCAGATCAGTCCAGATCCTAGTCAAGGCACCAGGTGCCAGTCATACCTCCCAAGGCGGGGCGTGACAAACTTGGTATCAGAGCAGGTCATATTCAAGGGAGTCTACAATCCGTGTCAAGTAGATTCTTTTCTATGGGTGTGTTTTGGAGCACATTCAATAGGCATGAGGCTACGAGACATAATCGCGTGGTTACTCTTCTTTCACCTCCAGTCGTGCTATAGAGCTAAGTTATATAAGGTGATCCTAAGCTTACGTTATTTTATTATTTATTGAGAAAAATGTCAGATGCACGACGGACTGCGAATGGTCGGGTTTTAGATATGGCGGCAGGAGAAGGCACCAGTAGGGGGCTCCAGACAGAGTCAACCCGGTCTGAGGGTGATAGGGAGACACCCCCTCAATCTCTGCAACACTTACCACTACATTCAGAGCCTAGTAGGGCAGCAGATGCACCAATACCACCTCTAGCTGTTCTAGTACCATCAGATCTGGAGCTTAGGGGTGCATTTTATATGTGGGTTCAAGTGATGGTTGCCAAGCGTCAGCCTTAGCCAGTAGTAACAGCTGTCGCTGAGCCCGCTGAGGGGCCTGGTAGCTCGAGAGTTCGTGAATTCCTTGCTTTGAGTCCCCCATAGTTTACAGGGACTGATCATAGAGAGGATCCCCAGAATCTTATAGATCAGTTGTAGAAGATTTCAGGGTTATGCATGCCTCGTCTATTGAATCAGTTGAGCTAGCGGTATTCCTACTGCGAGGTGTAGCAGATTCGTGGTACGAAAGTTGGGAGAGATCCCAAGGAAGATATGCACCTCCACCTATGTGGCCTATTTTCTCTGAGGCTTTCATAGATCATTAATTGCCCCGAGAGGTCCGACAGGCCAGAGTCGAGAAATTCTTGCACCTAGAGCAGGGCAGAATGAGCATTAGAGAATATGCCCTGAGGTTTGATTCCTTAGCCAGATATGCGCTCTCGTTTGTTGATACCATGCCAGCCAGGATGCATCGGTTCATTATGGGACTTTCGCCAGAGTATGTGGAGTCATGTATTATGGCCACATTGCGAGAGGATATGGATATTTCATGGGTGTAGGCATTTGCTCAGAATATAAAGTAGCTCAGGCAGCTTCAGTATGCCATAGAGAGGGCAGGTCAGGAGCAGCGTCGGAGGGGTAGGCCCACAAATTTTCATGCGAATTTTCCGGGTGCACCCAGGCCTTACTTGTTAGGTAGGCTGCCCAAGCCCCTGTTCCAGCAGCTGTAGGGTAGCAGATCAGATCATCGTGGACATTCAAGTTCCAGTAAGAGTTCTCGGGCATTAGGCTCACAACAGCAGAGAGGACTGAATCAGACAGAATTAGCGATGCCCCAATGTAGTACTTGCCACAAGCAGCACCTGGGGAGCTGTAGGTATGGTTCCACAGCCTGCTATTCTTGCAGGAAGGAAGGTCATATGATGAGAAATTGTCCGACTAGACGCCAGAGCATCCAAAATCAGCAAGATAGATCTTCAAAAGGTTTGTATGCCCCAACACCCTCTGCAAGGCACGGGCCCTCAGCTCCAGCTGGCAAGGGCCGAGGCAAATCCGGGGCATCCAGTTCAAGCAGCATCCAGAACAGCACATATGCACTACCAGGGAATAGGAGTCAGAGTCGTTGCCAGATGTTGTGACGGGTATATTAGATGTCTGTTCTCACTTAGTTTATGCTTTGATAGATCTGGGCTCTACTCTATCATATGTTACTCCATTAGTAGCCCGAAAGTTTGATATAGTGCCAGAATTGCTTCAGCAACCTTTTTAAATATGTACAACCGTAGGTGACTCTATTATTGCTAAAATAATTTACCAAGGTTGTAAAATAGAGATTGTGAGTCGTCAGACCTCAGCAGATTTAGTAGAGCTAGAGATGATTGATTTTGATGTGATTATGGGTATGGATTGGTTAGCACCGTGTTATGCTATTGTAGAATGTTGGACCAGAATTGTTCGATTCCACTTCCTGGGGGAAGTAGTGTGAGAATGGAGAGGTAGTACAGCCACGCCAAAAGGTAAGTTCATATCCCATCATAGAGAAAAAAGGTTAATAGCAAAAGGTTGCATTTACCATATTGTCAGGGTTCGGGATACGCAAGCAATGCCCCTGACTCTTCAGTCCATCCCAGTGGCTAATGAATTTCCAGATGTGTTTCCAGATGAACTCCCTGGCATCCCTCCGGAAAGGGAAATTGATTTCTCTATTGATTTGCTGCCAGATACTCAGCCTATATCCATCCCTCCATACCGAGTGGCTCTGACTGAATTGAGGGAATTGAAAGAACAGCTGAAAGATTTGTTAGATAAGGGTTTTATCAGGCCAAGTACGTCACCATAAGGTGCACCAGTTCTATTTGTGAGAAAGAAAGATGGCTTTCTCCGTATGTGAATAGATTATTGATAGTTGAATAAAGTGATTATTAAAAATAAATACCCGTTTCCCATGATAGATGATTTGTTTGATCAGCTGCAAGGGGCAAAATATTTTTCCAAGATTGACTTGAGATCCGAATACCATCATGTTTGAGTACAGGAGAAGGATATCCCGAAGACGGCTTTCAGGACAAGGTATGGTCATTTTGAGTTCCTAGTTATGTCCTTCGGGTTGACAAATGTCCCAGCAGTATTCATGGACTTCATGAACAGTATCTTCCGATCATACTTAGATTTGTTTGTGATGTGTTTATTGACGATATTTTGGTGTACTCTCGGTTAGAAGCAGAACACAGGGATCATTTGCAGACAGTACTTCAGACCCTTAGAGACCGCCAGCTATATGCGAAATTTTCTAAGTGTGAGTTTTGGTTGAGTTCCACAGTTTTCTTTGGCTACATTATATCAAAGGCTGGTATTCAAGTTGATTCACAGAAAATAGAGGCAGTAAAGACATAGCCCAGACCTACCACTCCCACAGAAGTTCGCAGTTTCCTGGGTCTAGCCGGATATTACAGGAGGTTTGTGGAGGGCTTTTCTACCCTATCGGCGCCCTTGACTAAATTGACTCAGAAAGCAGCCAAATTTCAATGGACCGAGGCATGTGAGCAGAGTTTTCGATAATTGAAAAATAGGTTGATGTCGGTGCCAGTGCTAGCATTTCCAGAAGTTTCAGAGGGGTATGTCGTGTATTATGAAGCTTCAGGCATTAGGTTAGGGTGTGTCCTGATGCAGCATCGAAAGCTAATTTTTTATGCCTCCAAACAACTTAGAAAGCACGAAAAGAACTATCCCACTCATGATCTAGAGTTAGCTACAGTAGTTTAAGCCTTAAAAATATGGAGGAATTACTTGTATGGTGTAAATGTAGATAACTTCACGGATCATAAGAGCCTCCAGTATATTTTCACATAGAAAGAGTTGAATTTGCGACAGCACCGTTGGTTAGAGTTTCTAAAAGATTACGACGTGATCATCTTGTATCTTCCGGGGAAAGCTAATATTGTAGTAGATGCCCTCAATTGCAGATCTATGGGGAGTTTAGCATATCTGAGGCCAGAAAAGCGGGAGATGGCTCAAGAGTTGCATCGGTTATCCAGTTTAGCAATTCAAGGTAATAGATTCAGAGGACAATGGGGTCATAATTCAGAATATAGTAGTATCGTCCCTAGTGGTAGAGGTAAAGGAACGGCAGTATGAGGACTCTCATTTAGCGCAACTTAGAGATAAAGTTCGACAGGGCGAACTAGCAGCTTTTGGGGTTGCTAAAGATGGGGTATTAAGGTACAGAGGTCGCCTCGGCGTTCCAGATGTAGCAGGGCTCCGCCAGCAGATTATGATAGAGGTACACTATTCTCATTACTCTCTTCATCTTGGCTCGACGAAGATGTACCAGGACATAAAAGAGATATACTAGTGGCCCAGGATGAAGAAAGATGTAGCCGCATTCATAGTCCGGTGCCCTAATTGTCAGCAGGTGAAGGCTGAGCAACAGAGACCTGGCAGATTAACTCAGAAGATGACTATACCAATGTGGAAATGGGAAGCAGTTAATATGGACTTTGTGACAGGGTTACCCCGTACTAGATGCAAGGTTGACTCTATTTGGGTTGTTATTTATAGACTAATGAAATCAGCTCACTTCCTACCAGTTCGGACTACATTTTCAACTGAAGACTATGTATAGTTATACATTAAAGAGATAGTCCGATTGCATGGTGTTCCAGTATCCATTATTTTTGACAGAGGAGCACAGTTTACAGCTTGATTTTGGCAGTCATTTCAGAAAGGTTTAGGGATACAGGTTAATCTGAGTATAGCATTTCATTCCTAGGTAGATGGCTAGGCAGAGCGCACCATTTAGACACTCGAGGATATGTTACGAGCGTGTGTGCTAGACTTTGAAGGGAGATGGGATGAGCATTTACCCCTTATTGAGTTTGCATATAACAATAGTTACCATTCTACCATACAGATGGCGCCTTATGAGGCATTATATGGATGGAAATACAGGTCCCTACTTAGGTGGTTCAAAGTAGGAGAAGCAGGGTTAGTCAGGCCAGACCTGATCCACCAGTCAGAAGAGAAAGTGAAACTTATCAGAGAACAGCTACTAACAGCTTAGAGTCGTCAGAAATCCTATTCTGATGTATGACGCAGAGACATAGAATTTGATGTGCATGACTGGGTATTCCTTAAAGTGTCACCGATGAAGGGCGTGATGAGATTTGGTAAGAAGGGAAAGCTTAGCCCGAGGTTCATTGGGTCATATCAAATCACACGGAGAATAGGCCGAGTGGCATATGAATTAGAGTTGCCTCTAGAGTTAGAATCTGTCCATCAAGTATTTCACGTGTCTATGTTGCAAAAGTGTATAGGTGACCCGTCCCAAGTGGTACCAGTTGGAGATATTTAGGTCACTGAAGAACTAGCTTACGAAGAGATTCCAGTTGCAATATTAGATCGGCAGGTTCGCAAACTGAGAACTAAGGATGTGACCTCCATTAAAGTATTGTGGAGGAATAGAAATAAAGAAGAGATGACCTGGGAAGCTGAGGATGACATGAGGTCTGGATATCCTCACTTGTTCCAGGATTGACTCAGATTATATAGTTAAGATGATGTTGTAACTTAGTTATTAATTTATTGCTTATGTTATTAGTATTGTTTGATTAGCTATTCCTTAGTTATGGAAGAGTTATTATAGTGTGGTATGAGATATCTGTGTTGGACTTTTTGGCATTTCAGGGTTTTGGATAGTCCATATTATAGGGGAGACTTAGCAAAAAATTTTCAGAATAATAGTTGAAAGACTTAAGCTCCTGTAAGTGACATTTGAGGACGAATGTTCCTGGGGGGGGGGGAGAATGTTACAACCCATAAACTTCTAACATTTAGTATGACTACTCATACGTTAGTCAAGAGTTTTAGAGTACGACGCATGCGAGAAAGGGCCCGGGGAAAGGTCGATCGAGCGCGGAATCGAGGTTGCATGGGAGAAGGCCGGAGCAAGCTGCCAAAAGGGCAACGTGTCACGGACCCTCCCCCTCTACGTTGGGCTCCGTGACACGCCCGTGTTTTGGCGCGATGGGGTACATTCCACGAACCCATTGTCCACTTCCGAAGTATATATATATAAGGTCCCTTTAGTTGTTGAATCATTTTCTGTATACCAACTTCGGCCAGAGAAGAGAGAGTACGAGGGAAACTATAGTTTTTCATCCGTTTACGCTACAAAATGTCATCCAAATTCAAATTAACCTTGAATATTGAATCCTAAGCCTGTAGGGAGGATTACTACGGAGTTATTTTCATGAAATTCTCCCGGCGAATTGTAACTCCGTTGAGCAAAATCTATCAGAATTGCTTCAAACTGATTTCTATACGATCATAGGCTTAAAGTAAGCATTTCTCCCTTATGAACTCTCCGAAAATTATATGTTTTTGGCCGTGTTTCGTTGAGTTGAAGTATAGTCAATACTAGTATTACAAGTCATTGTTTCTACCAAATTTAGTATTGAAACTAGTTTCATTCTCTCAATAGTACAATTACAGCTAGAAAGGGCTATTGAATACCAGTTGAAACTAGTCAGTTACTGAGGAAACGGCAATCGAGGTATGTTAAGGTGAATTCTTTCGGCAAGTTAGCTCCTTTAAGTATTGTAACACAGTATGAGTCTAAGTAAGAGAGTCAAAGGTATATCTATTGTGATTAGTTGTGGTTGTTATGTTGAGGCCGCGAAGGCCATACTGAGTGCTATTGTACAAAGACTGCGAGGGCCATCTTGAGTTATGTTCGCTTGAGGCCGCGAGGGCCATACTGAGTTCTTATATACAGAGGTCGCGAGGGCCATAGTGAGTTCTGTTATACTGAGGCTGCGAGGGCCATACTGAGTTCTATTATACAGAGGCCATAAGGGTTGTACTGAGTTCCATTGTACAAATGCTTCGAGGGCCATAGCGAGTTCCATTAGATTAGGGTCGTGCGGGCCATAATGAGTTTTATTAGATCGAGGATGTGAGTTCCATTCTGAGATACCGTATACCGCAATCATTAGCAACCATATAGTGGGACATATATTATTTGTACCTGACGAGGCTTATGGGGGCCCAGGTAGGTTATTCTTGTATGGGTTGTACCTTCTAGGTTTATGGCGCCCTGGTTAGGTTCTTGTTTGTATATATGTGTGTCTTGTTAATTAATTACTACAGATAGCGAGATCGTTCAGGTTAAACTCTTGCCCTTCTGTATGATTATTTCAGTTCTTAAGATCTCATTCAGTTATTATTTTACTGTCTTACATATTCAGTACATATTGTACTGACACCCTTCGTGGGGCTACATTACTTGCCTGCAGGTGCGCATAGGCACAGACCAAGATCTTCATAGCTTCCATCCAGGGTTAGTAGTACAGTCAGCTCCCTTCCTCCGAAGCTAGTAACTAAAAGGTCTGCTCTTTTTGATTATTCAGTTTGTGGGTAGGTCGGGGCCCTATCTCGACCACTATTCTACCCCTAGAGGCTTGCGGATGTATAGTACCCTGTGGTTAGTCTGTTGTTGGCCTTGTAGGGCCTAGATGTGTTTTTCATTTTGTGATGCCGGCCGTGTAGGGCCTTGTTTAGCTGTTGAATAGTGGCCTTATCGTCTATAGTATGCGTAACTCGCCTGATTTTCATTTCAGTTACAACTAGACAGCATGGTGGCCTTGTCGCTCTGCATAGGATCCCCTCTTATCGCCTGTTGTTGGTTGGTTGTTTTATTTTATAGGTGGCTATAAGGCCTTGTCGGTCGGAAGTTGTGTTTACATCCAAAATATAGCCCATCGTTTCCTTGATATGAGAAGTAAGTATGCACCAGAGGTGCATAAGTTCATTCAGATCAGTCCTGACCCTAGTCAGGGCACCAGGTGCCAGTCATAACTCCCAAGGCGGAGCGTGACAATTATGACCTATAGTCATGAGTCATAGTCAGCATCTACAAAGATAGTTCTAAAGTAATGAGTCAAGTAACGACTCATGAGACCTCGTAATGGGTCGTGATTTAGAGTCATAGAGTGGAGAATCAGAGAAAGTGTAAAAGACTATTCACTGACAACGAGTCACAGGATCACACATGGTATGCAGTAACGATTCATAATGGGCACCCGCAGTTTGAGAATTATAGAACTAGAAATGGGCAAGCATATGACAGGTGGATGCCATGAGTCGTGGTAAAGTGGTATGACTCGTGGTGTGAGTCATGACAATTGGGAGATAGTTCCTAGGTAATTTTTCCTAAGGGCATTCTAGTAATTTTCTATGCTTCTAAGCTCAAACTACATAATAGTGGGATCTATTGGATGGGAAATTATGGGATTAGTCGAACCTCTATTCTCATTCTTTCTGAATCTCTCATAACTTCACCGTAAGAACTCAGACAGGCATTTCAAGGCAAGAACTAGGGCTTCATCCTTCTTCTCAGGATTTCAAGTGTTTTCTCTGGGAATTCTTCTATAGGTATGTGGGGATTTAGCAAGGGTACTCCCTCCACCCTTGTGCCCCAAAATAACCAGTGAACCCTAGTTTTGGAGCTTATTAGTAATCATGGCCTAGGGTTTTATTCCATTTGTTGAAATTCCCTATCTCGTTAATCTTTTAAAGTTTTCATGGCTAGTACTATGCTATAATTGGGATGTTAAGATCAACTTGTAAAATTTCTATCCAGATTCTTGATTCTTGCATGATTTTGAGATTTCATTTCATGAACTAGCAATATTTCAAAAATAGTATGATCTTTCAGAGTATATATGATTTTATCATGATTCATATAACCATGTTTTATAGTAGTATTAACATAGTCAGTATACCTAGTAATATCGATAACGTCAGTAGTATCAGCATTTCCGTATTTTCAGTCACTAGGTCTTTTAGGATATCAGGCACTTCCAGATAAGTAGTTCTGATTTAGCCTTAAGACACCAGTTCAAGCTAATCAATTTAGTTAGTTATACTTAGGGGTTCAGTTGGGAGTAGTACTTAGCACCAACCGCGCCGAGGTTCCAGCGCATCCAGGTCCCCTAAGCTATGTGCCACCATAGGTCTTTATCCCGAATGAGCACCAATTAGTGATCACATAACCATGCCTTTATACCCTGGCAAGGTATGTTGGGTCCTATCGACGAGGCGTATATATCGACTCCACGTTTAGCTCACATAGTTATATGTCGGTTAACAGGCTCCCATAATATAGTCCAGTCTCAGATCTCATAATGTGTATATGACCCTTAATAAGTTGTTACTAGCTTAACAAAAATTTTATTTTTCAAGTTATTTTTGGCATTGTATTCTTAGACAGGGTCATTTTATATTACTTCAGCATTTTTACTTATAATATCTTTATCGGTGTGTTTATGTCTTAAATTGCATTGCTTCACATACTTAGTACATTCAAAGTACTGATGTATACTCCCTATGCTATATCGTTCATGATATAGGTTTAAGTACCCAGCCTCAACATCGCAGCTAGTTTTCCCTGGCGATATCTGGCAGTTGATAGTGGAGAGTCCTCATCTTTCGAGGACTGGAGTCTTTTTATTTTAGTTATTGTCATTTCAAGTTTTCGAACTTTAGAGTTAGCTGGGGGTCTTTCCCAGCAACTTATCAGTTAGTGGAGGCTTTCAGACAAAGTAGTATTAACCACATCTTACCATTCTCAATGTTGGTTAAAACTTCAGTATTTATCAGACATGATCTATTCATATGAAAGAATGCTTTTACACTTCAGTAACTTCCCTTCAGTTTTCTATTTATTTCTAAGTATCTTAGTGATATTTTATTCCATGGGTTAGCTTGGGAACACTTGTGACTCTAGGCAGGTGACATATCCAGGGTGTAGACTCGGGTCATGACATTCAGCTTATTAGAGAAAGTTGAAAATAACTCAGAGTCGTCAGAAATCCTATGTTGATGTGAGGAGGAGAGAGCTTGAGTTTGCAGTTAATGATTGAGTATTCAAGAAGATTTCACCCATGAAGGGGGTGATGAGGTTTGGAAAGAAGGGAAGCTCAGTCCCCAGCATGTTTGTCCTTACATGATTTTGAGGTATGTTATCAATGTGGCTTATAAGTTGGAGGTGCCCCAGATTTAGCATCAGTGCATCCAGTTTTCCATGTGTCCTTATTGAAAAAGTGCATTAATGATCTAGCTCTAGTTATACCTGTAGTAAGAATTGATGTGAAGAATAGCCTCACTTATGAAGAGGTTCTGATTGAGATTCTTGACCGTCAGCTTCGGAAGTTGAGGAACAAGGAGGTCACTTCAGTGAAAGTCCTTTGGAGGAATCAGCTTGTAGAAGGAGCTACTTAGTAAGCTGAAGAATATATGATGGCCAAGTACCCTCACCTCTTCCCTTCTAGCCCAGTTCCAGCATGAGATACTAGTTTCCTCCTTAGTACTCTATTCAGTTTCATGTCAAGTTTCATGTCCTTCAGTTCCTCTCATGTCTTAGTATGCATGCAAGTTCATGAATCCAGTACAGTCTATATATCTCAGTTCGATGTCAGTCACTCCATCAATATTCAGTTTATATCACTCAGTATTGGGATTGCAACATTTTCCCTATCTTTTCAACTTTATTAGTCTCCACTCGAGGACAAATTTCCCAAGGGGGAGATATTATAACACCCCAAAAGTCTCTAAGATCAGACTTCAGACTTGGAGTAGAAACTAATAGAAAAATCTACAATTTGCCTCAGAATGACTCGTGTGTCGACTCATGGTATGCTCCAATGACCTGTCGTGTGAGTCATGGAAAGCCTCAGTAGTTTCACCTCTTGGACCACGTGTCCCTACCAAGAGTCGCGGTGTGATGGTATAGCTCGTGGTCATGAATCATTGTTTCCATCTACAGATAGTGTTATACCCCGTAGAATTTCCGTCACCTAAATGACCTATTCGCACGTTGGTTAAGCATATTTGAAAGCCATACGTGCTAAGGAAAGGCCCAGGAAAAGATCGGACGAGAAACCTGTCGAACCATCACGGAAGGAGCCGAAGCAGAGCCCCTCCGCGATGGCAGCGTGTCACGGAGGTGGAGCTCCGCGTTGGCTCCGTGACACGTTGGCCTTGTCCAGGCCCAAGTATATAAATCCCCACTTCGGTTTTAAATCATTTATAAACTTATATTTCCAGTAAAACAGAGGAGAGAAATCAGAGGGAGAAAGGGAACGAAGGGGGTAATATAATTTTCGTCCGATTATGCTGCTAAACGTTGTCCAAACTCAAATTAACCTCAGATACCGAGGTATTTAGCAGCAGAGAGTATTCCTACGGATTTAGTTTCGTGAAATACGGCCGACGAATCGTCGAGCTACCGAGCTAAGGTAAGTGGAATTGCTCTAAATTAGTGTCTATGTGTTCCTAGCTGAAGTGAATATTTCTCCCTTCTGGACCGCTGGAAAATAGCGAGTTTTCGACCGTCTTTCGATAAGCCTAAGTTTAGGCTATAAACTATATCGAAAGTGACGTTGCTCTTTACTATAAAGCTGTATTTAGTATTAATTGACACTTTTATGAATGCAGTTGGGAGAAAATAGTTGAAGTACTGGCCGAGCCTCGTCCGACAGCCGGATAGTTCGAGGATAAGATATGTAAAGTTAGTTTCCTCGGCAAGTTAGTAATCTTGGTACAGTACAGTAATTTAAAGGCTAGAAGAATATTCCGAAGCCATGTTTGACGTTTACTATGAATGATGGTACGATACTAGAAACATTATGTTATGATCAGCGCGAGACTTGCTAGCACGATATAGATTCTAATATAAGTGTTAAGAACTGCACAACATGCTCAGTATGTGATGTGACACAGAATGTTAGGATATCATCGTATTTAGTTGAAACCCAGTAAAGCGATGTAATACCTGTAAGACATCTCAGAAATAGAATGATAAGTTAAAATGAAGTTGGAAAGCATGTTAGGAATAGTAAATCATGTTACTATAGAAACTCAGTATACAGCATAGTTTTCAGCAGAAATACTATATCATGTTCAGCATTAGACTCAGTACAGTGTGGAGGAAGATTTTATTTGTATATATATACTATTATCAGTCTCAGCATGTATTAAATACGTACATATCACTATCACTAGTTCAGCATATAGTATGTACAAACACTTTATTATCATTAGCTTCAGTATGTGGTATATGCAGATAGTACTACTAGTTGAGACCGTTGTATTGTTTGGGGTTGGATTACCTAGCATCCATGACCACCCAGGGTTAATAGCTGTATCGACTCGTCCGCCAGAGGACGAGGATACGTCGCTCTACGGAGTGGCATGCCGTCCCACAGGGGACGAAGATGGGATGCTAGCTTTCCCCATATTGTGCCTTGGTCGGCCCTTATACACCCCCGTCGAGCGGATACGCCCGGGGTGTTGATTCAGGAGTCCTCTGAACTCAGGTACAGTTATAGTCAGGGGCTCAGCGAGCCCAAGTGCATACCCAGGGGACCGGCAGGATGCTTATAGTTATTATAGGAGATGGGATGACCGGGGTAGGGGTATAGATTCTGTGCTGGTTGTACCTCCCGGCTTATGGGGGCCGGGTAAGGTTTGTGTGTGCTATGTTATGCCATGTTATGTTAGATACGAGTAGATCAGCAGTAGAACGATATGTCTCCAGGTATGACTCCTACTCCTTCCAGTAAAATTAAAAGAAGGTATGACTTACATTATCAGACAGTTAATCTATTCTCTCTACCTCAGTTTCATCAGTTATATTATTGTTTTCAGATATTTCTTTCAGTTATTACTTTACATACTCAATACCAGCGGTACTGACGCCCGGCAGGGCGCTGCATTACTTGCCTGCAGGTACTCATAGACGAGAAGGCGATACCACGTGATTCCTGTCAGCGACCGAGTGTTCAGCTCCTGTAATCCGGAGAATGAATTCCAGAGGTGTATTTCATATTCTTCTGTTGTATAGTACGGGTAGGTCGGGGCCTTGTCCCGATCATTTCTACTGTTATTCCTAGAGGCTTGCAGTCTATATATATTTCCCTGTGGTCAGATGAGCCGGTCGTGTGAGGTCGTGCAGTTGTATAGCTGTTAGTACTTGTGTTTCCTTTATGTTGGACGTGTGGGGCCATAGTTTGACAGTAGTGGTGACCTTGCCGGTCACGTAGCTATCCAACACTTCATGGTTAAGTTATAGATAACTAGACAGCATGGTGGCCTTGTCGGCCCGCATAGGTTTCCCTATATTGGCATGTTTCTGGTCAGCTGTTAGTGCAGGTACAGGAAGCTATAGGCCAATGGGCCGGGGGCTGTGTTTACAGCCGTTATATAGCCCTTTGTTTCCAGAAATGTGAGTTAGAGCCAGCCAGGCACCAGATGTGCCCAGGCTTAGCAGTTCAGTAGTTCAGGTCCTAGTAGGGCACCAGGTGCCAGTCATACCCCCCAAGGCAGGGTGTGACAGATAGGGTCCAGATAGAACGAGTCAAAGGATGAGTCGTTGTAGCAAATGACGGCCCGTTTTGACTAGTTGTTCTAGGAGGTTCAAAAAGTGTTCAAAATTATTTCAGTAACAAAGGGTGAAAATGAAAAATTGTTATATCAAAGGACAGACAGTCCTTTCTGTCAGTTGGATGAAGTTCAAAGAAGATGCAAGGTTGGTCCATTGACCACAAATTATAGGATGACTCATTTTATGTAATGATGGGTCACTAAGATCACCCATAGAGAGAATATCATAGAAGTGAAAATTGGATCCAGAAGTAATGACTGGTCACCACTAGTCATGGTGACCACCAATGACTCATTGTGTGACCCGTGGTGATTGGACAGGCATATTTTTAATGCAAATTTCAAGGGATATTTTTGTAACTTCCTATATTTTAAACTCCCAAATTATGTCATTTTGGAATTCCTAAGGGGAAAATTAGGGGGTTTTACTTAGGCTAAACTCTTATTCCTATCCTAACACCATAGATTTCAAATCAAACGCTCTAACGGATTCTTAAGAAGCTAGGGTTCATCTTCTTCCATTCTCTAGGGTCTCAAGCTAGTGTTTGTACTCGAACATAGGTCCGGACCGAGACATGGAACCTAGAACAACGGATGCCTCCAACTCGATCATGGAATGAAAATGATAACTAAAGCATATACTTCAAGCAAAAACTGATAAACTAATCATGAATAAGCGGAATCTTGAATACATATCAACCATACAGAGTCAACACTGACAAAGCTGAGATTCTACACATTATTTGATAAGCCTCTAACATGTATGAAGAGCTGATGGGAAAACTTCCTCAACTAGCTCACTAAAGTCTGAAATTGAAAATAACATGACTCAACCAACTAAAGGTCCTCGAAGGATGAAGATTCACCAACAAAAGAAAACAAACTAAGTTGCGGGGATAGACTAACGACAAAATTGAGCCTAATCGTCCGCACCTGTATCATAAAATGATACAGCATAGAATATGCAGTCAGTACTTGAAATGTATTGAGTATACAAGGTAAGTAAAACATGCTGATTAAGTATAAACTGAAATCGTGCGTATAAACATAAATCATAAGATCATGAGAGTAAGGAATGCATGCTGATATCTTTAAACATGTATAGTCATAAACTGAATTTCATAGCTGAATCGAATGACCCAAAGCTAAAAATAGAATCATATGGATTTCCATAACTAAAATCGTTAATAAAAGTTTACCAACTAATCATTGGGTCAAACCTGCTGAAAACATAATATCATAAGTCATGAACATGCATAAATGAAATCATGAGGAACAATGATATACTCGTTTTAACCAATACCATTATGATAGATCTTACGTGACACCTCAACTATCACACTTAAGTGGGCAGAGCTGTCCAAAATTTTGTTAGGGCTAATGACACTACCATGATATGGATATCAAGTTGAAGGCCCCTTGGAGGAAAGGGAAACTCACAAGGGAGGTCCCAATGTAAATATACAAACCTACATTGGCACATAGTTCTGAGACCCGAGGTTTACATGAACCTATAGCCTACTCGGTGCTAGACACTACTCCCAAAAACATGCTCTCCATCATTTTTTGACAAAGCTGATAATGTAATTTCATACATAGTCTAAAATTTGAATATGAGAAGTCCTGGATCCAAACATACCATAAGCTAAAAATAGGGGGTATCACCCCAAACCATATGGTAAACTGATATTATAAAACTGAACTAAATCATAAAAACATGCTTAACTTGTGTGGGCTTGTACAAACCTTAAAATCATTCATACTTTAGATAGTCTTCACTAAAATCATGAATTCATACATAGGTAATTTGTAAACCTTTAATTGTGCTAGATATATCATCATACTTGAAGTCATAAATTATAAACTTGATTTTTTGTGAACTTGCATAATTGGACATAATTTTCTAAACTTGAAATCACAAATTTATAATCAAATAGATATAAAATTTGCCCATGAATCTTAAAATATACTTTGAAACATGAAAAGAATTCACCCATAAATAAATCATAGAGAATTTCATAAAATTAGGATAAAACCCCATAAGATTATGAACTTGATCTAGAACATAAATTCATGAAATTGAGGAGAATTTTGAGCATGGGAGTGAAAGAAACTCACATACATAGCCCTACACACCTGGGAGGACTGAATCTTCACTTGTCTTAGAAAGCCCAAGAGATTTTGAGATGGAAATTGAAGAATTTTAAGCTTGATCTTCAAAAGAGGGATTCTAATCTTGCATGCATGGGAGGGGAATGACTTAGAATAGGTTTAACCCCTTTTAAACACCTCTTTTAGAGCTTAAAATAACATATTTTAGGTCTTAGGAGCTTAAAAATTATAAAAATACCCTTACTGATATAACGAGAAAAGTGACACTGCCAGTCCCAATGAGAGACTGGACGAATCATGAGGTGGCCTGACGGGTATTCCCCTAACTTCACTAGAATTTCGTACTCCTTCTTCTTATCATCCTGACCACAGCTCACTCAATGAGTCATAAAGTGAGACCACGACTCATCCCTTTATTCGTCCTGATCACTGGATTTCAACATTATTTTCCACCTTGCACAACCAACAGGTCAACCCACGACTCGTGTGGAGTATCAATGACTTGTTACACCACCCATCTTGACCCCCTGCCAATGACTCACCTCAAGTATAGCACTATTTCATAGGTCACGGGATGATTCGTCAAGTGACGTAACAAGTCGTCCTGTGACCCGATGCAAATATTTTTTCTGCTTTCTCCACTTCAACCATGGGTATGATCTGAGGGACTTTTGTGGTATTACAGTGTCAAGGACTCTTCAAACCAGGTATGTGGGATCATGAATAAGGGATTTCTTCCACCCTCATGCCCAATCTCAAGTCTAATTTCATGAATTCAATTCCTCCATGCCTCAATTTTCATGAATTTCTAGGTTTATACCCTTTTTATGCAAAAACTTAATGACCTCTTATGGAATTGATACTCTCATGATTCTACTTATGATTTATGATTATGATCACATGATTTCTATAAAAAAGAATCTCATGATTCTCTATTTTTAAGTTAGCATGATGTACTCAAGTATGTATGAATTTCATGAATATCAAGCTTATATATCATGGCTAAATTTTCGGCATTGTTTTCATGGCTAGTTCATATGTGACAAGAAATTTATGAATTCATCATGTTTTTAAGCTAGTCCATGCAAAATTCATGTTTAATGTATGATTATGAGCACTATGTATTTTTTGAGAGTAGTATTTAACACCGAGTAGGTTGGGGTTCAGAATATACAAGTCACAGAACTACGTGCCACCATAGAATAAGGGGGTCCTCGCCAGTAGAGAGTGTCTCCCTTGCCCCTAGCAAAGGGGTCCTCGCTAGTTGAGAGTGTCTCCCTTACGCTACTGGGCTCATGAGTGATATCAAGCCTTCACAATTCTTACCCTTGGCAAGGTATGAATACCCTCCTAACTAGGATTACAGGTAGAGCTCCATGATGCTCACTTGGAGCACAGGTTATGAAAATCTCCCACTATTTCACATGTTTCACGTTTCTTCAAGTTCGTGTTTCATGATGTTACAACTTATGGTATTTTTAGCCCATTGATCATTTTATGAGTTTATTTTTGATTTTCAAACATATTAAGCTTTATGATGATTGATTTAAAGACCTTGGATCGTTAAACTTCAGTTTATGATGAACAACTCATATTTTATGACTATAGCATGATCATGATTTTTAGCATGTTGTCCTTAGTTTCATATTTTATTCATCCTCCATACTTAGTACATTCAAAATACTTATCGCATACTTTTTTGTTATATCATTTCATGATATAGGTTCGGGTATTTAAACTCAACCTTACTGTTAGATTTGATCTCACTCCATATTCGGCTCAGATTTGGTGAGTCCTCATCATTCAAGGATGGCAATTTTGATTCATGTCTCTTTCTTTTGTTATGTAAATTACAGACTTAGTACAACTAGTTTGGGGTTTGTCCCTTCAGCTCATCTTATGTTTAGAGGCTTTTCAGACTATCATGTATAGATGTTCAGTGAATTGAGTTGTTGTTTCAGCTTTATGTTTTATGATATCTCAAACTTTCACTTTTATTATATCTTATGATCATTTCCTCTTAGTGTATTCTTATGTTATATATGTATCATGGATTATATTGTAGTCATTTGTGGTTCTAGGTCCCGTTGAAATTATGTCTGAGGTCTATGCTCGATTCGTGATAGGGTCCAACTCGGAAGACCAACTGAATACATTACCCTGAGCATCTGACAAGAGAGGACATAAAACATAGATTGACTCATAAGCTTGACATAAACTTGAAACTCGAGGAATATGAAATTGAACCTTGCTTAAAGATTTTTAGAATCAACTTTGGATACTCAAACCCAGCTTTGGAATACTTGGACTCCACTTTGAATACTTGGATTCAACTTAGAATTATTAGACTCAACTCAAATTCAATTTAGAGTACATAGATTCATTTAGAGTTCTTGGACTCACTTAAGTTGCTTAAATATGCTTTAGAGTACTTAGACTCATTTCTAGATACTTAGGATCAACATGCGCTTAAGTTAAAACTCGATAACTCGGCGATAGCTTTAGGATTATATACATATGAGAGTAGATGACTATGTTATGGAATCGTTGCGTTGATACCCTCGTTTACCCTTACTAGATTAACATTAGTCCTTAGCTTACAATTTTTCTCACATCATTGTCTTAGCTTCGATTCTAATTCTACATTACAAGCAGAAATTCAAACATGCTTAACATAACATATGTGACATAATGTAAAGAGTCAACTAACAATTCCTACGTTGAGGGGTCTCCAACTTGATGTATGGCTATGACAACAATGACACAATATCACATTTCAAGAACCTTTTCGGGCTAGACACAATCTCAATACTTTAGTTTAATTCAAAATTTAACTTTAAAAGATTAACCATGACTTAAATATACTGCCCCAATGCACATGTGGAACTTTCTGGTTCATTCAATTTATAACCCAAAAATCGTGCTTAAAAGAACAAGGGACGGGGCACCTTATATGCCTTGTTCTGATGAGCTTTTGTAGCCAGTACTGTCCTCTAATTATCCAACGAATAACTTTCTTTGATCCTTGAGCTTACAACCAAGAAACAAGGTTGTTTCGAGCCAAAGTTTCCAACCAAAACATCACACCAATGGCAGCCACAATATCATATACAAAACAGTTTTTTTTTCAATACTTTCTACAAGCTTTATTATAACAAACTTTAAGAGAAACTACTTACTCTTCCTTTTGATCAAATTCCACAGGATAAGGTGTATTTCTATCTTGTTACTTCTCCAAAAACGCAGCAGCAATACATCCCAGAATGCAGCAACAACTTTGGCAAAACATTTCCTACACCTTCTCGGACCTTAGCCTAGCTTAGCTTGTGATTTGGCTGAGATTCGCTTGATGTTTTTTTACTTAGATTAGTTGCGATGTACAAAGAAGCTGCTCAAGGCTGGAAAAATATGGAAATGAACTCATACAACAAGGAAAACATATATATATATATATATATATATATAAAGTTGAGGCGGTGGACATGACTCCATGGCACGCTTGCCAGTGTAGAGATCTATCTCCTTGACACACCAGCCAATGCATTATCTAGGATCCGTGGCACGTCTCTCTTTCCATGCCTGGCCTCACCTTGCCCTGCTGGCTCGTTTGTCATGTTGTTTATACATTCGATCCTCCATAATTCCTATTGTATATACTTCATATACTTCAATTTTCTCAGCGTAGACGTACAATTACCTTAATCATTTGACATCAACGTACTTACGACACCTTCCAATGTAAAAAACTTTTCTGGGGTGTAATAGTTTTATTCTTTATAATGAGCTAACATACATGATTATATGTTTATAGGCTAAACTGCTCCAAGATTTGACCCATATTGCTGTAAGAATCAAGTGTAGATGACGCGGAATCAAAAGGAACAATGTTTCAGAGAAAAAGAAGGGTTTGCATTGCGGAACCAAGGCTAAGCAAGGAGCTCTGCATTGCACACTTAGCAAAACTTCACAGGATTGCAAATCAGACCCAAGTCCGCACTAAGCTCAGCGTCATGGAGTTATAGCTACGCAAGGGACTCCATGTCGCGTCCCTATCCCTGCACAATGAGACGGGCATCGCGCACCAAGGTGGTTTGGCCTAGACTTCTCCAAGTCAAATCTTGGTCAACGTAGAATAGATGCAAAATAAATCCACTACTATAAATAGCCCTAAGACATCTAAATTAGGATTAACATGCATATTTTGAGTATCATTGCATATTTAGCATATCATTAAGGAGAGAAAAATACTTGGTTCTTGGGATTCTATTTTTTATCGAGATTCATTTGGGTAATTCCTATTCTTGTAAGTTGATTATCATGACTTTTTATGCAACCATTGTTATTGTTTCTGCAATTATGTGTAGCTAAATTGTATAGCTAGGGTTGTGCGAACCATGATGGAATAACGAATGTGGGTCAACAACATAGTGATTCTGAATGGTGTTTATACATGTATTGTTCTTCTCTTCACTTTGAATTGCTTTTTAACAGTTGTAGATGTTAAAACCAACCTTAATTCTTAACTTTCTTGACCAAAGAAGTTTATGTTAGAAAAGAGATTAACAAGGGAGATATGAGGCTACCAACCCTCATCTAATGACTTGAGCTCAAATGAGGAAAGTCAATCCAAAACTAAAAATATAGAAACATCTGTAGGCCGAAAGAATTTAGAGTGCTATTTATCTAAGAGGATCGAAAGACAATAGATGAAACTTAATTCATTATTTTTGCATGAATAACGTCGTAATAGATCACTAATAAACACCTACTACGTTATGAAATCATGAAAAACATAGCTCTAATTTATTCTAATCGATTCAATACAATCAACAACTTTTAAATATCATAGAGCGAACTCTTTCATTTTTTAATTACAAATCCCCCATTGAAATAACAACTACCAGTTCAATACTCATTATCAATATTTGTTTCTCTCCATATTCCCTATAGGATTCAACCCCAACCTAGTTGGGTTCTATATTTGATAGCGACCGCTTTATACTTCTTAAGAGGTGTAATTTGGGCATATCATCTTTCATGCGTTTAAGTGCTAATACTAATACTATTTTTATATGTTTTAGGAATGCCATGAGTTGATGGAAGGAGGCACAAATCTAAAGAAGTCTTCTAGAAAAAGGAGACAAACGGATTGCAAATCCAAGATGGGTTCTGCACTTCCAATCGTATTCTAAATCAGAGAGGCCAACAATCAACCAACAAGGTACCACTTAAGATACGTACTACATATTCAAAATGAGGATCATATATTGAACCGCAAGACCAGAAAGTACCAATCTGATGAAGTAATTGATGGAAGGAGTACGAACCATAATTTCAATATACAATCCATAAGTTGAAAGACATCAGATCGAATGGTAACTTCAATTTACAGTTCAAGATATGGGCCATACTTCAATGTTCAGTCCGTTCCTACGACCTGGGCCCTCCTAATTTAAATTAGACTTAGAGTTTTTAATTTTAGTATAAATAGTCTTTTTTAATATTTTTGAGAGAGTTTTTCTGAGTTCCAGTAAGTTTGATAGTTCTAGAGTAGAATAACAATTTTTACAAGACACTCATTATAATTTGGAGATTTAATTGAATTTCAATTTAAGTTTTGTTCTTCATCTTATTGCTTTGTAAATGAACATGTCTCAATTTATGCATTCTTCTTCTTCTTTCTATATGAGTAGCTAATTTAGATCTAAGATTGTGAACCCTAATGATCTCAATTGGATGAAATGATTATGGGCTTTTGAATATTTGATTGATCTATATTTTATAAAGTGAGGTTGGTGGTTGCAAACATCCAATTATGTCAAATTGCCTATATTGTGTTGAAAGAGACAATTAAGGTTTTGGATAGCATCAATCTATAATGACCAATGCTTAAACCTTGTTTAATAGATTCACTTAGAGATTTGATGAATCTAATTGGAAATTTGAAATCTATTTTGATTTGAATTCTAGTCAATTTGAGAAAATTGATTTAGATTGACATTGTTAGGTTGTTGAGAGACACCTAATGATTGCCTAGATGATTACTTGCATATTCGTGAATAGCCCATTCTCAATAATCCTATTTGAGTGATTTAGGGGGATCAACCCTATGCGGGGACACATCCCTAGTATTTCTCTATATTGATTTCAACAAATTGCAATCTTAGACTTTAGAAATTATAGATTAATTCTCTTTTATCATTAAGTTGAGTAGTATTTGAAGCATTAAATTAATCATAATTCACTTGATAACTTGGACTGGTACTAAGTATCTGTAGATACGATCTCGACTTCTAATTGAATATTTAAATTGCAACTAATCGCTTTCACTCTCTTAAATTGAGGTGTAATTGAATTTGATCATCATAAACTGCTTGAATTATAGAGAGAGATTTAGCATGTAGTTTAGCATAAACAATATCAGTGAATTTATCCCATAAGTTTTGAAATCTAGAAAAATAATACTAAACTGAGAGACCTTCTTGAGAGTAATTAGTAATTTCATACTCTAACTAAAAGTGTCATTGCACTATTATCTTGATTATAAATCTTTTTTAAATAATCCAATATGACCTTTGCAGTCTTATATGGGCTGAGATTAAGGACAATAAGAGGGTCAATTGGCCCTAAAACCCATGTTATCACCCAAGCATCTCTAGCCTTCCACTAACCTAACTTTGTAGGATTAGTAGAAACAGGATCACTTCCATCACTATGACCCCATATTTTTTTCGGTAATAAATAGTTGAAACTGATAATCCCAAGCAGAATAATTTTTTCCAGTGAACTAAACACTGAAGAACTCAAACTGATGGGGAGTCATATTTTTGAATAGAGAAAATAAGAAACACAATGATACAGAAAAAAATTAGTCAGAATAACTAAGACCAAGAACCTTACGTATTTAGGACTAATTGTTGACGAACAACCAGGAAACAAAACTTTCAAAAAAATTTGAAAGTAACCACAAATGAAGGATTGTATGAATCAAAGAAGAGAAGGTTCTAATATCATGTCAAGAACAGATAAAACACGAGAAAAACTAAAGAATGATTGTCTTAATTTATTTATCAAATACATTATATTACATTGATATTTCTAACAACAACAATAACCCAGTATAATCTCACCAACTGAGCTCTGGGGATGGTAGAATGTACGCAGACCTTACCACTACCTCAGGGCTCGAAATGCTGTTTCCGGTAGACCCTCGGCTTTAAGAGAAATAGACCCAGCAACAAAATAACAGTACAGGAGACAAGATATAATATCAACAACAACTAGTGCTCTCACCAAAATGCACCACAACAATACACTAAATCATAAACAAGTAGCATCAGGTAGGAACAAACAACGAAAGACAGGAACTATAAGAGAAAAATTAGGCCTACCCCTGAGAACGAGAAAGCGGTGTTACACATAACTCCCTACTACCCCTACTACCTTAATCCGTGTACCTCATACCTGCCTATCTAAGGTCAAGTCTTTGGTAAGCTGCATCTATGCCATATCCTTTTTAATCACTTCACCCCATTGCTTCTTCGGTCTACCCTTACTCCTCCTAAAATCATCCATCGACAATCACTCGCACCTCCACACTGGGGCACTCGGATACCTCCTCTTCACATGTCTGAACCACCTCAGTTTTGTCTCATGCATCTTGTCCTCCACCTCAGCCACTCCCACCTTGGCCCGGATATCGATATTTCTAATCCTATAACTCCTAGTGTGCCCGCACATCCATCTTAACATCCTCATTTCTGCAACCTTTATCTTCTGTACATGGGAGTTCTTGACAGACCAACACTCTGCTCCATACAACATAGTCGATCTCATCACCACTCTATAAAATTTGCCTTTAAGTTTTGTCGACACCTTCTTATCACACAAAACTCTAGAAGCGAGCCTCCATTTCATCCATCCTGAACCTATACGGTGAGAAACATCCTCGTTGATCTCTCCACTCCCTTGGATAATATACCCAAGGTACTTGACACTTTCTCTCTTATGGATGACTTGCATACCCAGCATCACTACCTCATCCTCCCCGAGCACCACGTCACTAAATCTATACTCTAAATACTCTGTCTTGGTCCTGCTCAACCTAAAGCCTTTAGACTCTAGAACTTGTCTTCAAACCTCCAACTTAGTATTTACGCCTCCACGAGTCTCATCAATCAGAACTATGTTATCTGCAAATAACATACACCAAGGCACCTCCCTTTGAATCCCTCGCGTCAGTGTATCCATTACCAAGGCAAATAAAAAAGGGCTAAGTGTTGATCCCTGGTGTAACCCCATCCCAACTGGGAAATATTTCGAGTTTCCTCCCACTGTCCTCACCCAAGTCTTAGCTCCATCATACATATCCTTGATTGCCTAATGTACACCACCAGCGCCCCTCTAGCTTCCAAGAATCTCCACAGAACCTCCCTCGAGACCTCGTCATAAGCCTTTTCTAGGTAGATGAAAACCATGTGAAGATTCCTCTTCCTCTCCCTATACTGCTCCACCAATATCCTAACGAGATGAATGGCTTCTGTAGTCGAGCGCCCCGACATGAATCCGAACTTATTCTCATAAATTGTCACGCCTTTCCTTATCCTGCTCTCCACATTGATATTTATACACAACAGAAACAAGAGATAAAAGGAGGCAAATTATTCTATACTTAATATAAATCTTATCAAATATTCTATAGTTAGTGCTACACAATAATTTACAATAAATATAAAATATCTCTAAATATATATATTCATATATCTAAAATATCTCTATTTATACTTTACCGTATTCAAAATATCTTATTTATCATACTAACATAAAGTGATTAGAAAAAATGATCTAGCTCCACTGAAAATTGCTACTGGTACTTCTAAGATAATTAGGATGATCAATAATGGACATTTGTCTTATAGTTCTATCACTCATGAATATAGGTCTTTGATCCAAAGGTTAAAAAATTCATAAAGCATAGCTATCGAGAGCAAAACAAGAGTTGTGGACCTCCCACCAAATAAAGGAGTTAGAAACTACTATTTTGATAGAATTAAGCTTAAGAATGAACTACGTACTTCTGATCGGCATATTTTGGTTTGTAAGATAATCTCCCTTTCACAACTTCAAATTTTGCTAAATTTGAGGTTGTACAAAATTGGAGCAAAATCAACTTCAATTCACCACTTCAAATTTTACTCCAAAAGAAAATATTTTTTTTTATTTTTCTTTCTTTAAATATTATATTATTATTTTTATTTTATTTATGGTAAAATTAACTTATATTTTAAATAAAATTATTATATATGGTAATTAATTTATAAAAATTATATATTAATTTAAATTAGATTTAATATAATAAAGATATTACGTGAAAAATAATTACGAATATTAGAGACTTAATTAATGGTCTTATAATTTGTAATATATTTAATTAAAAGTTTTATATATTAAAAATAATAATATAATATTCAAAGGATGACTTGGAGTTGATGAATACTGTCACTCTAAATTTGAAATGACAATGTTCACACTCCATTTTTGGAGCCAAAATGAAGTAGGATTGGAGTGCATTACTCCATTTTTTTTGCTTTAAATTTGACATTTGAAGCAAAAAACAGAGTAGAGTTGGAGATGCCATAATACTTTCTTTATTTAAATTTATGTGAACGAATTTAATTAGACACAGAGTTTAAGAATAAAAAAAAGATTTTGAAAACTTATGAACTAAAAAAAATTATAAATATGTGTGACTATAAATTATTTCAATAAAATAAAATAAAAATTTTAAAATTAAATTATTATTAAATATAAAAATATATATTATTTTCTAAAAATTAACTAACTAATGAACCATAGATTGAAAAAAGAGAAAAGTAATAATTTGTTAGACAATATTTCTGAACTACCAAAGAGCTTAAATGCTCTACCTGGCATGTAAATTTTGTAAACTATGTCAATCTAGTTAACCAAAAAAAGAAAAAGTTATATAGGAGAAAAAGAATTGTGTTTGACTTGAGACTCCAAGCAAGACAATCATTAGGTCCACAATGGGTGGAACAGTCACACAAATATATATCACTTATTTCTTAATCTCTATGTTCAGTCAAGCCATATTACATAAATTGGGAAGGAGAGAGTAATATTTTATGTAATTAAAAAATAATTAATGATGTTATCTCTATTTTATTTTTATTTAAATAAAAAAATTTTACATGATTAAAAAACTACTAAAGAGTAATTTTTTTAAAAAAGTATTTGTTAAAGGTAAGTTAATAAAAATATATCTTACTTTTTAAAAATAAATTATTTTCTTAAAAAATATCTTCAAACTAAAAACATCATTTATTTTAAAATTTAGGAAGTATATCGTTATCTACTTAAGTAAATACATATTTGGTCGATAATATCTCTATCATCCAGACCTATTCCTCAGTTTTTACTTGACTTTTATTATTATTATTATATTTTATTTAACATATGCTTGGGGTACTTCCTAATTTGAAATGTTCTTGTTTGAAAATATTACATGTTTTTTTTCTAACTTTGAACTTTCCAAGTCAATGTCATAGCCACACTAGTGGACTCCCACAGTTGTTTGTGGCCATAGAGTCCAAATTCCAAAAGCTCTTTATTTCAAACGTTTCTCACCTTTCCAACAGTTTACAGTAACTAATGCTTTATTGCCCTTTCATCACATCAGCTTTTGTATTTCCAGAGAAGAGAAGACATAAATTAATTTTCATCAATCCTGCATTTCATTTTATATAAGTCTTTATTGACTTGACACGTATATTTTAAAAATATAAAGTTGACTATTATTACTTAAAATTACTTAATAATAAGAGTAATATTAAAAGAAAATAATTTTTAATTTTTTTTTATTTGTTAAAATTACAAGTAAAAAAGAAAATTTTATTTTTATAAGGATCAAATAAAATAAAATGGGAGATTAATACTCACTCTACTATCCTTTCTATTTTCAGTCATTTACATGAGTTTTTTATTTTCTCTTTTGATTTTCTTACTCGGCTCTTATACTAAAAAAAGGTTATTACTATATTTATTTATTTTACTTGTTAACTTCAACAAATTCAGAAAAATTTATTATTTTTTTAATAATACTTTTATTATTAAATAACTATATCGTATACTAATAGTCATATTTAGTTTTTTAAAATATAATTAATAAAATTAATTAAATAAAATAAGCCCTTAACAAAATACTTTCTTAAAAGTAGTGTTAAGTCATCATGACTAAGTAAAAATAAATAAAGGGGTTTAATAGAGTTTAAGTTGTATGTACTCTGAAAGTGTGATTTATTTTCCCCATAATATCATGTCACTTAAAGATAAATAACACCACAAGTAATTATCCCAAATAAGTAAACTTTTAGTTACCTGAAAAATAATGTGGCAAACGACCTTGCTATTTACAACAGGTTAAATTACGCTATTAGCATAAATATTCTTTACCTGACTTGCTATTTACTCTAACGTTTTCCTTCTTTATTTCTACTATTAACACTCAATACAAAATCTAACATCTTAACTTCATATTCAGTAAAATACACTCATATACTATAATGGAAAAATGACTGAAAACTGGAATTCCTACAGTTGAATGAGATAAAGTTGCGAAGGAAACTACTTACGTTTATTGATCCAATGATAATAAGGTTGCTTAAAATTTTTGAAAAATATTTTTTCTAAAAAAAATACATTTCTTAAAAATAATAAAAATGATTTCCTAACAGAAGTAGGGAAAAACAATTTCCACAAGTGATATTCCATATTGATTGTGAATAAATAAAAAAGTTACTTATTTTCTTAAAAAATATTTTTCATCAAAAACATTTTCCATCCTACCGAACACACCCTTAATCTCGATAGGAATTCCAATATCTTTCAAATATAACATAATGTTACTAATTAGTCATTCTTGACTCATCTACTAAGTTACATCATATTATATATATGCTAGGATCCATGATGTTGACCAAGCAACAATATCATCCTTGTATATCATTCTCCTTCTGCTTTGTCCCTCTCTTTGTTTAATTAAGTTCATTTCATTTTTGGGTAACACAGTAGTACTCATTTATATATTTATATATATATATGATATCCGGTGGCTCCATGCACGTTATTGAGATGAATAGAGTGAAAAAAAGGGCGAGAGAAGAGTGAAAATAAGGAAGATATGGCAGCTGAAATTAAAACTAGCAAAGAGGACAATGAAATTCTCCCAGGATTTCGATTTCATCCAACAGATGAAGAGCTTGTTGGGTTTTATCTACGACGTAAAGTGGAAAACAAAAGAATAAACATCGAACTCATCAAACAAATTGACATCTACAAATATGATCCCTGGGATCTTCCAAGTAAGTTTATAAGCATTTTTTTTTGTGATCTAGGTAATATACAAGTCTCCACGGAAACAAAGAGAATATTCTGGACACCTCAATCTATTACCTCCTTCCTCTTTGTAAATCTTTGTGAGGGCTACGATTAAAGAAATGATGTTTGGATTCTCATGAATATGTTCTATTGTAGAAAATACCAGTACTAAAGTTTTTTCCTCATAATTTTCCTAAGGATTTGGTTAATGGACCCATCCAGTGCCTTAAGATTTTAGGTTAGATGCTCAAAGTCTTATAGTATTAGAGCCAAATTTCGGTGACCCGTTTATCACAACTACAATTTTCTCTTAATGTTCTCACTCTGGACTTTCTCTCAAACTCAACCCCGGGCATCTATATTTAACTCTCAATATTCAGCATATGGAGCTACTAACAGTGATCCCTGCCCACTCCGTTAGTGTATATGTTAAAAGCCTATATTTGTCTTCCTTTACTCCAGGCCCCTCATGTTAAACCTCACCGTCTCTAGCTCACTAGTTATTTAAGAGTTTTCAAAGGGTCCCTTTAAATATAAAGGTCCTCAGCTAGCTACTTAACCTATTTCCTTAATTAAGACTTTAGGTTGGGAATGCTCGCATTCTTTCCCATTCTTAATTTGTAGACATGATGAACGGAAAACAAAGGTGACAACTGCTTATTAATTTCTATAATAATCTTTGAGATTCCATCCATTTTAATTTATTGTTCCATCCATTTTAATTGGAAAAGAAAGGTGACAGTTATATTTATTCCATCTATTTTAACTTATTTTACCAAGTTTAAAAAAAAAATAATTCAAACTTATGATCTTAATATATCATGAGATTATAAAAGCATATCATTCAATATAAATTTAAAAATATAAAATTAAAGTGTTTTAAATATAAAAAAATATTATTTCTTAACAGATAAATAAAGAAATAGTACTGTCACATAACATAAAACGGAGTATCGGTTTTCGGTGATTCACGCTCCCAAAGAAAGAAATTGATTTGAGGATTTGGACAGCTTGCCTATTCATGCAGAGATAAACGTTAGAAGGGGATGAGGCTTCTCACCCTTTCCCATTTTCTCCATTTTTCCAAATTCTTATTTGAATAAAAGATACATATATATATATATATATATATATATATATATATATATATATATATATAATTAAGAGTTCAAATCTAATTAATCACCTAAAAATGCTAATATTGATTAAAATAATAAATATATTTTTATTTACGTTAGAAAGAATAGTATTTTCAAATCATTAATTAATTCTACAATTTTCTTCTTTTCTTAATTTTATTACGAGCTTTTTTTGTCAATTAAATTAAAAGTTTACAAATAATTTTTCTTTATAGATTTTTAAAGTTACTAGTATTAAAATCTGTATAATGCACAGTTAATATTAAAAATAATTAATATAGTATATTAGTATCATGTTATATTTATAATATAACATTAGATTTATTTGCTTCAATACTAAAATTGTCATTTTTGTTGAAGTTATTTTATTTCTCTTTCTACATTTTATTCTAACGTCTACACATGAAATATAAATTAAGGGTTGCTAAAGTGAGTCTTTAAAATATTTTTTTAGGTAGAAAAAAGAAGAAAACTTTAAAATCTAACTTTTATATAATTGTTTTTCAAAAATATTATTTTCTTATTATTATGCATTCTCATCTATATTAATATTACTTTTAAAAGATTTATATTATTATTAATCTCATTCTATTTTCTTTTTATAATAAAAATAATTTTTTTAATCTTTCAATTAAATAAAACATTAACTATTCCCACTGCGTATTATTTAGACATCTACTTTTTTCATATTCGATATTGTAAAGAGAACAAATGGTAAGAAAAATTAAGAAGAATTGTAAAAGAAAAAAAATTGTTAGAAAAAAGAAAAAAGAACTCATGATAAAATAGAAAAAGAGAGAAAAATGTAGAATTAATTTGTAGATAAGATAATATTTTAGCTAGAAATATGAAATTATTAAATTTTTTAAAGTAAATAAAACAGTATTTATTATTCTAACCATAATTATAATTTTAATCTAAATAATTAAATCTCAATTTTTAATTTATTATTTTGAAATATGTCGTTCATTCAAATAAAAACTGAAAGAAACAGAGAGAATGAAAAATGTACAGGAGTCCCATCCGTCGGAAGGTGACATCGTGAAACATTGAAATTTATATATTAGAAAAGTGATACTAATTGATACGTTTGCATTTATTTGGGTTGACTTGTCCTGCAACTATTTTAGACCAAGCACTAGTTAGCGAGTTGGCTAATAAAGTTGTTGAACAAGACAGCATATAGACTTCTCACTCTCTTTGTTGATCAAGTCTTCTTATATACCTAGTTAGCTAATCAAAAGGTGCCACGTATCCGTTACAAATAATGATATTACTTTGACTAGTATATACACTAACATTCTTATAATATCGATTCTTATAATATCGAGTAAAATATATATATATATATATATATTAATCCACCTTAAATTGAAATAATAGTGAAAAAATCTTTACGCCACTGCCCTTCTATATAACATAAATCCTCCGTTTGATATAAAATACACCGATTCATCTTCATTAGCTCTTACATACTAGTAAAATAAACCCTTATATATTTATTCATAAATTTTAAATATTTTTTATTTTATTTAAAATTTAGGAAATTAAAGTTTGAAGTGGAATTGTGTTTGTTATATTTTTTGCAAATGAGAGAAAAAAATACTTTATTTGAAATTTATAAAAATGGAGTTGAAAAACAGATTTAGAGAACTTTTTTAAATTTGAAATTCAACTCCAAGTTGATTTGAAAATTTTATAACAAAATACTAATTTTAAAATAAAGTTAAAAATTATTTTGAAAAAAAGTGAAATATATATCGTCTCTCTATATGAAAAGAAGGGAAAAAGAGAAAGAAATATAATATCGGTATTAAATTCTATGGATTAATGAAAAATTTTCTATCGTCTCTCTATCTTATTTTGCTTATATAATTTGATACAAATTCTTAAGGCAAAAAAATATGAACTGGAAAAGTGAATTAACAATCAATATTTACACTTTAAAATACGTAAGTATTGAACCGTGTAACCATCTCATCTATTTACTTAAAATTATCATGTGCAACAATATAAATTCATTTAATTAACTTGATTCTCTTCAGAGATGAGCACAGTGGGGGACAAAGAATGGTATTTTTTCTGCATGAGGGGGAGAAAATACAAGAACAGTGTAAGACCAAATAGAGTAACAAGAACTGGATTTTGGAGAGCAACAGGAATTGACAAGCCTGTTTATTCTACTACACATTGCATTGTTGGCCTCAAGAAATGCTTAGTTTATTATCGAGGAAGTGCTGGGAAGGGCACAAAAACTGATTGGATGATGCATGAGTTTCGCCTCCCACCAACTTCCAACCCCCACCTGCCCAATACTAATCAAGAAGCTGTAAGTTTGCTCTTTTAATTTTAATTTCTACTCTATTCAAAAATTATTTCTACTCTATTTTAAAATATATTTTTTTCTTAATTAAAAGTTTGTTCAAATACTTAAATCTTTTAAAATAAGCAATTTTTGAAAAATATAATCACTTTTAACTTTCAAAAAATTAGTCAACCAGGGTATAACTCACGTTATTGATGATTCCTTGTTTTCCTCTACTGATTTCTTATTAGGTGAATTTAAATGATATTCTCTAAATTTTGGTTGTTGCACTTGTTCATAACTTTAGTGAATGGTAGATCGCAGAATCAAGTAAATGAAAGATTACATGTTCTAATTATGGTTTAAACTTTAATATATATGAGTCGGTTACGCAATTCAATATAGTTTCAAAGTGGATACGATCATTTATTCAATTTTACTTCCTCCATCTACTTTTACTTGTTTGTTATATTAAAAATGGATGTTCACTTTTACTTGTTAAGTTTAGAAAAAGCATAAATAATTAATTATTTTATACCTATTTTACTCTTAATATTAGATACTAATTATTTTCAATTTATTTCCCAATAAATGAGATGATTTATAATGATTAGGGGTGGATATAATAAAATTATTATTTTATTTATGTTTTTTAAAAGGTATATTAAATCAAACTTGAATGGAGTAATATTTTAATTAGTTATGAGATGAAATGAATATATGAAAAGAGAGATACGGGTACATGTAACTTTAAGAAATAGATCGAGGCATAAAATACAAGAAGTACCAGTATCACTTTAATATAAAAATATTTAATTATTTGTGTTCTTCATCAAGTATTAATTAGTTAATATATAAAATATTGCAGGAAGTTTGGACCCTTTGTAGAATATTCAAGAGGACTTCCAATTACAAGAGATCATACACACAAGAAGTGAAGCATCCAGTAAGCTATGGGGATGCAAGTTCTAAAGCATGTAGCCTAGAATCTGAGAACAGTACTGATGACCATTCCACCAGCTTCAAAGGTACGTCTTTTCAACAAGAAAACTACAATGCAGCTGATCAAATGGATAAAAGGAACCCTCACTTCTATATGAGCCAACAAATCCTAATATCTCAGTCTTCATTCCCATCATCAAGCTCAAGTTTTTGGAACACAAATAGTCAGGAGGAGTACTTGTTTAGTGATGGGAATAAATGGGATGACCTCAAATCAATAGTCGACTTAGCAACAGATCCATCTATTATTTACAAGTGTAGCTAAAAAAGGTGAGTAGTAGCATATGCAGAAATTTCCTCAAAGTGATATATATAGATATGTCCATCACAACGGTCTAATTAAGATATTTGGCAATGTGTACTTGTTCTAAAATTTCTATTCCTGTCTGCATCTTTTTCAAGTCGCATTGATCTATTTCATATGTACATATTATTATTTTTAAAATTAATAGTTGCTATTTGTTGGGCTTGTGGAGGTCTGATTAAGTCGGCCCAACCGACTTAGGCCCGTTAGAAATCCTAATAACCCTAATCTATTTCTATAAATAGATAGCTTGTACTTGTAATCTAAACACCACAAGAGAGAGTAATAAAATTCCTCCCAGTTGCAACTGTGGACTAGGTCGTGAGACCAAACTGTGTGTGATTGTTGTTGTTGTTCCGCTGACCCAACAATTACATCTTTTGGGCTATTAGCAGTGTTTCACTAGGTTAAACGATGAATATGTACATCCTGCTATGCGAGCCGTACCATCTAAGAATTACTGTGATGCAATGTGTGTTGGTGGACCATAGAAGAATTACTCTAAACACCATTGGAACCTTACATCTTTACTAACAGTCTCATATAATTCTCGTAGTATGTAGAAAGGAGAGGATTATGAAAACGGGATTTTTATCAAATTTCGACTCTAATAGCATGTAAAATAAATATGCACATCAAACCCAAAATCTTGAGGCAATAAATGAAATAATCTAAGACTATATAAATTCACTCTTAAACTCTTGCACGATCAATGTGGGACATGTTCGATCTCTAACGGAATTATAAAAGGAACACATGACATTGTAGGATTGATTAAGTTCTAGGATTGTCTATTCATACTCTCGGTAAAGGCAGTAAAAACAAAGTTGAAAGTTGAAACCTTGAAACCCTTTAAAGATGCACTATGTTAACCTTACCATAGACGAGAGATGGATCCAAAAAATTTAACATCAGTTAATGCGAAGGTAACACAAAACTCACTATTTTCCTTTTTGGATATTATGTGCAACTTGACATTTTATAGAGAGAGAGAGAGAGAGACGAAGGCAGTGGTACATCAGTACACGTGCATTGCTATTCTTCTAATATGTTGTAACAATTCAATCCTTCATATTGAGTATTTGTGTTCCATATCATGTTTTGAAACTTTATATAGATGGTTATTATATTTTGGGACTTGTTGGTATGATTCAGGTGGATACTTGAGGAGCTCCGGGGTGCTTTGGCAATAAAAATGCATTTCAACAATTGTTATTGCAGCTAAACCTGGGGCATGGCAATCGTGAACCAAGGGGCCACAATCCCAAAGAGGGAGATACGACTAGTCGATGAGTACTTTTCTCGCTGCAATCGTGATATGTTCACTGTGAATATAGAAGTCTAGAGAATTGATTCTCCACAATCGCGAGGCCAGTGCCACTTTCAGAAAGGTTTGAGCGGAGAGTTACCAAGGTCAATATTCTCTATGATCGATGGTTTCGGTCAACTTGGATAGTGATTTATGATGGATCATTCGCGAGCGCAATGAAGATTCAGCCTGGAATAAATTTGAACAATCACAAAAATCAGATCATATTTTTATCAATTTTTGGCAAAGGGAGCTCATGGGTGATTCTTCTTATTCAAATTATCTAGGTAATGGTTCACTATGTCGCAATCCAAACTTTAGATCATGTTTAGCACCTGCCACTATCCTCAGGCGAACCAATTCCAAATACGTGATAAAGAAAGCATAAATTCGAATAATCCATAGCATACATATGGAAATGTCAATATAAAGCTAGCGGAAAGATAGAAAATAACACCACTCAAAATCTAATAGTACAATGTATCAAGAAGAATCTAAGAGTATATGAGTACAATTACAGGAGATGCCCAAAAAAATAAGGAAATCAACAAAGGAGGAAGATTGATGGTCACCACCACAACTAAAGAGATAAACTTACCTCAGCCGAAAAAAAAGGCTACAGTCTCGAACAAGACCAGAGTGGACGTGCTTCAGTACTAGTACTAAGATATGTACAAAAATAGAAACAAAAGAAAGGGAGAGCATAGGGCCAATAAGATCACTGACCTGTCCCACCGTCATACCTCATGGAGAGATCTCCAATAATACTATATGCTTGTCCAATGATGAATGATCATTCGATATCTTTTCTTTCACAATGAAATAAAAGAAAAGTAATGTTATGTATGTAGTACAATATATAATATAACTACAACATGTGTAAGTGAATGATAACAAATATACCTGTTTAGCTAGCTCATCACAATATCATGGAGGCACTTATGATTGTACTAGACCGTTCATAGGGGTACATTCTTGCCTGCATTGAACTATGTGTTTCAGTAGACTGTTTATAGTCAACCTTATCTCATCAACAACCCAACCAACTATGTGTAGCATCAATCTGTTGATGACGCTCAAATTATATCTCAATAAGAAGGTGATCATAAGCAAATATAGTAATTCAATTAGGTTGGGATCAAATCTCATAAGGAATGAATGAGAAAATATTATAGGAGTGAGTAAATATTTATTGTCTAGCGATGCTTTTCCGTTAAGATTGAAGTAATTGTATATAGAACTAAATTGTAAGCTATAATGCAAGTGTTTGTAATCGATAAGAGATTAAATCAAGGTTGTTTTCCCATTTTGAATTGCTCCACTTAAAGTTCCCAATGAAGATCCTGGTAGCAATTTCTATTCATATGTAGATAATTCCCTTCACGATCACTTAATGCTTCTCAATAGTTAAGTAATGTTTCTCTTGATTTAATCTCCCAAAGAAATCAGATCTCAAACAAATCGATTATATTCTGCCAAGTAAATTCAATTTATTTCTAAGAGAATTCATTGAACAAGGGTTAGCGCCTTGAGTCCTTGTAGATTTATTCTACCAAATCCTAATCAAATTTCTCAAGTGTAATTAGGACAAATTGACATGAATTGATATTTACAACCACCGAATCTAACTTAAAAATTAAGAATTAATCAAATATATTTAAACTCACTATCAAAAATCAAGATGAGATCTCTAGGCTTTGCAACTAAATAGGTTCACAATCTTAGTATAAGAATTAGCTGCTCATGATCGGAGAAGAAAACCAAAAGATTGAATTAAATATGAAATACTTACAATAAGCTTGAAAAATTGTTAGATCTATAAAGCCCAAAGCAAATCTTTACGAATTGAATAGACAAATAGTCCAAAAACTTCTATAATCTAATTTTCTACTCTAGGATCTCTTCCTCCCAAAAAAAAGACCTAAAAATGCTATTTATACTCAATTAGAAATTCAAATTTTTATTTTTCTTGGACAGCTCTAGGTACAACTTACGGACCATAAAAATAAAGTACGATCCGTAAATGTCAACCACAAATATTGTGCTTTTAAATGTTAAGTCTTGATTGTAGATGATCTACGGACCGTAAAATAAATTTACAGTCTGCACAATCCTTTTGTAATTGTCTTCTGACTTAAACACATCTTCTGCAGCTTGTAACTTCTCTAATCTTCGACTTACGGTGCTTATTTATGATCAGTAGATGTATCGTACAGATTGTATCTAACTCCGTATATTTTCCATACTTAGCTCATCCTCTGAAGTTCACCTATGAACTAACAGACGGACCGCGAAATCAATCTGCGGTCCATATGTTGCACTTTTCCAGGAGAATTGCCTGGTTTTGCAGCTTCTTCTTCATATCATCCAAATTCCTGAAACTTAATGAAATAACATTGGTATTAACTTATAATAGTACTTAAAAATATACAAAAACCTACGGAATATAGAAAAACCTAGGAAAAGAAGTATAAATGTGTCGCAAAATTTTGACACATAAATACCCCCAACTTAAAGTCTTCGCTCGTCCTCAAGAAACTAAAATAGAAAAATCTACTTTAAAGCTAATTTGTTGGTCTCACAAAGTGCAATATCTATGGTAGTTTTGACAAATAGTTACTAGTATTAATTTTTCAAGTTTACCACCCTCTATCACATTAAAACATAGTTCTCACAACTATTAGCACTAACCAATCATTCTCTAACCCTGACATATTTTTCAATTAAATTACTAATTTATGCAAGACACCTAGGTTAGGAAGCAATCATACTTAGTTGTTTTCATCAAATGTCCTCACTTAATATCAAATAAATTATTCATTGTTATATTGAAGTCTCTCACAGAATAAGGATAAGAGATCAAAAGAAAATAGAAAAAACACTCAACTCTCACAAAAATGTTCATAAGTCATGTTGCAACTACCATGGGCTTGCTTTTGAAATATCAAGTTGAGATTACACAAGGACTTTTCTAAGCTTGTAATATTGGCTCAAGCAGCAGGTAGGATAAATATATGGAAATTAGTCTCTTTGTATCCTCCTTGAACACTACATCGCTTTTCTATTACTTTTTGTTCTATCTTTCTCTCCCTTTTCTTTCTTACGAAACTTCACAACCCGTAGCAACTTATTGAGAGATTTTCTTTATTTCTTCTTTTTGCTTTTAATTTTTTTCACTTTTTCTCTTTCTTTTTCTTTTTCTTTTTTTTTTCTTTCACTATATTTTTGCTCATTATGCTCCTGGAAGTAGCTTAGATGCATATTTTCTATCCTTTTCTTCTTTCTCTTTCTTCACCCACAACTTAAGGCTTTTATATGCCTCATATTCTATCTTAGTATCAAAGAGGATGGTTAGAAAAGGCTCAATTAAGAATTGATTCTGATTTTATGATGATTGATCAAGAAAAAGGATAAAAAGACTCAAAAGTAGAGACTAGGATTACATTTGTCATTTGGTAGGCTCATTTAGGCTAATAAGGCTTTTGAAACACAAAAAATGCCTAAGTTCATCTCTACAATCCAATATTTTCTAGGCTCAGACATGAGTAACCAGACAAATTCTAGAGAGCAACTATAACAAATGAACACAATTAATTTCCTCATCACACAATGACATATGAATATCAAATAGACTATTTATTTTTACTGCCAACTTGGTAGTCTATACTATAGTTTTCAATAAAAATGTCAAAATAGATGTTTACATTTCAACACTAACAGTTGTGGCAAAAAAATTTAAAAGGAGATGTAATAACCCTAATTTAATAAAGGGTTATTTAATAATTAAGAAATAAAAAAAATAAAGATAAGAATTTAAAAAAAAATTATAATAATAATAGTAACAATAAGGGCCACATCCCAATTAACCTAAAGACTTAAAAATCAGAAATTGTGGTGGAAAAGGAAAAAACACGCAAGAGTAGAAAAATAGAATGCAGGAAAAAAAATCACACAGAAGAAAAAAGGAGAGAAAATAAGGATTTTCAATATAAAGCATCAAGGTAATGATCCAAATCTTTTACTTGAGTTTATTATGTGATTATAAGAAAGTTTATAGGGTAGAACATGGAGAAATTTTGAAGAATTGAGAAAGTTTAGCCCTAGGGTTCTTAGCACAAATCATTAATTTGAAAGGGCAAATTTTATCAGAATTCAATTTCGATTAATGTTCTGGAACCCTCTCGTCGAGGAGAATCTGTTGGTGGTCATAGTTTAGGAATTCTGCCCCATTAACCAAAGTTGACTTTTTCGATCAAACTTTGGCCGCGAATTTGACTTTTGTTAAAAATTAAGGAAATGCCTACCGAAGTATTTTTGACCATTCTAAACCCATTTATGTGTAGTTTGAGGTGATTCGAAGACTCGAGAGTATAACTCTGAATTATTAAAAAGTGTGATTGAGTTGTGAATTCGAGGTAAATAAGATTTTAAACTTTGGTGTTTGCTTTTCAAACATGTTTTTAAAAATTTTATTTTTTCTGCCTAGTCCATGTGTTGGGAAAAGCATGTACTTGACAGATGCGGTGGTCTTTGACTAATAGTATGTATGTTACTTTAAGAAAAATATTTTTTTTTAAAAATTATTTAATAATTAATTCTTGGTGTGGCGTGATCCCGTACCATGGAATTGGATATCTTTCCTTTGCTGCCGTGATATAGTTACTATGGACATATATGCGCTACCGTAATATGTTAGGGGCCTTATACTTGCTGCCATATTATACTATTGGGGCATTATATATGCTATTGAGGACTAGTTGGGGTGTTAGGTTGATCTCTTTCCCTGTCGTTTGACAAGTCCTAAGTGTTAGCTATGTTGATACACACACACACACACACACACATATAGTGATTTTGTGGAACATTTTTTTAGACTTTATTGAGTATTATATTTTAGAAACATACTTTTTTGTGCATATTATTTTTGTGGTGGTTGTATTTTCTTAACATTTGTTTCAGAGGTATTAAAGGCGGGTCGAGGATCTTACTGAGTTTTATATATATATAGAGAGAGATATCACTCCTTTTCTGTTGCGGGGGTGAGACTAGTGGCTGACGAGTATATACATACATACATATGTATATATATATATATATATATATATATATATATGCTCCTCAATTTGCTGATGATGAGGACCCGGATATTGATGAAGCCGGGTCAACAGGAGCCATTGTTCCACCACCTTTGCCTGCTGGGGAAAAGTTTGATATCACTATCACCATGATACAGTTGCTCAATATGAAAGGGATGTTTAGTGGTCATACAACGGATGATGCAAATCTGCACCTGATGAACTTTATGGGGATTTGCAAGGCATACAGGTTGCCAGGTTTGAGCCAAGATGCTATCAGGCTGAGGCACTTCCTATTCTCTCTGTCTCGATAGGACACTTTATGGTTGTCAGAGTTGCCAAATGACTCTATCACCAACTGGAGGGAGCTGAAACAAGCCTTTTTGTGTAGGTTCTTTCACCTTCTAGGATGCTGCAGCAAAATAATGAGATCTACAATTTCTGATAGTTGAAGACTGAGACACTCCACGAGACATGGCTGAGATTCAAGAAAAAGATAACCAAGTGCCCAAATCACAAAATTCCCAATGACAATTTGTTGGAAATTTTTTACTGGTCTTTGAACAACAGCATTAAAGCTGTAGCAAATACAGTGGCAGGAGGAGCCTTGATGAGTCACTCATGGGAGCAAGCAACTATCATACTAGATCGAGTGACCAAAATAAATAGAGCCCTGGAACACAAGGGAAGTTGAAGCAGTTGTAGGTACATATGCTATAGGGATGCTTGCGGATCAACATAGAAAAAAGGATGAATGTGATTAGGAGTTGGCTCACATGAGGATATCTTTAGACCTTCCCGCAAAGTATATTATGGGTGCTAGATCTCAAAAGGTGAATGCAGTGGGAGCTCAGGGTCAGGAATCAGGGTATGAACAGCTAGATTTCGAGGAGGAGGAAAACTTTTTGGCCAATCAGGTGGCGAGTTTTCGGGCCAACGCCCAAGGATCTGGATAGGACACTTAGTGCCAAAGTTTCAAAAATCAAGGTCGAAATCAGTACAGAGACAACTACAGTAGGAGCAAGTACAGGGATAAGAGCAGAGATCATGAGCAAAGAGGTGAGTGGAGAAAGAATGATGGCTACCGCAACAACTGCACAAGTTTATATATTCCTCCTAGGGCTCGTGAGGGTGATGCTGGACCCTCAAAGTTGGAGAACATGATGGCTGAGCTTCTTAAGAAAGAAAAATCCACAGATGATCAGCTAAAGGATATTCTGGGAGACATATCTGGCATGAACCAAAAAGTTGAATCGCATGCCACAGCGATTAAGCAGATCGAGCAGTAGCTAGGTTAGATGTACGCATCCCTAAACCAAAGGCAGAAGGGTAAGCTTCCCAGTAACACAGTCTAAAATCCAAAAAATGATATTCACTATATGGTGTGATGAATAGGAGTGGGAAGACCACCATTGACCCTCCCTTACCATTTGTAGTTGAGATGGAAAGACAGAAGGAGATTGAGCTAAATAATGAGGATGAGATTGCTGAATAGGATATTACAGGTGAGCTAAGTTGACTAAAGCTCCTAGTGATGCAAAGGAGTATGAATCTGATAATGGGAAGGAAAAAGTGTCCCAACAGATTTACAAGCCTATCCCTCTACCACCACTACCATTCCCCCAGAGGATGAAGAAGAGACAGACCAGAAGTTCTTGTCAATGCTGAAATAATTGTCTGTGAACATCCCATTGGTTGAGGCATTGGAATAGATGTCTGGGTATGCCATGTTTATGAAGGACCTTATGACTAGGAAGAGGTTTGTGAGCTATGATCCAGTTGGTAACTTTCATCTTTGCAGTGCCATAGCCTTACATGTCCTTGCTCAACAAAAGGAAGATCCAGGTTTCTTCAACATTTTGTGCAAGATTGGTGATTTTGAGTTTGCGGATGCCTTGTGTGACCTTGGTACTAGCATAAACTTGATGCCATTAGCTGTATTCAGACAACTGGGCTTGGGATCCCCCACATAGACTATGATACGTCTACTGATGGCGAACCACACAATCAAGAAGCCAGTGGGGTTCATTCTTAATGTGCTAGTCAAGGTGGATAGGTTTATCTTCCTAGCTAATTTTGTAATCCTAGACCGTGAGGTCGATTTCAAGGTCCCCATCATCTTGTGGCTACTATTCCTTGCAACTTGGAGAGCTTTAGTGGATGTTGAGGCTGACCAATTGAAGTTTAGGCTGAACAAGGAAGAGGTCACATTCAATGTCTGTAGGTCAGTGAAGCAGCCTAATGAGTTTAGGGTGGTGTCATCAATTGAGTATGAGTCCAAGTATCTAGACGAGGCTTGAATAGTCAAGAAAGTTGCATCATGGCTCAACGTTAAACCAGGCATTGCATGGGAGGCAACCCACGAATGGTCGGTGAAGTCTGAGTAGCTGACATGAGTGCTTAGAGTGCCACAGGTGTCCCTCTCTTGGTTTTTTCTTTTTTTACTTCCTTGGGGAAAAAGCATGAATTTTGGGGGGGGGGGGGGGGAGGGGAGGAGGTATATCTGTATTTTTAGTTTTTGAACGTCACATTTTCTTTGCTGTGTTTTTTTCCTCAGACATGCTATTTAGTAGAATCGGCATATTTAGAATTTTATTTTGTTTTAGGTTAACTAGAAGTACTTTAGAAGTATTACAGCCAATAAATGCAACATGTGTTTGATGTTTTGGAAATTATTGGAAAAATGACCCTTTTTTAAAAATAAAAATTGGGTCCAGCTGTGTATGTTGATTGCAAAGCATGACTACTCTGGATCTTTTTATGAAATTTGATAGATTAGCATGTGTAATTGTAGCTTTACTGTGCATGAACCAGATAGGCTGTTTTTGATTTAGCCCACTTTAGCTTATATTACCCTACCAAATAAAATTAATCCCTTGATCTTATGTTTGAGCCTAATATTGATCTTTTCGTTGATTAGCCCCTCCAGCTTCCCTATTTTATTTATAATGAACCTATTTTGGCCCTGGTCCCTCCTTGGACATTGTGAACCTCAACTCAGACAAAATGCCTTAGTTTAGGGTGGCTATTGTAGGGGTGCATAAATGAGGTGGGGGATAAAATAGAAAAAGTTGGTTAATAAAAGGTTAGGTGTGGTGAAAAAAAATGAAAAAAAAAAAGAAAAATGCAACAAATAAAGTTGAAAAAAGAGAAAAACATAAAATTCACCACATCCACAAATGACAGTTGAATGGAGAAAAGGGGAGGAAAAAAAGAAAAAGGAAAAAAGGGTAAAAGGTAAAAAGTAAAGCCAAGTTTTGTAGTGCAGTGAGGGTTAGTCACTATTTCCATATCTACCATACCCGATCCGAAGCCTACATTACAGGCGATAAAAATCCTATAATGATCTTAGCCTGACTGCCTGAAAAACCAAAATAGAGAAAATAAGGGCAAGCCTATGGTATTCGTTGTGCAGTATTTGTAACTTATTTGTGAGAGTGAGAGTCTTACTTGTTAGTCCCAAGTTTTATGTATGTATAAGTATCTGTGAGTGTTGGGTACTTCATTTGCTGTGAGGGTACATGGTTTGCGTTGCATTCTGCCAGTTGTCTGTGTAAAATAGCATTAGTGATAACTAAGTTCACTGCTAATAGTTAGATACCATGTGTAGATCCCTGTGTGTCATGAGTTGTAGTTGCGTGTGTACATAGCTGACTTGGTTTTGAAGGAAAAAGAGGGTCAATATCTGATAATGGTCATGTGTGCAAATTTTGGTGTGTTGGCTGTTGGTCTTCTACTTTACTTTCTAGTTAAGTGTCGTGTATAGTTTTGTTTTGTTTGCCTGAGGACATGCAAAAACTTTAAGTGGTGTTTATGTGTTGTGGGTTTACAACACTGTTTTGCTTAAAACTGAGGAAATGTGCATGGTCTTAGGTGTGTTTATATAGATATGATGCACTTTTGCTGTGTTTTCAAGGAAATCATGTGTTGGAGTTCAATTCAGTAGACGAAGTGAAAAGAGTGTAGAAATGGTGAAGTTGCAGGCTTAAGTACGAGAGCCGTACTATTCATTTGTGATAAGATCCAGAGGAATTGCACAAGGTGATGGAAAAGTATGACTCTAGGTACGAGCCATACTATCTTTGTACAAACTGTACTAGATTAGTCATGGAAATTACAGAAGTATGCACTTGTCTAGTCTTATAGCACGGGTAGCAGCTATGAGTTGTAATAACCATATATGACTCATACCAAGGAGCCATGGTAAACTTCAGAGAAAATGTTGATTGGCAAATCCCAGAGTACGAGAGGATACCACGAGCCATATAACATCAATGTATGAATCATACCCAAGACTCATGGAAATATTCAAAGGATGCTAGACTTCACAATGTCAGACCATGAAAAACATTTATGACTCGTAACATGATTGTACAAGTCATACCATCTCCCAGGACTTAGCCAATTTCAAAGTTGCCTAGCATTGTATGGATGGAAGGTACAACTCCTAGCTACAATCTACGACTTGTAGGGTCTGGCGGTGACAGTTATTGTAGTTTCCCTATTAATTTTGAAAAGGTTTCTGATTATTTGTATAAATACTTTTCTAGGTTATTTTTGTTAGAAGATCGACTTTTTGATAGAGAACCGATACTTTTGAGATTCTTCTTGAGTTTTCCAATATTCTTGGAGATATTATTCATTGTTCTTGAATTTTTCAAAGTTGAATTGTGCAATAATCAATTGGGTTTTATTTTAATCATCATTGTAAGTCTCTAATTATGATTTCTTTCATGAATGCTTATTTGTTTCCTAAAAACATGAGAGGCTAAAATCTCCACAACTAGGGTTGTGGGAACCATGATGGAATAACGAACTAGGGTTTGCACATAGTAATTCAAAATCAATACTTATGTTTGTATTGTGTTTTCTTCATCTTTAAACGTTTCTTAAAGAAGCACAACGTTAGGACTTGCCTAAATTCTCTACTTACTTGAACCTAAAGAGGTAGAGATTAGGAAAAGAGAAGAACAACAAAACCTTGAACTTTATGATTCATTGAATAACTTAAGCTTCGGTCGGAGAATAGTTAATTTGAAACAAATTGATAATGGATTAAAGTGAAAATACTCAAGAGACCTAATTCAGTGATTGAGTATAGTCATCCAACAGGGACGAATCAGTCGATTGGATGAACCTATGTTATCAGTTCTACGGGCTAAGTATTAAGGTATATCACTAGTGTATTCACCTAAAATTGTTACGAATCCATGGGGATCACTTCCCTAGTTAATTTACATAAACTTGACAATAACATCAATTTACAATACTATTACTTGATTACTTATTTAAAGCTCTCTTTAGGAAATAACTACACTGAAAGCTTAAATACTAGTGTTATTCTACATTCTAACCATATTTCCTGTGGGATCGACCCCAATCTAGTCAGGTTTTTTATTGACAACATAACCCGTCATACTTTTACAAGGGTGTGATTTGAGCGTTATTAATGGTCTATGCCCAACAAACCAAGGACAGAAAGCTAGCAAACAAAATTAATAGGGAGCAGCATTAGGGTAAAAGGGCTAGGTCAACTGGCCATGATAGCAGTTATAGAGAGGGTAGTAGCAGATCTACATTTCGCCAGAGGTTGTCCGAACCTACTCCATCTGCAGCTAGTGCACTACCCTAGAGATCCAAAAATGATCGGGGGGGGGGGGGGGTGGTAGAGTAATCAGGGTCATGATTACGGAGCTTATGGATCCCAATCTCAGGCTAGTATGACTTAGAGTGTCCCACAGATTCCCCGATATAGTAGATGTAGGAGAAGGCACCCAGGGGAGTGTTGATTGGGGTTAAGTGGATGCTTCAAGTGTAGGTGACAAGGCCATTTTCAGAGGGACTGTCCCAATATAGGCTAGAGGGATGGGGGTACCAAAATCAGATCCCACAATACTGCTCCATTCCCTCCTCATGGTACTTAGGCTTAATAGGGGCAAGGTGTGAATAGAAGCAGTAGGTAGAACCTATTATCTGGTGTGAATAGAAGTAGTAGGAAGAACCGCTTATCTGCTTTAGCAGGTCGGCAGGACCTAGAGGCAAATCCAAATATTACTATAGGTATAATAATAGTTTTCTCTCTTGATGTTTATGCTCTTATGGATCCTGGATCTACCTTATCGTATGTGAGAACTTATATTATTCAAAGTTTTAGGTTGGAACCCGAATGACTGCATGAATCTTTCCTAGTATCTACATTGATAAGTGAGTCAACAGTTATACATCGGGTATATAAAAATTGCATAGTTATAGTGTGAAGCAGGGATACCATACCCAACCTTGTTGAATTTAGAATGGTAGGCTTTGACATCATCATGAGTATGGATTGGTTATCCTTATGTTATGCTACCCCAAATTGTTACACCATTTCATTCTAATTTCCAATGTTATCGATTTTAGAATGGAGGAGAAATTTGGTATTGCCAAAGGATAGGTTTATTTCATATCTTAAGGCCATAAAGTTAATTTCCAAAGGGTATCTATACCACCTAAGTAAGGATGAGGGACACCAATGTTGAAGCGGTGAACTTTAATTAGTACCAATCATTAGTGAATTTTCAGAGGTATTCCTAGATGAGCTTTTAGAGATCCCTTCTGAAAGTGAGATTGACTTTGGGATTGATGTTATTCTCAAGACAAAGTCTGTTTCTATTCCCCCATACAAAATGGCTCTACTAGAATTGAAAGAATTGAAGGAATAGTTGAACGACCTCTTTGATAAAGGATTTATTCAATCGAGCACTTCTCCATAGGGTGCGCCTGCCTTATTTGTTCAAAAAAAGGATGGGACCTTGCGGATATGCATTCAATACTGCCAATCAAATAAGGTTACCATAAAGAACAATTTTCCACTATTGAGAATCAATAATTTGTTTGATCAACTTTAGGGAGCCAAGTGTTTCTCCAGAATTGACGTTAGATTAGTGTATTTATTATACCCTAGAAAAGTTTTAGATGGTTATTTGATGTTTGTATACCATGCTAAGGGATTTAATGATATAGATTACGTACTATGGGAGTTTCAGGGAATCAAAATGTCAATAGATTGACAAACGAGCGGGCAAAGCGGGGCAAGGCCAGGTTCCATGAGAGGCACGAGGCGCCTGCCTGCGGGCGCTTTGAAGGGTGCAACACACTCAACTCTAAACTTCCACCCTATTTGTATAAAATTTTTAAGTTAAGACAAGTTTATTTATTATAACAGTTCCCCCAAAACCAGCTGCTAGCTTAGGAGATTTTCCTCTCTAGGGTTGCAACAAGTTAAAGAGAATTGAGCCATTATATCTTCTCCAAATGCCAAGCAAACTCGGGTAGTGATTCTTAGAGCTATGAAGAACTTTTCTACAGAATTGCTGCAGATTGAGGTAGTTTTTGGGTAGTAGGGATTTGGGTAAACACTTTCATCTTGGAAAAAGTTATCTTCCAGTAAGGGTATGTAATCTCACCTTTCCAATTTCTATGAATTTGTGAGTTAAAGTGAAGGTTGAGCTTGTAGTAATGATTGAATGTTGTATTCTTGTGGATTAATGTTGCTTCCAAGTTTCTTGGTAGTATATAGTCTAGTTCTTTTGGATTAGAAGCTAGAATTTGAAGGAGTTATGACTCCACGTTCGAAGTTGTTAGCGGCTAAAGTTAAATTTGGCGTTTTAAGGTATGTGAGGCACCCCTCTTCCTTCTTTGAGCACAATTCCAGCTAGTAAGTTAAGTTGAACTAGTATGTTCTTGTTACGTATTGAATCAGTATGTAAAATTACTTCCAAAGCTATGGCTTATATGTTAAATTTGTATGAGTACAAAATTTTCATGTAGGCTCATAGTAGCAAATGATGAGTAATTGGCATATTGTTGTCGTGTAGTATAAATTGAGTCTGGAGACCCCTAATGTTGGCATTATGAGCTGGTACTCTTTATTGTTTTATAGTATATGAACATTGTTCTTTGTGAAGTTTTCGATCATTATATGAATCAAGTAAAGAGTTTAAAGGCAAACAACTTGTATATTGGAAGTAAGCTATGAAGATAATCGGTTAATTGAACATAAGTTGATTGTCATATTGTTGATTAAAGGAATAATGGTTAAGGCTAACTATGTAATGTAAGAAATATGCCTATAAGGAACATGCATATGTGAAACAAAGTACATGATGTAGAGCTTGAGATGTTTAGGAAAAGAATGTTAAGAATAGAATACTAGATTACTTGAAGTAATATGTTAAGTTATATATTCCTTTTTCGTGCCTTATTCTTAAGACCGCTAGAAGTTGTTTAACATGGTAACTGTATAGTATAAGAAGTGTGCATTTGATGAGGTGAAAATAGTATAGTGTGTATAAAGTTAGTGAAGTGTTTAATGGTAGAATTGAGACTAACAAATATAAAGTATAAGATGTAGAATGAAGTACTATAGTATGTAAAGAACATTAAGTTGGCTTAAGGTGATCAAAGCTAAAAGATGTCAAGGTAAAATGATGAGGTTTGTAGTTATTCATGAGTTAAGTAAATTGGATGGTTATCAAGATAGACAATATGTCCTCAAATTGACTCGTAATGAAGTTAAGGATATGATTTTGTAAGTAAAATATGTAATAAGACATTATATTGCAATTAAAAGTGTTGAGCTACTTGTCAAATGATTTAAGTTAAAGAAACTATAGGATGATAGCCTATGATCTTAAAGAGAAATCATCCATCTTGTTTCTAAGTGATAATATTGTTACTCACTCCTACCAGAGTTTATCTCTTAAGTTTTTAAAAGGGAAATTCCAAAGCTTTTAATTTACTATAAGGACTTCAGGCTTTTGTAAGCTTCTCGGTAAAGTTGGAAGGTTCGTATAAGTTATTCTAGCACTGCCCAAGTTATTAACTATAAGTCTTTTTTACCTTGAGGTGGCATATTGAGATTAATTCATATAAGCTTCTAGTAATTGGTCTATGGGTTACCAAATGAAATCAAGTACAAGTTCTAAGCTTTAGGAGATTTATCTATGGATTCTCAAGTTAAAAGAACTCCAAGTAATAGAGTCTTAAGTTATATCTTCATGTCCATACGCTTATTTTGAGTTGTGGTATATTAATGTAAAGAAATTTCAAGAACTCGTATTCTGAGAATCGTGCTAATGCCTCTGTTAAGTATCGATTTTGCATAAGGTCTACGAACTCAAGTTCTTATGAGTCACTCCAGTTCAGAATCACAATGTATGTATGATCCTTATATTATGATATATGACTAAATCCTTTCAGTTATGTTCAGGTTATACGTCTGTATGGTCAACTCTTATTGAGTTATTACTTGAATTCCTTAAGTTCAGAAAAGCGTCTACCACTCCTATAAGTGCTTCCAATGTGTAAGTGAATGTGTACACGAGATCTGGTAATGATTAGTAAAGCTAAGAATTCAAGTTAAATACTCTATTTAAGAGTCCCAAATGTCTATACAATATAGATCCTCCGTAGGTAGGGATTTTTATATATCGAGCTAAAAGCTCTCTTATAGTTGAGTCACGATATGCAAAGAGTCAGTATTCAGTTGCTCCAGCAGATTATCCATGGAGGGTTATTATTGAGTCACCAGGGTTAGAGGTTGTGTCTATGTATCATCATATCACGAGCATGCATAGTTGTATTATGTTACTTATGAATATGTACCTGGTGATCCTACAAGCAAATGTTCTGTATAAACCTCTGATCAATTATATCAAATGGGTAGAGGCACCAACCCTAGAGCGTATGCTGGTTGGGTAGACATAGCATTTCTACATACACATGATTACATTGATACATATAATTTACTATTATATGACATTTATATGATTGTACAAATTGAACTGGTACACTTGATGCTCTAGTCAAGTTACAATTTCCAGATTTAGGTTGTTTCCTCCCTACTTCTAGTATACCTATCTTGAGTATTACTCATGTGATATTGAGTTGTTATTAGGTTACAATTTTTATGGAGTTCCAGGTTACTTCTATTTCTTATATGCTTATGCTTCCTGGTTTAGTTATTATTATTGTTGTTGTTGTCTCACATTTACATTCTCAGCCTTAAATACTAGTACATATCATTCATATTGACGCCCCTTCGTCTGGGGACCTGCATTTGTGCTGCAAATATAGGTAGAGGCCGGATTGCCAGTTGCTATAGAAGTTCCTAATTTCAGCGGTTATGATTGTATGCTCCTCTCTTCCTGGAGCCAAAGTCTAGTTTTGTTTCAGCTTAAGTATTGGGTTTAGTTTTGGGTAGGTCAGAGTTCTATTCCGACCATCAGTACAGTTTACTCTTTAAAGACTTTGTGGACTTAGTATGTGCAGTATTATTCAATTGCTGACTCGTCGGTCTTCCGTTGTTGTTTTAGTCAGTGATGGCTTTGTCAGTATATATGTTATATTCTTTTATATTGTTCACCTCATTGCTCCTTGTGCTATATTATGTTTGATTGTGATATATGACCTTCTTGTCCTAAGTGTTATAGTTACATACGTTATGTAATACCACAAAAGTCCCTAAGATCAAACCCAGACTTGAAGTAGAAAACCAACAGAAAATTAGAATCTTCTGCAGGATGACCCTCGCCACAAGTCGTGGTGAGGAAGTATGACCCAAAGGAGGTAGTCATGGTCACCATGACCCAGTCCAGGACTTAAGATAGCACAGACACCACAAGTCATGGGATGAATCATGGTGATATAGGACAACTCATCTTGAAGACTCGTGATAAGAAGTTCCTAAATGTTCAAACTTGTTCTAGTAACCACAAGTGGAAGTCACAACTCATGAGAAGACACCATGAGTCATGGTATGAGGTGTAGGATAAGACAGAAAAGGGTTCAAAACTCTTCTCAGGAACCATGACTATATATTTGATGAGTCAGTAGTTTACCAACTCATTTGGGTTTTAAGCATGAGATATTGCCTTATTTTGACTCAATTTAGGAAGGTTTTATGCCTTTTATCTTCTTTTGTGTAGGCATTTAACTTAGACAAAGAGAATGAAAGAATTGAGTTGAAATTAATCTACTGGAAGAAAAAGGGACATGCATGTCGCACATGGGCACCTGCGTTTGCAGATGACACTGGAATAGTTGGTGAACCAGACTTGTGAGTAGAAGATTTGTGTCTGCGGACCACAAATGCTAATACAGACAACATAAGAAGGTCACTAGTTAAGCCTGAGAGGAGATCTATGAGCTGCAGAAAGGCACCTGCGAAAAGCAGGTGCCACGCAAGTGAGCCATGTCACTACTGAAGGACAATGTCATCCAGAAATGCACAAGTGTACCTTAGAATCTTCCAAGGGCAATTTTGGGAGATGTGCAAGAAGATTGTACATACACATGTCATTAGAGAGATTAGAAGAGAAGAGAGAGTACATCATAGAGATAGCTAGAGTACATTTTTTCTTTCTTCTTCATTGGGAAAACTACCATTGTTGTAGACCTTGAGCTTTAATTAAGATTTGATTACTTAATATGATGAGTGTAGAGAAATTCTTTATAGGTATAATTTCTATCTCTTTAATTATGAGAAGCTAAATTTCTTGCTAGGGGTGTATGTGCATGATAGGTATCTAGACTTGAGTGGGTGTTGATTATTTGTTCTTTAAATTGATTAGCAAGCATGTATCTATTGTTTTCTTCAAGTTTTAATTCAATAATCGATAGTTTCAAACATTGATTTAGCTTTCTAATCTTGCTTTTGCTTGAAAAAGGGAAGTAAGGTTGGGTAAGGATTCAATTGTAAGGAATTGGAGTATGGATATGTTGGTTGGAGCTAGAGATAGTCAAAATCCACATTCATACTATTAGAGCTAGAAATAGTCTAACTCTTCTTCAAGCTTATTGGTTGTTTTGTGATTATGGCTTTGGGGTTTGAGAAAACCCAAGGTAAACACATCCTTTTGGTTGAGAAACATAGGGTACAATCATAACTAAGGCTATCCATGCGCTAATCAATTCTAAGTCTTTTAATCAATCCCTCTCTAGTTGATTCCCCATCTAATGCACACCCCTAGTCCCTCTCATGATTGCATCAATTCATTTTTCCCTTGTTTTGTTCTACATTTGAAATCGATACTTGATTACTCTTTTTCCACAATTTTACTTGATATTGTTGAGGCATGGCATTTGCTTGTATGATTTTGTTTATGATATTTAGATAATCTAACCCAAATCCTCGTGGATTCGACCTGACACTCATTGGGTAATTTGTTTTTGCCAATGACCGTAGCCACCTTATTTATTGGAGAAGTAGTTTTGGACGTTATAAAAAAATGACGTCATTTCCGGGGATTGGCTTGTGATTTCCATTTGTTGTTTATCAGTTCAAACATGTATTGCATCTAATTTTTTTTATTTTCATTAGTTCTTATTTCTTATATGGCATCATGGGATGGAAAGGAGTTTGGTAGTTGAAACCCATATCTTGATGACCCAGATCCATATTGTGGAGGACCTCATTTCTGACAAAATTGTGGATATGCCTTAGAAGAGAGATGTTTGCACCTTCTCACTTCTATGATTGGTATGATTGCACCTTATGTGGTGGTTATGGTGGACATTTGGGTGATTGTCCCAATTACTTCGCTTATTGACCCAGTTGCTATAACAAAAATGCTAGTTGTGCTTTTGAGTTTGGCAGTATGATGACATGGTATGTGAAGGACGAAGCACGATATATGAACATTTGGAAGTCATTCTCTAAGTTTTTTTGGAGAAGGATGCTGACTCCTCAATTCCAACGGAATTGTCTACTCCTCAAAAAAAATCTCTAGTTCTCTGAAAGAAATAACTGAGGAGATATTGAGAAGCATAGCAAGGAGGAGCGAACAATGGGGTCTAGTCTTGACTGACTGGTGGGAAAAAGTTCAACATAATGATAAGGAAGTTATCCAAAACATGGATTCTTCCATGGGAGGATTTTCACAAGCCTTAAAAAATTTTCCATGATGAAGCAAAACTTGACTAGGCTGAGCAAAGTCAAGAAGTTAAGCTACTAGAAATTTCTACTCACGAAGTGGAGGCCAACCTAAATAATGTTATGATGGAGATATACAATGTTCAACATCAATTGGTTGTGGGTGGTAATTTTGAGTCAGATCCCAATGAAGAAGAGGTCAAGAGGGACTTTGAAGAGTTAAAAGCTAATTGCCAACTAACAAACCCAACAACAACGGAAGATACTGAAATTGAGAAAGTGACAGTAGAGTTCCAAAGAAAAGTTCATCAAATTCTTTTTGAGGACTTTAGTGCATTTGAGAGGGAGGATATCAAGAAGGAAGCATTCTTGAAAATAGAGCGACTTAGACCTCACACCAATCATTTTTCAATATTGTATTTTGTTGACGATATAGAAATTGAGGCAACTAAGTCTATGAAGAATTTTGAACAGGAAGATCAAAGTAACTTCATTTTAAAGTTTGGCTGGTCAACAAGGTAACATCATATCCCTCCTTTAAGGGCCAAGAAGTGCAAGAGGCGATATTTATTGCTTGGTGCCTCTATTTTTACACCATTACCTCTCAAGCGGAGTAGAAAAGTGGAAAAAAATTAGGGGTGAAATTCATAAGTTCAAAGTGCAAAGGAAAATGGTAAAATTGATGCCGTCGAGATGCAATAAATCAAGTGCTTCTTAGGAGGTAACCCAAGTGTTTTTCAATTTCTTTTCACTTTACATTTTTGTTGTTTTTGCTTGTTGTAGGTTTGCAAAAGATGTGGAATGTGCCAAAAAGTGAAAGAAACCAAAATGAGGTGCCTGCGTGGGACATGCGAAACGCAGGTGTCACTTTATAGAACGCAGGTCCAGCGCATGTGTTAGCCTGAATACCTGAAAGGAAACTTTTCAAAATCATGCATCTGCGCAACATCTGTAAATCGCAAATCCAAACATGCAGCACGCAAGTCTAGTGCATGCTCGTGGACAGATAATTGAAGATCCTGGTGCGTAAATTTCCCTTCATACATGCATTGCACATACTAGTGTAGGTGCCAACTTATGGCTCGCAGATGCCTCTACCGGTCTAGGGAGTTCTTTCACCTATTCTTCCCTTATTTTGTTCAACCTTATGCATCGAGGACAATGTGTTATTTTCATTGGGGGTGAAGTCTGAGTAACTCACTCATTAATGATGTATGATTTGGCCCTATCTTAGATTGGGTGATTTCATTCTTAAGGGAAAATCGTCATTGCATGCTATTTAGCATCGTCTTTGTAGAGAGTAGTTAGTGAATAAACTCCGAGGATTTTCTTCGTATCACAGTTCTTTTCCAAGGAGAAAAATTTTTCTTCTTTTATTTTTGTGTCGGACCAGGTGATATTTCCCTATGATGTATTGAGAGGTGAATTTCTTAAGAAAAAACATCATATTTTAGTTTGTCCTTTTGAGTCCTTATTTCACTTATTTTGAGCGACGCCATCAGATATTTTTACTTGGCATAAGCAAATTAATTTTTGAGATAAAAGGGGAAAATAAATTTGAAAAAATGAGAATTCTCTTGTTATGATTTCTACATTCTTTGTTTGTCTTTTTGATTCACAAAAAGTGTGCACAAAACTCAAAATAGATTGTTAAAAGTCATGCTTTTAAATTGATCTTAGGAATAGTTTTAACTCCTTGGAGTGTAATGTCTTGTGTGGTCGGGTTTTGCTTTATTCTTATGTATGCATGTTATTTGGAACTTATCCAAAATGTAATTCAAGGAGAAATCCTAGATGTAACTGAACTTGAAAAATGACCTTAGGCCCTTTTTGGATAGTCACTTCATCGTAAAAATGACCTCCTTGTACATCGATCCTTGTTAACCAATTTTTTAGCCTTAAGCCTTTTTCTTGGAAATCACATTACAAGCCTTATACCATTTTTAATCCTCTACTTTGGCACCCGTTCCTCCATAATTGCTAGCGATGAAATAAAAATGGGATCTTGAAGCCTAAGAATTAGGGGAGGATAGGAAAATGAAATGTGATTTAGGCAAAAGCCTAAGTTTTGGGGGTGTGCACAAAAAGGAAAAGAGGAATGAGCTTCAATGTGAGGTAGCATCCATTGCTTGATGTAAAAACAAAATGGCCGGCTGAAAAAAACATTGTTCAAAAGAAGAAAGAAAAGAATTGAATGGTGCTATCTCTTGTATAGAATAGAGGGTGTTACAATGATGGCTCTTTGGAAAGATTTGGATGGTGAAAAAGAGAGAGATAAGGTGGAGTTGACTCTCTATGTGTAAGCGAGATATTTGAATAGTGTCACAAAGACATTGGGGAGGTTCTAGTCACTTGAACTAAATGTTATCCTACCCTTAATCCTAGTTACATTAAAACTCGCAAGTCCTTAGGAATTCCAAATTTATCGACTCTACATTAGTGGCGAGTTATATGAAAGGAAATCCTATGGTTTGATATGTGTATACTTGAATGTATTTGAGAGTGTGAACATTTTTGTATCATCTAATGATCCCTATTTTTGTGAATTGCATGATTGATTGGGATTTCTCTTCTGGTGAATGGCATTACATCCTTGGAGTGAATGTTAAAATTGTGATTTTAATTGAGAGGTATGAATGTGACAAGTTGTGCAGTGAACTTGTAGGAAAACCTTTAATGTTGATTGTCAATGATTTGAGATGCTTATTGATCTTGAGTTGAATGAAAATGTCCCCTATTTTGAATTGAAAGAGTGATGGTGATAGGTTCAAGCACTTGTGGTGGTGCCAATTGAAGTTTGTGCATTTGTTTGAGTCTTTTTCAAATTTTTGAGTCGGTGTGTGACTTTTAGGGGTTTCTTGAGTCTTAATGGTCTTGTATCAGATCTCATGACATGATATGCTTAAGTCAATTATACTTCTGAGTGAATGCTTTGCTTGAGAACAAGCAATAGTTCGAGTTTGGTGGTTTGATGAGTTGGTATGAGTTGGTAATTTACTAACTCATTTGGATTTTAAGCATGAACAATTGCCTTGTTTTCACTCAATTTAGGAAGGTTTTATGCCTTTTCTCTTCTTTTGTACAGGCATTTAACTTAGACAAAAAAACTAAAAGAATTAAATTAAAACCAATTTGATGGAAGAAAAAGGGACATGCATGTCGCACATGGGCACTTGCAAATACAGGTGCCAAGCAGATAACACTGGAAAAGTTAGTGAACCGGATCTACGAGCCAAAAAATTTGTATCTACGGACTGCAGATGCTAACATAGATAACATGAGAGGGTTACTGATTAACCCTGAAAGGAGATCCGTGAGTCGAAGAATGGCACCAGCGTTTACAAGTGAGCCGCGTCACTGTTGAAGGGCAATCTCATCCAGAAATGCATACATGTACCTTAGAAGCTTCCAAGGTAAATTTTGGGAGATGTTAAAAAAATAATTTTATAGATTTTTAACCCAATTGTACATACACATGTCATTAGATAGATTAGAAGAGAAGAGAAAGTACATCATATAGATATCTGGAGTACATTTTTGCTTTCTTCTTCATTGGAAAATCCACTATTGTTACTTGAGCTTGAATTGAGATTTGATTACTTAATAAATGAGCACAGAGAAATTCATTATGGGTATAATTTCTCTCTTTGATAGTGAGTAGCTAAATTTCTTATTAGGAGTGTGTGTCATGATGTGTGTCTAGACTTGAGTGGATGTTGATTATTTGTTCTTAAAATTGATTAGCAAGCACGGATATTGTTTGCTTCAAGTTTTAATTCAATAATTGATAGTTGCAAACATTGATTTAGCTTTCTAATCTTGATTTTTCTTGAAAAGGGAAGTTAAGTTGGGTAAGGATTCAATAGTAAGAATTGGAGTGTGGATACATGAGTTGGAGCTAGAGATAGTCAAACCCCATTCATACTCCATTAAAGGATTAGAGCTAGAAATAGTCTAGCCTTCCTCAAGCTTATTAGTTGTTTTGTGATTATGGCTTTGGGGTTTGAGAAAACTCAAAGTAAATACATCCTTTTGGGTTGAAAAAGAGAGGATGTAGCCATAACCAAGGCTATCCATACCGTAATTAAGTCTAAGGCTCTTAATCAATCCCTCTCTAGTCGACGACCCATCTAATGCATACCCCTAGTCCCTCTTATTGATTGCATCAATTCATTTTTCCTTTGTTTTGTTCTACACTTCAAATCAATACTTAATTACTTTTTTCCCCTAATTTTTAGTTTATATTGTTGAGGTATGACATTTTCTTATGTGAGTTGATTTACCACATTTGGATAATCCAATCTCAATCCTCGTGGGATTTGACCCCGACATTCATTAAAAAATTTATATATGTCAACGACCATAGCCACCTTCTTTATTAGAGAAGTATTTTTGGACATTATCAATACCACGAGCCGTGATGCGGTCGTTGGGATTGGATTTCAATTTTAAAGTACACTTTCCCAGGGGTATTTTCGTAACTTCATAGGATTTTACCTCCTAAACTATGTCATTTTGGGATATTTTGAAAGGGGATTAAAGGGAACTAGTCGACTTTCCCCTCTCATGCTCTCCTACACTCTCAAAAAGATATGATAGAAGCATCAAATCCTCTCAAGCCAAGGTTGGGGTTCTTCTCCAAAACCTCTAAGAATCAAGCTCTAGCAAGAAAGACTTCTTCTTCTTCAGGTATGTGAGAATTCAACAAGAGTCATCCTTTCACCATTATATCCCTAACGTTTTTAGAAAACTAAAAGTCTTAGCTTTGTAGAAAGTCACATCTTAGGGTTTTTCAGTCAACTTGTGAGTTCCCTGATCATCGTAATGTTTCAAGACTTCCATGATTGTTATTAAGAGAAATTCATGATTTTATCTCTGATTATATGTTGTACTTTCATAAGTAGAATTTTAGCATGTTTTCAAGTTCAGTCTGCATGATATTAGCATGCTTTCAAATACTTAGCCTAATGAGTTAACATTGTTTTCAAATAACATGGTCTTTCAAGTACATATGACTTTTTCATGATTTCAGTATACATTCTTTACAATACTATCAGAATTATCTATATTATCAGGTCCTGTAGACTCTTAGAGCACTTTCAGATAAAGTAGCTTTGACTTAGACTTAGGCATCAGTTTTCGAGCTATCAAAACACACACACACACACACACATATATATATATATATAACTAACACACATATACATAGATGTCGCCCAAGCGCACGCAAGCGCACGTGGTCGTCAAGTAATATATGATAGTGAACTCCCGATTATAGATCCCTCAGAGACTTGTCATATTACTTGTTTAAGGTTAACTCTTTATTTTGCTATTCTAACGAACAAATAAAAATGGGGAATGATTTGGAGATTAAACTACTTAAACTTGAAATGTAAAATTAACTACCAAACTAAGATTGTTGCAAACTTGTTTATACTTCAAATGATGATGAAAATCTAGGGAAATGACACTTTCACTTCAGGTTGAGTTTCAAGACTTAATTACGCTAGATTAAGTCTTCCTAAGGTTGCTAGATGCAAGTTATTATCCTATTTCTTACCACTCTCCCAAGCATCCAAGAACTATCTCATGAACCCTAACGCCTATATCCCTATGGTCGCAGGATAAACATGAAAAAATGGTTATACGTACTTGTATATCAATTAAAGAGGATTGAAGGGTATATACCTATCCTCATCAACAACTTCTAACCTTCAATCAATGCGCCAAAGGATCTTTAAATTCCTGTTTTACATTTACTTATAACCTTTTTAGTTCGCTCTACCGAGTTCAACCAAAAGTCAAAAATTTATTCACAAAGTGATCAGTATAGAGAATAAGCAATTAAAATAAGTAAATATAAACGACCTTTAACAAAGAATCAAAACTAGAAATAATCAATCTTTTAAAATTCAACCATAGCTATGGCCAAAATCGTAGAATGGTTGTTTAGCCACTTATTGACAAGCGGAAAAACAAAGATATCATCATCATTCAAAGTAAAATGATAGAGAAAAAAAGACACCTAAGTTAAGACTTATCTCTCCTCCAAAGCTGCATTACAACCCCTACTACGAACAAATAAAATAATATAAGATAGCTAACAAATGACCTAGATGTTATATTTATAGGTGAGCCATCAAATGACACTTTTGCCCTCAAGAAATTTGCTCAAAAATAAGAAAAATTCATCCTGGAATGGTTCTGGCACACTGCGCCCTCCATAGCCCCAAGTTTGGCTCAATTTTTGTCATGATTTGGACATAGGCGTGGAATGAGATACAGGACAAGGAGCCCCGAGAGACTACAAGTCGAACCATCAAATGAACATACATCTAACTCAATCAATAAAGAGGAAGGATTGGCATGATAAACATAATAGAAATCTCATCATAACATAACATCGAAGTCGGAAATCACATGATACATGACGAGCTGATTACTATATGTAGTCTAAAAGCTACATAACTGATGGGTTGATGGGACAACACCCCCAACTAACCCGACAAGTCTGAAAACTGAAAGTGTAGGATATCTGATAGAAAATGGTCCTTGGGAGATGAGGACTCACCACTGGGCTGGATGCTAACACTGGAATCCGATAATTGTAGGGCTGAGGCTAAAGATCGGAGCCTGTATCAAAAAATGATACAACATAAACTATACGGTCAGTACGTGGAATGTACCGAGTATGAAAAGTAAGTAAAACAGACGTTTAAAATATATAAAAGTTCATAAGAGTAGGACAACATGCTCATAACATAAATATCATAATGTAACATAAGGCTCAAGGTTTTCAAAACATTCGTAGAGCTGTCATAATCATAATAATAGGAGAAAAAACTTCATTAAACATAACTTGAGCCAAAGTAATATGAACATAACTATGCATAAATCATTAGGAACAATGGGAGATTCTTATAACCGACATACCCCATATGAGCACACATGGAGCTCGACTTGTAAACCCCTAGTCGGGAGGGTGTTCGTACCTTGCCAAGGGTAAACCATGAAAGGGCGTGATATCACTCATGAAAAGCCCATTTGGGAAAAGGGGAAAGTCTCAAGGGAGGTCCCATCGTGACCTACGGTGGCACGTAGTTCTGAGACTCGGGGAAAAACCTGAGCTCGAACCTCCTCGGTGTTAAATACTACTCCCAAAACATATATAGTACTCATAGGATAACATACATGATAATATGCCAGTTAAATCATGATAATCATAAACATGATTGAAAATACGTGATCTAGCCATGAAATAAGGCCTGGGAGTCGGCCATAATTATAAATTCATAAATCATGAGATTAACACATGCTTGTAAGTTATTTGTACTTGATAGTCATAATCATGAATGAGCATTTAAGAGAAATCATATCATAAATCATAAATCATAAATCATAGTAGGCTAAAGAGGATCAAGATCATAATGAAATCATAATTTGATTTTTCATAAAAACATGCATAATTGGGAATAATTTAATTTAAATCTGAATCTATAAATTTATGGTCAAAATAGTTATATAATGTTCCCATAGATCATAAAACATGATTTAATTCGTGAAAGGAATTGACCCATAGATATATCATAGAGAAATTCACAAGAATTAGATTAAACCCCATAGATCATGGAACTTGAATTGTAGAAGTAGAATCTCATGGAATTGATAGAAGTTTGGGAATGAGAGTGGGAGGAACTCTCATTCATAGCCTCACATACTTGGGTAGATTGATTTTTCCCTCTTCCTTGATCACCCAAAAGAAATTTAAGAAGAATTAATGGATTTAAGCTTTGATCACTTCTAAGAGCCTCCTAGTCTTGCATGTATGAATGGTAAGGCTTAAGATAGGTTTTACTCTTTAAAAAATCTCATAACTAAGCTTAAAACGATGTAGTTTAGGCCTTAGGATCATAGGAATTACGAAAAAGCCGTAAATAAATTCACAAAAAATAACTGACTGCTAGTCCCAACAAGGGATTGGACGAGTCATCACCTTGGACCACAACTCGTGGCCTTCAGTCACCCAGTGCACTGCCTGTCTTTCCTTAACGGGTCCCCACGAGGGACCTAATGGATCTTCCTTGGTGACCACGACTCGTGGTCACCTTTCGTGGTCTCCACTATCCAAAAACCAGTGATCCTTGACCAATCTTGACCACGGCTGACTCAACGAGTCGTGGGGTCTGACCACGGCTCGTAGTCATGCCCATGGTGTCTTCAAATGAAAAATTCCAGAACTTAAAGACAGCTCCTCACCACGAGTCACCTAACGACTTGTGGTCACCCCCACGGGTCACAAAACGACTTGTTCTGTGACCTGGTGCAGATTTTTCAGCTTTCTCCATTTCAACTCTTGGGTCTGATCTTAGGTCTTCCGGGGTATTACAATATCTCCTGATTGGGAACATTTATCCTAGAATGTTGGAAAACATATAAAAAAGTAGAGAAATGCAATCATCATATTCAAACACTGATTATTTAAGATGAAAACTGACGGAATGACTACCTTCAAACTAAACTACATGGATGAACTGAATTGGCGAACCATATATACATACTTTGACATAAAAGAAACTTGGGCACATGAACTGAACATGAAAACTAAATAGAGTACAAGGGCAAAAACTGATACCTCTAACTGAAACGGAGCCGGAAGGGAATAAGTGTGGGTATCTAGCCATCTTATCCGCTTTGGCTTCTCACATAGCTCCCTTAACATGTTGATTCCTCCATAACACTTTGACTGAAGCTACCTCCTTATTCCTTAGCCTCCGAACCTGACGATCCAATATCTCCACCGGAATCTCCTCATAGCTAAGGCTGTCTCTCACACCCACACTCTCCACTGGAACTACCAAAGCTGGATCACCCAAACACTTCTTGAGGGGCGATACATAAAAAACAGGATGAATGGAAGCTAATTCTGAGGGAAACTCCAATTCATATGCCACCTTGCCAACCCGTTTCACAATCCGGTAAGGGCCAACACAACGATGGCTGAGTTTTCCTTTCTTTCCAAACCTCATCACTCCCTTCATGGGAGACACCTTCAAAAACACCCAATATTTCACTTTGAACTCTAGTCCTCTCCTTCTTACATCAGCATAGGACTTTTGGAAACTTTAAGATGTTTTCAACCTATCCCATATGAGCTGAACCTTCTCCATAGCCTCATGGACTGAATTTGGTCCTATCATCGCAGCTTTACAAACTTCAAATCAGCCAATAGGAGATCTACATCTCCACCCATAGAAAGCCTCAAATGGAGCCATCTGAATGCTGGAATGGTAGCTATTATTATACGCAAACTCAATAAGAGGCAAATGGTCATCCTAACTACCCTTGAAGTCAATCACACATGCTCTCAACATGTCCTCGAGAGTCCGAATTGTCCACTCTGCTTGACCATCCGTTTGCGGGTGAAATGTTGTGATGAGCTTTACCTGAGTACCCAATCTGTTTTGAAATGACCTCCAAAACCGAGAAGTAAATTGGGTACCTCTATTTGATATGATAGACAAGGGCTCTCTGAGAAATAGAACTAGCTCTCGGATGTATAGTTTGGCATAATCCTCTGCTGAATCAGTGGTTTTTACCGATAGAAAATGAGCGGCTTTGGTCAACCTGTCCATAACCACCCAAATGGATTCATATTGTCGACGCATGCGAGGCAACTCAGTGATGAAGTTCATATTGATTTTTTCCCACTTCCAAGTAGGAATGCTGATATATTGAAGCACACCTCCCAGTTTGTGATGCTCAACCTTCACTTGCTGATAGTTTGGACACTTAGCCACAAATTCTGCTATGTCCTTCTTCATGCCATTCCACCATTAGACTTCCCGTAGGTCATGGTACATTTTGGTGGCACTTGAATTTGTAGAATACCTGCATCCATGAGCCTCGTGCAACATCTGGTTCCTCAAATCAATAATATCCAAAACACATAAGCGACCCTGGTATCGAAGCACACCATCTCCCCCTTTGGAGAAGACCTCTACCCTCTGATTTTGAACAACTTCCTTTAATTTTACAAAAATGGGATCCTCATCTTGTCTAGCTTTTACATTAGTCACCAAGGACAATTCTGACCCGTTCTAAACAATAACACCGCCATCGGTAGAGTCAACCAACCGAACTCCCAACCTTGCAAGTCGATCCACATCTTTCACCTGCTCCTTTCTCCCCTCATCCACGTGGGACACACTCTCCATAGAGAGTCTACTAAGTGTGTCTACTACTACATTGGCCTTGCCCGGATGGTAAAGGACACTCATATCATAGTCCTTGAGTAGCTCCAACCACCTCATTTGACGAAGATTGAGATCCTTCTGGGTAAACACATATTGTAGACTCTTATAGTCCGTAAACACATCTACATGGACCCCGTACAAATAATGTTTTCATATCTTCAAGGCAAATACCACCACCACCAATCAAGATCATGAATCAAGTAATTCTTCTCATGAACTTTAGCTGTCTGGAGGCATATGCTACAACTTTTCCGTGCTGCATCAATACAAAACCAAGTTCGATTCTCAAAGCATCGCAATACACCACAAACCCATCGGTACCCTCGGGTAGAGTTAACACTGGTGCTGAAGTGAGTCGAGCCTTCAACTCTTGGAAGCTCTTCTCACAAGCCTCCGACCATTGAAACTTTACCTTCTTCTAGGTCTGTTTAGTCAACGGTGCTGCAATAGATGAAAACCCCTCAACAAACCTCCGATGGTAGCTAGCAAAGCCCAAGAAACTTCTGATACCTGAAGGATTTACCGGTCTGGCCCAATTCTTCACCGCCTCTATCTTCTGCGAGTCTTCTTGCATACCCTCACTAGACACCACATGACCCAAGAATGCCACAAAATTTAACCAAAACTCACATTTGCTGAATTTTGCATACAATTGACGATCTTTGAAGGTTTGCAACACCACCCTCAAATGAGCGACATGCTCCTCCTAGCTCGGAGAGTATATCAAGATGTCATCTATGAACACAATCACGAACATGTCTAGATACGGCTTGAAAACCCTGTTCATCAAGTCCATAAAAGCTGCAGGAGCATCCGTTAGTACAAAAGACATGACTACAAACTAATAGTGACCATACCGAGTTTTGAAGGCTGTTTTGGGAATGTCACCCTCCCAAATTCTGAGCTGATGGTACCCGGATCTGAGGTCTATCTTTGAAAAGCACTTGGCACCCTAAAGCTGGTCAAACAAGTCATCAATTCTGGGGAGAGGAAACCTATTCTTGATGGTGACCTTGTTCAATTGCTGATAATCAATACACGTACAAAGAGAACCATCTTTATTTCGGACAAAGAGAACTAGTGCACCCCATGGAGACTTTCTAGGTCTGATCGAAACCCTTGTCTAGAAGGTCCTTCAATTGATCTTTCAACTCCTTTAGCTCAGTTGGAGCCATTCTGTAAGGAGGAATAGATATAGGTTGCATGTTGGGTAGGAGGTCAATACCAAAATCGATTTCCCTCTCGGGAGGAATACCCCATAGATCATCTAGGAAGACTTCTGGATACTCACATTCCACTGTAGCTGACTAGATAGTTAGCGTCTCGGACGTAGCATCCTTAACCCTAACTAAATGGTCCACACAACCTGTATAAATCATATTTTTGGCCTTAAGATAGGAAATGAAACGAACTACATGCACAGCTGAAATACCCTTCCATTCTAAGACTGGCTCACCCAAAAATTTGAACTCTACCGCACGGGTTCTACAATTAACGGAGGTATAACATGAAAATAGCCAATCCATGCCAAGGATAACATCAAAATCGGTCAAGGATATCTCTACTAAATCTGTTGAGGTGACTTTCTAAAGGACTGTGATCGAGAAACTTCTATACACCCATCTAGCTACAACTGAATCACCCGCTGGAGTAGAGACTGAGAAGGGTTTCAACAAGATTTGGGGACTAAATCTGAAACTACTAGCCACATAAGGTGTCACAAAAGACAAGGTAGCCCTTGGATCTAACAAATCATATACATCAAGATGGAAAACTCGTACATACCAGTAACCACGTTTGGGGAAGTCTCCTGCTCTTGTCGAGTTTCAAGGGCATAAAACCTATTCTGGCACTGACCGCCAACTGAACTAGTAGAAGCACCTTGCTGGGAGGGACGTCCTGCTGGAGCTGCTGAACTAGCGGCTAGCATACGGGCTCCACCACCCCCTAATCTGGTTGAAGGGCAATCCCTGATTTTGTGTCCAGGTTTGCCACACCCAAAACAAGCATCTGAGTGAACTAAACACCTCCCTGGGTAATTCTTGCCAGACTTCGCATAGGATGGGAAGGTGCGCTCTATCCGAATTCTACCTTGGCCCCTCAAATCTGAGGCCCTGCTCCTCTGATCACCTTGTTGTCTGGATGGTGCACTAGCTGACGATGGTGCTAGAGAAAAGACTTATGATGAGACTGCTGGAGATGTCCGCCCCCCGATCTAGGCTGAGAAGTCCCATAACTGTCTATCTTGACCCTCTTGGCCTATCTCTCCCTTCGATACATCACCTCCATCTGCTGGGCATGCAGAATTATGTAGGGAAAATCCATGTCTTGATGCAGCACGGCAATCCTACAATCCTTATTTGGGTAGTCCACCACTCCATGAACAAATCTACTCACCCGAGCTCTCTGATCTTCCATTAACTCGAACGCATACTTGGATAAATAGGTGAGTGTACTCCTTAACTGAGATGTTACCCTACTTCAAATTCATAAACTCAGCCACTTTTAGCTCCCTCATCTCACGAGAGAAGAATTGATCTAGAAAGGCAGCATGAAACTCATCCTAACCAATAGGGCCTGCTCCTACTGCCCTACTATCTTTCCACTATCTAAACCAGATATGTGCAACCCCTTTCAAATGATAAGAGTCTAAGTCAACGCACTCCACATTTTCCACCCCCATGACCTGGGTGATTTGCAGAATCTCATCAATGAACTCATGCGGGTCTTCATCTACTTTTGGCCCAAGGAACTCTGGTGGGTTTATCCTTAGAAAATCCCTAACCCGAGCCACCACCGCATTCCCATTATGAGGGAGATGCGCCACCGCTTATTCATTGACCTGGGCGATCAAGGCTTGTACTAGCATCTGTATTAGCATCGGTAGCCGGCTCTAGTGCATGCTCCTCATAGATTGGTGGGGCCTAATGGTGCCCCTCTCCGTTGCTCTTCTCGTGGCCGTTTTCGTTTCTCCTTCCATTTACTTGATTTCGAGGCATGATTCTACAAATGTGTATAGCACGAGTTAGAAGGATAGATAGACATTTCATCACACGACATGAGATCATGAAAGAAGGGAATATTTCCTAAACGTTTTTTAGCCTCTTCGTCAAAAGTGTGGCGTGCTTCACACCCATGAAAAGAACTCTACTTAACGTGGCTTTCAGACACCCAAGGAAACTTCAAACCTATTGCTCTGATACCAAGTTTGTCACGATGTGGACATAGGCCCAGATCGAGACATGAGACAAGGAGCCCCGAGAGACTCAAAGTCGACCCATGGCATGAACGTACATCTAACTCAATCAATAAATAATATGGCTTGGCATGATAAACATAATAGGAATCTCATCATAACATAACATCAAAGTCAGAAATCACATGATACATGACGAGCTGATTACTATATATTGTCTAAAAGCCTCTATATAACGATGGGTTGATGGGACAACACCCCCAACTAACCCGACAAGTCTGAAAATTGAAAGTGCAGGATATCTGATAGTAAATGGTCCTCGGGAGAAGAGGACTCACCACTGGGCTGGATGCTAACACTAGAACCAGCTAATGGCGGTGCTGAGGCTAAAGATAGGAGCCTTTATCATAAAATGATACAACATAGAGTATGCAGTCAGTACGTTGAAGGTACCGAGTATTCAAGGAAAGTAAAATGGACATTTAAAATACATAATGTTTATAAGAGTAGGACAACATGCTCATAACATAAATATCATAGTGTAACATAAGGTTCAAGGTTTTCAAAACATTCGTAGATTAGTCATAATCATAATAATAGGAGAAATAAACTTCATTAAACATGACTTGAGCCAAAGTAATATGAACATAACCAAGCATAAATCATCAGGAACAATAGGAGATTATTATAACTAACATACCCCATATGAGCACACATGGAGCCTGACCTGTAAACCCCTAGTTGGAAGGGTGTTCTTACCTTGCTAAGGGTAGAACCATGAAAGGGCGTGATATCACTCATGAAAGGACCATTTGGGAAAAGGGGACAATCTCAAGAGAGGTCCCATCGTGACCTACGATGGCATGTAGTTTTGATACTCGGGGCAAAACCTGAGCCCTGAACCTACTCGGTGTTAAATACTACTCCCAAAACATATATAGTGCTCATAGGATAACATACATGAAATTCATGAGCTAGTTAAATTATGATAATCATAAACATTCTTGAAAATACGTAAATTAGCCACGAAATAAGGCCCGTGAGTCGGCCATAATCATAAATTCATAAATCATGAGATTCATACATGCTTGCAAATTACTTGTACTTGATAGTCATAAATCATGATGAGCATTTAAGAGAAATCATATCATAAATCATAAATCATAGTGGGCTAAAGAGGATCAAGATCATAATGAAATCATAACTTGATTTTTCATAAAAACATGCATAATTGGGCATAATTTGATTTAAATCCGAATCTATAAATTTATGTTCAAAATAGTTATATAATCTGCTCATATCATAAAACATGATTTAATTCATGAAAGAAATTAACCCATAGATATATCATAGAGAAATTCACAAGAATTAGATTAAACCCCATAGATCATGGAACTTGAATTATAGAAGTAGAATCTCATGGAATTGATAGAAGTTTGGGAATAAGAGTGGGAGTAACTCTCATTCATAGCCTCACATACCCCGGTAGATTGATTTTTCCCTCTTCCTTGATTACCCAAAAGAAATTGAAGAAGAATAGATGGATTTGAGATTTTATCACCTCTAAGAGCCTCCTTGTCTTGCATGCATGGAATGGTAAGGCTTAGGATAGGTTTTAATCTTAGAAACCCTCATAACTCAGCTTAAAATGACGTATTTTAGGCCTTAAGACCATAGAAATTATGGAAAAACCCCTAATAAATTCACAGAAAATAACTGACTACCAGTCCCAACAAGGGACTAGACGAGTCATCACCTTGGACCACGACTCTTGGCCTTTAGTCATCAAGTGCACTACCCATCTTTCCTCAACAGGTCCCCACGAGGGACCTAACAGACCATCCTTGGTGACCACGACTTATGGTCACCTCTCGTGGTCTCCACTGTTCAAAAACCAGTAGCCCTTGAAAAATATTGACTACGGTTGACTCAACGAGTCATGAGGTCTGACCACGACTCGCGGTCATGCCCGTGGTGTCTTCAAATCACAAATTCCAAAACTTAAAGCCAACTCCTCACCACGAGTCACCTAACGACTCGTGGTCACCCCATGGGTCACAGAACGACTTTTTCTATGACCTGGTGCAGATTTTCCAGTTTTTCCATTTCAACTCCTAGGTCTGATCTTAAGGCTTCTGGGGTATTACAATTTTCCTATAAAATTTATCTCCGGGTGACCCACGCCAGCTATAGCCCCAGACTAACTTTTGCAAGCTCTTCTTTTGTGTCCCTTTTCCTTGGTTTCCTGCTCAAAATATCTAAAAATATTTGTTAGCTCAAAATACACACAAAAACAGGAATTCACGCATTTTATAAGGATTATGAACTCAAGACAAGGCAAAATATAGGTAAAAATATGGCAAATGGGCATAAGGATATGCCCAACATCACCACTCCACACTTAAACCATTGTTTGTCCTCGAAAAATCCTCAACTACGTCCACCACATATCATCTCTATCAATTCACACTCAAACAACTAGCATAGAGAATAAGGTTAAGTAGTTCATCAACTTGTAGCAATTCACATCAGGCATAAGTAGAGGTTTTTATATCAAGACTACACAACTTCTATAACCGACTCATTTTCTCAAAACAGGGCCAACATGATTAAGTACGAAACATGCCACATATAGTACATGGACTTACACGTCTTATACTTCTCATTTTTAGTGATGTTCCTCTCTCAGATTATCAATGCAAAGAATGGAACTTAATAAGCAAGGCACACTCACACTCAGAAAATATGTATCATACACATGTAACATACCATAAGCTTTTCCTTTATGTACACTTAGACTACTTAGTTATTTAAAGAGATTAAGATCAGAAGGACTTTTCTTGGTTGTAATGTCAGTTAACTGACGGGTAGGAATGATCTTTCTTTTATAGTGACTACAGATTCTAAGCATTTTTAAGACATTTTTCATATTTCAAGTCCACAACTTTTTTCCTTATTGTTCACCCTTCACGCTACTCACCCATTTTCTTTTCTTTTTATGCCTCTTTATTCACTACTTGACTGCTAGTTTCTGCTTATAGAATCAACAAGGACATTCTCTATTAAAAATCTTTCTTTCATTGTCCTAGAAACAAGTAAACAACATATGTTGGCCACCTCTTCTTCCTACTTTCTTTTATTATTTTACACACAATTAATTTTCTTTTCCCTCATCATTCATACCTTGGTGGACCTTCACTTTTAAGTCTCAAAGTGGCTAAGAATACTTTGGACTAACAATTTTGGAGGTCACAAAACAAAAAGGAATAAGCTACTTTTATGGCTAAGAAAAATAATAAGGCTTTTGGCTCAAGGGGTTGTAACGCCCCGGAAACCCTAAGATCAGACCCAGAGTTAAAATGGAGAAAATAGGATTTTCTGCACCAGGACACAGAATGAGTCATCCTGTGACCTTCCAGGATGACCACGAGTCATTAAGTGACTCATGGTGAGGAGTTTGACTTAAGTTGGAAATTCAATTTTTTGGGTAACCACGGACATGACCACGAGTCGTGGTCAGCATCACAACTAGTTGAGTAAGTCGTGGTCAAGGATGAGATAAAGAAAGAGGAAGATGGTCAGTGTACCCAACGGATGGGTCACCACGACTTGTTGGGTACACCACGAGTTGTGGTGTCCCCAATGGTGTCCAGAGATTAGATTTTCCAGTGCAGGTGACGGATGGCAGGCCACGACTCATGGCCTGGGACAACGACTCGTCCAGTCCCTCGTTGGGACTGGCAGTCTGTTTTTTCATGCTAGTTTAGTAAGGGTTTTTCAGTAATTTCTATAATTCTAAGGCCTAAACTACGTTGTTTTAAGCTCTAAATAGTGAGTTTTAAGAAGGGTAAGTTCATTCTAAGCCATTCTAATTCATGCATGCAAGCTTAGAGGTTTTGAGAGGGAGATAAAGTCTAGTCCTTCCAAGTTCTTCCTCAATTCTTCTATGGGCAATCAAGGAGATGGTAGAATCAGATTCTCTCAGGTATGTAGAGTTATGAATGGGTGAAATTGTTCCCGCCCATGCCCAATCCCTCTATAATTTATGAATATCTATATGTTAATTCTATGGGATTTTAACCCAATGCATGAATCCGTAAGTTTCTACCATGGGTATGATCTAAGCACGTTTCTATTGTTGAATTATGATTTATGGGAAAGTTTTACAATGTTTTAAATTATAAATCATGTTTTCAAGTTTTATAAATTATGATGCCTATCCATGAAAGTTCATGAAAGTTGAGATCTATGATGTATGTTCAAGTATGTTGAGATATTTATGAGAAAAGCATGCTTTAAAGTTACCCATGTCAATGATCATGTTTTCAAGTGAATCAAGTATTTTCAAGCATGTTTAAACATTGGGAAAGCCCATATGTTCAAGTATGATTTACAATTTCTTGTCAATTAGCTTACCACATGGTTTTGGAGTCTAGACTCCTAATTATGTTCAACTTGTGGCATGGTTTGAGCCAAGGATCCTCATGTATGATTTCAGATTTTATATGTATATGATTATTCAGCTTCGTCACTAAGATAGTCAGCTTCGTTGAAAATTGATGGAGTGCATATGCATTTTTATGGGAGTAGTATCTAGCACCGAGTAGGCTAAGGGTCAGTCAACCCTATGCCTCAGAACTACGAGCCAACATAGGTATGTTCAGATTATTTGGGACCTCCTTTGTGAGCTTTCCCCTACCCCAAGGGGCCTTCAGCTTGATATAGATATCATGGTAGCATACTTATCCCTAAAAAGGCTTTGGACGGCTCTTCCCACTTGAGTGTGATAGTCAGGACCACGTAAGCTTTATCATGGTAATGTCAGTTATATGACGAGTCTCCCATTATTCCTCATGATTTTAGTTATGCATGTACATCAATCATGATATTATGTTTTCAACAGGTTTGACCTAATGTTCAGTTTTACTTATGATTATCAGTTTTCAGCTTTGGGTCATTCGATTCAGTTATGATGTTCAGATCATGATTTAAGAAAATAGCATGTAAGCCCTACTCTCAGAATCTTATCTTGATTATGTTTTATATTATTCATGATTTAATGATTTTACTTACTTAAGAGGTTTTACTTACCTTGCATACTTGGTACATTCCACGTATTGACCGCATACTTTATGATGTATCATTTCATGATACAGGCTCCAATATCCAGAATCATCCCCGTCACTAGCTAGTTTTCCAGAGTTAGCATCCAGTGTCAGTTGGTGAGTACTTATCTCCTGAGGACCATTCCTTATCAGTTATTTATTATATATTCAATTTTAGACATAGAGAGTTAGTTGAGGTCTTGTCCCATCAACTCATCAGAAGTAGAGGCTCTTCAGATATAAATTGTAATCAGCTTCAAATTTGCGTATGCATTCTAATGTTATGTTATTCTTAGACTTTCGCTATGTTATTATGATTGATCTTCCGCTCTTATTGATTGAGTTAGATGTTATGTTCATGTCATGGGTCAACTTGGAGCCTCTCAAGGTTCCTTGTCCCGTGTCTCGATCCAGGCCTATGTTCGGGTGGTGACAAACTTGGTATCCGAGCAATAGGTTTTGAAGCTTTTCACATTTTGTCCTTATCCTTTAAGTTGTTTATATGTTCGAGCTCCATGGCTATTCATCATCATTAAAGTAATATTCATTGATGAAGATTTAAGAAACTTTGTGCATTTGTGAGTTGGTTCAGTGCTTTTGCCATTACTCATTCTTGGAATACCATTTGTTACTTTGTGGACGTGGTGCTTTAACCCTTTATTTATCATCAGGTGAAGTACCACCATACTAGAAGATGGAATTCACAAGTTCAGTATTTGTCCTTCATCTCGTTATATGCTAAAGATGAATCGGGAGAACCATTGCGGTTGAATTGCCGCCGACAATCTGATTATGTTGACATTTCCAGTTCTAGTGATAGTGTCTGGGCACTTTGGAGAGCGCTTCCGTACAAACATGACATTTATGATGCTGATGTTGACTTGGAGACATATCTTCCGCAAACTAAAAATATATTTTATCTTGTGAACAAGAAGAATGATTGTGCTGCATCTTTTGTTAATGGGATCCTGGAAGTTGTCAGCAAAACTGGACACCCGTTTAAGTTTAAAGTATTTCGTGATCCTTCTCCATATGTGAATAATGTTTTTCTGGATGGTTGTCTAGAGAAGGAACCTGGAACAATCTTGCTACATGATTCATGTATAAGTGAGGGAAAAGATTTGAGTCAGCGTGGAACTTCTTTTGGTATTACTGTGTCAGTGGACAAGGTTTCTTTGACAATTGTTCATGAACTTTCTGACTCCAAGGAGAAGTTTCCCCTCCTCCAGGGTTCTATTAGTACTACTGAAGTTGTTATACAGATATCGAATACTAAAGTTCGGGTTATGAGCAGGCTGGAGGTTTTGCTGTATTATTTTGACTCCCAGAAAGATATGTGGTGAGTCTCTTCAGTAAAATACTGCAAATTAATGCAACGCTATTTCATCTCTCTCTTTGATATTGTATTATAGAAGAAATTGTATAATATGTTGTAATTCGTATTACTCACTTGTTTGCGTGATGCCAGGAGGGAACTCATACATCCATTAGAAATTGATGTTTTCCACCGTTATAGATTTCTGAACCAGGGATCAGAAAATATTGTCCTCTGGGTGCCTGGCCATTTCTATGCTAGAATTAAAGAGGTCAGATTAATATCTCTGTTTTTAATGTGATTTTTTTTAATTGTGCTTTTTCTAATGAATGTTTCTGGCTTGGCAGTTGAATATGACAATTACTGAGCTTTCGTTGGACATTATTCTCTTTGTCATTGGGGAGTTGAATTTGGCTGGCCCTTATGCTGTAAGGATATCGACAATTTTGGCCAATTGCTGCAAGGTTCTTCTCTGACCTAAGTACTCATGCTGTATACACTCTGTGGCTTTGCAAACTTAATCTTTCTTGAAATGTTTATATTCACTTGCCATAAGAGAATCTCCTCTTCTGAGAGCCAAAACATAGGCTAGCATAGCTATGTCAGCTGCACGTCTAAATATTCCGTCGCTGTATGCTGGTTACGTAGTCCTTACTAAACTTTGATGTGGAGTTCTGCTGCAGAGAAATTGGATCCCTCAAAGAAATATTGAGTAAAACTTTTCTGCCTATTTTCCAGATAAGAATGATAAAACAGTAGTTAAAAGTACATTACTTGGTAGCAATTGAGAAAAGAAGGGGGTTGGATCTGCGCTTTCTGAAAGTAGCAGCATTGTCTTTCCCCCTTGTAAAATGTTTGACACTGTTAATTGGTGGTTGGACCAATAATGCACGTAACTTTGTGGACCCACTTTAGCAGGACATATGCTGCATCTGGGTTGAGTTATGGCTGTAAATATATGCCCATTAAGATTCATCTCAATTTAAATGCTTGAAGCAGTTAGGCCTTGAATGATGGGTTGACTACAATCTGGGGCTTAAATTTTACCTGTTGAATATGATTCATAACTTATCAACTAACCTAAATAGATGAGTGGGAGATTTATGATTCACATATGCATCTTTACCTTGGTTAGGACTTAGGATAAGCTTTGCTTTTCAGTCCCTTGTTATGGATGATAACAATGAAACATTTCGGAAACTTCTTCTGTCAGTAATCTGTCATCCTTCGGGTATTTTGATTTGCAACAATTGCCTTTCGTTTTCTTTTCTTGTGTTATTAATCTTCATCTTCACAATCAAGAATGTGAAAAATCAGCGGGGATGCGAATAGAAACTGATGTTTAGAAATCAGAATCATCACCACAAACTCGATAACCAGCCAATCTTGACTTTGCATGATTCTAAAAATGTAATGCCCAGGTGCACCTTGTGGACTTTTTGAACTGTTGCATGAAATTGTGCTGTTAGTTTCCTGAGGAAATCATAACCGAGAATTGGACGCGAGTCCATCTTCATGGCCAGACTACATTCTCTTTGAGACTGAATGTTAGATATCTAGCCTTTTGAAGCTTGTATTTGTCCATTCACGAGAAAAGTCTTGCAGAGACTATAAAACTTGTAGTGTTTCATGTGCGATCTGATGTGTTTTAACATGTTCAGGTTGAAAACCAGTCAGGCCTATCCCTTGTTTGTCAGTTCTACGATAATCAAGATGTATCAGTTGCTGGAAGACACTTCACTACCATTTTCTTGAGGTGCTTCTAATAGTTTACAATTGTTCTGCTTGATTACTTGAAACATCTGCTGCTATGATTCAGCGCAGAACCTACCTTGGAGTCAATCAACAGCCTTTAAAGAAACTACAGAACTTAAAGATACTGATTTTTTTCGAAATGGTAAAGTTTATTCCATACAGAAAAAAGATAGAACTTGACCTACTAATCATTGAAAAAAAGAAAAAAGAAAAAAAAAATTAAACTATAAAACTTGATCAGTCACAGCAGAATCAGATGGGAGTTTAATTTTCATATATCATATCCCATGCAAATGATTGTGAATGTTCTACTTGTCCTTTGTGAAATTTTAGGATAACAAAGTTGTTTCTCACTAGAATTCCTTCTCTTCCTTATATCTCGATATAACCTTCTAGATCAGTGAGATGCACATCTACTTGACCACCCTAACCCTGTTGCACTTCCCTATTTTACTCAGCTTCTCCCGCGATGCAATCAGTATTTTGTAGTGTGTGGCCATTGTATTTCTTCTACACTTGATAGTTATACACCTGCCCCAATGTTGAGCCTACCTTCGCAACTCGCAGCCCTATTTCACCCTTACCCAGTACAAGATGACACCAGATTAACAGATTATGAAACAGAAAGTGCATGATGTATGTGTATGTCTGGAATATGTTTTTTCTTATTTAGCAGCTGACATTTTCAATTGTGTATCACATTTATACTGAGTAAGCTACTGTGTCCTTGGCTTGCATGTATATAATATCCTTCCACAATTTTCCTTTTTATGTTTGAAAAGAGTGTTTTCATTGGTGTATTTTCCTTTGTGCAAGCACGCTCTATTTGGATTTAACTTGTGTGTGAGGAGCCTAACTCTTTGTCTGTAAGGCACATGGCTTTGGCAAATCGACCTCCGGAAGCATCATTTTTCTCTATCCAGCTTAGGGAGCGAGGATTACTCTCTACTTCTCTACTTCATCTTTCGCTCTTGGAAACCCAGTCATTTGCATGGAGACCACGTATAGTATCTCCTCAAGGTGCTTCAGGCTGCTCTTCCTCAACTTGTTCTTTTTTTAAAAAATATAAATTTTGCACTAGCATATATCATGAATTGTTAAGACTTGGATTTTGGACTAGCTGACATCACCAAGTGAGATAAACGACTTTGCTATAGCTTATACCGATAATAGCAACTGCTACTAGTTCTATGTGCATATTTAATGATTTCAAACTTGAGATTAATAAAGTTATTTTCTTTTCCTCTATTAATCAGAGTCAAAAACATTCCCTGGTCCATTTCTTATGGCTGAAGTTTCACCCAGGACTGAGGTACCTCAGCTGATTCTTGACTAACTTAATGTTCTTATGGGTTTTCATTCCTCTTTCTCAATGTATGCAGGATTGCTTGTCAATAGTCGTCTCTCCATTACTTAGGATACATAATGACACCAATTTCTCATTGGAGCTGCGTTTTCAACGTCCTCAGCATAAGGAAGTTGATTATGCTTCTGTGATGCTTAAGGCTGGGGAAACAATTGACGATTCTGTGGCAGCCTTTGGTGCTATAAATCTCTCTGGCGAACAGAAGAAGACACTAAATTCTTTGAGTGTTGGTATGTTTCAAGCATATTTCCCCCTTCAAGTTTTGATATAGAAATTGCCTGCCTCCGAGAAAAAGAACTTCATGGAATTGATTCTGATGTCAAAAATATGACCTTTCTAGATGAAGTCGAACATTTAACTCCTATTTAGACTCTCAGATAAGAGAAGGGAAATCTTGTCTAGACTCCTTAATGGGGCTACAATCTGTTAGCTTTAATGATTTTCTGCAAATTGAAAATTCTGAACATTTGTCCCCAAAAAAAAGTTCTTAACTGGAAATTTAGAAATCCTTGAAATTGAATGAGAACAATAAAGACTTTAATAGGTGAAAATGACCAAGCCTTTTATTGCAAACAAAGATATACAAGCCTCAAATGTTTGCTTGTTATCTGAACTTGTTTTCACTTTGAGTAATCGAGATGAACGCAATCTATAGGCTCTGTGCATGGCACTTTTGTAGAAGAACTCAAGCCTAAGAATGAATTTTGTAACTAGTTATCACTTTCTAGAAGCTGTTCAAGGCATATGGAGTGGTAGCAGGAGCTAGAATTCAGTTGTTCGATACTAGAATTTTATAATAACTCATAAGTTTGTTTGAATATATTCTTGGAACAAATTTACTGTGTGTATATGAGCCCATGATCATGTTTACTTCATCTTCAAGAGAAAGCATCCTGGCTCTCAGGGCCTCAGGCAATCCTGGATCCTTTCCTACTTCCTAAGTGATTCCAAGAAGATGCTTTTTATGAGCCTGAATGTCATCTTTATTTTAAAGCTGCTTAAGATTGTTAAATTTACCTTTGCTTAATTATGCGTCTCTCTTTGACAGGGAATACTAGCTCTATGGTATGCGACACCTCCCCCCCCCAAAAAAAAAATCTTAGTTAAGTCTTAGTAAATTGATGTTGTCTTATTTAAAGACGTTTAGGAAATGTTCCCTTCTTCCATGATCTATGTTATGCGATGAGATGTCTCTCTATCTTTCTAACTCGTGCTATATGCGTTTGCAGAATCATGCCTCCTCGCAGAGTTAATTGAAGGAGAAATGGAAATGGAAAATGGCCACGAGGATGGAAATGGAGACAGGCACCAACAGCCCCCACCAGCCCATGCGGAGCACGCACCCGAACCGGTTGACCACGCATTGTTCAGGGCATCCTTCTAGATACTAGCACAGGCCTTGACTGCCTAGGTAAATCACCAGGCAGTGGCACATGTCCCTTAGAATGGGAATGCGGTGGCGGTGATATTCAGAGACTTTCTGAGGCTGAACCCTCCCGAGTCTCTTGGGTCCAAGGTGGACGAGGATCCACATGAGTTTATTGATGTGATTCTAAAGATCACCCAGTTCATGGGGTGACTGGAGGGGAGTGCGCTGATTTAGCCTCATATCAGTTGAAGGGGGTTGCATACATTTGGTTTAAACAGTGGAAGGATAGTAGGGTAGTGGGAGCAGGCCCTATTGGTTGGGATGAGTTTCATGCTGCATTTCTGGAGCGGTTCTTCCCTCGTGAGATGAGGAAGATTAAAGCAGCTGAATTTTGTGAATCTGAGACAAGGGAAGATGACAGTGTAGGATTATTCCTTAGATTTCACTCATCTATCTAAGTATGCACCGGAGTTAGTGGTTGATTAGAGAGCTCGAGTGAGCAGGTTTGTTGATGGAGTGGCGGACTACCTAGACAAGGATTTTTTGACTGTAATACTTCATTAGGATATGGATTTTCCTCGGATTGTCTTGTATTCCCAGTAGATGGAGGTGGTGCATGTGAGAGGGAGAGAGAGGCCAAGAGGGCCAGGACAGACAGTTATGGGTTCTCTCAGTAGAGACCAGGTGGTGAACATCGTCACCAACCCCACCAGATATCGTCATCCCCAGCATAGTTGGCTATGAGTGTTCCATCTAGATCTAGGATCGACCAGAGAGGACGAGAATCAGGCTCTAGAGGCTAGAAGTAGGCCTATAGATTCTAGTATCCCAGTTTGCGACAGGTGTGGCTGGAGACACACTGGCAGTGTTTGGCGGGTATAGGTGCTTGCTTCGGGTGTGGGATGCTCGAACATATGCTTAGAGATTTCCCAGCAGCTATACAGGGAAATGATAAGGGCCGAGGCCCAGCTTCCAGTTCAGCAGCTCCACTGGCAAGCTCAGCTTAGTAGGCACATCTACTAGTGCTCGTGGCGGAAAACACCAAAATAGATTTTATGCCTTAGCATCCCGTGGGAGCAGGAGGTCTCCCCAGACGTAGTTACTTGTATGTTATAACTTTTCCACCTTGATTTATATGCTTTGTTAGATCTACGGGCTACTTTGTCTTTTTTGATGCCTTACATTGCTAGTAGCTTTAGAGTCGGTCCCGAAATCCTATTAGAACCCTTCTCAGTCTCTACTCCAGTCGTTGATTCAGTTATAGCTTGATGGTGTATACAAATTGTCCCGTCATAGTTCTTCAGAAAATCACCTCAACAGATCTAGTAGAGTTATCCATGACCAACTTTAATGTTATCCTCGACATGGATTAGCTCTTTGCATGTTATGGCTCAGTTAATTGTAGAACCCGTATAGGAGAGGTCCGATTTTTGAGTGAGCCAGTCTTAGAGTGGAAGGGTAGTTTCTCTGTGCCTGTAGGTCATTTCATTTCTTACCTTAAGGCCATAAAGATGATCTCCAAGGGTTGCATGTACCATCTAGTTGGGGTTAAGGATGCTATGTCTGAGACCCTGACTATCTAGTCAGTTCCAGTAGTATGTGAGTATCTAGAAGTATTCCTAGATGATCTACCGAGAATCCCTCCCGAGAGGAAAATCGATTTTGGTATTGACCTTCTTCCCAATACGCATCCTATATCCATTCCTCCCAGATGAATCTCTCCGGTCGAGCTAAAAGAGTTGAAGGAGCAGTTGAAGGACCTTCTAGACAAGGGTTTCATCAGACCTAGCAAATCCCCGTGGGGTGCACCGATTCTATTTTTCCGAAAGAAGGATGTTTTCCTTCGGATGTGCATTGATTTTCGGCAATTGAACAAGGTAACCATCAAGAACAGGTATCCTCTTCCTAGGATTGATGATTTGTTTGACCAACTTCAGGATGCTAAGTGCTTTTCAAGGATAGACCTCATATTCCGATATCATCAGCTCAAGGTTCGGGAGAGACATCCCGAAGACAGCCTTCAGGACATGGTATGGTCATTATGAGTTTGTAGTTATGTCGTTTGGACTAAAGAATGCTCCTGCAGCTTTTATGGATTTGATGAACAAGGTGTTGAAGCCATACTTTGATATGTTCGTGATTGTGTTCATAGATGACATCTTGATATACTTGATAACGTCCACAAAATATATTCTTAAATCAAATAATATACATGGTCGCTATATCAAAACAAGTAACCCGACGAGTGTCGGTGTCGAATCCCACGAGGACTAGAGAGTGATGGATTCAAGTGTCGATTGAGAAGTTGATTTTAGCTTGCACCATATAAATTTAACATAAAACACGACAATTGGGGGAGTAAAATTGGCAAAGAATTACTCAGTTTTCTTTAGAGAATTCAAATAAGAAGAATCAGCTAAGTTGTAGACAATGTTTGTGAAATACTAGAGGTGTGGTGTAGATGAAATATTAATTAGATTGGGATGGACTAGGTTAACTTCATAAGTTCAATAAATGTAAATAATCTTGGTAAATAAGTAGCCTCAGCTTCCCAGCCTATTGCCTACCCTTAACTAGAATTTTCTGAAACTCTAGCTGCAATTTAACACACCCGAATTGATTTGGATCAGCAACTTCACTATTCCTAGCTATTAGTTGCTAATTAGGAAGAAAGAAGTAATTCAGCCATTACTATCTTAATTTTACAACCTCACATCCATACCCACTACTAGATTCCCTTCCAGTACTTAATTATTCTCTCCCGAGCAACAATTAAGCAAGTATAGATAGACCCACATCATCATCAATGGATCTTCATTAATAGATTGAAAGGAATCTAATAGATTTACACTTAGTTGAACATTAAGAAGTTAACTCTAGCAATACCCAATCCAATTAAGTATTATTCATCATCACACACCTCTAGTTAATGATTTTAGCTATTCATAGTTAAGAAATTCAAAAACACAATCATAAAAAGCATCATTGAATTTAATAAGAAGAGTAGATAAATCAAAGGCACAATTATCCTTCAACTACAGTTGAAACTAAATAATACCAAAGAAGAAAGGAGAAAAGAGTATCTTTTACAACTTTCAATCAAAATCTCTTTTTTCTCAGCTAAAAACGGTTTTCAGCTAAAAAGGAAAGATGATGTGATGTGTACTTGGCTTATCTCTCAATCTCTATATCTTCTCCCTCTTTTTCTTCTTTTTTCTGCAATGTACTTCTTTGTCTATTTATACCCTGAAAAGTAGGATACTTTTCCTTCCTTTTTCAGCAATGGACAATTTTAGCCTTAATAGCATCGTTCTGGAAACGGCGAAGGCACCAGCAGTTCGCCGATGAAATGAATCGTCGTCTGCTTTCTCTTCTTACTTTAGTCATTATCAGTGAACTTCGGCGGTTCACCCAGCATTTCACCTATGCAAATCCGTGAACCACCGGACCTTAAATGCCAATTCTACATTTTCCTGAGTGTCCTTCAGTGACCAAACCGGTGTTCCGCCGCAGGTGATTCGTGAATTGCCGGTGGCATTCCTCTACCTAGGCAGTGACCATCATCTTCTCAATCGGCATTTCTCCGGTTAACACCTGCGTCTCGCCACTTCTACTCAATTCCTCCATGTTACCCTCAATTTATCTCTTTTCTTCAAACTTAGGCACCTGCATACAATAAAAGCAAAAAGGGCATAAAATCGAACTAATCAACTCAAGAACTAAGCAAAAACTCAAACTTTAGAGTCTAATGAGTTGGTAAATTACCAACTCATCAAACCCCCAAACTTGAATCTTTTCTTGTCATCAAGTAATGCAATACTTTAACTATAAAGGAAGAGGTCACATTTCTTTGAAATTAAACTTCGCTGACCACCTAGACTAGGACAACCCAAAAATGCTCATAATGCTCACCGAAAAGAGAAGGAAATACCCTGAAATACCCCAAAATACTAAAGGTGTTTCAAGAAGGCAACAACTTTATATCAAGTAAGACTTTTTGAAAGGAATCATTAACCACACAAGGGAAACTCTCATCCAAGTAACACAAGTAGCATCTCAAATTGTAATCACTGAAAATTCAAAGCTTGCCTTAGAGTTTACACTCCTTGTTCTATGCCCATATGAATTCTAAATGCTCCTGCAGCCCTAAAAGGAATGATGCCACTCACCATATATAAGGGTCCCTATTCTCTTGACTTTTAGATGATTTGAATGCATATCCAGGATCAATTGGAAGAGACACTCACACTCACTCTCCAAAAAGATGTCTTCATGCATACACTTGACCCATAGGCTTTCCCTGCATGTAATTCGCCACTAATGTAGAGTAGTTGAGCCTAGAATCATTTAGGACTTGCGGACTGAGATGGAGTCTTAAGGTCAGGGTAGGATAAACATTTGGATATACTGACTAAATCCTCCCTAATGCTTTTCATGCCATGAATTATAACACTTTTTCTCACTCAACCTCCTTTTTCTTGCTTCTTTTGTTGATGCCTGTCATTTTTTTATAGTTCCCCTTATAACCCCACTTTGCCTTCTATCACTAGCCTTATTACCTTAATAGGGAACACCACTTCACACAAATAGTCTTTTTCTTGTTGAATTCATTTTTTTTGCATTTTGACTCAAGGTGACGTTCCCTTTTCACTATGATTCTTGTCTTCTCCTTTTGTTTTGCATACCCCCAAACTTAGGCTCTTGGCTCATTTTTCACATTTGCTTTTCTCATCCCTTTTTCTTAGGACTTGACCCTTGCTTCAACATTTATTTTGCAATCAACATTTAGGGAGAATGGGGCCAAAAGAGGTATTAAGAATGGTCTTAAGGCTTGTAATGTGGTTGCCAAGGAAAAGTTTTAAGGATCAAAATTAGATAATAAAGATTAATGATCATGGAGGGTATATGGTTGAAGTGGCTATACAACTGAAGGCCTAAACTCATTTCCTTGGTGCAACTACATCTAGGATTTCTCCTTGAATCACATTTAGGGCAAGTTCTAGACAAGATGTAATGCACAAGATTAACAAAAATATCCTTTCCACACAAAGCATCACCCTTATAGGGTCTACAAGAGTCATTTTCCAAAACAAAAATCACATTAGGACATCATGCATGCAAACATCATAAGTCAAGCAGGGAATTTTACAATGTACAACCAAGATTACTATGCTACGGTGCCAATGCTTGCTCATTCTCTTCATTTTCATGCCTATTTTCACATTTTTCATTCCAATCACAAGAAAAACATAAAAATTTTAGTTGACGCCTCTTAAAACAAATTCACAAAAAACTCAAAGTAACATGGCATTTCCCTTAAGAATGTTGTCACTCAATCCATCATCGGGAAAAGCCAACCCAGTTCGACAACAAAATTAGCTGAAATAAAAGAATGCTCCTTGCAAAAGAACCGTAGTATAAAGAAAACCCTCGAAGTTTAAATTTCTACACTACTCTATTTACAATGGCGAAAAAGAAATTTGGGATCATCTCATTCGATTTTTTTAAAGAAAATACAATACAATGTTTAAAACCGAAAACCCCAATGAGTCACTAATTACTATTCACAAAAACACAAATCAATTATCATTCATTCAAAACAAAACACGCCCGACAAGAGTAATCATCAATCAAAATAGCCCGACAAAGGCTGGACTTACTCAAGCTTAAGAAATAAAACAACTTAAAACACAAATACCCCAATCAACAATGCTCATCCCTCCCCCCACTTAAGTTCATACATTGTCCCCAATGTATTATGCAAAAAGAATCAACGGGAGAAGAGACAAGAAACTCCCTGCATGGGTCACTCGTCATCATCATCAACCTCATCACCACCATCACCTCCACTGGCATCACCAAGCCTAGCAAAGTCGTCGCCCAAACCCTCAAATAAGTCATCAATCGGCCCCTGAGCCGAGGATGGAGTAGCCATAGCTGCATCTAAAGCACTCATGTCGGGCACTTTAACCGAGGTCCAACTTTTCCATTCCTGCACATCAGTTCGGAGGGACGTGACAACCCCTTCTACAACATCCACCCGCTTGCACAAAGTGGCAACATTCTCATGGAGCGACTTGAGCTCCTTCTTGATAGTTTTGTCAATTAAGGCCGGGAGACTCTTGGCCAAGCGTTGAAGCTGGCTCTCATGCGAGTTTGTCATCTCTCCAAGGAGATGGAGACCACTGGATTGAAAAGATTGAGGAGGTGGAGAAGCTCTGGGCTGGGGCATGTCACCCGATGCTTGGCCCAACAATTCAGGCTGGGGCACATTGACTTCTAGGACGGTGGGAGATTGGGCTGACCCGTGGGAGAGGGGTTCCTCTTGTACATCGAAGGCTTGTAGGAGCGTCCGTTTCACTGTTGGTGCCTTTGCATCTATCTTCCTACCAATAGTGATTACTCCTAAAGCAGAGGAAGGAGTCTCATCCAGAAATAAAGGCACTCCGGCTGCTGCACAAAGCTGAGAGATCAACACAACATATGGCATGAAAGTGCTGGACTGTCGCGCCTTCTTCTTCATTTGTTGTGCAACAATTTCCCCAAAGTTGATGAGGACCCCAGAAATAATGGAAACGATCAAGATAGCTACTTCCATGGTCACCCGCTGCTCATTCTTCGATGGGATGATGCAAGAGCAAATGAAATCCAACCATACCTTGGCCTCAAATTTCAAATCGGGGCGAGAGATTTCACTACCCATGGAGGCCCACAAGAGAGTATCCACAGCAATAATGCCAGCCACCAACCTATATTGATCTTTCATATCGGCCACCCGTGCTATGTATTCCCTGACAGAGTCTATCTCATCTTCTCAAAAACAGATAATCGATGGCAGCCGAGCGATATCCACTTCTACCCCACGAATCACCACTGAAGGAAGGCAGGAAAATTCATCCACCTTGCCCCAGTGTCGCATTCTATCTTGACGGGCCTGGTAGGAGACATAAAACTCTGTGACAAGGCTGGGGTAGTATAGTGGCAAAGGGTTGGCAAATGCATGCCATTTCCGGTGTGTGAACTTCTCTGTTATATTCGGGAAGTCCCCCTTCAACCCAGCCAAGTCGAATCTCTTCTCTACCATAATAGAGTGTCCTTGGAAGATGACGTAGTTCTCCTTCATGTTAGGAACACATAGAATTATAGCCTCCTTAGTGTTGGCCCGAGGGGGAGCAGCCTTTGCTTTTCCTTTACCCTTGCTAGCAGATGTAGTAGGGGCCTTTCGTTTGTCGGATGACCTAGATGCTGACATGATTTATGTTTCTGCAAAAAGTATATTAGTGGCAAGATATTGAAATAAAAATCAATGTAAAAGAAATTAAACTAAAGAAGAATTGAGAATAAAGTGATGATCATTCAATTCTAAAAAAAATGGTACGGGCGAACAATCTACAGTTCGCCGAAGGGAATTCACGAACCACCGACTAGATGCTGGTGTCTAACAGAGCACTGGGGAATATCTGGGCATAATCGGCGGTTCCAGCAACGTTTCGCCGGTCACATTTTGCGAGCCGCCAATGTAGCGTTGGATTCACTCAGTAGCCAAGACCAACTTCAGAGTGAATCGGTGCCTCGAGTGGCGTTTCGCCGAATAGGACCAGTGAATGGTTGGCTTGCCTTGCCTAATTCTGACCCTCTTTCATACAAACACCCATTAACACATTTTCATCACAATCAAAAGACCAGAAATTATACTTCATTCTTACACATATTCATGATGTTTAAGCCCTTAAGATTGGTGTCACCCGGTCTATCATTGGGAAAATGTGATGCCTAGTGACAATGAGTTACTCAGACTTCACCCTCTTCATAATCTCAACATAAAAGCACATACCTACTTCAATAACAATCATAACACATTCACAATTTCAACAAAGAAAGCATGGGAAATAGTACATCTACAGAATCATGGAAGCACATTCAAATTAAAACAGGGGTCACAGAGATGTTACCGAATTGCGAGACTATTTGCACACTCTTCTAGTCTTACCAAAAAGAACTAGCTTAAGATTTGCAGGAGCACCTTTAAGTGAGTATAGAGTAGATATTGAGAATAGAGTGATTTTGATGGTGAAATATGGATGGGTGTTTATAGGAAAAAAGTGGGAATGTGATAGGTGGAGGGGAAGGTGGGGAGTTTAATGTGGGTGAGTTGGTGGGGAGTGGGAAGGTGAAAAGGTGGAAAAATGGAGAGGTGGAAATGATAATATGTGGGGAATAGGGAATGTTGGGTAATTGAGAGACAACAAAGGAAAGAAAAATGTTGGGGAAAGGGAGGCTATGGAATATTTGAAGAATTAGGGTGGCTGGGAAAGTATTTGGGGATTTTGTGGGCTAGTAGTTTTAAATTCCACATTTTACTTCAGGACAAGCCCGACCGGTTATGAACAGGCGATTCGCCGATCCAATTCGGCGGTTTGACGTTACCTTGCATTTGAATTTATTTTGTACCCAGTGATCTGGTTCCATTTGGCGATGCACTGGCGGTCCATGAATTGATACTACAGCCCACCGGTCATCCGCTGAATCTAACCCTCCCTTCAGGTGTTCTGCGCCAGATCGGCGATTCACTAGTGACCCACGAATTGGATTCGGCGATTCGCTGGTGTCTCGCCGATGCTTCAGTTCAACACTCAGCTTTTTGCTTTGGGCTTCCTTATGTTCGGCGATCCACATATTAGGATCGGCGGCTCGCCGGTCTCTCGCCAATACACCCTTCATGATTTGCATCTCACTTTGCTTCCCATTTCTCAAGTCCTACACATATAAAAACAACAAAAACATCAAATAATTCAATAAAAACTTGGGTTGCCTCCCAAGAAGCGCCTTATTTATTATTGTGGCACGATGTAGTTCTTTTTCCTTTAGTTCTTCATTTCCGACGGTTCATCATCTGCTTCCATCTCGCTCAGCTTCACCCTCTTATCCTTGTCATCATTTTGCAATACTCCAATTACCTTGCATTCAGGTGGAGTTCCAAATGACAGGCATACCTTGAAGGTGACTTCCTCAGTACCAACCCAAAATTTTAACTCTCCAAGTTCTACATCTACCACTTCTCTCCCTGTAGCCAACAAAGGTCTTCCCAAAATAATGGGAACTTCCACATCCATGTCACAATCTAGAATAACAAAATCAGCCAGGAGAATGAACTTGTCAACTCGCACCAGCACAACTTCTAGCACCCCCACAGGTCTTTTGATTGACCTATTTGACATTAGTAGCCGCATCGATGCTGGTTTCGTACTTCTGAGGCCTAATTTCTTGAAAATGAGTAGATGCATGAGATTTATACTTGCAACGAGATCACATAGAGCCTTCTTAAACACACAAACCCCAATCATGCATGGAATTGTAAAAGCTCCGGGGTCTTCTGTTTTTGGGGCAAGGTTGCTCATCATTACTGCACTACAATGGTGCATTTTCTCTTCATTTCCCGCATCAACCACCTTCTTCTTTTTCAGCAAATCTTTCATGAACTTGGCATAACCAGACATTTGGATCAAAGCGTCCACTAATGATATGTTTATGCACAACTTGCTAAACATGTCAACAAACTTCTTAAGTTGATCTTCCTTCTTTTTCTTGGTAAGTAGTTGTGGATATGGTGGTGGGAGTCTTACTTTAGCCCTATCATCAACTAGGGCCTTCATGCCCGCTTCATCATCATCCACTTGAATGTGGGTCTCATAATCCTTTTCCTCTATTTCTTCTTCATCCTTTTCTTCATTCTCCGGAATCATTGGCATTTTATCAACCTCATCTTTATCAACTACTTTTGGGTTCTCCTCCTCACTAGGATTTCCTAGTACAGCTCCAATCCTTTTACCACTTCTAGTGACAATGGCCATACATTGACCATCTTTTTTCGGATTAGGCATTATGTCACCAGGTAATGTGCCTTTCATTCTCAGGTTCATTTGGGCTGATAGGTGATTCATTTGAGCTTCCAAATGCTTGATTCATGCCAAGTGTGACCTCACTGTTTGAGCGAGGTTAGACACCTCCCCTCTTAATTCTTTCACTCCACTTTCGGTCAACTCCATCTTTTTCAAAACTCTTGAGAGCATGTCTTCAATTTTGGAGCTACTCGCATCACTCACTCCTGGTTGGTTTTGAGGATTTCCAACCTTAGGAGGTGGAATGTATGGATTTTCACTTTGATAGTAACAATCACCTTCTTTGTCTGGCTCTCTATTGTTCCACCTCTTATTCCGTTCGGGCCATCCTTGTTGTTCACAATTTCTCCACCCTTGGTTATATCATCCCTTAGGCACCACGAGCCTTGGTTTTCTCCTTGAAAGCCAGGCCTAGGCCCTCCCATTTGGTTACCCATATATTGGCATTCTTCATCATATCTTGGTGGCGAAGGCTCTCTTTCATATTGCCCGAGACCTTGCATTCCCACAACATTCACCACCTTCAAACCTGCTCCCATCATATGCTTAGTCATCAATTCTAATTGTGTCATCATCTTGGCCAGAGTCTCATCCCGCTCATCATCCCTTTTCCGCAACTCTGCTGCCAATGCACTTGAGCTGATCTCATGAGTGGAAACACTCGTCTCCTTTGTGTGCTAAGCCCTGTTGGTTTTTGTCATTCAGTTAAGGAGAGCTTTGGCTAACCCATAAGTTTGGTCTATGATTGATTCCCTAGCAAGGTTATTTAGCAATGGATTTGTTGATTGTATCCAGGGCCCTATAGAAACTTTGGAGAAGCACTCCATCCGGTAAGCCATGATTTGGGCAAAGAGCAACCTTCTTCTTAAACCTCAACCAAGCCTTATGCAAAGGCTCTCCTTGTTCTTGTCGGAAATTTGTGATATCATCCCTCAGTTGTAACATCTTTGAGGGAGGGAAAAACCGATCTAGGAAAGCCTCGGTTAAATCTTTCCACAAGGTAATGCACCCTTGAGGAAGTTCCTCCAACCACATTGTTGCATCTCTTGTCAATGAGAAAGGGAAGAGTATCAGCCTGATTGACTCTTGAATAATGTTTGTGATGTTGAAGGGCTGGCAAATTTCTAAGAAATTCCTCAAGTGCCGATTTGCATCTTCGCTTGGCTTGCCACCACAAAGCCCTTTCATCTTTAATAAGTGAAACATGGTGCTAGTAACATGGAACACCGCATTCCCCACTGTCGGTGGTAGGCGAATGGTACCTGCAACTTCCAGCATCACCGGATTATCTTCGTCAAGTTCCATGTTCCCCTCTATTGAGCTATGTCCTACTTGGAAGTAATGGCTCATGAGGTGGTTGGTTCCTAACAACAAGGCAGAAAATCAAATCAAGTAGCTATGATGCACACTAATTCAATTTAACAATCAATCCCATGTCATCAAACGCCAGTCCCTGCTAACAACGCCATTTTTGATAATGTCCAAAATATATTCTTAAATCAAAGAATATATACGGTCGTTGTATCAAAACAAGTAACCCAATGAGTGTCAGGATCAAATCCCACGAGGACTAGAGAGTGATGGATTCAAGTGTCGATTGAGAAGTTGATCTTAGCTTGCACCATATAAATTTAACATAAAACACGAAAATTGGGGGAATAAACATGGCAAAGAATTACTCAAATTTTTTTAGGGAATTCAAACTAGAAGAATCAGCTAAGTTGTAGACAATGTTTGTGAAATACTAGATGTGAGATGTAGATGAAATACTAATTAGATTGGGATGGACCAGGTTAACTTCATAAGTTCAATAAATGTAAATAATCTCGGAAAATATGTAGCCTCAGCTTCCCAACCTATTGCCTACCCTTAACTAGAATTTTCTCAAACTCTAGCTGCAATTTAACATACCCGAATTGATTTAGGATCAGGAACTTCACTATTCCTACCTATTAGTTGCTAATTAGGAAGAAGGAAGTAATTTCAGCTATTACTAGCTTAATTTTACAACCTCACATCCGTACCCACTACTACATTCCCTTCCAATACTTAATTATTCTCTCCCGAGAAATAATTAAGCAAGTATAGATAGACCCACATCATCATTAATGGATCTTCATTCATAGAGTGAAAGTAATCTAATAGATTTACACTTAATTGAACATTAAGAAGTTAACTCTAGCAATACCCAATCCAATTAAGTAGTCATCATCACACACCTCTAATTAATGATTTTAGCTACTCATAGTTGAGAAATTCAAAAACACAATCATAAAAATCATCATTGAACTTAATAAGAAGAGTAGATAAATCAAAGGTACAATTAGCCTTCAACTACAACTGAAACTAAATAATACCAAAGAAGAAAGGAGAAAAGAGTATCTTTTACAACTTTCAATCAAAATCTCCTTTCCTCAGCTAAAAATGGTCTTCAGCTAAAAGGAAAGATGTTGTGATGTGTACTTGGCTTATCTCTCAATCTCTATATCTTCTCCCTCTTTTTCTTCTTTTTTCTGCAATATGCATCTTTTTCTATTTATACCCTGAAAAGTGGATATTTTTCCTTCCTTTTTCAGCAATGGATAATTTTACCCTTAATAGCATCACTCTGGAACCGGTGAAGGCACCGGCGGTTCGCCAATGAAATTAGTGAACCGCCTGCTGCTTGCTCTCCGTACTTTAGTCATTATTAGTGAACTTTGGTAGTTCACCCGGTGTTTCACCGATGCCAATCCATGAACTGCCGGACCTTAAATGCTAATTCCAGATTTTCCTGAGTGTCCTTCGGTGATCAAACCAGCGTTCCGCCGTAGGTGATTCATGAATCGCCGGTGGTATTCCTCTGCCTAGGCAGTGACCATCATCTTCTCCACCGACATTTTGCCGGTTAACACCTGTGTCTCGCCACATCTACTCAATTCCTCCATTTTACCCTCAATTTAGCTCTTTTCATCAAACTTAGGCACATGCACACAATAAAAGTAGAAAGAGAATAAAATCCAACTAATCAACTCGAAAACTAAGCAAAAACTCAAACTTTAGAGTCTAATGAGTTGGTGAATTATCCAACTCATCAATACTCTTAGAGTGAGAAGGAGCATGCCGCTCATTTGTGGGTGGTGCTACAGACCTTGAAGGATCATCAGCTATATGCTAAATTTAGCAAATGTGAGTTTGGGTTTAACTCTATGGCTTTTTTCGGTCATGTGGTGTCAAATGAGGGTGTGCAGGTAGACTCTCAAAAGATAGAGGCGGTGAACAATTGGCCCAGACTAGTGAATCATTCGGATATCAGGAGTTTCTTGGGTTTAGCTGGGTATTTTTGGAGGTTTGTTGAGGGGTTGTCATCTATTGCAGCGCCATCGACCAAATTGACCCAAAAGAAAGTGAAATTCCAATGGTCGGATTCTTGTGAGAGAAGCTTCCAGGAGTTGAAGACTCAACTCACCTCAGCATCAGTATTGACCCTATTCGAGGGTACTGATGGGTTTGTGGTATATTGTGATGCTTCGAGGATTGGCCTTTGTTGTGTATTGATGTAGCATGGTAAAGTTATACCATATGCTTCCAGGCAGCTGAAGGTCCATAAAAAGAATTACCCGACTCATGATCTCAAATTGGTGGCGGTAGTATTTGCCTTGAAGATTTGGAGACACTATTTGTACGGGATCCATATAGATGTGTTCACAGACCACAAAAGCCTACAATATGTGTTCACCCAGGAGGTAGTTGGAGTTACTCAAGGATTATGATATGAGTGTCCTTTACCATCTGTACAAGGCTAATGTGGTTGTAGATGCTCTTAGTAGGCTTTCTATGGAGAGTGTGTCCTATGTAGATGAGGAGAGGAAGGAGCTGGTGAAGGATGTGCATCAGCTTGCACGGTTTGGAGTTTGCTTAGCTGATTCGACCAATGGTGGAGTTCTTTTCCAGAACGGGTCAGAATCATCCTTGGTGACTGATGTAAAAGCTAGACAAGATGAGGACCCTATTTTGGTAAAGTTAAAGGAAGTCGTTCAGAATCAGAAGGTAGAGGTCTTCATGAAAAGGGGAGATAGGGTGATTTGATATCATGGTCGCTTGTGTGTTTTGGATGTTAATGATTTGAGAGATCGGATGTTGCATGAGGCTTATGGTTCCAGATATTCCATACATCCAGATGCTACTAAGATGTACCGTGGCATATAGAAAGTCCATTGGTGGAATGACATGAAGAAGGACATTAAAGAATTTGTGGCTAAGTGCCTGAATTGTCAACAGGTGAAAGTGGAGCATCGAAGATCAGGAAGTGTGCTTCAAGACATTAGTATTCCTACTTGGAAGTGGGAGGAGATTAATATGGACTTCATCACAAGGTTTCCTCGCACTCTTCAATAGTATGACTCCATTTGGGTGGTCATTGATAGGTTGACCAAAGCAACTTATCTCTTACCGGTCAAAACTACCGATTCAACAGAGAACTATGCTAAATTATACATTTGGGAGCTGGTTCGGTTGCATGGAGTGCCCTTGTCCATCATATCAAATAGAGGTACTCAATTTACCTCCTAATTTTGGAGATTATTTCATAAGGGACTTGGTACTCAGGTCAAGCTTAGCACAGTGTTTCACTCGCACACAGATGGTCAAGTAGAGTGCACTATTCAGACTCTCGAGGACATGTTGAGAGCGCGTGTGATTGACTTCAAGGGTAGCTAGGATGAACAGCCTCTCATTGAGTTTGTGTCTAACAACAACTACCGTTCCAGCATTCAGATGTCTCTGTTTGAGGCTCTCTATGGGCAGAGATGTAGATCGCCTATTGGCTAGTTTAAAGTTAGTGAAGCTGCGATGATAGGACCAGATTCAGTCCATGAGGCTATAGAAAAAGTTCAGCTCATACGAGACAGGTTGAAAATAGCTCAGAGTTGCCAAAAGTCCTATGCGGATGTGAGAAGGAGAGAACTTGATTTTGAAATCGACGATTGGGTGTTTCTAAAGGTGTCTCCCATGAAGGGAGTGATGAGGTTTGGAAAGAAGGAGAAATTAGTCCTCGTTATGTTTTCCCATATTGGATTGTGAAACGGGTTGACAATGTAGCATATGAGTTAGAGTTGCCCTCGAAATTAGCTTTAGTCCATCCAGTTTTCCATGTATTGCTCTTAAAAAAGCGTTTGGGTGATCCAGCTCTAGTTGTTCCGATGGACAGTGTCGGTGTGAAAGACAACCTTAGTTATGAAGAGGTTTCAGTGGAAATATTGGATCATCAGTTTTGAAGGATAAGAAACAAAGAAATAGCTTTAGTTATAGTTTTATAGAGGAATCAACATGTTGAAGGAGCTACGTGGGATGTTGAAGCAGATATAATGGGTAGATAACTACTTCTATTCCCTTCCGACTCAGTTCCAGCTTGAGGTATTAGTTTTGCCCTAAAAGTCTATTCATTTTCAAGTTCAGTTCATGTGTCCCAGTTTCTTTCATGTCAAAGCATGTATGTATGATTCATGAATTTAGCTCAGTCAGGTAGTTCAGTTCGGAGGTATTTATTCCGCTAGTTTTCAGCTTATATGATCAGTATTTAAATATGATGATTGCATTTCTCTATTTTTCTATATTTTTTCTAACATTCAAGGATGAATGTTCCTAAAGGGGAGATATTATAATGCCCCAGAAACCCTAAGATTAGACCCAGGAGTTGAAACAGAGAAAATAGAATTTTCTGCACCACTTCACAGAATGAGTCATCTTGTGACCAGTGGGGATGACCATGAGTCGTTAAGTGACTTGTGGTGAGGAGTTTGACTTAAGTTGGAATTTCAAGTTTTTGGGTAACCACGGATATGACCACGAGTAGTGGTCAGCACCACAACCCGTTGAGTCAGCGGTGGTCAAGGATGAGATGAAGGAAGAGGAAGATGGGTAGTGTACCCAACAGATGGGTCACCACGACTCGTTGGGTACACCACGAGTCGTGGTGTCTCCCATGGTGTCTAGAGTTGATATTTTCCAGTGCAGGTGACGGATGGCAGGCCACTACTGGTGGCCAGGGACAATGACTCGTCCAATCCCTCATTGGTATTGGCAGTCTGTTTTTCCCTGTGATTTTAGTAAGGGCTTTTCTGTAAGTCCTATGATCCTAAGACCTAAACTACATCATTTTAAGAGTAGAATAGTGAGTTTTAAGAAGGGTAAGTTCATTCTAAGCCATTCCTAATTCATGCATGCAAGCTTGGAGGTTTTGAGAGGGTGATCAAGTTTAGTCCTTCTAAGTTCTTCCTTAATTCTTCTGTGGGCAATCAAGGATATTGTAGAATCAGTTTCTCTTAGGTATATAGGGTTATGAATGGGTGAATTGTTCACACCCATGCCAATCCCTCTTTAATTTATGAAAATCTACATGTTAATTCTATAGGGTTTTAACCCAATGCATTAATTGCCTATGTTTCCACCATGGGTATGATCTAAGCATGTTTCTATTGTTGGATTATGATTCACAGGCAAGTTTTACAATGTTTTCAATTATAAATCATATTTTCAAGTTTTATAAATTATGATGCCCATCCATGAAAGTTGAGATATATGATGTATGTTCAAGTATGTTGAGATATTTATGAGAAAAGCATGTTTTCAAGTTACCCACGTCTATGATCCTGTTTTCAAGTGAATCAAGTATTTTCAAGCATGTTTAAGCATTGGGAAAGCCTATATGTTCAAGTATGATTTATGATTTCATGTCAATTAGCTTACCACATGGTTTGGAGTCTAGACTCCCAATTATGTGCAGCTTGTGGTATGGTTTGAGCCAAGGCTCCTCATGTATGATTTCAGATTTTATATGCATATGATTATTCAGCTTCGTCACTAGACGATGGTTAGCTTCATTGAAAAATGATGGAGAGCGTATGAAAGTTTTTTGGAGTAGTGTCTCGCACTGAGTAGGGTAAGGGTCAGTCAACCCTATGCCTTAGAACACGAGCCAATATAGGTATATTCAGATTATGTAGGACCTCCTTTGTGAGCTTTCCCTTTCCCCAAGGAGAGTGTGTCCCATGTAGATGAGGAGAGGAAGGAGCTGGTGAAAGATGTGCATCGGCTTGCACGGTTGGGAGTTCATTTAGTTGATTTGACCGATGGTGGAGTTAATTTTTAGAACGGGTCAAAATCATCCTAGGTGACTGATGTAAAAGCTAGATAAGAGGAGGACCCTATTTTGATAAAGTTAAAGGAAGCCGTTTAGAATCAGAACGTATAGGTATTCACCAAAGGGGGAGATGGGGTGCTTTGATATCAGGGTCGCTTGTGCATTTTGGATGATAATCATTTGAGAGATCGGATGTTACACGAGGCTTATGGTTCTAGATATTCCATATATCTAGGTGCTACAAAGATATACCGTGACATACAAAAAGTCTATTGGTGGAATGACATGAAGAAAGACATTAAAGAATTTGTGGCTAAGTGCCTCAATTGTCAACAGGTGAAAGTGGAGCATCAAAGATCAGGAGGTGTGCTTCAAGAAATCAGTATTCCTACTTTTAAGTGGGAGGAGATCAATATGGACACAGGGTTTCCTGGCACTCTTCAACAGTATGACTCTATTTGGGTGGTCGTGGACAGGTTGACCAAAGCAGCTTATCTCTTACTGGTCAATACTATTGATTCAGTAGAGAACTATGCTGAATTATACATTTGGGAGATGGTTCGGTTGCATGGAGTTCCCTTGTCCATCATATCAAACAGAGGTACTCTATTTACCTCCTAATTTTGGAGATCTTTTCGAAAGGGACTTGGTACTCACGTCAAGCATATCACAACATTTCACTCGCAAACAAATGCTTAGGTAGAGCGGACTATTCAGACTCTCGAGGACATGCTAAGAGCGCGTGTGATTGACTTCAAGGGTAGTTAGGATGATCATTTGCCTCTCATTGAGTTTGCGTATAACAACAACTACCTTTCAGCATTCAGATGTCTCCATTTGAGGCTCTCTATGGGCAGAGATGTATATCGCCTATTGACTGGTTTGAAGTAAGTGAAGCTACGATGATAGGACCAGATTTAGTCCATGAGGCTATGGAGGAAGTTTAGCTCATACGAGACAGGTTAAAAACAGCTTAGAGTTGCCAAAACTCCTATGCAGATGTTAGAAGGAGAGAAATTGATTTTGAAATCAACGATTGGGTGTTTCTAAAGGTGTCTTCCATGAAGGGATTGATGAGGTTTGGAAAGAAGGGGAAACTCAGTCCCCGTTATGTTGTCCCATATCAGATTGTGAAACGGGTTGACAATGTAGCATATGAGTTAGAGTTTCCCTCAGAATTAGCTTCAGTCCATCCAGTTTTCCTTGTATCACTCTTAAAACAGCATTTGGGTGATCCATCTCTAGTTGTTTCGGTGGACAGTGTCGGTGTGAAAGACAATCTTTAGTTATGAAGAGGTTTCAGTGGAAATATTGGATCGTTAGGTTCGAAGGCTAAGAAACAAAGAAATAGCTTCAGTTATAGTTTTATAAAGGAATCAACATGTTGAGGGAGCTATGTGGTTATGAATGGGTGAATTGTTCACACCCATGCCAATCCCTCTTTAATTTATGAAAATCTACATGTTAATTCTATAGGGTTTTAACCCAATGCATTAATTCCCTATGTTTCCACCATGGGTACGATTTAAGCATGTTTCTATTGTTGAATTATGATTCATGGGCAAGTTTTACAATATTTTCAATTATAAATCATATTTTCAAGTTTTATAAATTATGAAGACCATCCATGAAAGTTGAGATGTATGATGTATGTTCAAGTATGTTCAGATATTTATGAGAAAAGCATGTTTTCAAGTTACCCACGTCTATAATCATGTTTTCAAGTGAATCAAGTATTTTCAAGCATGTTTAAGCATTGGGAAAGCCTATATGTTCAAGTATGATTTATGATTTCATGTTAATTAGCTTACCACGTGGTTTTGGAGTCTAGACTCCTAATTATGTGCAGTTTGTGGTATGGTTTGAGCCAAGGCTCCTCATGTATGATTTCAGATTTTATATGCATATGATTATTCAGCTTCATCACTAGAAGATGGTCAGCTTGATTGGAAAATGATGGAGAGCATATGCATGTTTTTTGGAGTAGCATCTCGCACCGAGAAGGCTAAGGGTCAGTCAACCCTACGCCTTAGAAAATCGAGCCAATATAGGTATGTTCAAATTATTTGGGACCTCCTTTGTGGGCTTTCCGCTTCCCCAAGGGGCCTTCAACTTGATATCATATCATGGTAGTGTCCTTAGCCCCGACAAGACTTTGGACGGCTCTGTCCACTTGAGTGTGATAGTTGGGACCATGTAAGCTCTATCGGGGTAATGTCTGTTATATGATGAGTCTCTGCTTATTTCTCATGATTTCAGTCATAATATTATATTTCAGCAGGTTTAACCCAATGTTTAATTTTACTTATGATTATAAGTTTTCATCTTTGGGTCATTTAATTTAGTTATGATGCTCAGATCATGATTCCAGAAAATAGCATGCAAGCCCTACTCTCAAAATCTTATCTTGATTATGTTTTATATTATGCATGATTTAATGATTTTACCTACTTAAGCGATTTTACTTATCTTGCATACTCGGTATATTCCACATACTAACCGCATACTTTATGCTATGTCGTTTCATGATATAGGCTCCAATATCCAGACTCAGTCCCGTCACTAGCCAATTATCCGAAGTAGCATCCAATCTCAGTTGGTGTGTCCTCATCTCCCGAGGACCATTCCTTATTAGTTATTTTTATATTTTTAGTTTGAAAAATATAGAGTTAGTTGGGGTCTTGTCCCATCAACTCATCAGAAATAGAGACTTTTCAGACATAGATTGTAATCAGCTTCAGGTTTGTGTATGTATTCTAATGTTATGCTATACCTAGACTTCCGCTATGTTATTATGATCGATCTTCCGCTCTTATTGATTGAGTTAGATGTTATGTTCATGTCATGATTCGACTTGGAGCCTCTCGAGGTTTCTTGTCCCATGTCTCGATCTGAGCCTATGTTCGGGTCATGACAGGGGTTAACTAGGGAAAATGCTCGGCAAGATAAAACAAACATGAAAAACATGGCTTCTTCAAAGAAACACCTTAATCATATCTTAAATCTCTAAGAAATAGCCATCCAGCATACACTAAGGAAAGTTCTAGATGCTAAATATGTACCAAACACAACAATTAAGCCCACCTCTCAAGGCATTAAGACTCTAGTCGGTTTCCTATAGTTACACATCCATACAATCATTTTGAATGACATTTTTTATTATTAAGCCCTACAAGTGTCTTGAGTCAAGTTAAATAACTATGTGTGGCTCTCACGGAATCCTCATTTAATATGACCACTTCATTGCCTCTAGCTTAGCATATAAGTGGAATGTCAAAGAGCACACAAGTTTATGTTTGACTCAATCCTAAAAGTTTTAAAAAAGTGACTAATTTACCGTATGATGGTCGTCATCCATCTATCATAGGGAAGGGTCACTACTATATGACGATACAAAAAATAAAAATTTTAAAAATTTTGACTCTAAAAAAAACTAAACAAACTAAATTACCAGAGACAAACAAATCATGCAAACATCACAAGGCATCATCCAGGTTATCAGTCATCAACAATACTATATATTACAAACCATACCTAGTCAATCATAGAGCTACTACCACAGGGAATGATAACTAATGCTACGGCCTACTATGAATATAGTAAACAAAGAGTAAAGAAAAAATCTTTCCTTTACCCCACACTTAAACCGTGCACTTTCCTCAGTGCACACACAAATATATCAATTAGGTAGAGAAAAGAAACTTCTTGGGCCGCTACGCATAGTTATCATCATTAGGATTGTACTCCTATTCATCTTCATCATCATCATCCTCACCGTCATTCTGCATAGCTCCCATAGTAGCATCATCCTCCTTATTATAGTCCAAGTCACTACTGGAAATTAGGCCTATGGAAACACAACAAAAACCATTGTCGTAGATAGGGAAACCGTTTCCATAGATCTATCGCAATGGTTTACCATGCATCTCATCTGCTTGCGTGGCCATTGATCTATAGAAACAGTTAGAAAAACCTGTTTCCATAGATGTTGCTATAGCATCGGTTATTCTTGTTTCTAGTGGGATGAAAATTTCTTTAAATTGGAACAGTCCCAAACCGTCCCCATAAGACTTTATTGCAACGTTGTGTGTATCTATTGCAATGGTTCTTTAAGGCTATTACAACAGTTTTTACCTTTATTGCAACGGATTGTATCTATTGCAACGGTTAGTTTGCATTAGAAACTATCAGCAAAACCCCCATTGCAACGGTTTACGTAACCTAAACAATTTATGAGACCTATTGCAAATATTCTATTGACCTATTGCAATGGTTCCAATGACCTATTGGACCTATTACACTAGTTTAGATGAAATTGCAGGCCTGGTTACATGTATAATAAACTATATACACCACAAATTATATAAATCACAAAAAGTTTTTTTAGATAAATATCCATTACCCAAATTATGGAATATATTCAAATTTCAAGTGATCAATTAAGTTTTACATGATTTCAAGAGTTAGGATATATATTCAAAATGTTCCATAACTTGAAGAATATTTACATCTATCAGCCATCCAAAGATCTTCTTAAGCAAGGTCAAGGTCTTCATTTCTTTCTTCCTCCCTTTCTTCAATTTCGATCCCTACAAAAGGGGATAAATAATATCATTACCCTTAAGCTGCATGTACACAATACAAAGCAGTAGCATATATTATGAAACCTAAATGGTTATTATAGAAAAAACTAATTATTAGGTGAAGTGAAATCCTAAAAACTAGTCCAACACAGAGGCAAATATTGACTCAGTTTCCACTGCTCTTCCATTAGAGTCGTTATGCACTAGTGATAATAGAGACGAGATAAATCGAGTAATCCACTCCTTTAAATATATTGCTTACTCTTTATTTTTTACACCATCCATGTAAGTTGACCTTTTTAATAGATTACTTACTCGTTATTCTAGGTTATCAATCAATACTAATAAATATAGTTATCTACAACTGAGTGCTGCTTACTTGACAATTAATGTTAAAGTAAATTTATAGAATTTCCATCTATTGTATATAAAGACTACTTTGCATATGAATAGTAGCACGAAGATTCACGGAGATGATGCTGAGAAGACACTAAACACCATTTCCCCTTAGGGAAGGTAAATGTAAATTATATAGTTATACAGATGATATCTGTTATAACCACAAATAATGTCTCTACTGTCATCAACTGAGTAAGTGTAATGTTTGCCTAATCTGTCTTTTGTTTTTATAAACAGTAGGGAGTTGTCTATCTTGAAAATTTGTATTATCGTTTTAAACCTGTCATTTTAAATGCTGACTTTCTGTACTGCAAACCGTACGAAGATGCACCATCTAAATTTTACCAGACTTGGGTGTTAATATTATTCTTTGAATCCATCTCTATCCTTATATCTTCACATTTCCTCTCTATTAAATATTCCCCCATCATTCGTATCTTCCCTTTCTCACTAATGTGAGACAAGACATCGTACAACAAAATAATAAGTACACCTCAGCCCCAATGAAGATATGTCCATTGGGTCTAAGTCAACCCTAAAAGCTAGCTGATGAAGGAAGGATTGTTCAAGACTATATAAGGAGATCACAACCCATTCCCTCAATTCTTGTGGGGCTAGGAACTCCCCCACATGCCCATATTTGAAACTAGAGAGTGAATAACATAATGTTGAGGTCCAACACTACGAAACACAACAACAAGAATTGATGTGTTTGGATTTGATACCATATGCAGATTATGGCTCTTAATCCCAGTGAAACCCCAAAGTTTAACTCTTGAAGGGAGGATTGTCAAAGGAGATCATAATCCATTCCTCAACTAAGGTGAGATGAGAAACCCCAAACAAGTTAGAAGTTGGATATATGAATCCTAAGTTACAATGTTTTATTCACATGCCAAAAGCAATTCAAATAATCTGCAATTATGCATAACAATGGGCAACATGGAAAATGGCAGTACCATATACATAGATACCAACAACCAACAAAATAGATGAATCCAACTGCCAAAAAAGAAGGAAGAAGGATGAGAAAGAAGAAGAAGAAGTAGTACTGACCTTGATTGTTTCTACTGGCAGATGGACGATTGGTTAGTTGGATAGCATCCCCTTCTCCCTGTGAATGAACACTGAGTTATCTTAGCATGTTAGGATCAAGCATTAATCCTGGTTTTAGACACTAAAGTTGTGCAATGATGTTCATTGTAATATCTTGTTACCATGGAGTCCCTTTGTGCATTGAATTTTTTTCTACATCCTTTGTTGCATCCTCTCTTCCATTTCCTCTATTTTCTTCTACGTTATTTCATCAGTCTCATTTGAAGAGGGTCCAGAATCTCCAATTTCTATTCCAAGAGAGTCTTGGTAACTCCACGTCCGTACAATCTTACTCGACTTGGATGATTAGGTCCTATAACTACTGCAAATGCGTCAATTGATGATTGACTACCATCTTCACTTTCTTGAGTGTCACGCCCCGAGTCTATACCCTAGAGGAGACACAGTACTTGGAGTCACAAGTAACCCCAAGTCAACCCATGATCTATCATAACACTGGCATTTTGAGTAAAAACATAGAGAAAACTTTAAAATAATAACATAAAACATATATGAAGAAGAGCTAAGTCATAAGTTTTATACAACCAAAACAAAGCTATAAATCTGAAAACTCTAGATAAGTATGAAAGCCATCTATCTAATGAGTTGCTGGGACAAGCCCCCAGCTAACTTTAAATATAATGTAAAGAGAATATGACTAAAAAGAAATGATCCTCATCCACGAAAGATGAGGACTCACCAATGATACAACTGAACACTTCTGAGCAAGATCTGCTAAGGTGCTGGGAATGAGAACCTACAGCTGTATCATAAAACGATACAATATAAAAGGTATGCATCAGTACTTTGAATATACTGAGTAAGTGAGAGAAACCATAACACGGAGAATAAAACAACTGAACTGGAAAGACAAGCAATGACCAACTGAAATGCTAAAACTAAATAAAATGAACTACACTAAGATGATCAAAATGACTTGTCTGATAGTCAAAGACATGCCCTAAATATGAGATACTAATATGAAATACTATGCTAAATTGATCTGAATAGAGTAGTCTGAAACTATTCTAACTGAGCTAATCTAAGACTGAACTAAACTGACTACTGCGAGAGTCTATAACTGATATATAACCATGTGAGATGGCCGTGGAGTTCGATGTATACACCTCACTGGTAGGATCCAATATACCTTGCCAGGGTATAAAAGCATGAACTGAGTGATCACGGGTCTGGACCATGAGGCCAATAAAATATAACCTATGGTGGCAACGTAGTTTTGGGAACCTAGGTGCGCTGGAACCCCGGTCCGCTCGGTGCTATGTCCTACTCCCATTGGATAGTCCTAGACTGACTACTAAGCTTATAGCTCAAAACTGGGGCCCAAGACTAAGTACGGAATACCTATCTGGAAGTACCTTGAGAGTCTTAGCGGACCAGATTCTATAACTGGTGTTCAAGATTGGTCAAAACTACTTAGCTGGAAGCGTCATAACCGTATAAAGAACAAACTGTAATATGAATCTGGGGTCCTAAGCCTGGTCAAAGCTGCTTATCTTGAAGTGTCATCACCACCCAAAGAACCACTAAAATTTGATACTGAGTCTAGATCTGATAAATGAGAGGTACCACTAACACCTCAACAATTAACAGTAGTCAAACTGATCAACTGACATATCTGTATTATACTAGATATGCTAATAACTGACTGAGACTAAACTAACAAGCATCTGACTGAATTCTCAACATTTTCTAGCAATATGGGAAACCCAACTGATAAAATCAAGCCACAAGGAAGAACTAGTCCAACAGGTAAAATTCTAGTTTACTGAATTCAAAGCTAGCGCTAAAACCATCCTTACAAGAATGAGTATTAACATGATAACTAGGTAGTGGAATTATAACAAAAATCAACATAGACAACATTCCACATGCTATAAACGAAGTCTGACATATAATTTATTCACATTTGAAAGTTTCATGGCTAGAACTGATAGAGAAGATTTTTGGGGACACAGGAGATGAGCTATTCCCTTGTTGAATTCCCATATACCTAGTGATGGAAATCCCTGAGAGATCCCTTGAAAATTCGAGGAGAATTCGATTGCCCTAACTTCTGCTCTGAGTCTTTCTGAGAGAATCCTACCTTCTAACTTTTGAGGGGATGTGAGGAAAATGAAGAAAACTATCAATTATCCCCTTTAAAACCCCTAATTAAAACCCAAAATGATGTAGTTTAGAGTCAAGGAGTTCAAGAAATTATGTAAAACTCCCTAGGAATTTCGCAAGAAAAAGGACCCTGCTAGTCCCCATGATGAGTCGTAAGGTCAGGGACGACTTGCGGTGCCCAATAATGATGTGCATTGGAAATTTTCTACATATTCCTCAATCTGCCAACGACTGACTTCACGAGTCGTCAGGAGACCTAACGACTCGTGACGTCTCCCATTGCCATTGAATCAAAATTCCTCTACAAGGGTCACCACGAGGTACTTGACGATTCTCTATCGGTGACCACGACTCGTGGTCACCTCCCATAGTCCAAACTGCCGAAATCCACCTAGTATCACCACGGGAAACACCATGACTCATGGTGTACAACCGAGTCTTGGTGAGGACCCGTTAAGTGCACTGCCCGAATTTTCCAACTGTCAGTCAACCCTTGACCACGACTCACATAATGACTCGTGGTGTTGACCACGGCTTGTGGTCACACCCGTGTCACTCAATTTCATAATTTTTCAACCAAGTTCGGACCCTTTCCCATGAGTCACTCCAAGACTAGTGGCCTACACCACGAGTCACTCCACAACTTGTTTCCTACCCCACGGGTCACTCCATGACTCATTCTGTGACATGGTACAAAAAATCTTATTTTCTTCACTTCAACTCTCGGGTCTGATCTTAGGATTTTTGGGGAATTACAATATCTCCCCCTTGGAAATTTTCATCCTCGAATGTTGGAAAACACACATAAAAGTAGAGAATTGCAATCATTATACTCAAATACTGATTATGAAAGCTGAAAACTAATGGAATGACTACCTCCGAACTGAACTACAAGACTGAACTGAATCCACGAATCATACACACATTCATTAACATGAAAGAAACTAGGACACATGGATTGAACTTGTAACTAAATAGAGTTTTAGGGAGAAAATTGATACCTTAAACTGAAACTGAGCTGGAAAGGAATAAGTGTGGGTATCTAGCCATCATATCTGCTTCGGCTTCCCACGTAGCTCCTTCTTTGTTGATTTCTCCACAAGACTTTGACTAAAGATACTTCTTTGTTCCTCACCTTACGAACCTACCGGCCAAGGATCTAAACTGGGACCTCTTCATAAGAGAGACTGTCTGTTATTTTTGCGCTATATAGTGGCACAGGGATCACCGATGCACTTCTTCGATAGTGACACATGGAAGACTAGGTGCACAGATGCCAATCTGAAGGTAAATCCAACTCATAGGCTACATTGCCAATTCGCCTCAAAATTCTGTAGGGTCCCACATATATCAGACTGAGTTTTCCTTTCTTCCTATATATCATCACCCCTTTCATGGGTGAAATTTTTAGATAAACCAGTCATCCACTGCAAACTCTAATTCTCTTCTCCTCACATTAGCATAAGATTTCTGATTGCTCTGAGCTATTTTCAATCTTTCTCAGATAAGCTGTACTTTCTGCATAGCCTCATGGACTGAGTCTGTCCTGATTAGAGTAGCTTCACCAACCTCAAACCAACCTATAGGAGATCTACACCTCCTACCATAAAATGCCTCAAACGGGGCCATCTATATACTGGAGTGGTAGATATTGTTGTACACAAACTCGATGAGAGGCAAGTGATCATCCCAACTTCCATTGAAATCGATTACACAAGCTCTCAGCATATCTTCCAAGGTCTGGATAGTCCACTCAGCTTGTCCATCTGTCTATGGGTGAAAAGCTGTGCTGAGCTTGACCTGGGTACCAAGTCCCTTCTGAAAAGACTTCTAAAAGTGAGAGGTGAACTGGGTACCTCTGTGTGAGATAATGGACAAGGGCACTCCATGACGTTTGAAAAAATCTCGGATATAAAGCCTAGCATAGTCCTCAGCTGGTCTATAGTTTTAACTGGGAGGAAGTGTGCTAACTTAGTCATCCGATCTACTATTACCTAGATTGAGTCATGCTGCCAAAATGTTCGAGGTAGACCTATAATAAAATCCATATTTACTTCTTCCCACTTCCATGTGGGTATGGTAATATCCTGAGTCATACCTCTCGGTCACTAGTATTCCACCTTAACTTGCTGGCAGTTCGGGCACTTAGGTACAAATTCTGCGATGTCTCTCTTGATGTCGTTCCACAAGTAAATATCCCATAAATCACGATACATCTTAGTAGCACCTGGTTGGATGGAATATCTCAAACTGTGTGCTTCAGTATCTACTGTCTCAAATCACCCACATTCGGCACGCACAACCTACCCTAGTAACGGAGTACACCATCAACCCCTTGGGAGAAAGCCTCCACTTCTTTTCTGAGAACCGCCTCCTTCAGCTTAAGTAGTATGGGATCTTCATCCTACCTTGACTTAAATTCAACTACCAAAGAGCAATCTGATCCACTCTGCACAACTACTCCACCCTTAGCTGTATCAACCAACTGTACTCCAAACCAAGCTAACCTGTGGATATTCCTTTGCCAGTTCCTTTTTACCCTCTTCAAAATGAGCCATGCCCCCTATAGACACTCTGATTAGGGCATCAGCCACCATATTGTCTTTGCCCGAGTGGTACAACATGCTCACGTCATAGTCCTTTAGTTTCTCCAACCACCTTCTCGAACGAAGATTTCAAATCTTTCTGATGCAACACATATTGAAGGTTGTTGTGACTAGTGAAACATCCACGTGAGCCTCGTACAGGTAGTGCCTCCATATTTTTAATGCAAATACCACCACTACCAACTCCAGGTCATGAGTCGAATAGTTCCTTTCATGAACCTTGAGCTGTCTGGAGGCATAGACTATCACCTTATGACACTGCATCAGAACGCAATCGAGTCCAACCCTAGAAGCATCGTAATACACTAAAAACCCATCTGTTCCTTCTAGTAAGGTCAAAACTAGAGCGGTAGTAAATCGAGTTTTCAACTCCTGGAAACTCTTCTCACATGCATTTGACCACTGAAATTTCACCTTTTTTTGAGTCAACTTGAGGAGATGCAATAGAGAAAAAACCTTCCACAAAACGTTGGTAATAACCAGCTAGACCCAAGAAACTTCTGATTTCGATTGGGGAGGCAGGTCTGGGCTAGTCTTTCGCCGATGCTATCTTTTAAGGATCCACTTGAATACCCTCACCTAATACCATGTGACCAAGGAAAGTCACGGAATTCAACCAGAATTCACATTTGCTGAACTTGGTCAACAACTGGTGGTCTCTGAGCGTTTGCAGCACTATCCTCAGGTGATTTGCATGTTCTTCCTCATTTCTGTAGTATACCAGAATGTCATCAACAAATACAATGATAAACGTATCTAGATACTACTTGAAGACTCTGTTCATAGGTCCATGAAAGTTGCGAGTGAATTAGTCAGTTCGAAGGACATCACCATGAATTCGTAATGACCATACCTACCGATTTTAAAGGCTATTTTCGGTATGTCACATTCTCTGACTCTTAGTTAATAATACACAGGCCTGATATCTATCTTGGAGATACAACTGGCTCCCTGAAGCTGATCGAACAAGTCATCAATCTTGGGTAGGGGATACCTATTCTTGACTGTGACCTTATTTAACTGACGGTAATCGATGCACATTTTGAGGGTACCATCTTTCTTTCGCACGAATAGTACTGGAGCACCCCAGGGAGAGATGCTGGGTTTGATCAAACCTTTATCAAGAAGCTCTTTTAGCTTCTCCTTCAACTCCTTAAGCTCAGCTGGAGCCATTCTGTAAGGAGGGATGGAGATGGACTAAGTGTCTGGAAGAAGGTCTATGCCGAAGTCTATTTTCCGCTCAGGAGGAACTCTGGGAAGATCCTCGGGAAACACATCAAGGAACTCACTAACAACTGAAACTAACTATAAAGTTGGGCTCTCAGAGCTGGAATCCTTAACCCAAAATAGATGATAAATACACCCTTTGGAAATAATCTTTTTGGCCTTAAGGTAGGAAATAAATCAACCCTTAGGCGCTAAACTACTGCCCGTCCACTATAAAGCTGGTTCATTAGGGAACTAAAACCAGATGACTCTAGTTCTGCGATCAACTGGGGCATAACCGAAGTGTAACCAATCCATGCCAAGAATGAGGTCAAAGTCAACCATGTCTAACTCAACTAGATCAGCTGGAATGACCTTATTATAGACTGAGACTGGGCAGTTCCTATACGCCCGGCTGGCTCTAACTGACTCGCCAACTGGGGTGGAGACTGAGAATGGTTCTGAGAGGACCTCTGGACTAATATCGAACTAGACTGCTACATAGGGAGTCACTAACGAAAAGGTGGCTCCTAGATCTAGTACGGCATACACGTCTAGATGAAAAAGGCATAACATATCCATGACCACGTTAGGTGAGCTCTCCTGATCCTGAAGAGAGGATAAAGCACAAAAACGATTTTGGCACTGGCTGCCATCTGTACCTAAAGTGTTGGCCTGCTGAGTTGGTCGGCCTGCAGAGCTGCTGAAGCGGTGGATTATGATCTCCCCCTTCCTGCTGATGGGCATTCTTTGCTAATGAACAAGCTTTCCACACCCAAAACAACCCTCTCGACCCTAAATACACTCTCCTAGATGGTTTTTGCCACACTTAGGGAAAGATGGGTAGCTGTAGCAATTTCTGGCGCTATGACTCTGGGATTGTGAGCTAGATGCTTTACCCCTCTGATCCTTGCGAGACCGGAAGGTAGGGTACTGGCTGAAGTGGGTGCTAGAGCCCTCTGCTACTACTGCTTCTGTGGGCGGCTACTACTGCCAGATCTCTGGTGGCTTTAATTTGACTAGATGATTCTTACCTATTTGTTCTCCCGCTCCAAATCTTTTAATTTTTCTGCCTTAATTTTCTGGGCATGAATTATGAGGCTAGAGAGATCGATGTCCTTAATAAGCATTGCAGTCCTCCACTCCTTGAGGACAAAGTTTGACACCCCATTAACAAATTCAGCATACGAGCGTTTGGATTGGCTACCATCTCTGGAGCATATTTAGACAACCTAGTGAACTCCAGTGCATACTCTTCCACAGTCCGATTTCCCTGTTTCAGATTCATGAACTCAACCACTTTAGCCTCTCTGAGCTCTTGGCGGAAGAATCGGAGGAAGGCTATAGTGAACTCCTCCCATTCTACCGGTCCTGCTCCTGCTGGTCTCCCCTCCTTCAACTATTCGTACCAGATTTGGGCTACCCTTTTCAGTTGGTAGGCAGCCAGATCGGCACTCTCCGAGGAGCTGACACCCATAATTCGGGTGATCTTTCTAATCTCATCAATGAACTCCTATGGGTCCTATCCCACCTTAGATTTGTTGAAAACTGGAGGATTCATCCGAATGAAGTCTCGAACTTGGGCAGCTGCTGCGGACCCATTAGTATTGATCAGAACTACCTGCTGGTTCACCTAATTTGTGACTGTCTATGCGAGTAACTGGATAGCCGCTCTGAACTCTATGGAGGACACTGGGTCATCCTAAGGGGATGCTGGAGCTGGTGGGGCAGGTCGGTGAGCCTTACCGGCCCTTCTTCCATTACCACATCATGGAGGCATGATTTCACTAAAACAAAACAGAGTACGAGCTAGGAGAACATTTCTGGAATTGAATATCAACGCACGATAAAGAGTAAGAACAAAAGGGAGTTTTCCTAATAATGTCTCATAGCCTCCTCGTCATAAGTGTGGCACGCTTCACACCCATGAAAAAGACTCTACTTGATGCGACTTTTAGAAATACTAGGACACTCTAAACCTAGTGCTCTAATACCAAGTTTGTCACGCCCTAATTCTATACCCTGGATGAGATACAGTACTTGAAGTCACAAGTAACCCCAAGTCAAGCCATGGTGTATCATAACACTGGCATTCTGAGTAAAAACATAGCAGAAGCTTTAAAATAATAACATAAAACATATATGAAAAAGAGCTAAGTCATATGTTTTATACAATTAAAACAAAGCTATAAATCTGAAAACTCTATTTGGGTCTAAAAGCCATCTATCTATTGAGTTGGTGGGACAAGCTCCCAGCTAATTCTAAATCTAACTGAAAATGAATACGACTGAAAAGAAATGATCCTCGTCCTTGAAAGATGAGGAATCACCATTGATGCAGCTGAACACTTCTGATCGAGATTTGCTAATAGTGTTGGGACTGAGAACCTGCAGCTGTATCATAAAACGATACAACATAAAAGGTATGCATCAGTACTTTGAATATACTAAGTAAGTGAGAGAAACCATAACACGGAGAATAAAACAACTGAACTGGAAAGACAAGCAATGACCAACTGAAATGCTAAAACTGAATCAAATAAACTATACTTAGATGTTCAAAATGACCCTGTCTGATGGTCAAAGACATGTTCTAAATCTGAGATACTAATTTGAAATACTATACTGAACTGATCTGAACTGAGTAGTCCGAAACTGTTCTAACTGAGCTAATCTGAGAATGAACTGAACTGACCAGTGGGAGAGTCTATAACCAACATATAACCACGTGAGCTAGCCGTGGAGTCTGATGTATACACCCTACCGGTAGGATCCAATATACCTTGCCAGGGTATAAAGGAATGAACTAAGTGTTCACGGGTCTGGTACATGAGGCAAATAAAATATAACCTACGGTGGCAATGTAGTTCTGGGAACCTGGGTGCGCTGGAACCCTGGTCCACTCGGTGCTAAGTCCTACTCCCTCTGAATACTCCTAGACTGACTACTAAGCTGATAACTCAAAAGTAGGGCCCAAGATGAAGTGAGGAATACCTATCTAAAAGTACTCTGAGAGTCTTATCGGACCGTATTCTGTAACTGTGTTCTAAGATTGGTCAAAACTGCTTATCTGGAAGTGTCGTAACCGTATAAAGAACAAACTGTAATCTGAAACTGGGGTCCTAAGGCTGGTTAGAGCGGCTTATTTGGATGTTTTATGACCACCTAAGGAACCACTAAAATCTGATACTAAGTCTAGTTCTGATAACTGGGAGGTACCACTAACACCTCAACAATTAACTATAGTCAAACTGATTAGTTGACATGTCTGTATTATACTGGATATGCTAATAACTGACTGAGACTGGACTAACAAGCCTCTGACTAAATTCTCAACATTTTCTAGCAATATGGGAAACCCAACTGATAAAATCAAGCAACAAGGAAGAACTAGTCCAACAGGAAAAATTCTAGTTTACGGAATTGGCTAAAACCATCCTTACAAGAATGAGTATTAACATGACTTGGTAATGGAATTCTAACAACAATCAAAATAGACAACATTACACATGCTATAAACAAAGTATGACATATAATTTATTCACATTTGAAAGTTTTAGGGCTAGAACTCATATAGAAGATAGAGAAGATTTTTAGGGACACAAGGGAAGAACTATTCCCTTGTTGAATTCCCACATACCTGGTGGTGGAAATCTCTAAGAGAATCCCTTGAAAATCTGAGGAGAATTCGATTGCCCTAGCTGCTGCTCTAAGTCTTTTTGAGAGAATCCTATGTTCTAACTTTTGAGGGATGTGAGGAAATGAACAAAACCGTCGGTTATCCCCTTTAAAACCATTATTAGAACCCAAAATGGCGTAGTATAGAGTCTAGGAGTTTATAAAATTATGTAAAACTCCCTAGGAAATTCACAAGAAAAAGGACCCTGCTAGTCCCCACGAGGCACTCCATGAGTCTTGAGGTCAGGGATGACTCGTGGTCACCTCCCATTGTCCACACTATCGGAAACCCCCTGGGGGTCACTAGGGGTGAGACCACGATCGTGTTGTTCCAAATGAGTCGTGGTGAGGACCTTTTAAGCACTGCCCAAATTTTCCAACTTTCAGTTAACCCTTAACCAAGACTCACATAACGACTCGTGCTGTTGACCACTACTCGTAGTGACACCCATGATCACTCAATTTCCCAATTTTTCCACCAAGTTCGGACCCTTCACAATGAGTCAATCCACGACTCGTGGCCTACCCCACGAGTCACAGGATGACTCATTGCAGAAAATCCTGTTTTCTCCGTTTCAACTCACGGGTCTGATCTTAGGGTTTCCAGGGCATTACATTGAGTTTCTATTCTCTCCATTTCAGCCTACAAATCAGATGCAATAATAAAGAGTTAAAGTAAATTACACTAATCTAGTTTTTAAGAACAAACAAATGATCTTGATAAACTTTGAATTTTTTTAGTCGTATTTTTATTTGAGTCCTTATATTCTCGGCCAGGTTTCCTTCTTCTTGTAGCCACAAAGATCTCCTTACTTGACAAAGCATAAGGACTTTTCTTATTTTTCTCTAATTACATACAAGTAGGCATTAAAATATTCTTAAGTCAACAAGTTCATAATAAACTAATAATACGAGAAAACACTAAACCTCGTGGATGATAGCAAAACTTGTTTTTCGAACAGTGTGCGGATACTTCAACTTTTTTCAATTATCTGTATTAGTTTTAGAAATATCCTACAAATAAATGAGTTAGTTTCTACTTCTCTGTATTAGTTTTAGACATATTGAATCATTATCTTACCTAAGCTGCTTCAGATTTCCAATATTCAAGAAGATCCTTAAATACATTTTCTGGAATATTTTGAGGTCTTTTTACCATTCGGATTTCTTCATTAGCATATTCATAGAAGTGATGGTACTTCAACCAATTCTTATACCTTCTCCAAGCTCCTTGAATTGTTTCTCAAAGCATTATCTTTTCCAACTTCAGGAATGTCATATTTCTCCTACAATTTTGTGCAATTAGGTTAGTGCAAAAGATGTGTAATATTTTCAACTAAAAATCAAAATATTGAGAAATGTAAACCTTGATATAGTTCTATATATCATCGTGTATCATCAACTTCCTCCAATCAAATACATTAATAGGATAAAATGTCCCATTCCTTGCTAATATGCCAAGAAAGCTGCTCAACTGTTTAACAATTGCTTCAGTAGGACTAGTGGGCTCGTTCAACTCATTTAGCATGATCAGTTTGTGCTCACTCCATCCATGTACAATTTGCATTTTTGTTCCACCTCTTTTTTTATTAGTGGAAGGGCCTACAATAATACGAATCAATGAGTTTACACTTGTGCAGATAATAAATAGGGCAATCTTCTAATTTAGTAATTCTAGAACATGCGCCTGATTATTAATATATTATTTGTGTGAAATAAAATTAGTTGAAATTGATATATTCTTGCCTTATTCCTCAGATTGGTTATTTGCTTCAACATTAGAAGAATCTTGTGGATCACGTTGCATTTGTTCTTAAACTGCTTGTGATGCAAGAGTGGTGGGATGTTGTGACTCTTGTTGTACTTGTTGATGTGCTGCTTATGATGTGAGAGTGGTGGGATGTTGCAACTCTTGTTGCATTTGTTGATGTGGTTCTTGTGATGTGGGCGTGATAGAATTCAGCGGTACTTGTTGCACTTGTTCATGCTGGTTGTGATGCGGGAATGGTGGAATTCGGCAACACTTGTTGTACTTGTTGATGTGTTGTTTGTGTTGTTGGAAAGGTAGAATCCAAAGACACATGTTGCCCTTGTTCCAACAGAGTTGCATCTGTTAGGTAGATTGAGTTCTTCTTTGGCTTGTGATGCTTTTTAGTTGACTTTATAACTTCATTAGCTAGAATGATATCTGAGTTCTTCTTGGTCTTGTGATTCGAAATCTTATGTTTTAGTAAAGGTGCAAGTGATCCAGCTGGCACATAGTTTAAGTTCTTAACTTTCTTATTTTTTCTTAAACACCCTTCCGAATTCACAACTATTTCTCTGCAAGTTCAAGAAATGAAAATAAAATAGGTTAGCGGAAAATATTCTAAATGACAGCTATATACCCAGCATTTTGGGGTGTTTATTAAATCACAATTGCATAACCTGATATCTCTGACTGAAATCAGCAAATTAGATTCTATTGCACAACTTTTCTGACTAATCCAGCAATTGTTGAAGACCAATTTGAGTCCCCGAGGGTATGTTAGGATAAGTTGGATTAGTTGTGCACAAAGCCAGCTCTCTCCTAAAAGCTAAGTAACAGTCAGTTGTAACAACTCAGTTGTATTTACTTTTACACAATCGTTAAATTGGATTAGATATGTAAGTTTTTAAATGACTCTGCTGAAGAATCATTTTGCAGCAACTCAGTTGGATTTACTTTTACACACTTAAATACATTATCCCAAATGTGATTTTTACTTCATATGATAAAAGTACTTAGAAAACTACATATACTACAAGAAGTTCTATGTACCACGAAAGGAATATTCAAGTAATTCAGAATGGTTGCTCCTAATATTTCTATATACCATAGATCCTACTATCCATGCTCCTAATATAGGGCACCATCTATGCAAGCAAAAGCCTAGGAGTTAAGGTCCTACCAGAAAATCTACTATGATACACTCATCCGCGACCCCGCCTAACTATTCACTCACCAAAAACAATCAACACAAGAAAGATGCAAAAAAGATCATCATAATTCAGCTGTTTGATTTATCTTTGAAAATTTTATAACCACTATAACAATAATAACAATTCATCTTTGCAATTCCAATTAATAAGTTTTAGTAACAACTCAACCGTGCAATTCTGGTTGCAGATTCTTAGAAACTTAGACAATTAATTTCTCAGATTTTTGTAATTGTTCTCCCTATCTAATTTTACACCCAAAACACAATATGTAAACATGGTTATGTTCAATACATAACTATATAAAGGAGAAACTCTAAACATTATATTAAGGAATTTCCAATAAACAAATTCAAACCTGATCAGCTACCACTTCAACAAGCTCCAGTTCAAGAACATGCAATTGTGTTGCGCTGTCTGAACGAAGCATAAGAACCATTAAAGCATAGCGCTTTGTTGAAAGTTCAGGCCAATCATTAATCTAGATTAGATTACCAGATTTGAATTTCAAATATTGGATTGCTCATGATTAGTGGGTAAATCCTTAATGATGGATAATACCGAGAAGAACTTGTAGAGGCCAAAGAGAGAGCATATTTTCCTGAGGTAGTGTATTTCAGAAATTAAAGGGGTAATGTATTAGAATAACTAGACCTTAATATGTACTTGTTAAATCTTTTCAATTTCGGGGAAGAGAAATTAGCATGTGAAAATTTTTTAAAATCCAATTACTTTGACTGGATCTTTTCTACTCCATGTAATATCCTGAAAGTGCATAAGACTAGACTCGGTATTTGAAAGGAAAAGAGGCAGAAAATCTGAGATTTTACTCAGAACGACTCATGGTATGAGTCATTGGTAGGTCAGACGATCCGCTGGAAGCACCCGTGGTTGAGGTTATGCAATGAGTGGTTCTATAACAACAGGTCAAAGGATGACCCATTGGTTGATATGATGAGTCGCTGTATGTATTCGTCCGTAGGATTTCCAGGAAGGGGGAAGTGGTGGAAATGGATGGTGACGATAAGTCATTGGGACTAGTAATGACTCATCGTGTCCTATCATGGTAGTAGGCCTGAGATTGGAAATTTGAGGTGAAGCAACGAGAGACGTAATGGGTCGTTGGATCGAGGAACGACCCATTGTATGGGTCATTGCTTTGAACAGTAGCTAATTTCCTGTGAGTTTAGTAAGGGAAAAATCCATAACTTTTAAACCCCCTAAGACCTATACTATGTCATTTTTAGCTTAGAAAAGGGTGTTTTAAGAGGGTTAAACTCATTCAAAACCCATTCTCTTCAATGCATGTAACCTAGAGGTTTCTATGGGTGATCAAGCTTAGGATTCATCAAGTTCTTCCACAAAATCTTATGGGCTTTAAAAAGAGTTTGTGAAATCAGATTGCTATAGGTATGCAGGGTTATGAATGAGTGTCCCTCTTCAGTTTCATGAAAATTTTAGTTGATGAATCCAATATGTGAATTTCGTAAGTATCAATCATGGGTATGATCTATGCATGTTTCTAATGATGAATTATGATTAATGGGCATATTTTACAATGTTTTCAATTACAAATTATGTTTCAACTTTTATAAGTCATGATTCCCATCCATGGAAGTTCATGAAAGTTAAGATCAATGATATATGTATTCAAGCATGATGAGATGTATATAGTGAAAATATAATTTCGAATTACCCATGTTCATGTTCATGGATTTGGAGTCTAGACTCCTACTATTTTCAGCTTGTGGTTTGGTTTGAGCCCAAGGCTCCATGTTATGGTTTCAGATTTATGCATGTATATTATGAGTCAGCTTTGTCACTGGATGATGGTTCAAATTCATTGAAAAACAATGGAGAACATATGCATGTTTTTGAGATTAGTGTCTAGCAATGAGTAGGCTAAGGGTCAGCCAACCCTGTGCCTTAGAATTACGTGCCAATGCAGGTATGTTCAGATTATTAGGAACTCCCTTGCGATCTTCCCCTGCCCCTAAGTGGTCTTCATCTTGATATCAATTTCATGGTAGCGTCCTTAGCCCTGGCAAGGCTTTGGATGGCTCGGCCCACTTGAATGTAATAGTTGGGACCATGTAAGCTCTATCATGATAATGTTGATTATAAGACGAGTCTCCCATTGTTCCTCATGATTTCAGTTATGCATGTTTATTAGTCATGATATTATGTTTTCAGCAGGTTTGGCCCAATGTTCAGTTTTACTTATGATTATCAGCTTTTAGCTTTGGGTCATTTGATTCAGTTATGATGTTTAGTATGATACTCAGTTATTCATGAATCATGTTTTCAGATAATAGCATGCAAGCCCTACTCTCAGTCTCTTATGATAAAATGTTTTATGTTATACATGATCACTAATTTTACTTACTTAGCGGTTGTACCTACCATACATACTCGATACATTTTACATATTGACCACATACTCTATGTTGTATTATTTTATGATACAGGATCAGATATTCAGGCTTAGTCCGCCAGTAGCCAGACTCTCAGTATTATCATCTTCTAGTCTCAGTTGGTGAGTCCTTTATCTTTCGAGGGCCCTTTATCAGTTGTATTGAGTATTTTCAGTTTCATACTATAGTGAGTTAGTTGGGGTCTTGTCCCATCAACTCGTCAGTAGTAGAGGCTTTTCAGACATAGTATGTATTTCAGTTTCAACCTTATGTTATGTAATCAGATGTTATGTTATTTTCAGACTTTCACCATATTATATATGTTAGACTTCCGCTTGATTACGTTAAATTTAGATGTCATGTTCGTGCCATGGGTCGACTTGGAGCCTCTCAGGGTTCTTTGTCCCATGTATCGAGCTGGGCCTATGCTCGGATCGTGACAAACTTGGTACCAGAGCATTAGGTTTTGAAGTGTCCTAGGGTATTTGAAAGCCGCATTAAGTACATTCTTTTTCACGGGTGTGAAGCATGCCACTAATGAAGAAGAGGCTATGAAACATTTAGGAAATGTTCCCCTCTTTCATGATCTAAGTCGTGTGATGAAATATCTCTTATCCTTCTAACTTGTGCTATACACGTTTGCAGAATCATGCCTCCTCACCGAGTTAACGGAAGAAGAAATGGGAATGGAAACGACCACAAGAATTGCTATGGGGATGGGCACCATCAGGCCCCACCAGCCTATGAGGATCATGTACTCGAGCAAGTTGCCCACGCAGAGTTTAGGGCAACCATACAGATGTTAGCTCAGGCTTTGACCGACCGAGTCAATCAACAGGTGGTAGCACATGTCCCTCAAAACGGGAGTGCAACAGCGGCGAGAGTCAGAGATTTTCTAAAGATGAAACCTCTGAAGTTCCTTGGGTTAAAGGTGGACGAAGATCCACACGAGTTTATTGATGAGGTTATAAAGATCACCCACATCATGGGGGTGACTGGAGAGGAGTGCGCTGATCTATCCTCGTATCAATTGAAAGGGGTTGCGCACATTTGGTTTAAGCAATAAAAGGATAGCAGGGCGGTGGGAGCAGGCCATATTGGTTGGAAGGAGTTCCATACCGCATTTCTGGATCTATTCTTCCCTCGTGAGATGAGGGAGATTAAAGATGCCAAATTTATGAATCTAAAGTAAGAAAAGATGACAGTTCAGGAGTATGCCTTGGAGTTCACTCGCTTGTCCAAGTATGCACCTGAGATGGTGAAGATCGGAGAGCATGAGTGAGTCGGGTTGTGCATGGTATAACAGACTATTTGGTCAAGGATTGCCGAACCGCAATGTTTCGTCAGGACATTGACTTTCCTCGGATAGTTCTGTATGCCCAGCAAATGAAGGAGGTACAGGTGAATGAGTAGGAGAGAGAGGCCAAGAGGGCCAGGACTGATAGCTCCAGATTCTCCTAGTAGAGACCTGGTGAGCACCGTCAGTAGTCCCACCAGAGATCTTCATCCCCAGTGCCGTCGGCTATGAGTGTGCTTTCCAGATCCGAGCGTGGTCAGAGGGGACGAGCATCAGGCTCTAGAGGTCAGCTTAGCAGACCAGCAGAGTCCAGCATTTCAGAGTGTAGCAGGTGTGGTCAGAGACACATGGGTCAGTTCTTAGCAGGTTCAGGTGCTTATTTCGGGTGTTTGAAGCCCGGACATATGCTTAGGGATTGCCCAACAGCCAGACAGGGCCATGATAGGGGCCGGTCCAGCCTCCAGTTCAGCAGCGCCACCAGCATGCCCAGCTCAGCAGAGGGCATCTACTAGTGTGGGTGGTAGTTAGCGCCAAAACAGATTCTATGTCCTAGCATCTCGTCAGGAGCAGGAGGTCTCCCTAGATGTAGTCACAGGTATGTTACGAGTATTCCACCTTGATGTATATGCATTGTTAGATCCATGGGCTTCTTTATCTTTTGTGAATCCCTATGTTGCTAGTAGTTTCGGAGTCAGTCCCGAAATCTTATCAGAACCCTTCTTAGTCTATGTTGCTAGTAGTTTCGGAGTCAGTCCCGAAATCTTATCAGAACCCTTCTCAGTCTCTGCTCCAGTCAGTGATTCAGTTATAGCTGACGAGTATATAGAAATTGCCCTGTCATAATCCTTCAGAAGATCACCTCAACACATTTAGTAGAGCTAGATATGACGATTTTGATGTTATCTTCACATGGATTGGCTACATGCATGTTATGCCTCAGTCAATTCTAGAACCATACAGTAGAGTTCAGATTTCCGGGTGAGCCGGTCCTAGAGTGTAACGGTAGTTCAGTTGTGCTTGTAGGTCGCTTCATTTCCTACCTTAAGGCTAGAAAGATGATTTCTAAAGGTTGCATGTACCATCTAGTTAGGGTTAAGGATGCTACATCCAAAATCCTGACTATCCAGTCAGTTCCCATAGTGCGTGAGTATCCAGAGGTGTTTCCAGATGATCTATCGGGAAACCCTCCCTCCCGAGAGATTTATTTTGGTATTAACCTTCTTCCCAATATGCAGCCTATATCTATTCCTCCTTACAAAATGTCCCTAGCTGAGCTACAAGAGTTGAAGGAGCAGTTGAAAGACCTCTTAGACAAGGGTTTCATTAGACCTAGAAAATCCCCATGGGGTGCACTAGATCTTTTTGTCCTAAAGAAGGATGATTCTCTTGTATGTGCATTGACTATCGGCAATTGAACAAGGTCACCATCAAGTACAGGTATCCCCTCCCTAGAATTGATGATTTGTTTGACCAACTTCAAGGTGCTAAGTGTTTCTCCAAGATAGACCTCAGATCCGGATACCATCAGCTCAGGGTTTGGGAGAGAGACATCCCGAAGACAACCTTCAAGACTCGATATGGTCAATATGAGTTTGAAGTTATGTCTTTTGGACTAACAAATGCTCCTGCAACTTTTATGGACTTGATGAACAGGGTATTTAAGCCATACTTGAATATGTTCATGATTGTGTTCATATATGATATTCTCATATACTCTCGAAGCAAAGAGGAACATGCTGCTAATTTGACGGTGGTGCTATAGACTTTTAAGGATCGTCAGTTGTATGCTAAATTCAACAAATGTAAGTTTTGGTTGAACTTAGTGGTGTTTTTGGGTCATGTGGTGTCAAGTGAGGGTGTATAGGTGGACTCTCAAAAGATAGAAGCGGTGAAGAATTGTCCTAGACCAGTGAGTCTTTCGGATATTAGGAGTTTCTTTGGTTTAACTGGTTACTATCGAAGGTTTATTGATGGGTTTTTTTCCATTGCAGCACTATTGACAAAATTGACCCGTAAGAAAGTGAAGTTTCAATGGTTAGAGGTCTGTGAAAAGAGTTTACAAGAGTTGAAGACTCGACTCACCTTGGAACCTATGCTAACCATATCTGATGGTACCAATGGGTTTGTGGTATATTGTGATGCTTCAAGGATCGACCTTGGTTATGTATTGATGCAGCACGTTAAAGTTATAAGCTATGCTTCCAGGCAGCTGAAGGTTCGTGAAAAGAATTACCCGACTCACGACATCGAGTTGGCGTCGGTAGTACTTGACTTGAAGATTTAGAGACACTATCTGTTCGGGGTGCATGTAGATGTGTTTACGGACCACAAAACCCGACAACATGTTTTTACCCAGAAGGATCCAAATCTACGCCAGAGGAGGTGGTTGGAGCTTCTTAAGGAATATGATATGAGTGTCATGTATCATCCGGGCAAGGCTAATGTGGTGGCAGATGCTCTTAGTAGGCTTTCCACGGAGAGTGTATCCCATGTAGATGAGGAGAGGAAAGAGTTGGTGAAAGATGTGCATCATCTTGCACGGTTGGGAGTTTACCTTATTGACTCGACAGATGGTGGTGTCATTGTTCAGAATGGGTCAGAATCATCCTTAGTGACCGAAGTTAAATCTGGGAAAGATGAGGATCCTATTTTGGTAAAGTTGAAGGAAGTCATTCAGAATCAGAAGGTAGAAGTTCTCTCCAAAGGGGGAAATGGTGTGCTTCGATATCAGGGTCACTTTTGTGTTTCGGCTGTTGAGGATTTGAGAGATCGGCTATTGCACGAGGCTCATGATTCCAGATACTCTATGCATCTAGGTGCCACCAAGATGTAACATAACCTACGGAAAGTCTATTGGTGGAGTGGCATGAAGAAGATATAGTAAAATTTGTGGCTAAGTGTCTGAAGTGTCAACAGGTGAAAGTGGAACATCAAAGACCTGGAGGTGTACTTCAAGACATTAGTATCCCTACTTGGAAGTGGGAGGAGATCAATATGGACTTCATTACAAGTTTTCCTCGCGCTCGTCGACAGTATGACTCTATTTAGGTGGTTGTAGACAGGTTGACTAAGGCAGCTTATTTCCTACTAATCAAATCTACCGATTTGCAGAAGATTATGCTAAGTCGTATATTTGGGAGTTAGTTCGATTGCATGGAGTTCCCTTGTCCATTATATCAGATAGAGGTACTCAGTTTACCTCATAGTTTTGGAGATCGTTTCATAAGGGACTTGGTACTCAAGTCAAGCTTAGCAACACATTTCACCCACAAATAGATGGTCAGGCCAAGCGGACCATTCAAACCTTTGAGGATATGTTGAGAGTGTGTGTGATTGATTTCAAGGGTAGTTGGGATGATCATTTTCCTCTCATTTAGTTTGCATTTAACAATAGCTACCATTCTAGCATTCAGCTGGCCCCGTTTGAGGCTCTTTATGGGCAGAGGTGTAGATCACCTATTGGTTGGTTTGAGGTCGGTGAGGCTACTTTTATAGGACCAGATTCGATTCATGAGGATTTGGAGAAAGCTCAACTTATAAGAGAAAGGTTGAAAACAGCTCAGAGTCGTCAAAAGTCCTATGCAGATGTAAGAAGAAGAGAAGTTGAGTTTGAAGTCGATGATTGGGTGTTTCTGAAGGTGTCTCCCATGAAGGGAGTAATGAGATTCAGAAAGAAAGGGAAACTCAGTCCCCATTATGTTGGTTAGTACCGGATTGTGAAACGGGTTGGCAAAGTAGCATATGAGTTAGAGTTGCCCTCAGAATTAGCTTCAGTTCATCCGGTGTTTCATGTTTCACTTTTAAAGAAATGCTTGGGTGATCCAGCTTTGGTTGTCCTTGTGGATAGTGTAGGTGTGAAGGATATCCTTAGCTATAAGAAGGTTCTGATGGAAATACTTGATCGTCAGGTTCGAAAGCTAAGGAACAAAGAAGTAGCCTCAGTAAAGGTTTTGTGGAGGAATCAAAATGTCGAGGGAGCTAAGTTGGAAGCCGAAACAAACATGATGGCTAGATACCCGCATCTATTTCTTTCTGGCTCAGTTTCAGCTTGAGGTATCAGTTTCCTCGTTAGTACCCTATTTAGATTCATATTCAGTTTATGTGCCCCAATTTCTTTCATGTCAATGTATGTATGTGTGATATATGAATTCAATTAAGTTATGTATTTCAGTCCAAAGTCGGTCACTCCATCAGTTTTAAGCTTAAATGTTCATTATTTGGCTTGATGGTTGAATTTCTTAGTTTTTCAGTATATTTACCCATATTCGAGGATGAATGTTCCCAAGGTGGGAGATATTGTAATACCATGAAAGTGCATAAGACTAGACTCGGGATATGGAAGGAAAAGAGGAAGAAAATCTGAGATTTTACTCAGAACGACTCGTGGTACAAGTCGTTGTTAGGTTAGAGGTCTGTTGGAAGCACCCGTGGTTGGGGTTATGCAGCGAGTGGTTCTGTGACAATGGATGAAAGGACAACCCGTTGGTTAATACGACAGATCGTTGTATGTATCCGTTGGAAGGATTTCCAGGAAGGGGGAAGTGGTGGCAACGGATGGTGACGATGAGTCGTTGGGACTAGTAACGACTCGTCATGTCCGGTCATAGTAGCAGGCCCGAGACTAGAAATTTGGGCTGAAGTAATGAGATACGTAACGATCTGTTGGAGCGAGGAATGACCCGTTGTATGGATCTTTTCTTCGAACAGTAGCTAATTTCCTGCGAGTTTAGTAAGGCCAAATCCGTAACTTATAAACCCCTAAGCTACGCCATTTTTAGCTCAAAAAAGGGTGTTTTAAGAGGGTTAAATGCATTCAAAATCCATTCTCTTCCATGCATGCAACCTAGAGGTTTCTAAGGGTGATCAAGCTTAGGATTCATAAAGTTCTTCCCCAAAATCCTTTGGGCTTTCAAGAGGGTTTGAAATAAGATTGCTCCAAGTATGTAGGATTATGAATGGGTGTAATCATCCACACCCATGTCCAATCCCTCTTCAATTTCATGAAAATTTTAGTAGATGAATCTATGGGGTTTTAACCTAAAATGTGAATTTCCTAAGTATCAATCATTGGTATGATCTATGCATATTTCTAATGCTGAATTATAATTAATGGACATATTTTACAATGTTTTCAAATACAAATTATGTTTTCAATCTTTTATAAATCATGATGGTCATCCATGGAAGTTCATGAAAGTTGAGATCTATGATACATGTATTCAAGCATGTTGAAATGTATATAGTGAAAGTATGATTTGAATTACCCATGTCCATGTTCATATTTTTGAATGATCAAGTCTATGTCAAGCATTTTTAAGTATTGGGTAAGCCCATATGATCAAGTATGTGTCATGATTTATCTAAAGTTTATGTTATTAGCTTACGACATGGATTTGGAGTCTAGACACCCACTATTTTCAGCTCGTGGTATGGTTTGAGCCCAAGGCTCCTCATGTTATGATTTCAGATTTATGCATGTATGTTATGAGTTAGCTTCGTCACTAGACGATGGTTCAGCTTTGTTGAAAATAGATGGAGAGCATATGCATGTTTTTGGGAGTAATGTCTAGAACTGAGTAGGCTAAGGGTCAGTTAACCCTGTGCCTCAGAACTACGTGCCAACGTCGGTATGTTCAGATTATTGGGACCTCTCTGGTGAGCTTCCCCTGCCCCCAAGGGGCCTTTAGCTTGATATCAATATCATGGTAGCGTCCTTAGCCCTAGAAAGGTTTTGGACGGCTCTGCCCACTTGAGTGTAATAGTTGGGACCACGTAAGCTCTATCGTGGTAATGTCGGTTATAAGACAAGTCTCCCATTGTTCCTCATGATTTCAGTTATGCATGTTCATCAGTCATGATATTATGTTTTTAGCAGGTTTGACCCAATGTTCAGTTTTACTTATGATTATCAACTTTCAGCGTTGAGTCATTCGATTAAGTTATGATGTTTAGTTACGATACTCAGTTATGCATGAATCATGATTTTAGATAATAGCATGCAAGCCCTACTCTCAGACTCTTATGATGAAATGTTTTATGTTATGAATGATCACTGATTTTACTTATTTAGCGGTTATACTTACCTTACATACTCGATACATTTCACGTACTGACCACATACTCTACGTTATACCGTATCATGATACAGGCTCGGATATTCAGGCTCAGTCCTGCCAGTAGCTAGACTCTCAGTATTAGCATCTTCCAGTGTCAGTTGGTGAGTCTCATCTTCCGAAGGCCCTTTATTAGTTGTATTGAGTATTTTCAGTTTCAGACTATAGTGAGTTAGTTGGGTTCTTATCCTATCAACTCGTCAGTAGTAGAGGCTTTTCAGACATAATATGTATTTCAATTTCAGCCTTGTGTTATGTAATCAAATGTTATGTTATTTTCAGACTTCCGCCATATTATATATGTTAGACTTCCACTTGATTATGTTGAATTTAGATGTCATGTTTATGCCATGGGTCGAATTGAAGCCTCTCGGGGTTCTTTATCCCGTGTCTCGTTCTAGGACTATGTTCGGGTCGTGACACTCCAGAGAAGCAAAGGTAACTAAATTATACAGGAGGATGATAATACTAGATATTTTTTCTATCATTAAACAAAATAAGTTGATCCAAGTTACTACTCATATTCAAGATGATGATCTATAAGACCATTGTTAACCTTCAGAGATAGCAGAGGTGTTTGTAAGATTATATAAAAAAACACTATGTGAGGTTGGTGCGATGAGAAGCAAAGCTCAACTTGAAATTCTGATTAATGATTATATACCCTAGCAATGGGACATCAGTATGGGGTTAATCAGTGTACAACTGCACCAAGAACAAAACAGTCCATAAGTTGAGTACCACAAAGAATATAATATAGCTACACCAAGAACAAAATAGTCCCTAAGTTGAGTACCACAAAGAACAAGAATATTAATGTTTAGAAAAATCTAGAAATTTTCCAATATATTTAATAAGGTAAATCAGTGTATCTAACTACAAGAAATGCCAAACATCAGTATATCAGTACAACAGGCCCTATGGCTACCATTTAGACAAACATTAATACTCCTTATCATTTTGAGCAGTGGACCAATAAATTGACAACTTTCCTTCAAGATAAGCATTGGTGAAAAACAAACAGTTCCACATGAAGTGTCACATGGTATTGCCTTTTAAAATCTTTGTTAAACACGTAGAATTTTAGTGAAATACAATACCACATAAACTTTTGTATAGTCTTATTTCAGATATCCACAATAAACCACAGTAAAGCTCACACCTTTTCACAATATATTCACTAAATCAAAGTAATTCCACCAATTTCTCATCTTCTTCAAAATCTATAGAAAAGAGTTGTACTAAAAAATTTAGTATTTCTTCATCTTCTAAAGCACCTCCCCCCCCCCTTACTTTCCCATGGAGTCTCAAAATACCCATTAAAGAAAGAGAAAGGAGTTGCAACTTACCCTCTTCTTGAGGCACTCTGGACTTAGCAAAAATCAAGAACACAAAGTAACAATATAATCTCAGAATCTAGTTCAAGATTTAAAAATATCATAAAAGAGAAAAATATTTAAAATTGAGTTCCTGAGAAATGGTTACCTTATTATATTGTTGTTGCTACTTTGCAAAGAGATAAAAGGGCATAGATCTTAATCCATTCCAATCAAATTCTACAAGATTGTTGCATATTAGGATAAAATTCTAAATGGAATAACAAATCAAAATGATTAAAAGATATAAACATGCGTGAATATAAAATGTGTATGCAAAATGGAATTTATCACTCACAAAATGAATATAGCAATGCACAAATATTTAAAAGAACATCAAAACTTTCTTGTCTAATCTTCTGACTCCATCCAATCCAAATATGTATCATCAAACTTATCCCCCTTTTCTGATATTTTCATAATTATATCTTCTGAATGTTGTGCATTAGATGGATTATCAATGATATAAACGGCCACATCTTCTCTTGACCATCTAAAGTCACTGTCATATAATCTAGTTGAGGGACCAATGTCATCATTAGTCTCCCTCAAAAATCTATCTCCTATATTAGGATAATTCTCTTCCTATAGATAATACAAATAAACAGAAATTTTATTTCTCACATAATAAACATTTTTCTCAACCGGATCTACCACATAAAAAACTTGATGAACTTGTGATACCAACACAAAAGGACCATCTTTACTGGATAACTTGTTAAAGTATACCCAACCTAACCCATATTCATCTGCTTGTTGTGAAACCAATCACATCTAAACAATGCAACACTAAAACAACCAAAATAATCAATATCAATGATATCTTGAATAACTCCATAATAAATAACCTCTCCATCTATGGGATTCTGGTCACTAGAACTAGAAAAACTATCTGTTGTTGCTAATAAAGTCACTCCACTATTTTGAGTCTTGTGTGAGGCATCACAATTAAATTAGTATCTATTAATGAAATATACAGTATATCTGTCACACCCCGAGTCTACACCATAGATGTAACACGATACTTGAAGCCACAAGTGATCCCAAGTCAACCCCTAGTCTATCATACACTAGCATTCTGAGTAAACATGCACAACAGAACTTTTAAATAACAATTTCATCAGTTTAAGAAAATGTAAAGACTGAAAGTTGAGAAAGAAATAATATATCTGAAATACAATTCTGAAAGACAAGTCTGGTCTGAAAGCCAACTACTGAGGAGTTGCTGGGAAAGGTCCCAAGCTAACTCTAAGTCTATACAAAACCATATCCAACTAAGTAAATAAACAAGGCCCTCGAATGATGAGGACTCACATTGTGGTATGCTGAAATGGAATGCTCTGAAACTGAAGTAACTATCTGCGCTGAATTTGAGAACCTGCAGCTGTATCATGAAATGATACAACATGAAAAGCATGCGTCAATACTTTGAATGTACTGAGTAAGTGGGAGAAACATACTGATTATAAATTCTGAACTAAAATGACACGCCATAACCAACAGGTAAGCTGAACTGAGCTACTGAATAATCTGAAATGGTCAAGACAACCCTGTCTGATGGTCAAGGACATGCCCTAAGTCTGAAACACTGAATCTGAGATATTGTATTGAACTGAGCTACTTATTCTGATACTAGAATGGACTGACTAGTGGGAGAGTCCATAACCGACATATAACCACGTGAGTTAGACGTGGAGTCTGATGTATACAGCCCACTGGTAGGACTCAATATACCTTGCTAGGGTATAAAGGCATGAACTGGGTGATCACAGAAATATCTGGGGCCAATCAAGCCAACTACTACTTTAACCTACACTGGCAACGTAGTTCTGGGAACCTGAGTACGCTGGAACCCCGGCCCGCTCGGTGATAAATTCTTCTCCTACTGGAAAACCTAAACTGAACTACTAAGTTGATAGCTTGAAACTGAGGCCCAAGACTTGTCAGGGACAAATAACTACATGTACCCTGAGAGCCTTATCAGACCAGATTCTGAAACTGGGTTCTAAGATTGGTCAGAGCTGCTTATCTGGAAGCGTCGTAGCTGTCTGCAGAACAACTAATAACTGCACTGGGGTCCTGGGGCTGGTCAGAGCTGTAACTGAATGTCATGACCGCCTAATGGACCAAATAACTGAAATCTGAATTTGAGTCTGAAAACGGGGAGGCACCACTGACACCTTTAAAATAAACTGGATTCAAACTGATCAGTAGACATTTTCTGGACAACACTGAGGTTGCTAAAATGTGACTGAAGCTAGATTGATATGATTTTGACTGAGACTAGACTGATAGAGTTCTGTGTTCCAACTGACTAAATTACTAAGCAGCTAATAGAGAATTTCTTTCAACGTACTTAAGTCATTATTATTCATGGGATATTTACCCAACACATATGTAGACCAAGACAAATTCTAGGAATTCAACCCAAAGCATTCTTCATTCACTAGATGGAATTTAACAAGAAAAATCATTACTCAAAAGTTAGGGCTTAAATTAACTTTTTGTAATTATACTAAAAATTTGATGAGGAACTTATGAAGATTATATTAACAATAAGTATAAACATCGTTCTGGGTGAAATCAATGAAAATAAACATGAATGTTTCTCATACTCGAACGCTCAGGGCTTAAAACTGATAGAAGAAATTGAGGAGGACTTTGGGGACGCAAGGGAAGGAAATCCCCTTGCTAAAACCCCACATACCTGATGAATAACCCACGAAAATCTTGAGAAATTGAGGAGAAGAAGGCTGCCCTAGTTCATTCTCTGAGAATTCCTGAGAGAACTTACAGTGTATTTTCTGAGTACTTGAGTGGGAAATGAGGAAAAGGACCCATTACCCCCACTAAAACATTTGAAACAGAAGTCAAAACGACGTGGTTTAATGCTTGGGAGAATAGGAATTTACTAAATAGCCCTTAGAAATTCGCAGGGAAAAACTCTCAGGTGCCCCTAACGGGTGATCGAACGAGTCGTGGCATCTGAAAAGGACTCGTGGTCATGCCCATTAGGTACACTGCCTGGAATCTTTAGTGGGTGACCACGAGTGACTTAACGAGCCGTGGTAACTGGACACGACTTGTGCTCACCAGCTGTCGACCACACTAACTCACCCCTTGGGAAAATAATACAAGGTTGGTAACAAGTCACTCAACGAGTTGTTCTTACGGACGACTCCTCGTGGTGACCACCCGCCAAGTACACTGCCAACTTCTCAAGTTTCAATATTTTGGCCTGGCAATGAGTGACTCAACAGGTCGTGGGGCCTAACCACAACTCGTGAAGTTGCCCGTTGGGAACACTAACTCATCATCTTGGAATCCTTCTCACAGTTGACCTGACGAGTCGTTGGGTCCTTTAATGACCCGTCAGGTTGGTCATTCTACAACTTTTCATGGGCAAAATTTTTAGGTATACCCATTCATCAACTAAAAACTCTAGCTCTCTTCTTCGCACATCGGCATAGGATTTCTGACGGCTCTGGGCTGGTTTCAATCTCTCTCCGATGAGCTGAACTTTCTGCGTTGCCTCGTGATCCGAATCTAGCCCTATCAAAGTAGCTTCACCAACTTCAAACCAACCTATAGGAGATCTACACCTCCTACCATACAATGCCTCAAACGTGGCCATCTGAATGCTTGAATGGTAATTGTTGTTGTACGCAAATTTGATAAGAGGCAAATGGTCATCCCAATTACCCATAAAATCAATCACGCATGCTCTTAGCATATCCTCCAAGGTTTGTATGGTCCGCTCAGCTTGCCCATCAGTCTGCAGATGAAAAGCGTACTGAGTTTGACTTGAGTGCCAAGTCCCTTCTGAAAAAACTTCCAGAAATGGGAGTTGAACTGAGCTCCCCTATCTTAAATGATTGATAAGGGCACCCCATGAAGTCTGACTAACTCCCATAGTCTGTGGTTTTGACTGGGAGAAAGTGAGATGACTTGGTCATTCGATCTACTACCACCCAGATTGAGTCATGCTGCTGGTGAGTCCGCGGTAGACCTGTAATAAAGTCCATATTTACCTCTTCCCACTTCTAAGTGGGTACAGTAATATCTTGCGTCATTCTCCCTATTCTTTGATGTTCCACCTTGACTTGCTGGTAGTTGGGGCACTCAGCTACGAATTCGGTAATGTCTCTTTTCATGCCGTTCCACCAGTAAATGTCCCTCAAGTCACGGTACATTTTAGTAGCACTAGGGTGAATGGTGTATCTCGAGCTGTGTGCCTCTGCCAGTATCTGCTGTCTCAACTCGCCAACATTTGGCACGCACAACCTTCCCTGGTAATGGAGCACTCCATCTCCCACTTGGGAGAAAGGCTCAACCTCTTTTCTGAGAACCGCTTCCTTGAGTTTAAGTAGAACTAGATCTTCATCTTATCTGGACTTAACTTCTACTACCAAGGATGAATTTGACCCGCTTTGCATTACCACGACACCTTCAGCTGAATCCATCAACTGCACCCCTAACTTGGCTAGCCTGTGAACTTCTTTCGCTAGCTCCCTCTTGCCTTCCTCAATGTGAGCTACACTCCCCATAGACCGCCTGCTTAGGGCGTCAGCCACCACATTGGCCTTACCTGGGTGATACAGCACACTCATGTCATAATCCTTTAGTAGTTCCAACCACCGTCTCTGACGCGGGTTTAAGTCCTTCTGGATGAACACATACTGAAGGCTCTTGTGATCTGTGAACATATCCACTTGAGCCTCGTACAAGTAGTGTCTCCATATTTTTAACACGAATACCACTGCTGCCAACTCCAATTCATGAGTTGGATAATTCTTCTCACAAACTTTGAGCTGTCTGGAAGCATATATCACATTGCCACGCTGCATCAGAATGCAATCAAGTCCAACTCTGAAAGCGTCACAATACAAAACAAACTAGTCGGTTCCTTTTGGCAGGGTCAAAACTAGAGCGGTAGTGAGTCGAGTCTTCAACTCCTAAAAACTCTTCTCACACTCGTCTGACCACTGGATTTTCACCTTCTTCTGAGTTAACTTGGTCAGAGGGGATGCTATGGAGGAAAAACCCTCAATGAACCGACGGTAATAACCCGCTAAGCCCAAGAAACTCCTGATCTCGGTGGGAGAGGTAGGTCTGGGCCAATCCTTTACTGCAAAAATTTTGTGAGGATCAACTTGTATCCCTTCACCTGATACTACATGACCCAAGAATGACACAAAATTCAACTAGAATTCACACTTGCTGAATTTGGCGAATAGTTGGCGATCTTTGAGGGTCTGTAATGCTAGCCTTAGATGATTGGCATGCTCTTCCTCATTTCTGGAGTACACCAGAATGTCGTCGATAAATACGACGACGAACATATCTAGATACGGCTTGAAAACCCTTTTCATTAGGTCCATGAAGGCTGTTGGGGTGTTTGTTAGCCCAAAGGACATCACCACAAACTTATAGTGACCATACCAAGTTCTGAATGCTGTTTTCGGTATGTCACTCTCCCTAACCCTTAACTGATGGTACCCCGACCTAAGGTCAATATTAGAAAAGCAATTGGCTCCATGAAGTTGATCGAACATTACATCAATTCTAGGTGGGGGGTATTTGTTCTTAACTATGACATTGTTCAGCTGACAGTGATCTATGCACATTCTGAGGGTACTGTCCTTTTACGCACGAATAGCACTAGAGCACCCCAGGGAGAGATGCTGGATCTGATGAAACCCTTATCAAGGAGGTCTTTTAACTACTCCTTCATGTCCTTAAGCTCAGATGGATCCATTCTTTAAGAAGGGATGGAGATGGGCTGAGTGTTTGGAAGGAGATCTATTCCAAAGTCTATTTCCCGTTCAGGGGGAACTCTAAGAAGATCTTCAGGAAATACATCTAAGAACTCGCTAACAACTAGAACTGACTGAATGGTTGGGGTCTCAAAGTTGGAATCTTTGACCTAAACTAGATTATATAAACATCCCTTAGAAATGAGTTTCTGGGTCTTAAGGAAGGAAATAAACCTGCACTTAGGGGCTGAACTGTTGCCCGACCATACTAATACGGGCTCATCTGGAAACTGAAACTTGAAAACTCTAGTCCTATAGACAACTAAAGCATACTAGGAGTGTAACCAATCCATTCCTAGAATAAGGTCGAAGTCGACCATGTCTAGCTCTACCAGACTAGCTGGAATAATTTTATTCAAGACTGAGGCTGGGCAGCTTCTATACACTCGGCTGGCTCTAACTGACTCGCCAACTAGGGTGGAAACTGAGAAGGGTTCTAATAGGACCTCTGGAGTGATGCTGAACTGAACTGCTACATATGGAGTTACAAATGAAAGAGTAGCTCCTGGATCTAGGAGGTCATACACTTCTAGGTGAAAGAGACATAACATACCAGTAATTACGTCAGGTGAACTTTCCTGATCCCGACGTGAAGAAAGAGCATAAAAATGATTTAGCGTTGACCGCCATTTTGTACCTGATGGGTTGGCCTGCTGAGCTGGTCGGCCTGCTGGAGCTGATGAGGTAGTGGATTGTGATCTCCCTCGCCCTGCTGATGGGCACTCCCTAAGCCTGTGTCCAAGTTGTCCATACCCAAGGCAGCCCTCTCGTCCCTGAAGGCATTCTACTGGGTGATTCCTACCACACTTGGGACAAGTTGGATACTTGTTTCCTATACTGTGGGCCTTAGATTGAGTGCCAAAAGACCCACCCCTCCAATCCTGGAAGGATCGAAAGGTTGAGGCGCTGGCTGAGCTAGGTGTTGGGTCCCTCTGCTGTTGCTACTGCTATTGCTGTTGTGGGCGACTACCACCGCCAGATCTCTGGTGGCCTAAATCTGTATGACAAGTTCTTGCTCGCTTTTTATTACGTTCCATATCTTTCAGCTTCTTTGCCTCAATCTGCTGGGCATACGCAATTAAAATAGAAAGGTCCATGTCCTTGATTAACATTTCCGAACTGCACTCTTTGAGGACCAGATTAGATACTCCATTTACGAACTTCAGCATGCGATCCCTTGGCTCGGCCACCATCTCTGTAGCATACTTTGATAGTCTAGTAAACTCCAGATCATACTCCTCCACTGTCCGATTGCACTGTCGTAGGTTCATAAACTCTGCCATCTTAGCCTCCCTCAGCTCCCGGGGAAAGAATCTGTCCAAAAAAGCTGTATGAAACTCCTCCCACTCAACCGGTCCTGCTTCTGCTGACCGCCTTCCTTCCACTGCTCGTGCCAAACCTGGGCTACCCCTTTTAGCTGGTAGGCAGCCAGGTCAGTACTCTCGGATGAACTGACACCCATGATCTGGGTGATCTTTCTGATCTCATCAACAAAGCCTTATGGGTCCTCTCCCACCATTGTTTCGTGAAAGTCTGTGGGGTTCATACGGGTGAAATACCGCACCCGGGCAGTAGCTGCAGACCCACTTGTGGCTACTGGAACTACCTGCTAGTTCACTTGATTTGTGACGGTCTGAGCAAGCAACTGGATGGCCGCCCTGAATTTGGAGGTAGACACGGAGTCTTCATGAGGAACTGCCGAATCTGGTGGAGCGGGTCTGTTGGCATTTTCGGCTCTTCATCCATTTCCACATCGAGGAGTCAATGTTCACTGAAAGTAAATAGGACACGATTTAGAAAGACGCCTTTGGAATTGGACTTTAACGCATGATAAAGAGCATGAACAAAAGGGGAATTTTCCTAATAACATCTCGTAGCCTCCTCGTCATAAGTGTGGCGCGCTTCACACCCATGAAAAGGACTCTACTCGATGCGGTTTTCAGACTTTCCAAGAATACTCTAAACCTAGTGCTCTGATACCAAGGTTTGTCACACCCCGAGTCTACACCCTAGATGTGACACGGTACTTGAAGCCACAAGTGACCCCAAGTCAACCCCTGGTCTATCATACACTAGCATTCTGAGTAAACATGCACAACAGAACTTTTAAATAACAGCTTTATCAGTTTAAGAAAATGTAAATACTAAAAATAGAGAAAGAAACAATATATCTAAAATACAATTTTGAAAGACAAGTCTGGTCTAAAAGCCAACTATCGAGGAGTTGCTGGGACAGGTCCCCAGCTAACTCTAAGTCTATAAAAAACCATATCCAACTGAAGTAAATAAACAAGGCCCTCGAATGATGAGGACTCACACCCTGATCTACTAAAATGGAATGCTCTGAAACTGAAGTAACTATCTGCGCTGAATCTGAGAACCTGCAGCTGTATCATGAATATTTCATGAAAAGCATGCGTCAGTACTTTGAATGTACTGAGTAATTTGGGAGAAACACACTGAATATAAAGTCTGAACTAAAATGACACGCCATGGCAAACAGGTAAGCTGAACTGAACTACTGATATAATCTGAAATGGTCAAGACAACCCTGTCTGATGGTCAAGGACATGCCCTAAGTCTGAAACACTAAATTTGAGATACTGTATTGAAGTGAGCTGATAATTCTGATACTGGACTATACTGACTAGTGGGAGAGTCTATAACCGACATATAACCACGTGAACTAGACGTGGAGTCCGATGTATACAGCCCACCGGTAGGACCTAATATACCTTGCCAGGGCATAAAGGCATGAACTGGGTAATCACAAAAATATCTGGGGCCAATCAGGCCAAGTAATACTATAACCTACGCTAGCAACATAGTTTTGGGAACCTGGGTGCGCTGGAACCCCGGCCCGCTCGGTGCTAAGTTCTACTCCATTGGAAAATCTAAACTAAACTACTAAGTTGATAGCTCAAAACTGGGGCCCAAGACTAGTCAGGGATGAATAACTGCATGTACCTTGAGAGCCTTATCGGAGCAGATTCTAAAACTGGGTTCTAAGAATGGTCAGAGATGTTTATCTAGAAGCGTTGTAACCGTCTACAGAATAACTAATAACTGAACTGGGGTCCTGGGGCTGGTCAGAGCTATAACTAAATTTCATGACCGCCTAATGGACCAAATAACTGAAATCTGAATCTAAGTCTGAAAATGGGAGGCACCACTAACACCTCGAAAATAAACTAGAGTCAAACTGATCAGTTAACATTTTTTGGACAACACTGAGGTTGCTAAAATTTGACTGAAGCTAGATTGATATGATTCTGACTGAGACTAGACTGATAGAGTTCTGTGTTCTACCTGACTAAATTGCTGAGCAGCTAATAGAGAATTTCATTCAACATACTAAAGTCATTCTGATTCATGGGATATTTACCCAACACAAATGTAGAGTAAGACAAATTCTAGGAATTCAACCCAAAGCATTCTTCATTCACTAGAGGGAATTTAATAAGAAAAATCAATTCTCAAAAGTTAGGGCTTAAATTAACTTTTGTAATAATACTGACAATTTGATGAGGAACTGATGAAGATTATATTAACAATAAGTATAAACATCGTTCTGAGTGAAATCAACGAAAATAAACATGAATGCTTCTCATACTCGAAAGCTCAAGGCTTAAAACTAATAGAAGAAATTGAGAAGTACTTTGGGGACGCAAGGGAAGGATAATCCCCTTTCTAAAACCCCATATACCTGATGAAGAACCCATGAAAATCTTGAGAAATTGAGGAGAAGAAGGCCGCCCTAATTCTTGCTCTGAGAATTCCTGAGAGAACTTATGGTCTATTTTCTGAGTTCTTGAGTTGGGAATGAGGAAAAGGACCCATTACCCCTACTAAAACGTCTGAAACATAAGTCAAAACAACGAGGTTTATTCTTGGGAGAATAGAAAATTACTAAATAGCCCTTAGAAATTCACAGAGGAAAACTCTCAAGTGCCCCTAACGGGTGACCTAACGAGTTGTGGCGTCTGAAAATGACTCATGGTCATGTCTGCCAGGTACATTGCCTGGAATCTTCAATGGGTGACCACGAGTGACTTAACGAGTCGTGGTCACTGGACACGACTCGTGGTCACCAGCCGTTGACCATACTAAGTGACCCACTGGAAAAATAATACAAGGTTGGTAACGACTCACTCAACAAGTCGTTCTTACGGACGACGCCTCATGGTGACCACCGGTCAAGTACACTACCAACTTCTCAAGTTTTTGGATTTTGGCCTGGCAACAAGTGACTCAACGGGTCATGGGGCCTGACCACGACTTGTGAAGTTGCCCGTTCGGAACACTAAACTCATCATCTTGGCATCCTTCTCACGGTTGACCTGACGAGTCATTGGGTCCTTTAACGACCCGCCAGGTTGGTCGTTCTGCAACTTTTCTGTAGTTTTTCAGATTTTCTTATTTATGTCCTGGATATTGATTTTGAGCTTCCGGGGCATTACAATATCTTTTGGCCACAACATTAGGCCTCTATATAGCCATGTTAAATGACAAGTTACTTCAACATTTTTAACTCTCTCTTCAAAAAAATTGTTGAATTCAGACTATGATTCCTTGCTCTTGCCCATGCATTTGACCTAGTTTGATTACTCATTTATGTTCCCTGCAATCATGAATATTTTAAATTTAATTAATAAGACTTTATAAATAGATTGTAAAGTACCTGATCATAAATGTTTATAATTATTATGTAATTCATCTTACTCGATAAACTTTTCTACTTGTTTATCTCTAGTGCTGAATATGGCATACCGATGTGCTTCATAATGTTACTGTGAATCCATCAAAAAAGTGCAATTATTTTTCTTCTCACTTCCAATTGTATGACTTATCATAGGGAGTATTAGTGAAAATTTTGAATGTATTTCTCATCCTCGGTTTGGTACCTACTGAATCTTGTCTTCATGCCATCATGTAGGTATCTAGAACACAAAGTCAAGCACTCTTTAGCCAAAATATCCTCTTCTATTGATGCTTCTAGACAAGATCGATTACAAACAAATGCCTTCAATTTACATAGGTTCCTCTCAATTGAATACATCCAATGAATATGAGTCGGACCCCCAAGCTTAATTTCATTCACTAAATAAATAGGTAAATGTGGCATTATATCAAAAAATGTTGGATGAAAAATCATTTCAAGGTCACATATTATTTCACTAATTTCATACTCTAGTTTTTGAAGATCTCTTTGAGTTATTATCTTACTACATATGGATCTAAAGAAATTGCCCAACTTGATTAGTGTCAACGAAACCTCTTAGGCAACACTTTCCTAACGACAACCTGGAGCAGGTAATGCATTATAAAATGAGCATCATGAATCTAATAACCTGATATTTTCATCAGGTAATGGACATGATGTGATATATTCAAAGCACACCCTTTAGATAATTTGGCAATTTACAAGACGGTGCAAAACAACCTTTTCTGTTCTGGTTTCATGAAGAAGCAAGATTAAGTCAAACTTACATTTTCATTACTATCTTCTATTGGTTGGAACTCCTTTCATATTCCCATTTCTTGCAAGTCATAGCGATAATTTATATGATACTTTAACTTTTCATCTATCTCTAATAAATTCCTGAGCAAACTGTCACATATATTCTTTTCTATGTGCATAACATTAATATTGTGCCTCAATTTATTATGTGACTAGTATGGAAATTCAAAAGAATAGATCTTTTTTTCACAGGCCCTTATTGTCCCGAGACCTCTTTTTTTGCCCATTCCAAAGACATTGTGGAATTCATGCAGCTCCTCAAGCATTTCTACACCTGACAAAGGAGTAGGTGTAGGTCTATGCTCCTCCTTACCATCAAATGACTTCTTATCTTTTCGCAATGGATGATCAAGAGGAAAAAATCTCCGATGTACCAAGTAACACATCTTGTGACTATGTTTGAGATATTGTGAGCATGTGTCATAATACAAGTGGGGCATGCTAATTTTCCCTTAGTGCTCCATCCTGAAAGCATTGCTAGTGTTGGAAAATCACTAACTGTCCACAATAAGGTTGCACGCATTCGTAATGTTTGATTGGTTTTAGCATCATATGTTTCTATCCCAGTATCCCATAGTTCCCTCAGTTCTGGAATTAGTGGTTGTAGGTACACATCTATGTCATTTCCTGGAGATAATAGACCTAGAATGATCATTGACAACAAAATATAATCTTGCTTCATGCAAATCCATGGTGATAAATTATAATTCATCAACATAATGGGCCACGTGCTATGATAAATACTCATGGTTTGAAATGGATTGAAACCATCACTTGAGAGATCTAGCCTAACATTATGAGAATCTCTAGAGAAGTCTGGTTGCAAGCGATCAAAATTCTTCCATGCTTTCCCATCAGCAGGATGCCTTAAATTCTCATCATTAGGTCATTAATTAGTATGCCATCTCATTGCAATAGATGTTTCAGGATACATGTGCTCGGTGCTTTGGTATGGGGTAAAAACCGACACGCAAGTGCACGTGGTCAAACAAGTAATAAAGTGGCTAAGTAAGCCAAGTATCGATCCAAGGAGACTCTGGATAAGTAAAATTGCTTAAGTATACTATATTCTAGTTTACTTCTAATTATGCTGACAACAACGTAACCAAAAGTTAAATAATTTTTTGTTTATAAATTATATACTAAAACTATTAACAAATATCTACGTTGAATTGAAACTATGGATATGAGCATGCCAAGGTTAAGAACAAGTAATGAATTCGATAGTAATCATAATTCGGTTATTCTTCTCTTCATGTTGCTAGCCAAGAACATTAGCCTAGAGATTAAGACTCTCGTATTTAATCTCACTTTAGAATCATAAACCATTCGTCTACATTTCTGTGATCAAATGCAATTTATGACCTAGCAATACAATTCCGGTTCCTAAATTGACTAATACGGCTTTCAAGTATATTTCTATCAGGAAAGCACATCAAAACCAAATTTTCCCAAATCAAGTTAAGAACAATACCCTATTAATTCACAACTTTCCAATTTCTTGCTCTCTCGAGTGAAATTGGACTTTTTAGATGTACATTAATGTTGGCCACACACTAATGCAGTAAGAACAAGAATTAATAGAAAAACATGAAAGAAGAAGATGAAAAACCATATAATTCACAATCAAAATTCAATACACATGTTCAAAACCTTAGCAAGGAAGAGAATTAGCCACTCATTTGTGGATTGATCATCCTCAAATGAGTGTAAATCATACGTACAATTGATTGAAAGAAGAAAGAAAGAGAGAAAAACCCTTAGCTTTTTCGTCCCTCAACTGCTCCTAACCCACGTCCTTGCATCACCAAGTCTTAATTATGAAAAATAAACCTAAGTGTGCTATTTATATTAGTAGGAATCTTTCCCGGATTAACAAGCAACGTGTCACGGAGTGCATCGCGGAGCACGGCCTCCGTGACACGCTACGAACGCGGAGGCTCTCTGGAAAATCACCCGAAATCAGCCCAGGCAGCACCTTGCCGCGTTGGCAACGTGTCACGCTGCCTGGGCAGCGCGTTGTAGCCCCATGGTCGCGGAGTCCACCTGCCGTGGCACGTTGCCAACGTGCAGGTGGGCTGTTTTGAGCGGCCTGCCTGCCGTGGCACCTTGTCGACGCGCCGGTGGGCTGTTTTGTGCCTCTTCCTTGCTGACGTTCGCGTGTTAATTCCGTTTCCAAGCTTCTACTTCACCAACTCATGGATTAGTTACTCAAACATCATCAAAACCTACAAAACAAAGGCTAATCATGTTGGTTAGCACATATCTCCACATTATATAAAATTACATGAAAATGTATACAATAACTTAGATAAACAAGACTAATTGAAGTAATAAAGAGTATCTCGGGCATATATTTTTGCCCGTTATCACAACCCCACACTTAAAGCCTTGTTCGTCCTCGAACAACCTTTTACATATCATGCAAATGGAGACTCCTACATAACTAATTTAGCAAGATAATTCAGGTTACGGCTATAATGATTACGTAAGATACAAGCTAAAAATAGAGCATGCCTGATTTGATCATTGAAATGAAGTACAACCATGTTAAGACTTCTTAACCTCAAGAATCGACTCTCACTTTTAGCAAACTCATGCAAATCATCTGATTAAGAAATCCCACATGAAATATATCCTTCTTTCAACATGTGCCCCTCACGGAAAGAGAGTTACCCAATCACACGCAAAAACAATTTTTTACATCACAACATGTGTGGGTACATGAATAGAATTACGCTCACTCTCACAAAGAATTCACATGCATTATGTAATGACCCATAAGCTTGCCCTTAGTGTTTTATTCCACTAATATAAGGATGTGTGAATGTAAGATCAAGTAGGACTTTTTAGGTTGTAATGTAACTCAGGTGCGGGTAGGTACTATTATGATCAGTAATAGTGACTATCTTTCCTAAGCGCTTTTAATACATCACGCCTTCATTACAAACTTCCCTTCCCTCACTTCACCTTTTTTCTCCTTTTAGTTTTCTTTTTCCTCTTTTGTTCCCCCATTTCTTTCGACACTTTTAGCTTATTAGTAATGAGTACTTAAGCAATATGTTTCATTCATTCCTTTTCTTACTCCCTACTAATAACCAACCATTTTCACACAAATGCACCTTTTTCCTTTTCTCAACTATTTACAACTTGCTATTTTTCCTTCTTTTCCATTCTTCTCACTCCTTTAACCTTTCGGATTTTTCCTTTAAGCGCTTCGGAGCTTTGGTTCAATTGCAAGGCTAATGAAAGAAAAAGGATTAAGCTTATGTTGAAGCTGTCAAAGAATAGGCTCAAGGCTCAATGGGGTTAACTAGGATTAATTTTTCAAGGTAGGTATAATGAGGGATAAAAAGTTGGTTCATTCAAAGAAATGCCTATATCATTTCCTCCAATTCACATCCTTCATTTCGTTTTATAAACACACCAGGCAAGTTCTAGACAATCCACAATAGCACGGAATACTCAAAAACCTTACACTCATGGCACATGCTCAAATCAAGACACAATCAGTAGACTCTTACTCAGCTAATCACAAGAATTCAGAATTAAGCTTCCATCATATTGAGTCAAATTCAAGAGCCTAAATGTCTCAAACAAAGTTATACACTTGCATGCTTCAACACTGAACATACTTGCATCTTCAATCACGTATAGCACATAACAAGAACATCAAGCACCAATTAGTTATGGTTTCAAAAACCATCCTACTGACTAATTTTCCTCAAGACGGTCGTCATCCATCCATCATCGGAAACAGTCCCTAACTATGACTAAAAACACTATATACAGACAAAGGAAAGAAAGAAAAAGAAAAAAAATAAAAAAATTTTATTCTCCGGTTCAAAGACCCCCCGTCGGAAAAGAACCGAAAAGAAAAACCAACGGGTGATGAAGTCATGCTTAATCCACAAAATTTTTTCAAATTTTTCAAATTTTCTCACCAACTTTTGCACAAGCATTACATTCACCAAAATCGTTAAGCACAGAAAATTCTGAAATTTCCCTTGAAATTTCCTTCACCCCACACTTAAATCATGCTATGTCCTCATAGCATCAAATTAAAATTTACAAAGGGTGAGAAATACTCCCTGAGGCCTTTAGGCTTAGCTAACAGCATGCGTTTCTTCGACTTTGCACAAGTGGGTGGTCAACCCCACACTTTTTCTCTTCCATGCTTGTTAGCTTCCTCCTCCACGGGTACTCAGACTTCCCCTCCATCTGCGCTTAACTTTCCACCAAAACAACACAAGATGAAAATAAACAAAAATTAACTCAATTGCAAGAAATTAAAATGGTACCTGTGGTACCCTTGGGTTGCCTCCCAAGCAGCGCCTAATTTTACGTCGCGGCACGACGTACCAAGTTTCACCACTTTTTCCTCCACCTTGAGGATATGAATCTCACCCCTAATTTCTTTTCTAATTTCCTCTTATGCTCTAGGGGTGGTGGTGAAAAATTGTAAGGACCAAGCAGTAGATGTTTTCTTTTGAACCTATTGGCCCCTATGTAAGCGAAGTCATTTTGTCTCTCTGAGTTAGCAAATTTCAGAATATATGGGGCTTGGTCCTCCTCTAGACATTTCTCTATAAACTTGGAAGACTCTATTTCTATGTTTTCAACCAAACTTAACGTCGAAAAATGCGTAGAGTGTGGTCCAATACACCTCAACTCTGAAATTGCTTTGTGCTTGACTTCCTTACTTGTGTACACCTTTTCAACATCGACATCTATTTCTCCATTAAGGTCAAATGGGAGATATTCTTTTTCTTCTTCCATGAATGGAATTTCTATAGGTATGAGCCGATCACGGAGACACTCAAGAGATTCTAATTGTGGGGCTTCATCCAAAAATTCACCCTTGTATTCCTCTTGTAGTTCCTCTTGAATATCGGCTAAAACTGTCACCTGCAAATTATCACAAGCTTCAGCCTCAGCACACATCTCTGTGAGTTTGACGCTCATCCTGCTTACAACCTCTGCATTCTCCTTTTGCTGAATTATCAATTCTGCCACCGACTCCTTCATTGCTTCTGATTACTCCAGGAGTTGTTTCATCATGTCCTCTATTTGAACTTGGCGTCCCAAGTCCTCATTTTCAACATGCCTATATTCAGCAAAAACAACAAAAGGATCATAGTAGGGGCTTGGGGGAGGGAAATATGCCTTTGGACAATCACCCCAATGGCCATATTGACACCCACATATATTGCACGTGTTACAGTTTTGCCACAAGTGGGGTCCTCCACAATTCATGCAAGATTCGCCGAAATATGCGTATCCACCATTTATATTCCAAGATGTCATGTCAATGAGGGTATCCAAAAGAGAGAAAAATTAAAATGAACAAAGAATTAAAACAAATACTAAGATCAAGTTGTCAACACTTAAGAAAATAAAACAAAAATACAGTAAATTTACACTTAACACAATTTCACAAATCACCTAGCCTCCCCGGCAACGGCGCCAAAAACTTGCTCGGTGCTTTGGTATGGGGTAAAAACCGACACGCAAGTGCACGTGGTCAAACAAGTAATAAAGTGGCTAAGTAAGCCAAGTATCGATCCAAGGAGACTCTGGATAAGTAAAATTGCTCAAGTATACTATATTCTAGTTTACTTCTAATTATGCTGACAACAACGTAACCAAAAGTTAAATAATTTTTTGTTTATAAATTATATACTAAAACTATTAACAAATATCTACGTTGAATTGAAACTATGGATATGAGCATGCCAAGGTTAAGAACAAGTAATGAATTCGATAGTAATCATAATTCGGTTATTCTTCTCTTCATGTTGCTAGCCAAGAACATTAGCCTAGAGATTAAAACTCTCGTATTTAATCTCACTTTAGAATCATAAACCATTCGTCTACATTTCTGTGATCAAATGCAATTTATGACCTAGCAATACAATTCCGGTTCCTAAATTGACTAATACGGCTTTCAAGTATATTTCTATCAGGAAAGCACATCAAAACCCAATTTTCCCAAATCAAGTTAAGAACAATACCCTATTAATTCACAACTTTCCAATTTCTTGCTCTCTCGAGTGAAATTGGACTTTTTAGATGTACATTAATGTTGGCCACACACTAATGCAGTAAGAACAAGAATTAATAGAACAACATGAAAGAAGAAGATGAAAAACCATATAATTCACAATCAAAAATTCAATACACATGTTCAAAACCTTAGCAAGGAAGAGAATTAGCCACTCATTTGTGGATTGATCATCCTCAAATGAGTGTAAATCATACGTACAATTGATTGAAAGAAGAAAGAAAGAGAGAAAAACCCTTAGCTTTTTCGTCCCTCAACTGCTCCTAACCCACGTCCTTGCTCCATCAAGTCTTAATTATGAAAAATAAACCTAAGTGTGCTATTTATATTAGTAGGAATCTTTCCCGGATTAACAAGCAACGTGTCACGGAGTGCATCGCGGAGCACGGCCTCTGTGACACGCTACGAACGCGGAGGCTCTCTGGAAAATCACCCGAAATCGGCCCAGGCAGCACCTTGCCGCGTTGGCAACGTGTCACGCTGCCTGGGCAGCGCGTTGTAGCCCCATGGTCGTAGAGTCCACCTGCCGTGGCACGTTGCCAACGCGCAGGTGGGCTGTTTTGAGCGGCCTGCCTGCCGTGGCACCTTGTCGACGCGCCGGTGGGCTGTTTTGTGCCTCTTCCTTGCTGACGTTCGCGTGTTAATTCCGTTTCCAATTTTCTACTTCACCAACTCATGGATTAGTTACTCAAACATCATCAAAACCTACAAAACAAAGGCTAATCATGTTGGTTAGCACATATCTCCACATTATATAAAATTACATGAAAATGTATACAATAACTTAGATAAACAAGACTAATTGAAGTAATAAAGAGTATCTCGGGCATATATTTTTGCCCGTTATCAACATGAATATCCTTTGAAGCCTAGGCGTTAAGGGAAAGTACCTTAAATCTTTGCAGGAATTTTAGACTTCGCATTATTTGAGGCACCGCCAGCACTCTTCCATCTAGAAGACCCACAGATAGAGCAGTTATCGACTTTCTCATTGTCCTTCTAGAATAACATGCAATCATTAGGGCACGCATGTATTTTTTCATAATGAAGACCCAAATCTTTTATCACCTTTCTAGCTTTATTAAAAGACTCTGGTATCTAAGCAAAGGGAAAGGCCTATTTTATCAACTCTAACAGTTCTGAAAATGCTACATTGCTCAACCCATGGAAGGATTTAAACAAGTACAACTGAAAAGTGAAACTCAGTTTAGTAAAATTTTCACATCCCGGATATAACCATATAATAAAGTGTCGGGTTAGATAGCAAGAGCAACTAGATCAGTAATAGAAAGGGTGGCTAAAATGGATAGATCTCTTTTACCCGGGGGTCTAACTGGATACCTTGAAAAGCTCTGTTGTTTCCCTTCCTCCAATAATTTAAAATTTTTCTTTGTATCTTCTGGTGATTCCTCTCCAGCTCCTTTTCCATGCCCTAATGCAGTCTCTACGTTTCTAAATATATTATGAAGTAGTCCATCAATATCGTCATGCATATTAGAACCTTAATCATCATCATTGATTGAATGAGGTGTATATCTTGAGGAAACCCCCTCTTCATGAAAAATTGATTTGGTGTAACCATCAATAAATTCATTAACAACCAAGTGATCACCATATTTCTATAATGCCAATAGCGATTAATGCACTCTTTGCAAGGGCATAATATCTCATTTCCTTAAGTAGCTTGTTCAAAATCCTTATCAAGAGAAATGTTCACTCCACATATATACTTATCCGTCCATCTTAGATAATTCATTCAACTTTTATCTTCATTATCCATTAAAATCCTATATACACAAGCAAGTCACCAAAATTAAGATTCATGCTAAGCTAAAAAACTGAAGTCAAGATTTAGATCCCTTTAGACCTAAAACAAAGAAAAATTCTAAGATTTAGATCCCTTTATAAATTAATGAGATTTTTTTATTTCTTTCCGTTTCGAGTTATGTCTCTTATTAGATGTTTTGTCTTACACAATACTAATAAATAAATGAATAATAAGGCATAAATCAAACTTGTAATATATATATTAATTGATTTTTATAATTTGTGATTTAAAATATGACATAATATTTGTGTGATCAATTCTAAAAACTTGACATTAAAAATAAATTGAGAAACTTATAATTAGAATGTTTCTAATTCTAATTAAAGATATATCGTTCTTTTCTTAAAAAAAAGAATTTCTATAAATAAATAATATCACATAAAGTCAAATGAAAATTAGAACTCCATTTGTTTTGAGTATTACACAACATATTAGTAGCCAGACTTGTACACTTCACAAACTTTAGTGAAAATACATATACATGTGCTCAAATACGTCAAAAGACATACATAGAACTTCAGAAAATCATATATAACTAGAAATCATAAGCAATAGCCCTTTTAGACTACAATACAAGTTGCACACCGACAAACTTAGATGTAGAGCAAATTTTGCACAAAACCAACAAAACGAAATGGCCTAAACAAGCAAGTTCATTAGATAAGATTGAGTTAAACGAAAAGTGAGATTCTAATTTTTGATTAAAAGATTAAAATATCAATCAGTTCAAGTTGAAAGGGCTCTAGAAGAACTCTAATCATCAAATACATTTCATAGAGCAATAAATTACTAATTAATATAATGACTTTTGCTATGAATATGATTCAGGTTGGCCCAGCTGGAGGACATAATGGAACATTTGGGATGAAAAGGGAAAAGGTGAAATTGCAAAGATTTTTTTTCCTACAATGAGTTCGGAATTTATTCACTTCAATTCCTATTCGTTGAGAATTGCAACTTTGTTTTATCTAACAAACATGGTTATGCTGTACCAAACAGTTGTTTCACTACAGTAAGTAACTACTAGTTTTTTTCTTATTTTAAGTAGTATTTCACTAAATTTGTTAAGCACTAAAAAGATGTTTATAGACATGGACATATCTGTGTTTTGACATATGGGAAATTCCATAATCTCTGCTTATTACTATTAGAATGCATAATAATATTGTGAGACAAGGAAAAAAAGCAATCGTCATTTTTCATTAGAGCTAAATATCTTTATTTGTCTCACTAGTCTTTCCCTTTCTATATAGCCTGTTGGAAAAGGAGAGAATTAAAAGAGCAAAAGTAGTGAATTAGGAGATGAGGAGAGAGTATCCAATGATGAACTACTTAGTTTTATACCAATGCAAGCTATCGCTACTCTTGATAGTATAAGAGGTTGTTATATAGGCTCTTCTTCTAGGAGGTGTTTTGTTGCTTTATATAAATTTTTGTTCCATTATCCTTTTTCTTTAATCTTCATTCACCTTTGTATAGAATATGGCCCAACTCCGGAATTCGACATTTTGTAATCAATGTCAAAATTCTCCCCTTTTTGTGCATATGAACAACCTAGCTGTAGCACATTTGAAGGGAAAAGTAAACTATTTTATGCTCAATAGAAACTCGAGGTTTTAACAAAATTGTCCAAATTAAGATATAATCCTTGATTAATTGATCATCCATGTGTTACACATTTCTATATTTCATGCTAAGTAGGATTCTAAATGCTTAACAAACTTGGAAGATTTTTCTTGGAACCAAAATAACCAATTATCAACACCCAACTTAGATCAAGAACTGATTTTACACAAAACCACAAAACACACAGAAAATACAAGCTTTCAGAGAAACAGACCTATCTACTTATCTTCCACCCTAGTTCCTCTATAATAAATATTTATGAATTGTCAGAATTGTGAACATAAATATTTTTCTAAGGATCAAAATTTAGGGGAAAACACAAGAACAAAACTAAATAATTTGAAGGAATATAAAGAAATCAGAAAATCCGTACCCCAAAACTATCCATCAATAGATTTCTCCCTCAGCTACTAGTCGATTTTTGCCTCAGCTACTGGTGTCAATTTATCGGGACAAAATCTCCATTACAAAATATCAACCAAATAGGTTTATAGCTTAAAGAAACAGTTCAACCATGAAGAAAATTCAAAATATATACAAAACAAACACGAGAAAATAGAGAAGATTCCTAAAATTAGGGCTTTGTGAAGTCGACTAGTGTATCTGAGCAACGATTTTTGGAGCTCTAGCAGCGATTATTGGTGTTCTAGTAGGGATTCACACCATGGATTTTAGGGCTCTTTAAAGCCAAACAGTGGCAACAACGAACTTGACAAAAATCGCTAAAATCCTGGTCTATTATTGACGACAATCTAGTGTCGTGAAACTTTAGCTGTTCGAAGATTGATGATGGCGGATTATTGATGACGGAAAAAATCCTCAGCGAAAATCCTGTATATATGTAATATAATGGTCACGACTTTAAAAAAGAAATAATATAAAGAGGGTTCAGTGTAATATGTAAATGGAGGGTTCAATGAAAATAAACCGAGAAACATTTTAACCGTACCAATAGCAAAAATCCTTTGCAACAAATGATATTTTGTAATGGTTGAGCATTATTGTCCTATAAAACACTCTATGGCAATGATTATCATACAACGACAACAGTTTTATTATTAATATGTCAATAGTATCATGGACCTTATGCAACGGGTCTAACTATTGCAGCAGCCGTCTATAGAAACGATTTTCAAACCATTGCCATAAAAATCTTTTCCATAGGCCTAATTTCTAGTAGTGAGTCATCAACCCCAACAGTAAACACCGTGGCCACATCATCATCCAGCGGCTCCTCAAAAGCTGGTCCAACTCGACACATCTGCATCACACTCTCCATGAGTGGGTACTACTTCTCTAGGGCTACCATCTCCTCCTCAGCAGTAGGTCAGCCTCAAATCCTCAGTTGCAAATCTAAAATGCCAAACATACGATCTCTACAACTATCATCCCGGGCCTGGCAATCAACTACAATGAGAATTAGAGCTGTAGAAATGATGGCCTTCTTTACCTTCGTGACATCTATCATCTTGCCTGTTAGGTGCCCTGCTAGAGGTAGGCGAAGGTTTGCCTCTTCTTCCTCAATGCTAGCCTCTCTCAAAAACTAGGTTAGGAGACTACAATAATAATACTTCCACCTACAGTTGTCCCTTGATCTCCTCATATTGCCTCTAAGTACTGATCCAAAATTTGATTGGTAGCTCTTTCATCAGCATGTATACCAACACGACTCCCTCTTTAGTGATATCTGTTATATGTGTCCCTAGGAGAAGCACGACATAAATAATCTTCATCTAAAATTTTGCATCCTTATTCAAGTAGGAGAATGGAAGTGTAGAGTGAGTGCCATTATAGTACCTTGCCCAACGAGTATATGAGTGCTCACCACAAAGAGTATGGTGAATGTCGCGATTTGGAGGCTTCCTAGCAGAATGAAGTACTCGGATGGGTCTACAGCAGGTTTTCTGAGGAAGGCATTGGATCTTTTAAAACTGAAATGAACCACCTGACCCCGCATTTTGACTTTAGTGCTCTCTCCAAAACAAGTATCCCAGTTTGCATAAAATTCCCTCACCAAAGTGAGGCTGCACTCCTCTGGCTCGGCAAAGATATAACCCAATCCCAACTCACGGACCTTATCCCAAATGGTGGGGAACTCAAGTGCGAGGTGGCCTATGTCAATACAATTTTTAGGAGCATATTTGGCCTCCTTTTGTGTGTTAAACAATGTTAGTCCATAAGGCTCCACCACTTTTGCTCCAAACCTTCTAGTAGGGGCTCCCTTGGTCGATGAACTCGATCCTTTTGGTCCTTTTCGAAGCCACTTGAGACCCTTGTTAGCTACCTCTATTTCCTTTCCATTTCCAGCATTTTCCTCTCGTATAATGCCTAATTTAACATCATGGCACAACGAAAGTCACTCTCACTCCTTCATTCAAGTGAGATAGTTAGTATCTTGAAAACTTGCTAAATTATGATGCAGCACATGCTACTCAATTGCCTGCTTTCACACTCCAGGGTCTACTGTTGGCTTCACTGTGAAGTTCTCATAGTGAGGTGGCATCTTTGCAGCTCTAAACACATCAAAAATTGCTTGTTGACCACTCACAATCATTGACATCTTGCCCGACTTCACCTTTATAACCGCATTGGATGTGGCTAAAAATCCTCTACCCAAAATTAGGGGAACTGCTGCATCTACTTAGTAATCTAAGATTATGAAGTCCACCGATAAAATGAAAGGTCCAACCTGGATGAAGATATCCTCTATGATTCCATCAGGATAAGTAAGAGACCGGTCGGCAAGCTGCAGAGTTACTATGGTAGGACGTGGTTCACCTAAACCCAAAGTTCTGAACAAGGATGAAGGCATTGGACTAATGCTCACACCCAAGTCATATAGCGCTGAACCAACTTCTTTGCTCCCAATAGAAACTAGAATAGTGAAGCTCCCAAGGTTTTTCAGCTTCTTTATAATTTTTTTCTACACCCGAGAACTGCACTCTTTTGTGAGAGCCATGGTCTAAAACTTCGTAAGCCTGCTCTTATTTTCCACATATCCTTCAGATACCTGGCGTACTCCAAAACTTCCCGCAAAAGCTCCACCAACGACAAGATAACAAGTACCTTCTTCAACACATCAAGAAATCTCTGACAAGTTGTATCCTCTTTCTGCTTCTTAAACCTTTATGAGGGAGGGGATGGTCTGGCTTCTACCAACTTTGGCTTTGAGTTGCTAGACTCACCAGCCTCCTATCTGGACATCACGACCCGCTCTTCATCAACTTTCTTATCTCTGGAGATCACCTCACCCAGCTCTTTACCATGGCGCAAAGAAATTGCACTCATATTTTCCTTGGGGTTGTTCTCAGTATTACTCAGAAGTACCCCTTGCGGTCTATTGGTCTATTGAAGGGCTAATTTCACCATTTGTCTCTCCATCTCATGGATGGAATTCTGCATCTCATTAACCACCCGAGTTTGCTGAGCCATCTATTGCTTCAAATGAACTGCTCAGATGTTAACCCTGAAGTCTTGGATAGTTGTTCTAGGGTCGTTGGATATTCTGATTCCCTCCCCATGAGGGATTGGTTGCATTCTTATGTCCCTGGTTGCAAGTGTTACATGCAAAACCTCCACCACGACTTTGTTGTTCTACAAACTATACAAACTCTGGGTTTAATAGACTGCCTGAATAAGCATGGGCTTCTCCACACACCTCATATGATATGGTGGAATCTGGACCTGATGAACCTACTAAACCTGACTTCCTACTCGTGTGGTTACAAGCTTGATGATCACATTCACTGGCTAGCTAATATCTGCTCATATTGTTACTACACCATCTACCTCGAGCTTTCCTGGCACCTTGTCTACTGTGAATCCTCTACCAGAGTCTTGATAGTCTTGACTCATTGTTGACATGAGGTTCACAAGAGCTTCCATTTCATCATAGCACTTGGACAAAATTTGTCCCTGTGTGATAGCGTCAATCAAGACCTTTGACTCTGGTTTTAGTCCCTCTATAAAATTATGCTCGATAATTTCCTTCAGCTGCATGTGGTGTGGGAAATATCTTAAGTAGCCCTTGTATCATTCCCAAGCTTGAGCCAAGGTTTCACCATCTCTATGCACAAAACCAGATATCTTCCTTCTCAACTATTTTGTCCTCCTTGTAAAGAAGAACTTGTTGATTAATTTGTTGGAAAGAACCTCCCAAGTAGTGATGGAACCTGTTGGTTTTTTCTGAAGACACTCCTTGGCTTCACTAATCAATGAGAATGGAAAAAAGTGAGCTTAATGATCTTGGGCAAATTTATATGCCCAAGTGATACTCAAATGTGTCATTTTAGCCTTGTTTATCTATTGATGTTTATACATTCTCATGTGATTGATAATAAAATGTGAATTTATACTAACCAATATGATTAGCGTTGTTTTGCAGGTGAAATACAATTTTGGGAAGCTAAAATGCGTGTTGGGAGAGATCGGGGTTGGACTCGGATGCTAGCAAAGGAAAAAGCACTTGAAGGCACAAATTAAAGGGGCTCCGCGATGGAGTCATGTCACGCTGCCCTCGCGGATGCATTCTGCCTGGATGGTGAAATTATGCCTATTTCTAGTGGAGGTGCGCGTTGGGGCCATGGCACATTGGCCTAGCCCCGCATTGCACGCCGTGCCACGTTGGGCCTAAGTACCTGGACGACTGAATTCCAGTAAGGGTCCGCGTCGGTGGCGTGTCACGGAGGCAGTGCTCCACGATGCACTCCGTGACACGTTGCTTGTTATTCCAGGAAAAATTCCCACAAGTATAAATAGAACAATTAGGTTCAATTTTAATAATTCTGACTTGGTGGAGCAAGAACGTGGGTTACAGGAATTTGAGGGGACGAAAATCTCAGGGGTTTTCTCTATCTCTTTGTTCTTTAATTCAATTGCTTGTATGTTTAACACTCATTTAATGATGTTTAATCCACAAATGAGTGGCTAAATCCTCTTCTTGCTGAGGTTAAGAACAATTGTATTGAAATGTGATTATTGATTATTTGGTTCTTCATCTTTTCTTCCATGGTTGTTCTATTGATTCTTGTTCTTACTGCATTAATGTGTGGCCAATATTAATGTATATCTAAAAAGTCCGGTTTCACTCGAGAGAGCAAGAAATTGGAAAGTTGTGAATTGATAGGATATGATCTTTTCTTAGTTTGGGAAAATTGAGAATTGATTTACCTTCAGGATAGAAACATACCTGAAATTCGTATTAGTAAATTAAGGAATCGGTTTTGTAAGACTAGAACATGAATTTTGTTTTATCACAGAAATGTAGGTGGACGGTTCATGATTCTTAAGTTGGGTTAAATACGAGAGTTTTAATCCATTGGCAATAATTCTTGACTAGCAACCGGAGGAAAGATTAACCAAATTGAATCGATAATTAGCTTCTTTACATGTTCATTTAACCTCAGCATACTCATATTCATAGTTCAGACTCAAATTGTATATTCGCTTATAATTAGCATAAAATTAGAAACCAAAGTACCAAACTCTTCTTCACACTGTTGTCTGCATTTTTAGAGTTAAAGTATAGTGACACTTGAGTAGATTGTACCTTGGCCCAGTCCCTGTGGGATCGATACTTGGCTTACTTAAGCCACTTTACTACTTGTTCGACCACGTGCACTTGTGTGTAGCTATATACCCAAAAGCACCCGAACACTTAATGTACTCATCTGACATATTTTGATAGTGAAGTTCTCACTCAGCTTCACGAACGTCATCAGATGTCTGTGAGGATCCTCGTGCGGCTTGCCTTGATATTGGCAACTATTTTGGACCAACCACACAGTCCCTTCCTTCAACTCAAAGTTTCCAATGATGGCTGGCTTGATGATCGCTTCAGAAGCATTCTCCAAGTTTGGCCTAGCAAAATTCAACACTGGAACCCTCTCCTGGTTGTTGCCTTGTGCTTACTCGTTGTTATCCATAGTTACCCTGTGAAAGGTTCTCTCAATTTCAGGATCAAAAGAAGCCAAATGTGGTCCTTCACTTCTTGTACTTGACATACACTGAGCACACAATGCCTGTAAACTTCACAATAAACAGACAAAAATGTAAAATATAGAATAGTGAAATAAAAATCCTTAACTACAAATGATTAATCAATCGTCAAGTCCCCAGCAACACTACCAAAAACTTTAAGTTGCCCAAGAGCATGCAAGCACACATAGTCGTCAAATAATATAGGATAGTGAAGTCCCGATTATCGATCCATCAAAGACTTGTCAGATTACTCATTTAAGGTTAACTCCTTATTTTTCTATTCTAACAAATAGATAAAAATAGGGAACGGTTTGGAGATTAAACTACTTAAACTTGAAATGTAAAATCAACTACTAAAGTAAGATTGTTGCAAACTTGTTTGTACATCAAATGATGATGAAAATCTAGGAAAATGGCACTTTCGCTTTAGGTAGAGTTTTCAAGACTTGATTACTCTAGATTAATTCTTTCTAAGGATGCTAGTTGCAAGTTACTATCCTATTTCTTGCCACTCTCCTGAGCATCCAAGAACTTTTTCATGAACCCTAATGCATATATCCCTGTGGTCGCAAGAGAAACATGAAACAATGATTATGCCTACTTTTATATAAACTAAGCAGGGTTGAAGAGAATATCTCTATCCACATCAACAACTTCTAACCTTCAACCATTGGGCCATAGGATCTTCGAGTTTTTGTTTTACATTTATTTTTAACCCTTTTAGTTCCCTCTTCCGAGTTCAACCAAAAGTCAACAAATTTATTCACAAGGTGATTAGTCTAACGAATAAGAAGTTAACACAAGTAAATATAAAAAACATTTAGTGAAGAATCAAAAGTAGAAATAATCAATCTTTCAAACTTCAACTATAGCTATGGCCAAAACCCTAGAATGGGCATTTAACCACTCATACACAAGCAGAAAAATAAAGATATCATCATCATTCAAAGTAAAATATTAGAGAAAAAAAGAAAGCTAAGTTAAGACTTGTCTGTCCTCCAAAACTACTTTACAACCCTTACTATGATAAAACAAAATGATGTAAGAGAGCTAACAAACGACCTAGATGTTATATTTATAGGTGAGCCCTCAAATGACGATGTTGCCCTCAAGAAATTAGTTTCAAATCAGCAAAATCCATCCTGCAATGGGTCTGGCACACTGCACCCTCCATAGCCCCATGTTTGGCTCAATTTTTCTCTGAAGTTTAGCTCCGGGTGCCCCATGTCAACTATAGTCCCATACCGACTTTTGCAAAATCTTCTTTCCTCACACCTTGGGTCATTTTTGGGTCCTTTTTCCTTAGTTTCCTGCTAAAATATCTAAAAATATTTGTTAGCTCAAAATAAACATGAAAACATGAATTCATGCATTTTATAAGGATTATGGCCTCAAAACTAGGCAAAATATGGGTAAAAACATGGAAAATGGGCATAAGAATATCCCCAACATCAATATATATATATATATGTATGTGTGTGTGTGTGTGTATTTGTGTGTGTGTGTTTAGTTGGGAGTAGTGATTAGCACTGAGCAGGTCGGGGTTCAATGCATCCAGGTTCCTAAAACTACGTGCCACCATAGGTTACTAGCTTGAATGAGCCTTAGTTAGTGATCACGCAATGATGCCTTTATACCCTGTTAAGGTATGTTAAGTCCTATCGATTGGGGTGTATATATCGAACTCCACGTTTAGTGCATGTGGTTATATATCAGTTAACAGGCTCTCCTTCAGTACAATACAGTTTAGTCATAGTTTCAATTATAGTTATAGACTTAGCTTTTAGTATATGTACCTAACCGTCAAATCAATTTTACTTGTACATTCAGAATTTTCAGGTTATTATATCATATTAGTACATATGCATTCTCAGATAAAGTAACTATACTTCAATTCATTTAGCTTTTCAGATTTACTAGCATGTTTTGTAATCCAATTTGTATATCTCATATACTCAGTACATTCAAAGTACTAACCGCATACTTCTTGTGCTATATCATTTAATGATATAAACTCAAGTACTCAGACTCAGCCTCAGCCTCATGGTTAGACACATTCCAATACTTTCTCAGCTATTACTTGGTAAGTCCTCGTCATCTGAGGATGGGAGTTTTATTTATTATTTTTTTTGTTCAGTTTCAGATTTTATAGTTAGTTGGGAACTTGTCCCAGTAGCTCATCAGTTAGTAGAAGCTTTAGACAGAGTACTAGTGTTTTCAGCTTTATGGTTATGTCAGATTTAGTATTTTGTCTCTAGGACTTACTTTAGTTATTTTAGTATTTCTATAAAGTGTTTCATATATTTATTTCTACTCACTTTTTTTATAAATCATATCTTATTAGTGTTATGTCATGCCATGAGTTAGCTCGTGGTCACTAGTGGCTCCAAGCACCGTGTCACTTCTAAGGTGATAGACTTAATTCGTGGAAAATTTGGTAGCAGAGCTAGGCTTAGGAGTACCCTAGGGTGTCTGAAAACCGATTAAGTAGAGCCTTTTTCATGGGTGTTATACCTGTCACAATTTCACGATTCTTATCATGCCATAGAGTGTAAAACTCTTAAATAACCTTCTAACTCGTGCTCTACACATATATAAATGATGCCTCCTAGAAGAGCTAATTGAAGGAGAAATGGAAAAGGTAACTAGCAAGCCCACCAACTCCAGTAAACCCTCTAAATGAGCAGGTGACTCATGCTGAATTCAGGGTGGCGTTTCAAATGCTTGCTCAGGCTATTACCGACTAGGTCAATCAGCAAGCCATTGCACTTGCTAATCCGAATGGGAATGTAGCTGCTGCTAGAGTCTGGTACTTTATTTGGATGAATCCCTATCATGACTCGAACATAGGCCCGAATCGAGACACTGGACAAGAGACCCCGAGAGGCTCCAAGTCGACCAATGGCATGAACATATATCTAACTCAATCATAGATAAGCGGAAGGTCATCATAATTAACATAGAGAAAGTCTAAAAAAATATAATATATGAGTACATACATGAATCCAATGCTGAATGCACACTATGTCCGAAAAGCCTCTAAGCTGATGAGTTGATGGGACAAAACCCCCAACTAACTCTCTATAGTCTGAAAACTGAAAACACGACATACATATGATAAGAAGGGTCGTCGTAAGATGAGGACTCACCAACTGAGATTGAGGAAAGCTAAATCCTGAGATCTATCTAGTGGTGGGACTGAACTTGAGTATCAAATCCTATATCATGGAACGATAAAGCATAGAGTATACGGTCAGCACATGGAATATACCGAGTATGCAAGGTAAGAAAAATCGCTTAAGTAAGTAAAATCATTAAATCATGCATAATATAAAACATAATCAAGATAAGATTATGAGAATAGAGCTTGCATGCTATTTTCTGAAATCATGACCTGAACATAACTGAACATCATAACTGAATCGAATGACCCAAAGTTGAAATCTGATAATCATAAGTAAAATTGAACATTGGGTCAAACCTGCTAAAAACATAATATCATGACTGATGTACATGCATAACTGAAATTATGAGGAACAATGGGAGACTCGTCATATAACCGACATTACCACGATATGGCTTACATGGTTCCGACTTTCACACTCAAGTGAGCAGAGCCATCCAAAGTCTTTCCAGGCTAAGGTCGCTACCATGATATCGATATCAAGCTTAAGGCCCCTTAGTGCAGGGGAAAGCTCCAAGGGAGGTCCCAAAATATAAAAGTAAACCTACATTGGCGCGTAGTTCTGATGCAAAAGGTTGACTGACCCTTTGCCTACTCGGTGCTAGACACTATCCCAAAAACATGTATATGCTCTCCATCATTTTTCAAAGAAGCTAACCATCGTCTAGTGACGGAGCTGAATAATAATATACATGCATAATCGGAAATCATAACATGAGAAGTCTTGGCTCAAACCATACCACAAGCTGAAAAGAATGGGAGTCTTGACTCCAAAACCACGTGGTAAGCTAATTCATGAAATCATAAGACATACTTAATCATATCGGCTTGCCCAATATTTTAACATACTTGAAATCAACTTGATTCACTTTAAAAATATGATCTAAACATGGGTATTTCGAAATCATACTTTCTTCGTAAACATCACTCATATTTGAACATATATCTCATAGATCTCAACTTTTATGAACATTTATGGATGGGCATCATAGTTAGAAAACTTGAAAACGTAATTTATAATTTAAAACATTGTAAAATCTGTCCATTAATCATAATTCATGATTTAAAACATGCTTAGATCATACCCATGAATAAAACTTAGGAATTCATGCATTGGATAGAAACCCCATGGAATCATAAAGTAGAACATCATGAATTGAGAGGAAATTAGGCATGGGTGTGGGCAATTGTACCCATTCATGGCCTTACATACCTGAGGAATTTGATTCTCACACTTCCTTGATAGCCCAAAGAGAATTGAGGAAGAACTTATAGAAAACTAAACTTAATCACCACTCAAAACCCCTAAGCTTGCATGCATGAATTAGGATGGCTTAGAATGACATAATCCCTCTTAAAACACTCTACTACAAGCTTAAAACGACATAGTTTAGGACCCTTGAGAGCTGAATAATAATATACATGCATAATCGAAAATAAATAACATGAGAAGTCTTGGCTCAAACCATACCACAAGCTGAAAAGAATGGGAGTTTTGACTCCAAAACCACGTGGTAAGCTAATTCATGAAATCATAAGACATACTTTATCATATGGGCTTGCCCAATGTTTTAACATACTTGAAATCAACTTGATTCACTTTGAAAATATGAACATAAACATGGGTATTTTGAAATCATACTTTCTTCGTAAACATCACTCATATTTGAACATATATCTCATAGATCTCAACTTTTATGAACATTTATGGATGGGCATCATAGTTAGAAAACTTGAAAACATAATTTATAATTTAAAACATTGTAAAATCTGTCCATTAATCATAATTCATGATTTAAAACATGCTTAGATCATACCCATGAATAAAACTTAGGAATTCATGCATTGGATAGAAACCCCATGGAATCATAAAGTAGAACATCATGAATTGAGAGTAAATTAGGCATGGGTGTGGACAATTGTACCCATTCATGGCCTTACATACCTGAAGGAATTTGATTCTCACACTTCCTTGATAGCCCAAAGAGAATTGAGGAACAACTTGTAGAAAACTAAACTTAATCACCTCTCAAAACCCCTAAGCTTGCATGCATGAATTAAGATAGCTTAGAATGACATAATCCCTCTTAAAACACTCTACTTCAAGCTTAAAACGACATAATTTAGGACCCTTGAGCTTAGGAATGAAGAAAATACCCTTAATGAATTTCCTGAAAAAACTGCTCTACCAGTGACAATGGGCGTCACAACGGATCGTTACTGGCTCCAACGGTCCGTTACACCCCTCGTTGTTTCAGCCCCAATTCAAGTCTCAGATATCCTACCACGACTGGACAGGATGAGTCATTACAAGCTCCAATAACTAGTTGCTGCCAGTCGTCACCACTGTCCATCTCCCAGGTTTCATCCCAACGGGCACTAACAACGACTCACTGCTCCCAACGACAAGTCGTCACATGATTCGCTACTTCCTCCCTTAACCAGACCCACCTCACAATGGCTCACATCCAACGATCCATTACCTCAAACAATGGGTCGTTCCTAGACCCATTATTCCCACTCTAGACCTGCAGCATCTCATCACGGTCACATCCAATGACTCGTACAAACACCCATTCTGAGAAAAATTTCCAGACTTCTGCTACTTTTTATTTTTTAAATCCCGAGTCTAGTCTTAGGCACTTCCAGAGTATTACAATATCTCCCCCTTTGGAACATTCGTCCTCAAATATGGGTAAACATACTAAAAATAGGGAAATGCAATCACCAAATTCAAATATTGAATGTACATGTTGAAAACTGACGGAGTGACTGACTCCGAATTGAACTACATGACTGAATTGAATTCTCGAATCACACATACATCCATTTACATAAAAGAAACTGGGACACATGCACAAAAAATGAAACTGAATAGAGTATTAAGGCGAAAATTGATGCCTCAAACTGAAACTTAACCGAAAGGGAATAGATGTGGGTATTTAGCCATCATATCTGCTTCGACTTCCCTCGTAGCTCCCTCAACATGTGGATTCCTCCATAAAACCTTGACTGAAGCTACTTCTTTGTTCCTTAGCTTACGAACCTGTCAATCCAATATCTCCACCGTAACCTCTTCATAACTAAGATTGTCCTTTACACTAACACTGTCCACCGAAACAACTAGAGCTGGATCTTCCCAAACACTTCTTTAAGAGCGATACATAGAAGACTAGATGGACTGAGGCTACTTCTGAGGGAAACTCCAATTCATATGCTACCTTGCAAACCTATTTGACAATACGGTACAGGCCAACACAACAGGGACTGATTTTCCCTTTCTTTCAAAATCTCATCACTCCCTTCATGGGAGATACCTTCAAAAGTAACCAATCATCAACTTCAAACTCGTGTTCTCTCATTCTCACATATGCATAGGACTTTTGTCTACTCTGAGCTATTTTCAACTTATTCCTTATGAGATGAACTTTCTCCATGGCCTCTTGAATTGAATCTAGCCCTATCATCACAGCTTCACAGACTCCAAACCAACCAATAGGCTATCTACACCTCCACCATAGAGAGCCTCAAACGGAGCAATCTGAATGCTGGAATGACAGATGTTGTTATACGTAAACTCAAAGAGAGGCAAATTATGATCCCAACTACCCTTGAAGTCAATCACACATGCTCTCAACATGTCCTTGAGAGACTAAATAGTCCGCTCCACCTGACCATAGATTTGCGGATGAAATATTGTGCTAAGATTGATCTGAGTGCCAAGTCCTTTTTGAAACGACCTCCAAAACTAGGAGGTAAACTGAGTACCTCTGTCTTATATGATGGACAAGGTCACTCCATGCAATCAAACTAACTCTTGAATGTATAGTTTGGCATAATCATTCGCTGAATCAGTGGTTTTGACTAGTAGAAAATAAGCGACTTTGGTCAACCTATCCATGACCATCCAAATGGAGTCATACTATCTATGAGTGCGAGGCAACCCTGTGATGAAGTCTATATTAATATCCTCCCACTTCCAAGTAGGGATACTGATGTCTTGAAGCACACCTCCCACTTTTTGATGCTCAACCTTCACTTGCTGACAATTTGGACTTTTAGCCACAACCTCCGTTATGTCCTTCTTCATTACATTCCACCAATAGACTTCCCATAATTCATAATTCATCTTGGTGGTACCTGGATGTATGGAGTATCAGGAACCATGAGCCTCGTGCAATATCCGATCTCTTAAATCATCAACATCCGGAACACACAAACGACCCTGGTACCGAAGCACGTCATCTGCCCATTTGGATAAGACCTCTATCTTCTAATTCTGAATGGCTCCCTTTAAGTTCACCTAGATAGGATCCTCGTCTTGTCTAGATTTTAAGTCAGTCACCAAGGATGATTCTGATCCGTTCTGCATAATAACACCACCATCGGCCGAGTCAACCAACCGAACTCCCAACTGCGCAAGATGATGCACATCCTTCACGAGCTACTTCCTCCCCTCATCTAACATGGGACACACTCTCTTAGAGAGACTACTAAGTGTGTCTTCCACCACGTTAGCCTTACCCGGATGGTATTGACACTCATATCATAATCCTTGAGTAGCTCCAACCACCTTCTTTGATGTAGATTTAGATCCTTCTGAGTAAACACATATTGTAGGCTCTTGTTGTCCATAAATACTTCTACATGGACCCCGTACAAATAGTATCTCCAAATCTTCAAGGCAAATACCACCACTTCCAATTCAAGATCATGGGTCGGGTAATTCTTTTCATGAACCTTCAGCTGCCTGGAAGCGTATGCTATAATCTTACCATACTGCATCAACACACAACCAAGGTCAATCCTCGAAGCATCATAATACACCACGAACCCATCGGTACCCTTCGGTAGGGTTCACCGCTTCTATCTTTTGATAGTTAACCTTTACACCCTCACTTGACACCACATGGCCCAAAAATGCCACTGCGTTCAACCAAAACTCGCACTTGCTAAATTTAGCATATAATTGGCGATCCTTGAGAGTTTGTAGCACCACACTCAAATGCACGACATGCTCCTCCTCTCTCCAAGAGTACATAAGGATTTCATCTATGAACACAATCACGAACATATCCATGTATGGATTTAACACCCTGTTCATCAAATCCATAAAAGCTACAGGAGCATTCATTAGTCCAAAAGACATAACTAAAAACTTGTAATGACCATACCTAGTCCTGAAGGCTGTCTTCGGGATGTCACTCTCCCGAACCTTGAGCTGATGGTATCCGGATCTGAGATCTATCTACGAAAAGCACTAAGCACCCTGAAGCTGGTCAAACAGATCATCAATTCTGGGAGTGGATACATATTCTTGATGGTGACTGATAACACTCAAACCACACTTCCTACTGAAGTATGAAGCGGATGTTGTCAATAAAGAACCCAACTAAGAGGTTGGGGTCGAACCCAAAGGGAATATGGAAGATCTAGATTACAGCGGTAGATGAACTTGTATGCTAATTACTTCACAATGGGGGAATCCTAATAAAAATCAATAATAGAAATAAACAACAGTCAAGATTATATTTGTGAATCAATAATTAAAGGAATAACTAGGGTTTGTGTTCCCCATGGGTTCATAATATCTTTGGGTATACACTCGTGATCTTTACCAATACTTACAGAAATTCAAACGATCGACCAATCCCTATTGAATGACTATCCTCAATTACTCGACCAAGTCTCATGAGTTTTGCAAACTAACCGTTATCACTAAGTTCCAGATATAACTATCCTGCGACCATAGCTCAAGTTAATACAATGATCATCAAGATCAAGGCTCTGGTGTAATTCTCTTTTCCTAATCTCTACCTCTTCGACCAAAGCAAGTAAAGAATTCAGGCACTTCCTAACATTGTACACAACTAAGAGTCATTAAAGATGAAGAGAATACAATATAAGTAATTAGTATTGGTTTCAGACTCACTTTGTGCAACCCTAACTTGTTAATCTACCATGGTTCCCACAACCCTATCTATGGAGGTTTTAGCCTCTCATAGTTGCAAGGTTGTGATTTGTGTTCATGATTGAAAACATAAAATAATACTTACAAAGATGATTGAGAAAAAAATAATTCCTTCAATTAAACCACAAAATCTTGAATAACAAGTAGCAAGAACAAGATGAATTCAAGAAAAGGTTGATCACAAGGTTGAACCAACTCAATTCTCTCTTCCAATGATGTAAAACTCCTTACGACAATGTTTTCCTACTAGAATTAAGTCTATTCGTCCTTCTCTATGAAAAATAAAACATAAAAAGTATTTGTAGAGACACAAGAATTCTTTTCCTAAACTAACAGGACTGCTTTCCATATCTATTGCCGACCTCATCACGGGTCCACCTATGACTCATAGGGCTACTCACAAAATGTGACATCAACTCGTGGCTTGAATTGTTGTCTGAATTTTGGCTAAGTGTTGGGCCAAGGTACGATTCGTACCAACATGCTACGACTTGTACATTGCACCCGTGGCTTGATCCTAATCTTTTGAACTTTTTCTGAACTTCACCACGACCGTTATGGTACGAATAGTACCTTCATCTCACGGGTCGTAAGGTGCTCTCGTATTGAGAATCAGCCTCCTGTGCAATTCTTCTGGATTTCATCACGACTGGCTTACCACGACTCGTACCACCATGGTACGATCCATGACAAGTCTCATGGGATCAATCTTTCAGGTTAAGTTTTCAGCTTCTTATCAGGGCCTTCAGTACAACTCGTAGGTCCATCTTATGGATCGTACTGTGGTCTGCACTTTTTTCCCTTTTTTGCACACTTTTAGCTCCCTTTTGCAATTTATTGTTCCAACACCCATTTATCCTAAAATCAAAGGAAAAGTGCCTCACATCCAGGTAAATACACCTAAGTCCATGCTATTTTCTTAGTTTAGAGCGTCAGTGGTGCTGTAAATCCACAGCACATCAGTGACCTTGTTCAATTGCCGATAATCAATACACATACAAAAAGAACCATCTTTCTTTCGGACAAAGAGAGCTGGTCCACACTATGGGGATTTGCTCGGTCTAATGAATCCCTTATCTAAAAGTTCTTTCAACTGCTCCTCAAACTCCTTTAGCTCGGTTGGGGCCATTCTATGGAGGAATAGATATAGGCTGCGAATCGAGAAGAAGGTCAATACCAAAATCAATCTCCCACTTGGGAGGGATTCCCGGTAGATCATCTGGGAAGACTTCTGGATACTCACATACTACTGGAACTAACTGGATAGTTGGGGTCTCAGACATAGCATCCTTAACCCTAACTACATGGTACACGCAACCCTTAGAGATCATCTTTCTGGCCTTAAGGTAGGAAATGAAATTACCTATAGGCTCAGCTGAACTACCCTTCAATTCTAAGGATGGCTCATCCATAAATTGGAACTCTACTGCACGGATTCAACAATTAACTAAGGCAAAACATGCAAATAGCCAATCCATGCTGAGAATAACATCAAAATTGGTCATGGCTAACTCTACTAAATCTGCTGAGGTGATTTTCTAAAGAACTATGATAGGGAAATTTCTATAAACCCATTGAGGTATAACTGAATGTCACGACCCTAACATAGAACCCATCGAGGTATAACTGAATGTCATGACCCTAACATAGGCCCGGATCGAGACACGGTACAAGGAGCCCCGAGAGACTCCAAGTCGACCCATGGCATGAACATACATCAAACTCAATCAAATAAAGCGAAAGAGTTAACAGAATGAACATAATGGAAGTTTAATCATAACATCACATCATATCCGGAATTTACATAATACATGACAAGCTGATTACTACATACAGTCTAAAAGCCTCTAACAGATGGGTTGATGGAACAACACCCCTCACCCGACAAGTTTGAAAACTGAAAATGCAAAGATAACTGATAACGAATGGTCCTTGGGAGATGAGGAATCTCCACTGAAGTTGAATGCTAACTCCGGGAACTGACTAATGATGGGGTTGAGTCTGAAGATCAGAGCCTGTATCATAAAATGATACAGCATAAAGTATGCGGTCAATACGTGGAAAGTACTGAGTATGCAAGGTAAGTAAAACAGCTAAAATAAATAAAATCATTTAAAACATGCATAATAAAAAACATAATCAAGGTAAGAATCTGAGAGTAGGGTTTGCATACTATTTTCTAAAATCATGATCTAAACATAACTAGATTGAATGACCAAAAGCTGAATTCTGATAATTATATGTAAAACTATACATTGGGTGAAACCTTCTTTAGAATATATACATATATATATATATACACATATATATATATATATATATATATATATATATATATATATATATATATATATATATATATCATGAATGATAAACATACATAACTGAAATCATGAGGAACAATGGGAGACTCATCATATAACCGATATTACCACAATAGAGCTTACATGGTCCCGACTATCACACTCAAGTGGGCAGAGCCGTCCAAAGCCTTGCTAGGGCTAAGGACGATACCATCATACCGATATCAAACTGACGGCCCCTTGTGGCAGGGGAAAGCTCCAAGGGAGATCCCGAAATATATATAAGTAAACCTACATTGGCGCGTAGTTCTGAGGCACAGGGTTGACTAACCCTTAGCCTACTCGGTGCTAGATACTACTTCCAAAACATGCATATGCTCTCTATCGTTTTTCAATGAGGCTGACCATCATTTAGTGATGAAGTTGAATTAAAATATACATGCATAGTTGAAAATCATAACATGAGGATCCTTGCCTCAAACCATACAACAAGTTGAACATAATTGGGAGTCGTGACTCCAAAACCATATGGTAAGCTAATTAACTTAAAATCATGCATTATACTTGAAAATGTGGGCTTGCCAAATACTTAAACATGCTTGGAAATACTCGATTCACTTGAAAACATGATCATAGACATGGGTAACTTGAAAACAGGTTTTTCATCATAAATATCTCATCATACTTGAACATACACCGTAAATCTGAACTTTCATGAACTTCTCATGGATGGGAATTAGAATTTATAAAACTTGAAAACTCAATTTATAATTGAAAACATTGTAAAACTTGCCCATGAATCATAATTCAATAATAAAAACATTCTTAGATCATACCCAAGTAGAAACTTAGTAAATTCATGCATTGGGTTAAAACCCCATAAGATCAACATATAGATTTTTCATGAATTAGAGAGAGATTAGGCATGGGTGTGAAAAAATCCACCCATTAATAACCTTACATACTTGAGAGAATCAGATTCTACAACTTCTCTAATTACCCAAGGAAGAATTGAGAAGAACTTGGAGGAAATTTTGCTTAATCACCTCTCTAGAGCTTTACTCTTGCATGGATGAATAATAATAGCCTAGAATGAACTTACCCCTCTTAAATTTCACTATTCATAGCTTAAAACGATGTAGTTAAGGCCTTAGGATCATAGGAATTGCAGATAAGCCTTTATTAAATTCGCAGGGAAAATTGACTGCCAGTCCCAACGAGTGACTGGATGAGTCGTTACCACAGGGAACGAGTCGTCGTCTACTGTTGTTAAGTGCACTACCACTTTTCCTCAAAGGGTCCCCACGAGGAACCTAATGGATCGTCACTGGTGACCACGACTCGGGGTCACCTTCCGTTACCTCCACTACCCAAAACCTTAAGTCCCTGATCAACTGATGACCACGACTAACCTAACGAATCGTGGAATCTGACCACAACTCGTGGTGACCATTCATTGGGTACACTGCTAGTTCGTCCATCATCCTTCAACTGTCCTTGACCACGGATGACCTGACGACTTCTGGGGTTTACACAACTCGTGGTCACATCCGTGGTAACCCCAAATTTGAATTCCAAGCAAGTCATCACTTCTCACCACGAGTCACTTAACAACTCGTGGTCAACCTGACGGTTCACATGACAACTCATTCTGTGACCTGGTGCAGAAAATCCTATTTCTCCATTTCAACTCCCAGGTTTGATCTTTGGGCTTTCGGGGTATAACAATATCTCCCCCTTGGAAATATTCATCCCCGAATGTTGAAAATCATACAGAAAAGCAGAGAAACGCAATTGTCATACTCAAATACTAATCATATAAGCTGAAAACTGATGGAATGACTGACTCCGATTTGAACTACATGACTGAACTTATTTCATGAATCATACATACATCCATTTACATGAAAGAAACTGGGGCACATGAACTAAACATGGAACTGAATAGATTTTTTGGGAAAAAACTGATACCTCAAGCTGGAATTGAGCTAGTAGGGAATAAATGTGGGTATCTAGACATCATATCTGCTTCGGCTTCCCACGAGCTCCCTCAACGTGCTGATTCCTCCATAAAACTTTAACAGAAGCTACTTTTTTGTTCCTTAGCCTTCAAACCTGACAATCCAGTATTTCCAACAGAACCTCTTCATAACTAAGGTTGTCTTTCACACCGACACTGTCTACCGGAACAACTAAAACTGGACCACCCAAACACTTCTTTAGGAGCGATACATGGAAAACTGGATGGACTGAAGCTAATTCTGAGGAAAACTCCAATTCATATGCTACCTTGCCAACCCGTTTCACAATCCGGTACGGGCCAATAGTTTCCCTTTCTTTCCGAACCTCATTACTCCCTTCATGGGAGACACCTTTAGAAACACCCAATCATCAACTTCGAACTCAAGTTCTCTCCTCCTCACATCCGCATAGGACTTTTAACGACTTTGAGTTGTTTTCAACTTGTCCAGTATAAGCTGAACTTTCTCCATAGCCTCATGGACTGAATCTGGCCCCATCATCACAGCTTCACCGACTTCAAACCAACCAATGGGCGATCTACATTTCCGCCCATGGAGAGCCTCAAACGGAGCCATCTAAATGTTGGAATAGTAGTTGTTATTAAATGCGAACTCAATAAGAGGGAAATGATCATCCCAACTACCCTTGAAGTCAATCACACACGCTCTCAACATGTCCTCGAGAGTCTGAATACTCTACTCCGCCTGACCATAGTTTGCGAATGAAATATTGTATTGAGTTGGACCTGAGTACCAAGTCCCTTTTGAAACGATCTTCAAAATTGAAAGGTAAACTGAGTACCTCTATCTAATATGATGGACAACGAAACTCCATGCAATCAAATAAATTCTCGAATGTATAGTTTTGCATAATCCTCTGTTGAATCAGTGGTTTTGACAGGGTAGAAAATGAGTTGTTTTAGTCAATCTGCCTACAACAACCCAAATGGAGTCATATTGCCAACAAGTGTGAGGTAACCCTGTGATGAAGTCCATATTGATCTCCTCCCATTTCCAAGTAAGGATACTGATGTCCTAAAGCACACCCCGGGTCTCTAATGCTCAACCTTCACTTGCTGACAATTTGGACACTTAGCTACAAATTCTATGATGTCCTTCTTCATGCCATTCCACTAATAGATTTCTCGTAGGTCACGGTACATCTTGGTGGCACCTGGATGTATCAAATATCTGAAACCATGATCCTTATGGAACATTCGATTTCTCAAATCGTCAATGTCTGGGACACACAAGCAACTCTAATATTGAAGCACACCATCTCCCCCTTTGGAGAAGACCTCTACCTTCTGATTCTGAATGGCCTCCTTTAACTTTACCGAAATAGGGTCCTCGTCTTGTCTTGTTTCCACATCAGCCACCAAGGATGATTCTAACCTGTTCTGAACTATAACACCACCATCAGTCGAGTCAACCAAACAAACTCCCAACTATGCAAGTCAATTTACATCCTTCACTAGCTCCTTCTTTCCCTCATCTACATGGGACACACTCTCCATAGATAGTCTACTAAGTGTGTCTTCCATCACAATGGCCTTACTCGGATGGTAAAGGACACTCATATCATAATCTTTGAGTAACTCCAACCACCTCCTTTGGTGGAAATTTAGATTCTTCTGTGTAAACACATATTATAGGCTCTTGTAGTCCGTAAACACATACTACATGGATCCATACAAATAGTGTCTCCAAATCTTCAATGCAAATACCACCACTACCAATTCAAGATCATGGGTTGGGTAATTCTTCTCATGAATTTTTAGTTGTCTGGATGCGTATGCTATCACTTTACCATTCTGCATCAATACACAACCAAGGCCAATTCTAGAAGCATCGCAATACACCACAAACCCATTTGTACCCTCCAGTAGGGTTAATATCGTTGCTAAGGTAAGTGGAGTCTTCAACTACTGAAAGCTCCTCTCACAAGCCTCCGACCATTAGAACTTCACTTTATTTTTGGTCAATTTTTTCAATGGCGCTGCAATAGATGAAAAACCCTCAACAAATCTCCGATAGTACCCGGCTAAACCCAAGAAACTCCTGATATCTGAAGGATTCACTAGTCTAGGCCAATTCTTCACCGCTTCTATCTTCTGAGAGTCCACCCTTATACCCTCGCTTGACACCACATGACCCAAAAATTCCACTGAATTCAACCAGAACTCACACTTGTTGAATATAGAATATAATTGGTAGTCCTTGAGAGTCTGTAGTACCACCCTCAAAAGAGTGGCATGCTCCTCCTCACTCCGAGAGTATATCAAAATGTTATCAATAAACACGAGCACGAACATATCCAAGTATGACTTGAACACCCTGTTCATAAAAACCATAAAAGTTTCATGAGCATTCGTTAGTCCAAAAGGCATAACTACAAACTCATAGTGACCATGTCGAGTCCTAAAGGCTGTCTTCGGGATGTCACTCTTCCGAACCCTGAGCTGGTGGTATCTGGATCTGATATCTATCTTCGAAAAGCACTTAGCACCCTGAAGTTGGTCAAACAAATTATCAATCCTGGGAAGAGGATATCTATTCTTGATGGTGACCTTGTTTAGTTGTCGATAATCAATACACATACGAAGAGAACCATCCTTCTTTTGGACTAAAAGAACTGGTGCACCCCATGGGGATTTTCTTTGTTTAATGAACCCTTTATCCAAAAGGTCTTTCAACTACTCTTTTAACTCCATTAATTCGGCTAGAGCCATTCTATAAGGAGGATAGATATAGGCTGCATATCGGGAAGAAAGTCAACACCAAAATCAATCTCCTGCTCGGGAGGGATTCTCGGTAGATCATCTGGGAAGACTTCTGGATACTCACATACTACTGGGATTGACTGGATAGTTGGGGTGTCGAACATAGCATCCTTAACCCTAACTAAATGGTACATGCAACCCTTGGAGATTATCTTTCTAGCCTTAAGATAGGAAATCAAATGACCTATAGGCACAGTTGAACTACCCTTCCATTCTATGACTGGCTCAGCCGAAAATCTGAACTCTACTGCCCAGGTTCTATAATTAACTGAGGAATAACATGCAAATAGCCATTTCATGCTGATGTTGGATAACATCAAAATTGGTCATGGCTAACTCTAGTAAATCTGCTGAGGTGACTTTCTAAAGGACTGTGACCGAGCAACTTCTACACACGCGTCTTGCTACAACTAAATCACCTATTGGAGTAGAGACTCAGAAGGGTTCTGACAAGATTTTGGGACTGACTCTGAAACTACTAGCCACATAGGCCATCACAAGAGACAAGGTTGCCCCTAGATCTAACAAAGCATATACATCAAGGTGGAAAACTTGTAACATACCAGTGACTATATCCGGGGATACCTCCTACTCCTAGAGGGATGCTAAGGTATATAATCTATTTTGGCGCTGACTGCCACCTGTGCTAGTAGATGTCACCTGCTGGGCTGGGTGTGCTGGTGGAGCTGCTGAACTAGAAGTTGGACCTCAGCCCCTATCATGGCCCTTTCTAGCTGCTAGAAAATCTCTAAGCATATGTCTGGGCTTCCCACACTGGAAGAAAGCACCTATACCCACCAAACACTGACCCATGTGCCTCCGACCATACCTGTCGCAAACAGGGATACTGGAATCTGCGGGCCTACTACTCTGACCCCTGGAACATGATGCTCATCCCCTATGGTCGTGCCTTGGTCAGGATGGTTCACTCATAGCTTAAGATTTTGGGGTTTATGTCCTCTTGTGGGACTGTTGTTCGATGCCCACCCCCTCTCTCGGCTGAGAGAATCTATAGTTGTCTATCCTAGAACTCTTGGCCTCTCTCTCCCTCAGATGCGCCGCCTCTATCTACTAGGTGTACAAAACTATTCGAGGGAAATCCATATCCTGATGGAGCATGGCGGTTCTGCAATCCTTGTCTAGATAGTCCGTCATCCCATGAACAAACCTGCTCACTCACGCCCTCTAATCAACCACTAACTCTAGTGCGTACTTTGAAAGATGAGTGAACTTTAGGGCATATTCCTTCACTGTCATCTTTCCTTATTTTAGATCCACAAACTCAGCTACCTTCAGCTCCCTCATCTAACGAGGGAAGAATCGATCTAGGAAAGCGACATACAACTCATCCCAACCGATAGGGCCTGCTCTAACTGCCCTACTATCCTTCCACTGTCAAAACCAAATGTGTGCGACCCCCTTCAACTGATATGAGGCCAAATCAGCACACCCTTCTCCATTCACCCCCATGACCCGGGTGATCTTCAAAATCTCATTAATAAACTCATATTGATCCTCATTCACCCTTGACCAAGAAACACTGGTGGGTTCATCCTTAGGAAATCTCTAATCATAACATAACATCAGATCTGGAATTTACTTAATACATGACAAGTTGATTATTACGTACAATATAAATGCCTCTAACATATCAGATGGATTGATGGGACAACACCCTAACTAACCCAACGAGTCTGAAAACTGAAAATGCAAAGATAACTGATAGTGAATGTTCCTCGGGAGATAAGGACTCACCAATGAAGCTGAATGCTAACTCTGGGAATTGACTAATGACGGGGCTGAGTCTCAAGACTGTATCATAAAATGATATAGCATAGAGTATGCAGTCAGTACATGGAATGTACTAAGTATGCAAGGTAAGTAAAACCGCTAAAATAAAAAAATCATTTAAAACATGCACAATATAAAACATAATCAAGATAAGAATCTAAGAGTAGGGCTTGCATGCTATTTTCTGAAATCATGATCTGAACATAACTGAACATCAGAACTGAATTGAATGACCCAAAGTTGAAATTTGATAATCATGAGTATAATTGTACATTGGGTGAAACCTTCTTTAGAACATATATATATATATATATATATATATATATCATGAATGGTAAACATGCATAACTGAAATCATGAGGAATAATGGGAGACTCGTCATATAAACGACATTACCACGATAGAGCTTACATGGTCCCGACTATCACACTCAAGTGGGCAGAGCCGTCCAAAGCCTTGCCAGGGGTAAGGAAGATACCATGATATCGATATCAAGCTCAAGGCCCCTTGGGGCAGGGGAAAGATCCAAGGAAGGTCCCGAAATATATAAAAGTAAACCTATATTGGCGCGTAGTTCTAAGGAACGGGGTTGACTGACCCTTAGCCTACTCGTTGCTAGACACTACTCCCAAAAATATGCATATGCTCTCCATTGTTTTTCAACGAAGTTGACCATCATCTAGCAACGAAGCTGAATAATAATATACATGCATAGTCAAAATCGTAACATGATGAGCCTTGTCTCAAATCATACCGCAAGCTGAACATAATTGGGAGTCTTGACTCCAAAACCATATGGTAAGCTAATTAACTTGAAATCATACATCATACTTGAAAATGTGGGTTTGCCCAATACTTAAACATGCTTGAATTCGGTTCACTTAAAAACATGATCATAGACATGGGTAACTTGAAAATATGCTTTTCATAATAAATATCTCATTGTACTTGAACATACATCATAAATCTCAACTTTCATGAACTTCTCACGAATGGGCATTATAATTTATAAAACTTGAAAACACAATTTATAATTGAAAACATTGTAGAACTTTCCCATGAATCATAATTCAATAATAGAGACATTCTTAGATCATACCGATAGCGAAACTTAGGAAATTCATGCATTGGGTTAAAATCCCATTGGATCAACATATAAATTTTTCATGAATTAGAGAGGGATTGTGCATGGGTGTGAACAAATTCACTCATTCATAACCTTACATACCTAAGAGAATTAGATTCTACAACTTGTCTAATTGCCCAAGGAAGAATTGAGAAGAAATTGGAGGAAATTGAGCTTGATCATCTCTCTAGACCTTTACTCTTGTATGCATGAATAATAATACCCTAGAATGAACTTACCCCTCTTAAAGTTACTACTTATACCTTAAAATGACATAGTTTAGGCCTTAGGATCATAGGAATTATGGATAAGCCCTTATTAAATTCGCAGGGAAAAACTAACTGCTAGTCCCAACAAGGGACTGGACGAGTCGTTACCACAGGGAATGAGTCGTCATCTGATATCATTAAGTGCACTGCCACTTTTCCTCAAAGGGTCCCCACAAGGGATCTAACGGCTTATCGTTGGTGCCCACGACTTGTGGTCACCTTCCGTTATCTCCACTGCCCAAAACCTTAAGTCCCTGATCAACTGATGACCACAACTAACCTAATGAATCATGGCATCTGACCATGACTCATGGTGACCATTCATGGTGTACACTGCCAATTCGTTCATCATCCTTCAACTCTCCTTAACCACGGATGACTTGAAGACTCATGGGGTTGACCACAACTTGTGGTCACATCCGTGGTCACCCCAAATTTGAAATTTCCAAGAAAGTCATCACTCCTTACCACGAGCCACTTAACGACTTGTGGTCAACCTGATGGGTCACATGGTGACTCGTTCTGTGACCTAGTGCAGAAAATCCTATTTTCTCCATTTCAACTCCTGAGTCTGATCTTTGGGCTTTCGGGGTATAACACTAAATCACCGGCTGGAGTAGAGACTTAGAAGGGTTCTTATAAGGTTTCGGGACTGACTCTAAAACTACTAGACAAAGTAGCCCCTGGATCTAACAATGCATATACATCAAGATGGAATACTCGTAACATACCTGTGACTACATCCGGGGAGACCTCCTGCTCCTGACAAGTTCCTAGGGCATAGAATCTGTTTTGGCGTTGTCCGCCACCTATGCTAGTAAATGCCCCCTATCGGGCTGGGCATGCTGGTGGAGCTGCTGAACTAGAAGCTGGGCCTCAGCCCCCACCCCTGACCGGGGCTTCCCGCACCTGCACCCACCAAACACTGCCCTATGTGTCACCATCAACATCTGCTATACTCTGGAGAGATAGTCTCTATGGGTTTTCTACTCTGACCTCTTGAGCCTATGCTCATCCCCTCTGATCGCGCCTAGACCTGGATGGCACACTCATAGCCAAAGGCGCTGGGGCTGAAGATCTCTAGTCGGATTGTTGATGGTGCCCACTAGGCCTCTGTTGGGAGAATCCGATGTTATCAGTCCTTTCCCTCTTGGCCTCCCTCTCCTGCTCACTCATTTGTACCACCTCCATTTGCTAGGCGTATAGGACAATCCGAGCAAAGTCAATATCTTGGAGAAGCATCGCCGCCCGGCAATCT